>JAQPZY010001628.1:1312500-2512500 GCA_029931535.1 Margaritifera margaritifera
ACCTTGACCTTTATCTTCTGAACCCCCTAATCAATAGTGTCCATCCTTGTCTCAAATGCAATACATCAACAAACTTTAGTCAAGGCATGTGTTAGGACTCGGGTAGTTTTGTGGAAATACTTTTTCCTTCTGACCATTGACCTTTTGATCACAAATTTAATAGATGCCTTCCTTGTCTCAAATGCATGCCATCCAGAAAATTTTATCAACTTTGGTCAAAATGTGACCACACATTCAATTTCAAGGATGGCATACAATGCAGTGGCCAGATCAACTCATGAATGAGTGCATATGCTGATAATAATCACACGCATCCAAGATCTTTAACAATGATACAAACTCACTTACCAAGCTTGATGAAAATCTTATCAGATATACAGCCACTTGTGTGCTAACAAGTCAGGCCAATTAGATATACAGCCACTTGCGTGCTAACAAGTCAGGCCAATTAGATATACAGCCACTTCTGTGCTAACAAGTCAGGCCAATTAGATATACAGCCACTTGTGTGCTAACAAGTCAGGCCAATTAGATATACAGCCACTTGTGTGCTAACAAGTCAGGCCAATTAGATATACAGCCACTTGTGTGCTAACAAATCAGGCCAATTAGATATACAGCCACTTGTGTGCTAACAAGTTAGGCCAATTAGATATACAGCCACTTGTGTGCTAACAAGTCAGGCCAATTAGATATACAGCCACTTGTGTGCTAACAAGTCAGGATATTTAGATATACAGCCACTTGTGTGCTAACAAGTCAGGCCAATTAGATATACAGCCACTTGCGTGCTAACAAGTCAGGCCAATTAGATATAGAGCCACTTGTGTGCTAACAAGTCAGGATATTTAGATATACAGCCACTTGTGTGCTAACAAGTCAGGCCAATTAGATATACAGCCACTTGTGTGCTAACAAGTCAGGCCAATTAGATACCAAGATAAACAAGAATACCTCGAAGGGACTTACACTCTACTGTCTGAAAAAAAGTCCAGGAATTGAGGATAAGACCACTTATTCTTTTTAACTGCTCTATGTTTAACCATCTCTGATATTTTTGAGTGATACGATTTTCAAATTAGCCACTGTGGGAGCCATATTGGTTGTAAGAACGGCACCATTTTCATTTAGGATAAACTAGACACCATCAGTAGATATTTGGTGAAAACCCCATGTTCGTATGAACATTCATTCAGGAGATTTAGTTCATTGTGACAGTCATATTTGAGGTAAGATCGGCACAATTTTTATTCAGGACCAACTAGATATTAATTATGTATCTTAAGTGCAAGCTATCCACAAATTTTGGTCCTGATCTGTGATGTAGAACTAATGTTATTGTGTGTACACCATTTTTCTTCCTTTAGTCACAGTGATCATTGACTTAGTCCTTTTGCCCCTGAAATCATCGGGCTTCTTTCTTATCACAAGTGAAAAACAATCCACAAAGTTTGGTCCAGTGGACCTTTTGACCCCCAAATCAATGGCTTCTTCCTTCACAACAAGTGCAAGCTACCCACAAAGGTTGGTCCAAGCGTGTGACGTAGAACTGATGTTATTGTGCAGAAATGTGGTTTTTAGTTGGGGTGGGGAGGGGGTGTGAAACTAATTTTAATTATGTAATACTTACCTTCTTACCTGCTACTTTTGGATTGTTACCCTTTACCGGAACTCTAAGACCCCAGTCCAAGATAAATATTAGCTCCATCAATTAGTAATTGTAGTGCCAGAAAAGAATACAACGCAATCACAGTCGTATTCCTTAGTCATATCCAACATACGGAATATCTTCCTCTTTTGAAGGAGCCATAGTGCCTCAGTTGTTAGCGTCGGACCAGCCCCAGTCGGCTACTGTAGTATGTCCTTGGGCAAGGCACTTTACTCCTATTGCCTCGGCACTAAATAACCTACTTGTCTTGCTGTGCCGTAAAACACCAAAGCGGAGAGGGATGAGAAAATCGTTGCAATAGTAGCTGGTAAGTATTATATTATTGAATAAGTTTTACCCCCCCCCCCCCAATTTAATAGCAGTAATACATCACCTACTACTATTGCATTGCTGAATTTACCACGTGACATAGCGGCCATATTGGATATCAGATCGGAACCATTTTTTATTTAGGACCAGCTAGACATAATAGAACTCTCTCAATGAAAACTCCATGCTGCTATGACCATCCATTCAGGAGTAGCGATAACAAGATTTTCAAGATAGCGCTTTGGCGGCCATATTGGATGTCAGAGCAGTACCATTTTCATTTAGGACCAACTAAACCATGGGATAACGGACGGACGGACGAAAGATCATCCCATAAGTTCTTTTGGTCTATGACCATTAGAGCTAAACAAGAGTCCATCAAAGGGACTGAAGCTCTACTGACTGAAAAGAATTTCAAGGAATTCAAGATAAGACCATTTCTTCCTTTTAATTGCGGAGTGCTGAAACGATCTTCGATATTCTTCAGCGATAACAAGATTTTAAAATTAGCTGCTGTATTGGACATATTGGATGTAAATTGGGCACCATTTTCATTTAGGACCAACAAGGCATCATAAAAGTCTTCTGGTGGAAAACCCATGTTGATATGACTTTCCGTTTTTGAAGGAGCAACAATAATAATATTTTAAAGATGGATGCCACGGTGGCCATATTCGATATCAGATTGGCACCATTTCTATTTAGTATCAACTAGACATCATAAGAAGTATTTTGGTGTAAGCACAATGTCGATATGACCAGCCATCTAGGAGAAGTAGTGATAACAAGATTTTTAAGATGACCATTGTGGCAGTTATATTAGAAGTCGGATCAGCAACATTTTCTTTTACGACCCAATTGACACCTGAAAAGTCTTTCAGTGAAAACCCCATGCTGATATGACCATTCATTAAAGAGAAAGTGATACAATAATTTCAAGATGGCTACTGTGGCAGGCACATTGAATGTTTGAATGGCACCACTGGAACCAACTAGACATCATAAGAAGTTGTTTAGGTAAAACTCCACTTTGATACGACCATCCATTCAGGAGAAGTAGTGATAACAAGATTTTCAAGATGGACGCTGTGGCGCCCATATTGGCCATCAGATCAGCACCATTTTCATTTAAGACCAACTAGACATCAAAAAAAGTCTTCTGGTGGAAACCATATTTCAATATGACTTTCCATTCAGGAATAGCAATGACAAAATTTTCAAGATGGCCGCTGTGGCGGCCATATTGGACATCAGATCGGCCCCATTCTCATTTGGGACCAACTAGACATCATAAGAAGTCTTTTAGTGAAAACCCCATGTTGATATGACAATTCATTCAGAAGCGGCGATAGCAAGATTTTCAAGATGGCCGCTTTGACGGCCATATTGGACATAAAATCAACCCCATTTTCAGTTAGGATCCACTAGACATCATAAGAAGTCTTTTAGTGAAAACACCAGCGATAACAAGATATTCAAGATGGCCGCGGTGTCGTCCATATTGGATATTATATTGGCACCATGCTCATTTAGGACCAAATGTACATGATAAAAAAACCATGTCAGTATGACTTTCCGTTTAGGAGGAGTAGCGATAACAAGAATTTTTAAGATGGCCACTGTGGCGGCCATATTGGATGTCCGATGGATGGACCAACTAGACTACGGGATGAACGTGTGTCTAAAGTTTCATGGCAAATCTCCAAGTAGTTTATGGGGAATAGCGATAACAAACTTATGCTAAGGGACGGACGCACGACGGACAACATACCATCCCATAAGCTCTTCTGGTCTATGACCAGTAGATCTAAAAACCACAGAAACAAATGAACCATAACTAAAAATGGGTTGGAGATACTTATCCTGACATCGGTTCTAAGAAGGGATAAAAATATATTTCAGGTACTACTTCGCTAATCAAGGTGCAAAACCCTTCAAAAATAACGAAAAGGGACACAGATACACACACACACAAAAGATTTGGGAGAAAATGACTAAAACAACACCAAAAAGAATGTTTGTCCGAAAAGAAACCTAAAGACAAAAAAGTTATCGTGCGGAAAGGAAATGCTAATGGATAGATAGGGCAGGCAGAGTCATGACATAATATGCTCTGCCATAATGGGAAGCATACAAACATTGTACACATTTGCACGACTGACATACTTTCCCCATCTGAAGTGAGAATCATTTGCATATGTGTCTAAGAGGACGTGCAGTTTCATAAATATATGTGATTTAGTTGACTGGATAAGGTGCCGATCAAGATTGCTCAAGTACATGTCGCATACATAGACCTCTAACACTATGACATCACAAGAGTAAACAAACCCCATGTGCACATTGCATTATGGTATTAAATGGAGGGGGGGGGGGGGTTTGAACTGTGTTACCATGAATGAATCATGTCGCTGAACAATATTAAACAAAACTTTTTTATTTTTTTGGGGGGGGGGGGTGGGGTTGGGGGTGGAATTTAAGAACCGAATTCTAGTCCCTAAGGAGAGACACCATGTTTTTAGCTTCTGTAAAAAATGTCTGACCTAGAATATTACTTTTCTGACAAAAACAATCTCCGTAACGGAACTGCAACTTCGAATGTTTAGCCTATACAAGACATTCTTAATTTGCCACTTTGCAAAAATTATTTAATTTCAAATTTGTCCCCAGAACCAACTTTCACCTTTTTCTGAGCTTATAAATTTACCGTATCATGCAAAGACAATTTTGTCATATGTGTACTTATATTGATAAAAGAAGTAGTATATCAATGGTGGCATTACAAAATTGATGCAGTAGACCCAATTGTTTTGAATTTTAAGCATGTATTATGTATTATTATTATGTATTTTTTGTGTGTGTTTTTTTGGGGGGTGGGTGGGTGTCAAATTTGAATAGCGTAATACTTACCTATCACTACTGCCTTGCTTACCTTTCCTGTACAGAAATTACCCTCGTCCACATTAGAAAATTCCATCCTCCCATTAGATGGAACGTTCAGAAAGTCTAGAACTAGATAGATCACAGACCCAGTATGTCCCCCACGTCACAGGCCCATGCGCAAAAGACGTCTTCTTTTTCCTGGACCAAAACCACTTGTGGGACATGAAAGCGGGTTGGGAGGAGAGAATCTCGCAATAATGACAGGTATGTATTACATTATTAAAATTAGTTTTACTCCCCCCCCCTTTCCACATTTTTTTTAACAGCAGAAATACATGACCTCTCACTATTGCCTTGCTGAATTTGTCAGTTCAGTGAAAGGCAGATGGCCACTAAAAAATAAAATTATATACTCACCCGTATGGTAGGAGTGTCCACTAGTTGGCGGCAGATTAAGTCACTTTCTGTGTCGTAACTATGGGGCCCAAGGAAAATATGCCTTTGCTCTGGTGAGCCAAAGACCGAAGGTAGAGGGACAAGAAAGTAGTATGTGACCGCCAAACTGCGACTCTCGTCACATCCTCTAATGACGAACGATTTTGACTGGCCCATGAAGTAACAATAGCTCTGCCTTCATAGTCTTTAATTTTCATAAAGAAAAGGTCCATGTCAGTGAGGAACTGGTATAAAACCTTCACACAAAGTGGAGGATGTGTGCCTCATGGTTTCCTGAGGTATGCTACTACTGACGTGTTGTCGGAGGAAACCATCACACAATGACTCCTTATTTGGTTTACGCACCCCTGTATGGCTAAGGATACCGCCCTCATTTCCAAATTGTTTCTGTGAAGGATAGCTTCTTTCTGGGCCCACAAGCCCTGAAGAACTAACCCTTCTGGCTCTAATTTAGCGGCCCCAACCCAAAGCTGATGCATTGGTGTACAGATAGGAATGGGTTCAGATGCGTACATTGCGACTCCAGATAGAAACTGGTCCTGATAGACCCACCAAGTCAAGTGATGAAAATCTGGTCCTACAGAAATCCCAGCTGGAAGAGAATCCTTGTGTGGTCTCGCAAAAAAATAAAAAAATAAAAATAAATAAACTGGAGAACGCGCAAGTACAGTCTTTCTAAGTGAATCAGGTCCGCCATGCAGTTCAAGGTCCTCAGAAGAGATAAGTAAAGGCGATCCGACAATCAGGTCTTGGCTTGAGGAGCCCCCAAAATATCCAGGATTCTGTCTATCCCGTCCAGTGGAACACGATCTCGCCCTAAAAGGTGAGAAAGTTCATCCTCACATAAACGAAATCCTGAGAAGGCATTAGCTCTCTAGGTTTAGAACAAGTCCGAGCCAGGTCACTGTAGACCAGCAGCGGTACAGATCTTTCAAGAGGGACTCTTGTGCACTAACCAATCATCGAAATACTGTATAATGGGGATCCCGAGAGTCCTTAGGTGGGCAGCAACTACTCCCATCACCCTGGTAAAAGCCATGGGAGTGGAGTCAACGCCAAACGGCAGGGCTCGCACTTGGAAAACCTCCCAATGCAGGCAATACCGGAGTTATTCCCTGTGAGGTGGAAAAATTGGGATGTGAAGGTATGCATCCTGAAGGTCGATGGACTGCCCAGTCGCCACGCCGTATAGCATTTCTGACTGAGGTGGTGGTCTCCATCTTGAATGGTTCCTCCCCAAGAAGCTTGTTTACGGTGGAAAGATCAATGATAAGCCAAAATGTTCCTCCTTTTTTGGATACCAGGAAAATATGGATGTAGAAAGCCATCTGAGCCTGTTCCTCCGCAAACTCACTGGAGTCCACCAAAACCAATAGGACATCCTCTTTCTGCTCCCACTCCAGAGAAGCAGGACTTACCAACCCCATGTCTCTCTGTCGAGGGGAAAACCTGGGGGTTGGGTATCCTCGTCCCGCAACTCCTCATAGGGAGTGATGGGACTGTCCCTAGTAGCAGACTTTGCAGGAGGACGAGAACGCTTCTTGACCTTCCTTGGTCGTCTGTGGAAAGAAGACCGACCCCCTCCCCTCTTAAACTCCACACAAGCAGACAAAGTGGGTCATTGACCCGCAACATAAGCACGTCTATAAGGCCAAGGCCCAAGCGCTCATGGCGCCATAAATGGGAAGGACAGTTCACTTCCATGAAATCAATGCCCCCCACATCCTATAGGGACTGAGGAATCATAGGTAACGGAGGGGATACTAACCTGATTACCATCCCTAGCTGGATGCACATATGCAGACTCCCTAATCCCAACAGCATTAGTTGGTAGAGTGGAGACGGGGGGAGGGGGAGTCGGGGGCAGGTGCACGATTCACTTTTCACCCTGGATCGAACCCTCACCAGCGCCGAGTTGGAACTATCGTCAGGGATCTTAGGGCCTTATAATTCAACGAAAAGAACCTTAAAGGTCCAGAGAAGGATCCTATACCTCCTGGGATCTAAGAGTGCTCTTCTCTACCGAAGTAGTCATCTTCTTCTGAGCACATATGGGGTCCAAGAAGGATCCGATGCTCTCCTATGATCTACAAGTGCTCTTTTCTATGGAAGAGGCCTTCTTCTGAGCCCCTAAGGACCCAGAGAAGGATCTCATACTCTTCTGGGATTGAGGAGTCTTCTTCTTCCGAGTCCCAAGGTAAAGTCCCAAACCTTGTCTGACCATAAACAACAAAATGGACAACGGTTCTTACGTTCACAATTTGTTCATGAAAGGCATGCCCACACTCTGTGACATTTTATTCCTGCAAATTTTCTGAAACAGAAAGCAATAAACAGAAGTACTGATGATGACAACGAATGGCGTGAGACCCCCATCAAACACATTATTGATGAAAATGAATGGTGTGAGACCTCCTACGAGCATCTATAGAATCATCATATAATATTGGTAAATATACCATCTCAAAATATATATATAAAAAGTCACAAAATTCCGGATGTGAAGGGGAAGATGACAACTACCCTAGAGTGCTGGAAACATAAAAAATAATTATATAAATAATACAGTGGTGACAATTTCGGATGCCAATAAGAATCAAATCTCACAAGAGAGCTTATACAACCACTAAATATACATAGGACTGAGTGTATTATCACTCTAATAATATGGAAAAACATATCTGGATGCCTGAATGCATCTTTGACAGGAGAAAAAGGCAATGATTAATGATGGCATCCACAGAAAAAGAGGATGGCTACTGTGATGTGGGGCACAGTCTGGGTCTGTGTTCATTCTAGTTCTAGACTTTCTGGAACTTTCCATCCTAGGGGAGGATAGAATTTTTTAATGTGGATGAGGGTAACTAAGTAAGGCAATAGTAACAGGTATTCTATTACTGCTATTAAAACAAACTTTGCCAGCTTTTGTATTTTATACTGCAAGTAATTTTAGCTCTTTTAAGAAACTTGTGTTTATGACATCCATACACATGGTCCATTCACAATGCATTACATAACAGAAGCAGCTAATTATGTACAGGACCAGCTGCTTTTCAAAGTTACTGAGCCTGCTGGTTAGAAGTGGGTTTATGGTCAGTTTCACACTGTATGCCAAAATAATTGGCATGACACGTTTCTTTTAATCAAACACATCCATGATCTTAAAGCAGACCTGTTTGACCCGACAGTGGTCTATCAGTAGTTAGACAAAATTTGCCTGTCATTTTAGCTACCAGTCAATAATTTATCCTCCAAAAACTTAAAGCTGGTCTAACAGTAACAGCTATGACAAATCCCCCACAAAGTATGTATGTGGCTGTTTCTACCTAGCTTTTCCTCTATCAGATGCCCCCACCCACCCCATACCAGCACGGTTTTCATGAATTGCAGGGTTTCCAAGCTTTTTAAAACAAAAATTTCCACGTCTTTTCCAGATTTTTTTCTGGTGAAATTGATTTTTTCAAGGATCACTTGTACCCTTACTAAACGGAAAAAAAACATTTTGGTTTAGAAAATGTGCCTTTTGTAAAATCAAAAGCTAATTTTTTTTTAGGCTCTCCCATAACATCTGAATTAGACCCGACCATGTACCAAAATACTGGATGTATAAAAATGTTAACTTTACTTTGCTGAACTATGTTGGTTTGAAGAAAGTCTTTTGGGCAAGGGTTGTTTTAAATTTGGACAAAAAGCCATTAAAAATCGTATAAACTGGGAAAAAAAAAATGAAGGGCGGATTTTTTTTATTTCTTTTTGTTTAAATTCCCCTTATGTCTACTTAGTGCCCTAACATCTACTTTCAATGTAATCTATGGACTGTATATTTAATGTAGTCATTGTCAAGGGCACCCAGAGCATGGGATTTTGTACTGAACATTGCCACAGTAGTTGGTAGATTTCTAAATACAGGGATGATTCTGCTATATTAATTGGGGCCACCTGGCAGCCCCAGAATTTTTATTTAGAAATATCCTAATCGAATGTTAGTAAATCTTGCTTGCCAGAACCTTTACTTATTTCATTCAGCTTGGCATTGCTTTTAAGTTCATGTAATTAAAATAAGTCAGAGTCCAAGCTGGACTCCAATATTTAGGCAAAATTATCTCTCTCTCGTCAGAATAGGGTGAATTTGTCAAAAATAGGGAGAAGTGGGTGTACAAAGTTCAAAATAGTCACTTGAAACTGCTGTTTTTGCAGATTTTCATGTCAGATGATTAAAATGCTGATGAAATACTACAAGAATTTTATAAAAATAGTAACACTTTTCTTATACTGCTTCACTACAGTTGTTGTATAACAGAACAGCAATCTCGAAAATAGGTTAGTCGAAAATCGGCATCCATGTCCATAGCAGAAGGCCTCTTTTCATATCTCTGCATGATGAAATATTGGATAGTGATTATTTTTATTAATAATGGACCTGGATATGTCCACTGTGTCATAATTTGCTTCAGACTGGGCCACACAAATTAAATTTTTCACTTGTTTTTCATGGATTATGTGTGAATTTTTGGCAGGAATTCTGTAGAAAGCAATGTAATTTCTGGTATTTATGATCATTAAATTAGCACCAAAATTACTACAGAACATAAAACATCTTTTTTATATTTCCACCTTCCTCTTTGAAGAAAAGATTTACAAAAAGTTGACGTTTTACTTTGATTTTTAATGCATTGCATTGAAACAAAAGAGAGTGGGGGAATGTCTTGAAATCAACACAACACAAGGCAAAGTCAAATCTGCTTTTTGTCACTGTTTAGGTGACATGACAGACTCTAAGGCAACTATTTCACCTGAATTACCCCTAATGTAAGTATTCAGTCTCCAAAATATGTGCATTGTCAAAAAGCGGATAAGTGAGCAGACAGCTCCTCCATTTTCATAGCGACTGATGTGTTCATACATATTGGTAATTATTGATACACACTTTGTGTACTTTGAATTATTTAAATTCAACACATAGTTTAGCGTGAAATGTTAAATGTTTCTTTTGACTTCTTTATTTCTAATGAACCAAATCTTGTTTTTTTATGAATTCTATATCCTTTTTGCATTGTAAAGTGAATTTAGTTGTTAACAGTATTCAGTATTCTAGTCTGCTTTGTAAATATGTTGCAAATGATTCATATCCTTTCAAACAGAACTTAATATTAATTGATGTGAAACTAACGGTGCCATATGATCATAGGCCACCTTTATTCCAGTAACACCTGTAACAAACAAAATTATTATAATGCAGTCTAAATATATATTATGTTAGATGAATAAACAGATAAATTTGTTTCATATTAAGGACTTGTTATTTAAAAAAGCCATTTTTTATGCCAAGAACACAACACCTTCTAATACCACTGCTTTTTAAAAAGGCAACTTCTCTAAACACAAGATCATACTTATGTAACTAATTTTGGTTTAGAATATACACAAACCCTTATAAGAAAAATATTTTAATCTGCTATAAAAGGGAATTTTATGAAATTTTTTTGCAACAAAAATTATGACTGATGAGGAATAGGGGGTTAGAAACCATAAGACTATGTGTTAAAAATTCCCCAAAATACTCATTTTGCGATGAAAATTCCCAATTCTAGGCACAGGGTCACCAAAATTTTATTGTTGGAATCATCCCTGAAGTGTTTAGCAAGGTCTGAGAAAAATTTTTACTGCAAAGGCTAATTGGGTGAGGGGAAGGTTACTACTGACAATAATGTTTAACACCGTGTTCCAAGTGTTAACTACCAGGTAATAAGCAAAGATTTATCACAATACATTTTTGTTAACTTTACATATCAAAAGGGGAACTGGGAAAGACAAGCTTTATTATTTTTCTCTTACAATCACTATGATCATATGTTGCAGCCATGTTGACACCTTGTGACGCTAGACTGGTCTTTATAACTGCTACATAACGAGAGTCCCTAGAAGAAGTTGATGCCCTACTGGGTGAAAAGACTTTCCAGGAAATCAAGACAAGACCATTTCTCCCTTTTAACAATGTCTACCATTCTGAATGATGAAAACACGTGGTTTTGCATAATTTCATTCATTCTGCAAGATGGTGGCCAAGTAAACAATTGCTTAGACGTACTTTGTCAAGATCAGTGAATATCATTTAATTATTCATTCATCTTGTATTTTTGCAATCATTGATATTGTTCATCTAAGTACTTAAATGCTTTTGGTAAATCCTCATTGTGACTGATGTTAAAAATGTTATTATTAAAAAAAAAAAATACTTACAAGAGTTCTGCATACAAATAAAATGGTGGTAAATCTGACAAAGTCAATACTGTCGAAATTTTCAATGGATCCAGTCTATTTGAGTTCTCTGGATTCACCCAAGTGGATATTCATACAGAAAGGTAATCCCAGACTTCATCCACATCAAAGAAAATCAAGACAGTATCCCAATACATGTCAGGAACAACTCATCACTGAAGCAGATGAATGAACCTAGGATTACTTTCCAACTCTGCAAATATTTATGTGTCCAAAATCACTACTTCACTTGAAAATAAAGTTATATGTACTGTATTCCCATCAACAAATACCATTTTATTTCAGGCAGCGGATGCTTGGCTTAGACTTGTAATGGATTTCTTGAACTGTGTTAAGACATAAACAATAGATCTAACACCAGCACTGTCACCAAAGTCATCCTCAATTTGGCCCATAACCTCCACTCTTATCTGTGCCTGTTAAGCAAAGCCATAAAAACAAACCCCCTTGCTCAAGTAGACACAAGCTATACAGGGCCTAATTACTTAACACTGCCCTTCCCCTAGCCCTGGTAGACCCAAATACACTTCATCAAACTGTAGAAGACAATGCCACTAATCAAGATAATGAAAATCAAAGTACAGGCAGGCACAAGCCACATAGTGCCTAAATATATAACACCTTAACACCTGCTCTTTCAAGCCCAGGTAGACCCAGATATACTTCATCAAAGTGTAGAAGACAATAAAACTAATCATGATAAGACTTCTTTCAAACACAATGCAAGTCACAGTTCACAGTGCCATGGAAAATTTTGTTCTAAGTGGCTTGATAGTTATGTTCAGGGATTTTGTATATGTATGTATATGTGTGTGTGTGTGTTTAAGTATATATATATATATATATATATATATATATATATATATATATATATATATATATATATATATATATATATATATATATATATATATATATATATATATATAGTTTCAAGGCAATCCTGAAAATAGTTTATGAGTGGCAATGACAAACTTGAGCTCATGGACTTTGGACAACAGATCAGCACCATTTTCATTTAGGACCAAGTAGACATGATAAGGAGTCTTTTAGTGAAAACCTGATGTTGATATGCCCATCCATTCAGGAGTAGCGATAAAAAAAATTTCAAGATGGCTTCCATAATGGACATCAGATTTGCCCCATTCTCATTTAGAACCAACTAGACATCATAAGACGTCTTTTAGTGAAAACCCCAAATCAATATAACTTTCTGTTCAGGAGGAATAGCTATGTTAAGATTTTCAAGATGGCTGCCAAGATGGCCATACTGGACTTCATATTGGCACCATTTTCATTTAGGACCAAGTAGACATCATAAGTATTTTTAGTGAAAACACCATGTTGATATGACCATCCATTCAGAAGGAGTAGTGATAACAAGATTTTCAAGATGGCTGCCATAGCAGCAATATTGGATGTAAAAAATCCGCCCCATTCTCATTTAGGACGCACAGGACATCATAACAAGTCTTTTAGTGAAAAGCCCCAAATAAATATAACTTTCTGTTCAGGAGGAGTAGCGATGACAAGATTTTCAAGATGGCTACCATGGTGGCCATATTGGACATTACATTGGCACCATTTTCATTTAGGACCAATGAAGATATCATAAGAAGTCTTTTAGTGAAAACCTCATGCTGAAATGACCATCCATTCAGTAGAAGTAGTGATAACAAGATTCTCAATATGGCTGCCGTGGCGGCCATATAAGACCCGGAGATCTGCACCATTTTCATTTAGGAACAATTAGGCATCAAAAGAAGTCTTTTAGTGAAAATCCCATGTTGATATGACCATTCAGGAGAAGTAGCAATAACAAGAGTTTCAAGATGGCCACTGTGGTGGCCATATTGGATGTCTGAGCAGCACTTTTTCATATAGGACCAACTAGACCATGGGATGAATGTGTGTAAAGTTTCATGGCAATCCTCAGAGTAGTTTAGGAGGAGTAGCGATAACAAACGTGCTAATGGATGGATGGATGATGGACAACAGACCATCCAATAAGCTCTTCTGGTATATGACCAGTAGAGCTATAAATATATATATAAAAAAAAAAGATACTGATGTGGCACGGACAAAGAAGTTATGAGTCTACTTCACCCATGCCTGAGCACTTATATTGACTACACAAAGATGTTTAGGGCAAGCACCCAAATGATCCATTCAGCAATTGTATCTCAACTGACTGAAGAGTTCTGCAACTTCCAAAATTTCCATTAAGAACTCAATAAATGTAACTTCAAATCTGTCCAGTTAAGACTCCATTACATATTTTTTTTAAATTTGTGATCAAGTGGCGACTGAAAATTCCTGGTTTTCCCCCGACTCTGATGAACATTTGTAAAATTCAAGGGCTTTTGGTCAGGAACAAATCTATTCTTTCTCCCAACTCTCTCCCGATTTCTTGGTAGCGAGGGAACTCTGGAATTGGCTGATGCAATTTCACAATCCTTGGTGCATATCTTTATTTCTAAGAAAACCCTTTCATCTTTTACTCACTGTGATAATAAATCCCAATGCTTCATTTTTGTGAAATTTTCCATAGAAACAAAGGTAAAATCATAGCAGTTAACAGCTCTGTGCATGATAAAGGCGGATATAGAAGGTCTAATCTAAATCTGTTCAGAAATAAAGTCTCAAGACGATTGATGGAGGTGTGACGGTCAGGTGGCCATAACATAAGCCCATTGCCTCTAAGATAAGTGAGCTAATGAAACTTTTAAATGCAGCCACTTTTCGGTCTAATGAAATGACTTTATAATAATTGGTCCTGATTTTTATTCCCATATTTACCATGTTAAGAGAAGCGGTGGAATGGTAACATACAAGTTATGTAAACTAACTTAATCTTCTTTGTCACTTTTGTGGCAAGATGCATCAACCTATGATGAAGGAAATTCTAAAAACATAAATGGTATTTGACATAATTTTATTATGTCAATTGACAATTAATTTGTAATTAGATATTTCGTCACCAATTTTGTGAATTTATAATGGGAATGAAAACATCACATTAATGAATGACTACAATGATAGTGGAAATCCATGATTATAAAAATTTGATACAAATAAATACTGCATGAACTCCATGACATCTGAGGATGAGTTTGAGAATGGCATAGGACATTTTTTTAAACATGTAATATGGATCCTAAGATGAGTAAAGTTCAAATGTCGATATCTGTCTGACAAGGCAAAATTGCAAGCCATTTATCTTTTTTTTAAAAATAACATCTTTTGAAATTAACAGTACATGCTAAATCATTCAATGGGTATTTACAATGTAAAACATGGAACTATCTTATGTAACCTCTGAAAGTATTAAAAAAATCTCAAAAAAACCATCCACTTTGAAAACAACACTTCTGAATGAAAATATCACAAAACAAAATCTGGGTCATCATCAGAATCATCCTCACTATCACTTCCATAATGTTTCCTACGCTTAGGTTTTTTCTTCTTGGTGGATGGTGTTTTGGTTTTTGGCTGTGGATTATGAGGGGTCGAGGCCCCTGGTAGCTTAAGAGGCCGGCTACCCTGAGTCCGTTTTTTATGAGAAGACAGTGAATGATGGTGATGATGGTGTGACCTTGAAGGTGTCTTCATTGTTGCATCCTATGAAAAAATAAACATATTTGATTCAGCAATCATATTTATGCTCAATACAAATTATGCATTCTTATCAACTTTGAAATTGCAAATTGCTGATGATAAAATTAAATATTGATTATATGGATTGGAAAAAGTGACCCAAAATTGATTAATATCAGTGTGTCAAGTCAATTTGTTTTAATTCAGACCAATACATGCAACATGAATAAATATGAAAATCTGGATTTATTAAATACTGACCTAAATTACTTGTTATTATTATTTCCAAACAATAGTATTAACAGGTGAGAGTATAAACTTACTTTGGAGGATGCAAAAGCATAACCTTATTCTATAGTTTACATGGAATTTCTCTCTGACATAAAATTAATAAATGTCATAATGCATGAGATCATCTTTTATATAAGATCACAATCATTGAATATGCATGCATCTTCATCAATAGGCTTCTTACAAAACCATCATTACCACCTGTTGGCAATTTTTTAAAAGTAGTGCATCTTTCTTTAAAATATTACCAAACTAGTAAATTACCTCAGTATTATTTACAGTATCTACATCACCACCACTGGACATCTCCAATACAACCACATCATCATTTTCTCCATCCTCCATGGGGATGGTATTGTCTCCTGAAGCTCCTACTTCAGGCTTTGCACGCCCTGGGGTTGGGGTATGATGCCCTGTACTCTTAGTTTCATCAGTTTCGTCCTCATCAGGAGGATCAATACTCAACATCAGATCTTTGAACTGAAAGTAAAATTGATGTCTTAGTAATCACCAATTTAATAGTTTAATGCACTAAGTGTATGACTGACTGATTGGTGTTCATCAGCACAACAACGTACGAAATGTCATAATGTGCTGAGGCAATTGAAGTAAAATGTCTTGCCCAGAGACACAACATGGTGACTAACCTAGCCTGGTTTGGCAGGATTTGAACCTGCATCCTTCTGGTAACGAGTCGGACATGCTGATCACTGTGGTACTGCAGGTCATGCACACTCTAAAAGGAATGAATACACTAGATGTCATTCTACGACATTTTCTGTCATGATGCTCTGCCATCAGTCTAAAAAAGTGCAACACAATGAACTTCATCCAGACAATCTATGAAAGCATCACTGGACGTGAAATGTGGGCAGCAGAAACTAAATTCTGATGTTCAGTGCTGTACATTTCTGAAATGCTTTAGCAAATTATATGTACAAACTGTATAGTACTGTTGAATGTGCAACAGTGTCAGAGAAATGTATCTTTGCAGAAATGACCAACATTTATAATGCTAAAAGCATGCAAAACACCATAGTGTTGAGCTTGAGCATTATCCCTCCTGCATGTGTATACTTTTACCAAGTCAAACTGCAACTGGGAACTGGGAATACTTCCATTCACAGGAAATTAGCACAACTACTTCAGCCCGATTCTATGTCACTCTTGCTGAATGCTCAAGAGCTGTAAAGCTGGGACCCATCACTTTAAAAGGGTGCAAATTTTATGTTAAAATCATGAACAAGGCTCCCTCAAAGGAACTGAAGCTCTACTGTTCAAAAAGAATTTCCAGAAATCCAAGATAAGACCATTTCTTCTTTTTAATTAATGAGTGTTAAAACATCTCAGATATTGTTAAGCAATAACAAGTTGTCAAACTGGCTGCTGTGGTAGCCATATCAGATATCAGATCGGCACCATTATCATTTAGGACCAATGAGACATCATGAAAACTGCATGCCAATATCACCATCTAATCAGTAGTAGTGATAATATTTTCAAGATACTCATCATGGCCGTCATATTGGATGTATGACTGGCACCTTTCTACACTAGGACCAACCATATATCATAAGAAGTCTTTGTTGAAAACCCCTTGTCAATGTGGCCATCTGTTCAGAAGTAGTGATAACAAGATTTTTAAGATGAACATCAGATAAGCATTATTTTCATCTAGGACCAACCTGACACCATAAAGTCTTGTGGTAAAAATACCATGTCAATATGACTTTCCATTTAGGAAAAGTATAGACTTTCAAGATGGCTGTCCTGATGGTCATATTGAATCTCAGATCGGCATCAATTTCATTCAGGACCAACTAGTGGTGACAATCCCATGTCTATCTGACCATTCATATAGGAGAAGTGGCAATAACAAGATTCTGAAATAGCTGCCATGGCAGCAAATCAGCACCAGTTTCAAACAGGATCAACTAGACATGATAAGAAGTCTTCTGATGAAAAAAGCCCACATAGATATGACTTTCCATTTAGAAGTAGAGATAACAAGATTTTCAAGATGGTGGTGGCCATATTGGATTTTCAGATCACCAACACTTTCATTTAGGGCCAAGTAGACATCACAAGATGTATTCAGGTGAAAATCCCATGTTGATATGACCATCTAGGAAGAGTAGTAATAAGGTTCTCAAGCTGACTGCAATGGCAGCCATATTGGAGGTCAGATCAGCACCATTTTCATTTAGGTTCAACTGGACATCAGAGGAAGTCCTCTGGTGAAAACCCCAAGTTGATACAAATTTCCATTTAGGAGTAGCAATAACAAGATTTTCAAGATGGCTGCTACTGAAGCCATATTGGATGTCAGATTGGCACCATTTTCATTTAGAAACAACTGGATATCATAAGTCATTAAGTAAAAACCAGATGCTGATTTGACCATCCATTCAGGAAAAGTAGCAATAACAAGATTTTCAAGATGGCCACTGTGGCAGCCATATTGGATGTGCATGCAGCACTATTTTCATTTAGGACCAACTAGACATTGGGATTAGTGTGTGTCTAAAGTTTTATGGCAATCCTCCAAATAGTTTATAGGAGTAGTGATAACAAATGTTGGGCTAACAGACGATGGACAACAGACAACAGGTCATCTCATTAGCTCTTCTGGTTTATGACAAGTAGAAATTTCTTCTAATGCTGTTGAGAGCACACATTGTGAAAACAATTATTGCAAGTTTTTTTGTGGCTTTTTTCAATCCATATATGATGACACATCAGCATTTGTCCAATACTGAGAGGCCTTTATGAAAGGATGCTTTCTGCCAAAGTTGGTCAAATTTGATTTTCAGATCAACTTCTTTCAATGTTTTTCTACTTTTTGTAATGGTGGCCATATTTGATAATGGTTCAGTATCATTTGTATAAATTTTAAAAGGCCTTTCAACTAGGATGCTTTCTGTCAAATTTGGTAAATATCTGTTGAGTTGTTTTTTTGAGGTGTGAAAGCTTTTTCTATTTGAAGAAATGGTGGCCATACTTGACGATTAATATTGGCAAGACATTTATTCCAGGGTGCAATCAAATCTGGTCAAATCCTGTTTAGAAGTTTTGACAAGAAGCTGTTTCAAGGTTTTCTATATTTAGTTATATTGACAATACTAAATGGCAGATTAGCATTACTAGTGCAAGCCTGAAAGCCCTTTAATGCTTGGAAGCTTTCTCTCAAATTTGGTCAAAATATGCTCAGCGGTTTTTGAAAGTCATTTCAAGCTTTTTCTGTTTTTAGTGATGATAGCCTTATCTGAACACAAATTGGCATTATTTGCACCAAACTGAAAGCCCGTCATGCCAGGCTGCTTTCTGTGAAATTTATTAAAATTCTGTTGGGTATTTAAGAGGAAGTTGATTCAAGTTTTTATTATGTTTTTAGTAACATATTTGAAGGTGGATTGGCATCAATTGTACAATTTTTGAAAGCCATTCATGCCAGGATGGTCTCTGCAAATTTTGGCCCTGTGATTTTTTTGAGAAGTTTAAAACAGCCAATTTTTACAGATGCAAGGCCATATCATAAGCTCACTTTGCCTTGAGGACAGGTGAGTTAAAAATGAGTAAAATTCTGAACATTTTATAGAAGCATGATCTTACTGAAGTACTTCAACCATGATGCCATGTAACTTAGGCAACTTCTAGACCCAATTAATAATGCTCTGCTTCAAAAGGATTTATTGTCTTCAGCATCTATACATAAATCAAGACAATGAATATACCTGCATATACAGACCACCTATTCATAATGACCACTTCTTGCTTTCTTGCTGTTCTGCCATGTGGTTGTTATACACAGGTTTAACTGTAAAATTTATTTAGTAGCAAAAATTTATATTATCAAACCCTCTCTAATGTAGTCTTTTGTAGATTTTTTCTAGTACAATCTGACTTACCTCTAAATAGTCTTTGACCAACTTCCTCCGTGCTTCCTCAGAATTTGGGTCTTCTGGTTCACCCTCTCGCAGGACATCTAGCACACACTCAGGGTTGAATTTCACAAGATTCTTCCTTGTCAAAGGTTTGTCGTAGACTTTGGCTGCCTCTGTGGGGGAGTAATTCTGGATTTTACTAAAAAGAAAAAATATTTAATTGACAATGTTTATATTCTTAATCATTCTTGACAAAATAACCCAGCTGGCAGAAGGCACAGTCATAGTAATGTTATTCCCAACCTGTTATACATAATCAAATTTTAGAAGTAAATACAGTTAATAGTGAGAAAGAGTCCACATAGAACCTCTGTTCTGGGACAATAGTATATTTAAATGCAGTGTTAAATAAACACTTAAAAGATGGTCACATTAATTAAATTTTGATTTACAACACGTCCATCCCAGACTGTACCATCAACGCACATCTGATGGCAAATTGTGAAAGGATATTGCAAGAGTTCAAGCAGCAACTTTAAGTGTTACTAAACAAGAGTACTGTTAACATCACATTATACAATTGCCCTGTATTTAATGGCACTAATAGGTCATGGTATGCAGTCTTGAACTGAAATTAATGTGCAGAAATTATTATTTTCTTGTCAAATTTAACATGAGTATGACGTCTGGCCTTTAGATGCCAGATTCTGAACATTTCTTTCTTACCCTAACTACAAGATATCCATAAAGTTTGTTCAAGAAACATTCTGCGAAACCCATTTTGTCTTAGAGCCACAATGACCTTGGCTTTAACCTTTTGTCCCCAAAATCAATAGGCCTCTTCCATACCTTAAGTGCAAACCCCCCACAAAGTTTGGTAAAGGTACGTTGTCTAGAACAAAAGTTATTATGCACTTTTTTAGTCACAGTGACCTTGACATTTTTACCACAAATTCAATACTTTTTTCTTACCAATATTTACAAGTCATTCACAAACTATGGTGAAGGTACATGGTTGAGAATTGAAATTTTTGTGCAGAAACCATTTTGCATCTGTCATGGTGACAGTGACCTTTGGACCCCAAAATCGATAGACTTCTTCCTTACCCCAAGTGCAAATCGACAGACTTCTTCTGTACCGCAAGTGCATGCTATTCAAACATTTGGTCCAGATATGTTATGCTGAACTAATGTTACTGTGCAGAGACCATTTTTCTTCTTTTAAACAGTGACCTTGGCCTCTAACTCTACAATTAATAGACTTTTTTCTTACCCCAAGTCCTTTTGACCACAAAATCAATAGATTTATTCCTTATCCCAAGTGCAAGTCATCCATAGAGCTAACTGTATATGGTGGAGAATTCGAGTCATTGCGGAAATAAATTTTATAACAGAAAGATGGCCAGACATCATAACATAATAAGGTCTGCCTTATGACAGGTGCATAACAAATTTGTAAAGTGTAACCCAGTTTTGGTGTGTGACACATCTTTATTCCAAGATAAACCTACAGTGCGAGTTTGGTGGGAATAGGTTCAAAACAGAAGATTCCCGTAAAGTAGGTCATAGTAACTCAATGTTTAATACATTATGCAAATTGGGTCACAGTGACCCAGTTTTAGAGCAAGACACATTTATCACAAGATGTAACTGCAGTGTAAGTTCGGTGCAATAGGTGAAAAGGTATTGGACATGTCTTGATGAAGTACTGTACAAATTTTCAATGAATCCTGGAAAGCTCTCCGCACTAACAGTTTTGGTGTGTGACACATATTCATTGCAATAAGTGCAAGTTTTGGATGTCAATAGTTGTAGTAATGTAGGAGTTACAGCCCACACAAAACCATTCCTTTATATTACTACAAAAAGTATTGTCAGACACTGGATGTGGTGGGGTATTTTGCAATGCATAATTTTTGAACAACTTGTCTTGAAGCCAAACATAAGTACAATCATCATGTACATTTAATTTCTTTTGAGAGGTTTTATTGACATAAAGATTCATGACACATACATGTAATACATTAGATATTGGGCCACTAAATGAACCATCTTTCCACAAGACAAAAAATGTAGGCAGTTCTAGACAACTGTTTTGTGTCAATACATGACGAAAGAAAAGAAGTTGAGAGAGAGAACGGAATAGAAAATATTGTTTACATCATTACATAGTTTGCAAGATAACATACCAATATATATGGAAAATAATGGGATTTCTTCAAAACATAGATTAGACCATGCATACTCATTCACAAAAATAAAAAATCACCACCAAAGTATCAAGAGAAGTGTTACGTATATATACAAAAACATACACTTACACACACCCTTATGAAAACCCTCAAAACTGAAAGCCCATGGAACCAAATTAAAATTTTGGTTTTTAAGAGGTTTTTGGTTTACCAAGGGTTCTACAAATGTGAAAAAATGTCTTTTTATAAGCGCTTATGATATGAGAGAGAGAGAGAGAGAGAGAGGGAATATAATTATAAAAAAATGTGTGTGTAAATGTGCACAAAATTAATACAGCTGTTTTTTAAAAAAAAAAAAATTTAATGAAAAATTGGCTGAACAACGTCTGTTCCTTCTGAACAAGTGCACAGCAAACGAAGCAGTTGCTCCAGGGCCACCACAATGCAGGGAAATGGTGGTGGTGGTGGTGGTGAGCCTGCTTTTTGAAATAGCTTTAGGGTCTCCTCCCACCTTAATCTGGCATTGCTTCCTAAATTCAAAACTGGTCACATGAATAAATACATTTGTTCCACATAGAAACACAATCCTCGTTTCAAGAAACATTTTAGGACCGAGATATTTTTATATCTTTACTATAAGTCCATTAGAATTATGAATGATAATTGATAATATTTAAATACTCCATATAATTCATGATGTTCCTATGTCAAATTCTTCTCCTGATTTCTTCAAGTTAGGTTTTGGCACAGATTCATAGTCTTTGATCAGATTAATTTTACCCTATAAGGATAATTCAGTCCTATGATGGTTAACTGGTTGTTCTGATAACTTGATATGCAAGTGAAGACAAATGGCAGTCATGGCTACTTAAATGCATGTATGTAATGATTTTTCTCCTTTGAAAATTAATTGATCAAATCAGATTTTTAGAATACTGTTTTGTTGGTCTCAGTCTGCACAGCATCAAATGTCAGGTCACATGCATGGTTAAAAAAGCCATGGTATTAAATTTAAAAAAAAAACCAAAACATCTATGGATCATTTTTACCAACGAACAGCATCAATGACAGTTAGATAATAAGCAAATCAACATAATCTTTCTTAAATGGCTTATCTTCAAGCATTTAGTTATTATAAATTAAGCTTAAAGACTGGCTTTTTTTAATTGGTACAAATACTTCAGAGTAGCCTATTATTGGACCTGATCTGTTTCAGCACACGTGAAGTATTGTTTTAATCTCATGTGCCCTAGGGACATTTTCTCACCAATAGTATTTGCTAACCGTACATAATCTGGTCTAGTGTGTGTCAGGAATTTAGCTGCTACAATACATTTCCAAGTTTGAAGTGAGTTTCGGTTTTATGGGTTTTATTAAAAGTGTAAAATTGAAATTTGGAATCTAAATTTGTTTTGGTTTTCTAAGTAGAGGGGTTACAGTTTACTAGAAGAAAAAAAGATGATATTACTGAAGGAAAAAGGGATTCCAGTATACTGAGGGTTTGGTTTTGAGGGGTTTCACTGCACACACACACACATAATAAGAATGAAGTTTACAAGGTTATGCATAGCTTGTTACTTTTTCTGCATAAGATTGGTAAATTATGTTCTTTCAATACACTAATGTTCCTTCATCTTAAATGGGTAAACATCTCATAATATAGCAAAATCTTGTATGCAAATTTATATGTACAATGTTACAGATAACATGTTGCCTAACAATATGATCAGATTCCATCTCTTCTGACAGGTAATCTAAGTCAGAAAACATACGTTTGCTTGCCAATGTGAAAATTATGGCAACAGACATTGGGAAGTTCAAAGGCCTGAATAGAGAGTTAATAAAATATTCTATGAATTTATCAACTCTTTGCACAATAACCATTTAGAGTAAAACTTTTCCCGATTTACAGTATCAATAAGCATTATATTTTTCTACATTAAAATTAAAAGCATCAATCTTTTTTTTACCGAGACAAAATTGGCCTGTCTCTCTTAAATCTACATTAATAAATATATTGTTTTGCATACAGAATTATCATAATAATTACATCTTCGGCCCGAGTTTTGTCTTAACATTCCAAAGACAATATTTATGCTTATAAATTCCAAATTATTTGTGTTACTACACTTATTTCTTATTCATTGTAAAAAATAATTTAAAAAAGACTTATTTATGTGACAATTCCCCAAAACGAGATATTGTCTCTGCATGCAAGATACAGAAAAAACCAAGCTTGTTTAAATTAACTATAAATCATGTACAGTTGATATAAAATCAAACAGAGTTGTCAAAAATAGTATAGTAAACATGTGTGTTTTCTACTATAAAACATGAGTGACAGACAAGATACAAAAAAGGTGGGATGAAATACCTGTCTGTGAATCCATACAAATCCTTCAACTGCTGCTTGAGGTACAAGAGGAGAATACAACCTTGTGACAATCGGCAGATCTCCTGAAGTGGTGAAATGTCCTTTGGGAGTAAATCTGGAATTATACATATAGCCTTTACATATACCAAACATACTCACTTATAAGATGAGTCCAACTGTAAACAACCCAAACCCTGATCTGCAGTTGCATAATTTGCCGACAGATCAGGGTCAATGTTGTTTGTTGTACTTATTACTCCTAACAAACTGTATAGACCCAGATCTCCCAGCACATTATGCAATAACTGATCTGGGTCTATGCAGTTTGAAGTTGGACCTGATTTATAAGCAAGTATATACAGAACTACTCAACATTTGATAATATGGAAAACAAAACATTCAGGAAAATCAATGTGCTATGAAGAACACTAGTGTTCATGCTGGACTTTGAAATTTTGAGCAAGA
This sequence comes from Margaritifera margaritifera, assembly GCA_029931535.1. Taxonomy (NCBI): domain Eukaryota; kingdom Metazoa; phylum Mollusca; class Bivalvia; order Unionida; family Margaritiferidae; genus Margaritifera; species Margaritifera margaritifera. The sequence goes on from JAQPZY010001628.1 coordinate 1,336,900, forward strand.
TGACTTCTCCCTCCTGTTTAAATAGGGTGAAGTGGTGCAAAAATTGGGGGAAGTGAGCTAAAGGTAAAGGTCACATAATGTACAAATGAAGCGAGTTAAATGTAAAGGTCGTATAATGTGGTAAAGTAAGTTTATCAATAACTGGTGTTTTACTGGCTCTAAATTCACAAAACACTCATTATACTTTATACAAATATTTAAAAGTTTTCTACCTTAAATCCGGAAAACTATTGCAGAAATCCATTAATAACATCAGATGGCAACCTCAAAAATAGGTTAACTATGCCAAAATTAGGTGTCTGATCCCAGAAATGCCAACCCATAAGAATGCTTATCAGGAATCCTAGTGTCAATTTTTCAGAATCAAGGCAGCAGGTTGGGAAAGGAATCATGTTTGTTAAAAGTAACAAACAACTATGCAATCATATTGCATCTTCCTGTGCAACTTTACATAATGTACAGAGCCAGTAACAGTTAAGGTCCAGTGAAAGTAAATGTTGAATCCATTCCTCCAACTCCTAAACCTTTAATTCCTTCAACATATTTTGCTCATATAAAAACCATAAACATTTGTTTTACTACCAAATTATCAGCATCTTCTTTCTCTGCTTCTCTGACACCCTTATCACCTATTTAGTCTAACTAACTGGCTTTTTGTTGGGTACTTTGTTCTCTACATTGAGAGACTATTTCTTGTAACAGTCTATCATACTGATGCAGAAGTACTTTTCTTCCTACTTGAGTCCACATAGAAATATCCTGTTCAAAATATTTTATCCAATAAAATTGAGATTTTCCACAATTTACCAATTCAAAGTATGGAATTTTCACTAAAAATCTGTAATAACTCAGCAAAATCTGGATTTGCTGGGATCTCTGTAATACTCCTCGAAGGTGAATCCTCTTGTTCCACTTTTTTTTCTGGTAAAATATTGTATAATTAATTAATCTCTTCATAGTTTGAGGTTGACAACTTTTTAAAAAAAAAAACAATACAGTGTTTGGTTTGGGGATTGAAAAAGCTTGGAATTTCACTCATTGTATGGTTAGCAGTAAAATTATAACTTGGTACATATTTAAAGGTAACAGAAGCCACCAAACTACACAAAAGTTAATTTTAAAGCATGTTTCTGTTTTTCTATGCTGAAATGGAATTTGTTGGAATTCACAAGAAGTCAGTTTCATCCCCCCTTTTGTCTTCTTTACAGATATTAATCTGAGATATTCTTAAGAAACTCCAAAATACCAAATTTGGCAACAAAAATATCTTGTATTATTTAATTAACATGTTCACAAGACAAGTGCAGTACAAAAATCTGTCATGACCTTTGACCTTGAACCTGATATCATGGACAGAAGATCAACAAACACATCTCAGATACTGTCAAGATATAACCACATGCTAAGCTTAGTTTAATCCATACTTATAGCAGCTCTTAAGGTAACACATAATGTCAATACACAGATAGTGTATGCTTTGAAAAACTGTTATTTAAATGAAGTTCATCTGGAACAAAGCAGAAGATCTCCAATCAATCAGAACTATTTCAACTTGTACTCTTTCATGAAGCGATATTGTGTAACTCATTACAAACCAGTCAAATAGTTCGTAAGGAACAACAACTTTTCTTCTTTATGTATACAATTTGACAAAAATAAATTAAAATAATTTAAGATTTATATCATACAATGTAGTATAGTTTCCTAAGGCTAAGAATGCTCACATCTCCACAGTGTCATGTGCAATGACAGTGACATCTTGATAAGCCAGTCAGCTGAGCTCATCTTAGGCTTTGCCCATTTCATATTATTTTCTTGAAAAACCTAAGTTATTTTACTGGAATCATTCAAGATTTTCTTTAGACATACCCACTAACTGTGTGTGATGAAAATCCATTTATACTTGTTTGTGTTATCATGCTCACCAAGCGTTTCTTCAGAGCAGCGATAACAAGATTTTCAAGACTGCTACCATGGTAACCATATTGGATGTCAGATCGGCATCATTTTCATTAGGTTCATCTAGAAGTCGCAAGAAGTGTTTTAGTGAAAACCCCATTTTGATATGACCATGCGTTCAGGAGAAGTAGTTATAACACTTTCAAGAGAGCTGCAAAGGTGGCCATATTGGATGTCCAAGGGGTACCACTTTCATTTGGGACCAACAATACTTCAGGATGAAACTGTGTACAAGGTTTCATGACTTTTCTCCAAGTAGTTTTAAGACTGCAAGGGTGTGGGTTCAAATCCTAACATTGGATTAGTCTAGGTCGGCTACCAAGTGTGCCATTTGGCTATGCACTTTATTCTAACTGCCACAGCACTAAGTCACCTCCTTGTGTTGCTGTGCCATAAAACACCAAACCAAAATGAAGTGATTTTTGGTTCATGGTGAGAATTTCATGTAAATTGGCTGAAAAACAATAAGTTATAACAGTGTGAATTTGTACACATTATATAGTAGAACTGGGCAAATCATCTTTGCTAAGGAAGGGTCATCAATTCACTTCATTCCACATTGACCCTTGGCATATGTAGCTAGCTAAAACAGTATCTGCTCTCTGACTGGGTGCGGCTGAAAGAAACTGATCCAATCAGATTGCTCGTTACATTTACCTAGGAAGTTGGTTAGGAATAATCATAGTAACATCTGTACAACACATGTTGATGTACATTTTTCCAATTTAAAACTGTCATACCCATTTTTCTTTTGAATCAAGGTATGTGACATCATGGAAGTCAAGATACTGAAAATTTAACAGGCCCAGTAATAAGTTCTCTAACTGGTCTATTGAATTTGCTTCCTATGAACAGTAACTCTTCCACAAGACGACACTTGTTCAAAACAGTTATGGCTAGCTACATGTTATGTGTCGATGTGGAATGAAGTGAACTGATGATCATTTGCTAGAGAAGATGTGGCCAAGGTCACAGACCATCATTTAATCAGGTCACTTTATAGTCTCGAAACAAACTTATCACCCCAGGTGTTATTACATAATAAATCATACAAGAAAGCCCAATTTCAGCATGAACAGCAGTTCACTGGAATGCTGAATAAACTTATGCTTGACTGACAGCTGGTGGTAGGTAGGTGGAGCTTGGGGATTCAACGATTGGGGAAATGGGGTAGTGGGTGTGTGTGTGCAATGGTTTAAGGTATCAAGGTAAGGTGAATTCGACTTTGCTTTCCTCGAGTACTGAAGCGAAATTTCATGCTCGAGGTGACCCCAAGCACGATTCTTGGGCACTTAATGCACATACACCTGGCACACCAGTGACACCACAAGTCTCGTGCACATACCTGCCAGACACTGTTACAGTTCCAGACATTTAAGAATAAGATATATACTGTGAATGTACTTATTTTTCTTGGTATCATTGCTCGGGGACACACACACACACATGCAACATTTTCACAGTTATTAAATTCATGGTTTGGGAAAGGGGTCCTTTGGATTCTAGAGGAGAATCACGATTTGTTAGGTCTTTAAATTCATGGTTTGGGAAAGGGGTCCTTTGGATTCCAGAGGAGAATCATGATTTGTTAGGTCTTTAAATTCATGGTTTGGGAAAGGGGTCCTTTGGATTCCAGAGGAGAATCACGATTTGTTAGGTCTTTAAATTCATGGTTTGTCCTCTGCCATTGGACCTTGACTGTGATGAAAGAGATGTCATCAAATTGTGAAGCATAAGTGTGCCTTAGTTTATCCCTTTTCCTCAAACAGCTTTTATGATGTAAAGCAGAAATAAAAGACACCTTAAAATACTGACCTGTGATTTTGACAACAAGACCCCAAACATGCAATGCAACATATCTTCCAGTGACAATATATAAGTATACCAAGCTTCATCCATTTATCTTAAATAGCTCTTAAGCTGGAAAGCTGAAGGGGAAATGTAACTGAAACCTAATATACTGCCTTGTTACCTTGAACTTACCCCCCTCCCATTTTGTACATGTCACCCCTTATGTGATGATATATACATCCATACATCTCCAATGATTCTATAATTATTGAGTGGAAAGGAAAGTGTAATAGAAATATAGAAAAGTTTAACATATAACAACATGACATTGACAATGAAGACCCACCACCACCAATGTGGTATACAACACAGCTGCTAATAATAACATATATGTATACCAAGTTGCATCTCTTAATCTCAAACAGCTCTAAAGTTACAGAAAGGGAAAAAATAGTGGCAAGTATGATGGAAAACTTCAAACATGACCATGTCCTTGAACACAGAACCACAAGGCAGTTCACAACACATTGCCCAAAGATTATATATATATATATATATATATATATATATATATATGCAACAAACTGACAACAAACAGTGGAAACCCAGTTTTTAACTAGCCTCAGCGCTTTCAACTTTCACTGACTCATTGTCAAAGGCAAACACAAAACAGACAAGACAAACAATAAACATGAAAAAGCGTTGAAATTACAAAAGTTTACAGGACTATTTCTAATGGAATTAAACCAAGAAAATGTTTGATGTTTTGCCTAGTTGGCTTCAGCTTGACTGATGATGTGGTAAACTAGTTGGTATTGACCTACAAAGGGAGGAGCTATAGCGCTGTTTTTTTTTTAATGTAAAGTGGTGTAACCATGAATTATATCGTGCATATATGTTTATTTTCACATATGTACTTACCATCCAGATTTTACAGTATTTTGGTCTCAATAAAACTGTTCTATTACAAATCAAATTTCTATATAATGGCAACCTATATTAAATGGCCACAGATTTTGGTCCCAACACCAACAGTATCCAGTTTTCTGAACATTCACTACATATTTCCAGTACTCTTATCTGTATCTAAGAACAACAAAGATGCATACTTAATAAAGATTCCGCATCCTCGTCCTCATCATCATCTAAAATCCTCCTGGCTACATTACGTTCTCCATTCTCATTATGTGCAGGAAGAGCCTAAAAAACACACCAAAAAAATAAAACAAAACAAATTTAAATAATTTTAAAAATATATACTTAAATTAACCATGAGCCTATTATCAATTTATCACCAGTAATCATGTACCTAGAGTTATTAATGATGGATGCACTGCAAAGGACCCTGCTCACTACAATTTGCTCTGCCGGGCTTTACACAGAGAAATGGGCATTCAGTAGACATAACACTTTTAGATGATAATGTGGAAAGCTGGAAATTAAACTCATACAAAGTCTAATCAGCATAAAGGTACCTGACAAATCTGGTTGAAATCCAACAAACTTTGGTAAAATATTGCTCCAGAAATCAAAGTCAGGAGGACAAGCAATCAGTAGGCATAATGCCTGTAAATGTCATGGAATGCTTGAAACTAAACTCATTCAAGGTCCCATCAAAATACAGTTGCATACCAAATTTGGTTGAAATCCAACGAACCTTGGTAAAGTTATGTTGCAGAAACCAACATCAGGAGGACAGGAAATGAGGGGGCATAACTCCAGTAAATGATGTTGTGGAATGCTGGAAATCAAACTTGTTCAAGTATCAATACAAAGCTACAAACAGTACTAAAATTTTTAAAAATCCAACAATTCTCCATAAATTAATCTTGTGGAAACCAAATTGCTCATGGATGAAATGACAGTTGGTTGGCTGACATACAGACAGACAAACACTACTACTATAGTGCTCTGCTGACTTCATTGAGGTGGGCCCTACTGAAACATTTTAAATTTTTCAGTTTCCAAAAGCAGCATCCAAAGGTCATCAGTGTATCAAGAAATGCACAAATCTAATTAGTGAATGCCAAAAACCAAAGAATATTATAGTGAAAGGGACCAATACTTTGTCAAGCATATAAATAAAATGATAATCAAATTTGATCTACAAATAAATATTTATTGTTGATGATCTCAATTAATACATTCACCATGGTAGGGGGAGTTAAAGATTTTAAACAAACCAGGATAGATCTAGTTAAGCTCTGTTGCAGGAAATTTATTCAAAGGGCTAGAGGCCAAACCACTTCGGAGGCAACTGTAAACACTTACCAGTGCTGAGTAAATCCCATAGCTCGACATATGGACAATTTTTGGTTGGGCTAGTGAAAATAGTGCAAAGTGTCTTTTCTAGAACAAGAGAGTTTTTGTCAATGTAAAAAAAATTATCTCATAAATATATTGCTTTCAGAACAAAATGACATTAGTAAATGTGAGAACTTATCAGCAGGTCTATTCACTAAAGTGGTTTAATACCATCAATGAATTGCAATATTTATTCTAACGATAGTGCATACAGGATGATGGTAGAATGCAACAAACTAAACGATATACACTGTTAAAAAATAAACATTTTCTTGTCATCTTTCTATCCCTTTGAATGAAGAAAACAACAAAGACAGCTACAACATGTATACAACTGTCTCTTTGTACCTAATTAATTGCTATACACTTTTCAGATTCAAAGAATCCCAATTATTAATCCTTTAAAGTATTTTCAATAATACCCTATGTATGTTATGATTCATTTTGCTAAATATTTTGTTCCATTTGAGTAGTTCTTGCATTTGTATGCTTACTCCATGCTATCAATTGATTATCAAAATACCTACACTAATAATGCATACTAAATTCTGCTTAAATACCCCCCCCCCCCCCATAAGCAACTGCCTACCTTTGACTTGGATATATCCATTAAAGAAACTCAATCAAGAAAGCAAAATTTACATACTTTAACTGTCCAATTTTACACAAAATATCCAAGGATAGACAAATTCAAAACAAAACAAACATGACCTTGCAGATGCCATGCCAACTTGACCCTTTGCAAATTCAACTCAAAATATGAATATATTTCAGCAGGAAAATGAGATCAGCACATGTTGCGTTAGTTTGCTGTGCTTGAGAGATGTTTCTATTTTGCCTGTATTACATTAACAACTTAGAACTGTAAAGTCCATGTACCTAAAAGTGCACAAAACAAGCTACTTTACCTGTTGGGGACTTACTTTGATGTGCTGGGTGCATCTATTCAGCAGAATATGATAAATAAATTTTATGAACATTTAAAACAGAGACAGAAAGAAAATAAAAATGCTTCATTCTGGGATTTTAGCATATTCTACAATGAATTTTATGCAGTGATGCAAGTGATGTTTGTTTTGCAAAGATGGACTCGCTTGTTTATTTTTAATTTATGTATGCAATGCTACTGTGATAATCAAAGACAATTATTATGATGTGTATTGTGATACAACACCAATGAAGATACCCAGCTATACTATCTACTGCTCCCAGCATTCAAAAGAACACTTGCCAACATGTGTACAGGAAAATCGGCGCTCCTAGCCAGTGTCACACATTAAGTGCTGACACTACTGAGTATATCTCAGACTCACTTTTGGTACAAGTCAAAGATGTCACTTGACTCAGCTGAGGTTGGCACAACTCTGCTAATGGTTTCAGTATTATAATGAAGAAAAAGTACAGCCCTAATTCTGACATGGCTGTGATAATACTGCTTAAAGTATTAATACTAAATTAGAATATAGTAGAGACTGATGATACTAAAGGTGCAGACCAAGAAACCTTTGTGGGTTGTATTGAAACTAGTTTAACATTAAAAAATTTATACTGTAGAATCTTTGAAGGTCTTAGCAGAGATAGAATACATTAGGTGTCACTTCCAAGTCTTGGGTGGTCAAGAAATTTACTCAAGAACCTTTTTTTTTTAAATCGTGGATCAACAGATGTTCTAATAGTAAATTTTCTTGTGAATTTACAGCAAATAGCATAAAAAATAATATCTGATTCTCCATTACATCAATTCCTCTACCGCTAGAAAAAGATTAGGTTTATATATACATTACAATCACATTTTTGGCACTTGCAGATATTAAAAACAATATACTGAACTTGATTTAATATTTCTCTAAAAAGATTAACTTCTCAATGTTATTATTACATGTAGAAAAAGAGGCAGAATATTCCTGTAAATTTGTAAAGTTTGTTCTATGCATGCAACTCCCATTTTCTTCAGCCTGCTTTTTTAATCTATAAAGTAAAAAATAAAAATGAACATTGAGCTTAATTTAAACTTTAATACTGACTTTAATCTAGGGTATAGAAGGACATATGGAGACGCACATAAACATCAAAGTGGTCGCTATGCTTAGCTTCTGTTGAGATGGGCTCGACAACAATACAAGTGCTTAATATTAAATGATAACAAAGTAACTCACAATACCAACTTGTATTTTCTATGTGACTTAAATCCACGGAGAAGTGATAAAATTGCTGGACAAGTGATTTTTCAAAAGTCACATGTTTATAACAAGTGGATCAAAAGAATATTGCTCAGCACAGTCTGACCCCAAAATTCAAAATTTTAAACTCACCACTGGTTCATTAGTTTCTTAGAAACTTGGTTTTTCATGAAGAGGACTGTAATTTTTGTGTACTTTCTAAACTGCAATATTGCTACTTGTTGCTAGGGAAACATACTGTATGTCAGGGGCTAACACAAATATTTGAATATATATATATATATACATACATCTGGAAGACAAGTAGATGGAAAGATTTAGTTCTCCAAAGGCAGTTTAGTTGTCTCAATCAACCTTGTGTTTCATACATGTGATTATACTGGCAAGAGGACAAAAATAAAGTTTTTAAGGCCATCTTCCGCATGTACTGTTTTATATTTTAAATCTACTGCTTTACACATTCTACCCACACATAACAGAAACCATGCAAATAGGGATTTAATTCTAGTATATGAAGGAAGAAATGATATCACTAGGCATATGCAGACACAATCGCATAGGAAAAATGATTCTTCTGTAACAAACACACCCACTTTGAAGGTCTTGTTTGAGACTGGATCAAAAGTGGCACTTGCATAGACTCTGTTTGCAAATTTTGTGGTAGAGCACAATTTACCGTTCGTATTTGCAGATCATTTTACTAAACTGGTTAAAGTTATGTTTCCTGACTTAGAGACTACACAGAAATATTCATGCCTGCATACAAAGACAACACACATTGTTACACAGCACCTCAATGGCTCAGAAAATTTGAATGTATGTGTAGGAGTCAGAAGTTCAGTGTCATGATTGAAAATACATGTTATGGCAAAAATTGCTTGTTTTGTTTTCAATCCCCTTAAAACATGTAAAATTTATGCTGATGGAGATAAATCTCCTGGCTTAAAAGCCAATCTACTGATCAAAATGTTGAAATCTACTGATTCAATGTCTTGGTTTGTCACATGTATAGTGTTCAAAGTTTTGTGTCTGAGTCTGAACTTCTGCTCAGAAGTATTTAACATTAAATCTCAATTCATCCAAGGCATTTATCACCCATAGGCTAATTATGTAAATTACTGATTTGCAATTCCTTCCCAGCAGAAGAAAGGTTTGTGACCAACCAATGGAGGTGAAAAAATGTCTATCCATTTGCCGAGATGCCAACTTTTACCAATGTAAAATAGGAATGCCAGCTTAAAGAGATCAGAATCTAAATGTAAAAATAGAAATACTTCACACTTTTATCCAACAATTTATTTTAAGCATTAAATCTTTTTGGTTTAAAGTTTTTGGTTGAGACATGCTTCTTGCAGTCATCTATCCCACCATGTGACAGGCTGAAGTTAGTCAAGCAAAGAGTGCAAAGGCATGGTATATTCATCTAATATGGATGCTTTGCGTATTCCATTTAGAATGTCTGTAGCATACTTTTTTGTCTAGGTATAATCTGCATCGGCTGCTTTTGGTTTGGCATTTTTCTTGAACTTTCTCAGGTTAATCAGGGTTCTAAGCTGGTGTGATTTCTGATTGATCAATATCCAATTACTTTTTGTGAAACAAGTGCGTAGGCATGCTGTCACAAAAAAATTACTTAGACAATACAAGCATTTCTGTGATCAAGATATATACTGGTGATCAAGCTGTGGTCCGTGTACATGAAACTATAACTCTTAGCAATGGGTGAATTGCAAAGAGTCTGGCTAACTACAATTTGCTCTGCAGGGCCTTAAACAGAGAAACAGGGGCCATAACTCTTTTAACTGCTAATGCAAAATGCTGGAAAATAAACTCATTCAAGGTCTCATCATTATAAAAGTGCCTGTCAAATTTAGTTGAAATCCAACAATCCTTGGACACTAAAGTCGGGAGGATGAGCAATCAGGGGCATAACTCCTGTAAATAATATTATGGAACACTGAAAATCAAACCCATTCCAGGTCTCAACAATATATAGCCACATATCAAGTTTCCTAAAAATTCAACCATTTCCAGTAAAGTTATCTTCAAGGAACCAAATTGTTCACAGATGGATTGATGCAATTACTATTGGGCTCCATTGATGCAATTACTATTGGGCTCCACCAACTTTGTCAAGTGCGGCCCCTAGTTATATCTGTCCTGAAAACTGAAACTGACAGAAGTGATATGTATGTAGTAGTGTTTTACAGCACCTCAGCACAGTGGCTATATGGTGCCAAAAAAAGGTAAAATTTCGAAAATGTGATTGTAATGGCATAATTTGAGGTTAAAAAATAGGAATGATTTTGCCATGATCAGAATAATTGGCATCTGTTATTAGGTGTTGCCTGAGACTTTTTTAAAAAATATTTCTTGAAAATTGTCAGTACATCAGATATACTGTCATTGTTTGGAGTCATGACCTTTTTCTGACTTCCCTTCCTGAATTTTCTTTTGGTTGTTGTGAATATAGTAAATGTTTTAACCACATGTCAAATTTTTTTAGAATACTGTAGTAGCTTTAGTAAAAACTTTATTGTAAAGCCAGGATTAAGATACATTTGCTCTTCTATTAAATAGAGTAACAAAGTATACTTTATGGGGTATGTGCATTGATGACCCATAAAAGCATTAATTTCAAACAGACAACACAACTTCAATTGAGTTCAAGTTAAGAAAAAGTTTAAACTTAATTGAGTCATGTGAAAAGCCATGCACTAGGAATAATTGATACATGAATCTTAATGTAAATGACAAAAAAATAATACTAATAATAAAGAAAAAAATATACACAGAAAAGGGGGTTACATAATACGTTTCTCTTGAAATCTTTTCCTATGCATACCCACCCACCCCCATTCCCGTCCATGTCAAATGAACATCAAGTATTGATTATCTAGTAAAACACAATTCCTGGCAAGTTGAAAACAGCTTTTAAACTTTAGACTGTCCATAGCCAGATGAAACATAATTTCAACTATAGGTGATTAAAGTTAGTGAGAAAGAGCACATTTAAGTACCATTTTCTGTGAACTTCGTTTTGTCAGCATCTACAAAGAAAAACATTACACAATAGAATGATAAAGCAACAAAATATAACACATTGCACTTCTTAAAACAATAACTGCAATAAATTTCCTTTCCAACAAAAAGGTATTCCATATTGAGGACAAACGGATCACTCTAGGGCTGTGTTCAGTAAGGCTAACACTCCTACTCTATGAGCTGCCAGTGAATGGTGCTAAGTGACAAAAGCTCAACAGAGGTAGCTTATTGCAAGCAATGCATGCAAATTTTGTTTCAATCACTTAAGAGCTTGTCAAATGAGACCCATTTTCTCAATTTACCCATTTACCTTTACTAAGTATACATTTTCTAAAGACAAGCAATGTTTTTTTGTTAATGTATGAAAGATATGGTTAAAAAATTTGAAAAATTAAACCATATGCCAAGTCCTTGCAAGCATTACTTAGTCCATTATGCTGAAAATTCCTGTAAAATTATCAGGCCATTCAGTAGAGCCTGTTATTCTTCTGCTCTGACAGTGCATAATGCTATTCTTACTGAACACAGACCAGGGTATAACCAAGGGACATAACCCAATGACAAAGATAGCATACAAAGACAATATTGTCCTAGTGTGTTCAATATCAACTGGTAGGGCATTAACACATTAATACAACACATCAGAAAACAAAAATTTACCACAAACATATTCATAAACCCATCAAGATGCAAGACTTGGACAAAGTTAAGGTTCTTGCATCAAAACCAAGGGAAAACAGTGACAACACTTTAGAAGATGTGGCCCAAACAAGCTATCCACTATTGCAAAAATTAAACAAAATAATTATTGGAAGCTCCAAATCTTGTGATGGAACTCAAAATGATATAGAGGCACAGAGAACCAAAATCTGACTCCCTAATTATTCATTACTTCATGTTGAAAAATACATGATTATGTGTACACCAGACATGCATCAAGGTACAGTAAAATACAAGACATTTCATCTGTGCTGTAGGTAGTTGGGATACATGCATTGCAAAATATACAATTCCACTATGAACACAAGCATTCAACATAATGTTACATCTCCCCTGTGAACCAAGTCATGATGTGCCCTCTCTGTATTTACAGAGATGCCAACCCATATCAATGTCAAACAAGAATGTGATCATAAAAAAATCTGAATCTAAACATATAAATAGGAATACTTCAAATTTGTATCCAGCAATTAAGCATTTAACCTTAATGATTCAAAGTAATTTTTGGTTGAAATGTGCTTCCAACATTCTCCCTCATAAGGTGCTACAATGAAGTCCATTAAGAAAAGACTGCATAAGCATGCTAATCGTTCAGTGTTGTTGCCTTGCATATCCTGTCCTTATTTCTGCAGCACGTTTTATTAATCAAGGTATATTCCTTAACAGCCAATTTTCAATATCGTGATCTTTCTCACAGTTTCTCAGGGAAATCATAGCACTAAGCTGAAATAATTGTGATTGGTCAATATTCAATTGCTTTTGGGACACAAGTGCTCAGGTACCCTTTCAAAATTGAATTACAGTCAGATATTACAAGAGTTTCAGTGATCTAGATACACCAGTGTTTAAGTTGCGGTTTGCCTGTATACAAATTTATTTGACTAGAAAATCAGAATCTGACCTAAGTGAGTGTAATGGCACAATTTGAGGTTAAAAATAGAATGATTATATCAAAACTGGAAGTTTGGCATCTCTGTACTTAACATAAACTTTTAGACACTGCCACTTTAAAACTGAGACCTGTCTTGCTGTCTGCCATGCAGCCTCGACACAATTCAACAAAGAATATACTTGACATCTTCATGGCTAGACAGTGAACATCTAACAAGAGGCCCAAGTGAGCCTGAGAATGCTCAACTGGCTGACATCTACTTAAAAGCCACATGCAAGAGGACTTGGCCAAAAAATCCAGATCAGCAGAGTGCTTTCTGTGAGACTTTCTTCAAATTCTGTTGATTATGAAAACATTCTCTACTTTTACTATCTTTAGCCATATCTGATGGCCAATTGGCATCCTATGTATAAAACTGATGCCATTACACCATGATGCATTCTGTCCAACTTGGGAAAATTCTGTCTAGCTATTTTTGACAAGTTATTTAAAGATTTTTCTACTTTTAGTAAACTGCAGGCATATTGGCTGCAGATCTGCATCCTTTTATAAAAATTTGTAAGGCCTTCATACAAGAAAGTTTTCCTATTAAATTTGATAAAATTCTGTAAGTCAATTTTTGAGAAGCCATTTAAAGGTTTCAATATTTTTAGTAACCGTGGCCATACTGGATGGTGAATCAACTTTATTTCTACCAACTTTAAAAGCCTTTATATCAGGATGCTCTGTTAAATTTGGCAAAATTTTACTAAGCAATTTTTTTAAAAACAAAAGTTTAAAAGATTTTTGTTTTGTTTTGTTTTTGTTGGTTTTAATGGTAATTTTAACACATTATTGGCTATATCATGCCAAGGAAATGGGAGCTAAGTGCTTTTTCCAAGGACATAATGAGGCAGCCAACCCAGGCTAAAGAATCTTAACTGTTAGTAACAACTGTCATCTTTAATAGCGGATCAGTATAATTTGGAAAAACTTGAAAGGCTTTTATGCCACGATGCTCTCTATTAAATCTATCAAATTCTGTTCAGCAGTTTTTGAAAAGAAGTAATTTAAAAGTTTTTCTATTTTAAGGAATGGAAGCCATATTTGATGGCAGATCAGCATAAATTGTACAAACTTAAAATATCTACATTCCAGGTTGCTTTCCGTTAAAGGTTTTTCCATATATTTTTTTTTGTAACAGTGGCCTTATTTGATGGCAGATTACCATTACTTGTATGAAACTGAAATGTCCTTATGCCAGATTGCTGTCAAAATTGGTTAAAAATGGTCCAGTGGTTTTTGAGAAGAAGTTGAAAATAGTATAATTTATGTTGAGGAACAACAGACAATGCATGCCAGATGCAGGGCTGTATCATAAGCTCACTTGGCTTTATGGCCAGGTATGCTACAAACTGTGATGGCGTTAAAAAGGCTAAGGCTTTTACCACATTTCTAAGTATGCTAGCAGATACATGTTAGTCCAAATATGTGCAAGCATTTACCATTAATAAGTTCACAAGCTTATATTAAAATCATTCAACCAATCACTAATAAATAGTAATTCAAACTAACTAAATTCTATGTTTATGTTAGAGTAAACGTGTATGTTTATCAACAAACAGTTTACATGGCATTTCAAACCGATACGAGGATGAGATAAAATGATTACCATTCCCACACTAACAACATATCTTCAAGTCAATTAATAAAAACCCAAAGCATTTGAAACAAAGAGGCCCAGGTGGCATTGAGATTGCTCACCCGGATTATATTTTCCTAACAGCCAAATGCTGGGTAAGTAGGATGCTTTCTGTTAAAAACCTTTCGAATGCTGTTCATTGCATATGTTATGAAAACAACTGTTTCAAGGTTTCTCTAGTTTTTGTATCTTCATCCATGTCTGATGGCACATCAGCATCATTTGTCCAATATTGAAAGGCCCTTTGCCAAGACACTTTGAAATAAGGTGGTAAAATTCTGCTTAGTGGATTTTGTTAATAGAGAAAATTGTGTAAATGGTATTCTATTTTTAGTAATGGCTGGCATATCTGATGGCAGATCTGCATCATCTGCAAAAATATGAAAGGCCTCCAAGCTGGGGCACTTTCTGTCAAATTTGGTCAAATTCTGTTAAGCAGTTTTTTTAAAAGAAGTTTAATTAAGGTGTTTCTATTTTTAGCAACAGCAGCTATATTTTTGATGGCAGACATATCTTTTGTTTCAACTTAAAAGCCCTTCACACAAGAATGATTTCTGTAAAATTTAGTCAAATACTGTAGAGTGGTTTCTAAGAATAAGTCATTTAAAGGATTTTCTTTTTTTTAGTAACAGCAGCCATATTTGAAGGCAGATTTGCATCCTTTGTAGAAATTTGAAAGCCCTCTATGCCAGTATGTTTTCTGTAAAATTTGGTTAAATTCTTTAGTGTGTGGTTTTTTTTTTTTATAGAAGTAGTCATTTTAAGGTTTATCTATTTTTTTTATTTTTTTTAGTAATGGTGGCCATATTTGATGGTGGATTGGCATAATCTGAACAAATTTGAAAGATCTTCATGCCAGGATGCTTTCCATCAAATAAAGTCAATATCTGTTAAGCAGTGTTTGAGAAGCAGTTGTTTAAAAAAATGCTCTCTTTTAAGTAATGGCTGCCATATTTGATGACAGATCAGCATCAATTCAAAAATTTGAAAGACTTTGCTACTCGAACACTTCCTGTAAAATAATATGCAAACTGGTCAAATAGTTTTTAATAAGTTGTAAATAACAAGTGTGAACATGAGATGGATGAAGGACCATACCATAAGCTGACTTGGTCTTATGGCCAGGTGAGCTGAAAAACCTGAGTGTTTTAAAGGGATCAATCTACTTAAATCATTTTAACATTTTGGATCTGTGTTGGTCTGCTTTGCTCCTGAACTTCAAAATGGTAGTTGTCAAGTTCAACACTGACACCAGCATTTTCTGTGCTGAGGAAATGCTCATTACTGTACTTAATGCATTAACTAGAAGATATATCTGAACTAGGTAATCATCCAGTCATTCTTAAAACTGGAAAGGATGTCATCCATGAACTTATATAAGCAGCATATAAGACTGTTTCAAAGGCATAAAAGCTCAATTACAATTATTATTCATTACTGCTAACTTAAAGCTTTAAAAAATATAAATAACATGCATGTGCCACCTTTCTGCTGAATTTGATTCACAACCACAAATAATCAGAACTTCATGCAAATTATGCCATTCTACAGGTTGTTTTTCTCCTCTTTCTACCTTCGTTCTGAAAACATGAATGAATAATTAAACTTACCTCTCTAAAAGATTGTAACAAGTTGGATCCAGAAACAGACACAATGATGTCTATTTGGTGAATGATGAACAATGGTTCATCCTGAGTTTGATAGGGGAAAAAGGCCAAATTATCTGCAATGAAGACTTGCTCTGCAAGATTGATTTTCTGAAATGCAAGTAAGATGTTTCGGTCAGTATTTTGAAGAACTTGAGAAATCCAGCCATAACTGGGTCTGTAAACTAGGCTCATATCCAAAATATAGGGATAGATTTAAAAAAGTCAAGTTTGGAACCAAATAAAACAAGTGATATATTCTGTGAAACTGATCAGGTCAAGGGCTCAGTTTTCTTTAGTTCCACTGTATGATCCTTTGACTTCATTATAATATTTCAAACTCCATCTGCACACTTTCGTGTGATGGACAATTAACATAACAAATATCATGATGAAAATATGGCGAATAGTTACTGAGCTAAGCTGTTTATAAGGAACAGATGGATGGACATACAGATGAAGAAAAAAAAAGTTTTTACTTAGAGGGCTCCTGCATTTTGAGACACACATCTGTACTCATTCAAAATGTAGTATAGGTCAAGTTTAAAAAAAAAAACTTGCAAGGTACAGTATGTAAATCAACCAGTTGGGCTAAAAAGGGAAGGTAGCATAAGTTACATATCAGATGTGGTATACGTAGGTGGGGCTCAACTTATCTACCTGTATCAAAAAGGTGTGATAACCGTACCACCTATTGTTTGATTTTGATTCATGGAGCTGTAGGTTAATTAAGCCTTGATCTTGAGCCAACTGACATTGAAAGGTGATTAATAAGGTGTCAAGCTTCACCTGTCAATCACTAGGCATGAATATATATATATCAGCTGGTTAAGAAGGCCAATCTTCAAATCAGGTCCTAACCAGGTTTGACCTTTATGCTAGTCTGGTCACCCATGGCTAGTATGTTGGAGGACTAGTGGAAATTTGCTTGTAGCTAGTCCATCGGACTAGTGAAAGAAAACAAAATGAACCCAAAACAAATGTAATTAAAAGAAGAAGAAAAATAAAAAAACATAAGAAAGAATTAGATACAATCTGGTCTGTTAAGCCATGGCAAAAAAAAAAAAAAAAAAAAAAGTAAAAATAACCACATTTGCAATGAAATTTAGGTTCACATTGCAGGATATAACCAATTATTTTAATGGTCATCAACATGTTTGACTTTTGCACATAAACTGAATGGTCAGGACTAGATTACATGAGCTCTCAATGGCTATTAAGTATTACAAATGTCTGTCCTTACAAGATACCACTTGTTTTGCATGTTGTGACTGTGATCACATGAATCTGATGTTCTATCTTTATAATGTGCCTAGAATTAAAATTTACCCTGATAAATGCCCAAATCCCATGGCATTTATCTGGCTAAATTAATATTTCTTGGCCCATTTTAAAGACACATCAGATTTCTGTGCTGCGATGGAGAATTATTGGACTGGAACAAAATTTCAAGGTACTAGCTTTTCGGGGACTACTAAGATCTCCTATGAATCAGTCATTTTTGAACCTAAACTATTCCCATGGGCTAGTGAACAAATTCAGCAGGCAGATCTTAAAATTAGCAACTCTCCTCAATGACAGTATGTTTAGTTTAAGCCAAGGTAAACTAGAAGAGATTTGCTTTTACAAGCAAAAAGTTGTTTCCCACACCCACATGCACATTCCGTGAACTTTGTACCTGACAGAAAGAAAGGAAAAATCTAACAAGGTCAATAAATGGAATTCGGTTAGATATGTGAGAAAGTCCATGATTTTTTAAGGTCTGGATGTTAGTCTTCCTCTAATAAAATTCAAACAGTTCAGTCAATGTAAATAGCACATGGAGAGCTTCAGCTTTGCAAAAACTATGATAAGTTTAAGATTTGTCCAAAAGAGGGGTCAGGATGTTGAAATCATAGACCAAAAAGCCCCCTTCCCAAGCTTTTTTTTGTTCGTAACACCACAGACCAAAAGTCTAATTCCCAAACAAATGCTATAATGGCATGAAAATCTACTCATCATTTACATATGTCGACAAACATGCATATGGTTTTGCTAAATCGTGCTAGCAATGTTTTCGTCCAGAAAGTTCAAGTCCCAACAATTTAAAAATGTGTTTAAAATAAAAAAAATAAAAAAATGGAAAAATTGCTGTAATGGCCAGAAAATCTAATCAGGACATCTACATATTATTACAAAAAAGACAACCAAATTTCATGCGTCTACCTAAAGTGATTTTTGCTTCATTGTGCTTACAAGGTTTTTGTCATAAGTAAAGAAAAATAAATAACAATTTAAAGTAGAAGTTCAAAAAGTTAAAAAAAAGTGTACAAAATTGAAAAATGAGGCCATGGTAACCATAACCTATTCAGGTTTGGGTCACACTCAAAGTATCCATATATAAAATTTTAGTCTGGTTTGGCTCAATAGTTTTTTAGCCACCTTGCTTACAATAAATTGCGAGTAGTCAAAGAAATTGCGAAGAATCAATGATTTATTTATCTGAGTTTTGTTTTTTTTCCTTTAAAACACTGCCAGCCTTGAAAATTTGGAAATTCTCATGTAAGCTAGATACATGACTTAAAGGATGGTGGTGGTGGTGATGGGTGAATAAAATGAATGCAGGACTTTTTAAAAATCATACTGAAACTAGAAATGTGTCTGTACAATACTAAAGCCTCTACTAGGATTGTGCATGATACAGAAGTAAACTTCGATGTCAAACTATGTCTACAACTTCATAAAATTTTGACAGAAAAGTTGAAATAAAAATTGGAAATGGTCTTCTAGATGCCCATAGGAAATTTGGTTCACTTCCATTGAGTCCTTCAAAAGTTATTAAATGGAAACAAATTCATAATATGGCAAACTTGTAAACTTCCAAGTCAAAAAGGGGTTATAACTCTGTCCTAACAGACCTCATATTAAGTTTCGTTTCAATTCATGATGTACAGTATGGATGTTACACATGGAGATGAGTTACAATAAGTCCCATCTACAAAATATGACAGGAATATAAAACCACTTTCTAAAATATCATTGTTAAAAATAATAAAACCATAATTCAAACATGTACACCGCATAAAAGCCCAAGTCAACTGCCTACATAATTACATACTAACAAAAAGAAAAACAACTTGCTAATACTGATTTCATTCTTCTTAATATGCCATGCATGAAAAATGTGCAGGCACACAGCAAAGTCTAAAAGTTAACAAACCCTCCTCCATCCTCTGTACCCAGGACATACAGACTGAATACATCTCAAGACTAATAGGATCAATAACAGTCATAATACTTTATTCATGTTCGTAGAAAAATATTACTGGAAAAATAAATTGACTCTAAAATGGGTGCTTTCAAATGTCAGCTTTATTCCACATCCAGGGACAACAGTCTGTGTAATCCATATATTTTTCAAACTATTCCGAAAATGCGAGTAATCCTTGTGCTTTGAACTTTCAGTCCATGAAATGTTAGAAACATTTATGTTACATCTATGTCCCCCTTACATTTTGTATAAGTCTCTGGACAATGATATTCAGTTATTCAAGAAATGTGAAAGGCAAGATTAATTACTGAGGTATCAATGTTTTCTCCATGAATTGTGGGTAGATTTGCTTGTAAATTTGGACTCTGTGAAGAAAAAAAAAACAAAAAAACCCACTAGTGATTTCACAATACATATCTATAAATGTATCAACATCTAATCAATGTTTGTAATTTACAGCATTTCAAGTTTCATTTATCATTTAGACATGTTTCTGGATGACATGTAGGAATCCAATGTGTTGTCTCATCCAGTTTTCATCTTTAATCTGTCCACCTTTTCTGGGCATGAAAATTAAGGATCAATTAAGGATTAAATTCACCAATGTAAGGCCCAAATCATACTTATATTTTAAAGCGTTGTTATTTGGTCAAGGTAAACCTATTAGAAAACTGTTTGGTAGTTACAGCTGTCCATCACAGTCAAGATTTTGCACATGAAAATCATGGTTGCTGGTCACAATACATGATTGGTAGCTTAACCAATTGATCATTCAGTATCAGGTCTTGTAAAGAAGATGGTTGCCCCAAACAGAGGATGTATAAGGGAAGTTATTATATTTTGTAGATATCTCTAAGAAATAAACAAACAGTTTGGATCTATTGTACAATTTGAGCTTCAATTATTAAAGATGCCCCCCAAAATTTGAAATTAAACCAACCACAAAAGTAAACTTACTTTGGAAGGAAGTTAAGTCATATATTCCCCAAAAATTCTGATATTGAAAGGCAGGCAACAAAATAAGCCGCCTAATAAATGTGTATTTTGTTCCTATCTTCTATGGAGATATATATTCATGTGGGGAGATACTTAGTCTTCACAAAAGACACAAATACGAGGGGTATTTGAAAAGTTCTGAATATTTCGCTCTAACCTTTTTGTTTCTTTGAACATGTCAAAAAATTTAATGCTGGTTGATAGAAAAAATAATGTTCTATAAAATTATCTGCAGCTGCACATGAAGCATAACAAACAGATGCAGATATGTGCATGTGACATAACATAGGTAAATGACAGTGAGTTAAAAAATGTTGGAGAAAGAGAACAATTCTGCTACTGAGCAAAGAGCATAATGTAAAATCTGGGCACTTTTAGGGTATTCTCAGACTGGTATCAAGGTCAACTTGGATGAAGATTATGGATGTAATTTTCTGTCACATCCTACAATTTTCAGAGGGTGTCATTGTTTTAAAGAGTGTCACGAATCCATAGAAGATGACCCATGCTTTAGAAGACCGTTGTCTGCAATTGGTGAGTGGCAAGTGGCTGCTGTTAAGGGGCAACTGAAGATGCTTGATACACAGTGGAAGATATTTCTATTATCATAGGCATTAATTCGTCAGCTGTTTTTGATATAGTGAAGAATCATTTGAAGCTCAGAAAGGTTTGTGCAAAATTGGTCCCGCATTTGTTGACAGCTACTCAAAAACATACTCAGGTTGAAATTGACAAACAGCTACTCGCCAAATAGATAAAGAGAGTGACCAGAAACATTTGAATGAGATGGCATTTAATAACTGGATAATCAGACCGAGAAAGTGTGTAGAGATGCATGGGGAACACTTTGATGGGATGCACTTATGTACTGTTCATTAATAAAGAATGCTGTTGTACAGCATACTAATATTAAGAACTTTTTAAATACCACTTGTATATTGTAAACAAAAAAATCGAGAATCAAGAGAGATAAAACAAATTTAAATATTATTTTAAGTTCTTGTGATGTCATTTGCATCAATAATTTCTGATACATAAGAAATCATCTTCTTTTCAAATATCTACCAATATTTTGATGAACAAATCTCACAAGCAAGCTTTCCTCATAGAATAAGCTGCAACATATTTTCAAAGTTTTATGGTATATCTTTACTACCATGTTCAGCTTCTGCCAAGGTGGGGTAGACAATTAATAAATAAATAATAGGTAAGTAAATTAAAGACAGAAATCCTTTGGACAAAATGTATTTTCCCCATTATGATTATTACATCTCTGAGGGGGAAGAAAAAGCTGACTATGTTACCCCACACATACATACACATCCCCTATCTGATTGTGTGTAAGAATCAATAAGCTCTGAATAAATCTATTTCCAATATCTACTTTAAAAACTCTGAACTTATAATAATAATAATCATATATCCTATTACTGCTAAAGAATTTACTACTACTTTCACAACTTTAAAAACAACTATTACTGCCAGAGTTAAACAGAATCAGCTGAGTAAATAAACTTTCATCTTACTGCAGTGTCATCAAAGAGATTGAGGAGTGATGTGAGGATGGCTCTGCGATGTGACCGATTTGTCCTCAACACAGTATACAGATATGCATTGACACTGACAAGGTTATCCTCTATGGCCCGCAAGCCTCGGATAATTGAACCTTCCTCATTGGCAAGTAGTTCTTGAAGCTTATAAGACATTTTGATTCCTTGCAAGGCTTTCATCTGGAAAATGAAGAAAAAGAAAACTACGCAGTAGACACAAAACCTTAATCAGTTATATCCTGTCCTCAGGTATCTCATTGTTCTATAAAGCCTTGCAAAATAAGAAGAAGAAAAAAATGCCAAAAAACAAAACAAAACAAAACAAAACAACAACAAAAAAAATCAGAATTTATAAATAAATAAAAAAAAACAAAACACAAATGTGCATTTAGAAAAATAGAAGGCAACAAGGACTTAGTATATTTGTATCTTAGCCTGATGGCAAAGCCCTTGCTGGACACTTCGAGGATTCAAAGATTTACCCCCAGTGGTGTTATACACCGGGATTCTAATTTTATCATCCATTATTGCTTTTATTTTACAATACAAATAGTGAATACCTTGCAATCTTCAGTGGAAGGCAGAAGAATGATGGCTATAAAAGTCAATAAATTGAAAAATCCAATGAATACTGATCCTTCTTTGGAAAAAATTGGACTCCTTTTCCAATCAATGAATCTAAGTACAGAGAAAAATACTATTTTTAGGAAAACTGCATGAAAATAAATGAATTTACAGTAAATTCTGCATGACTTACGTGAATGAAACCCGGATATTTCTTTTCGATCTCCTGCAGTTGCTGGTCGGCCTTGACTCGAATAGCTGCCTCTGTATCAGATCCCATACCAATGAGATATGGCACACACTAAAATATTATAAAAATCATTAATACCTTTTTGATGTGTTAGACTAAAAAATATCTTTCTGAAAAATGTAGGAACAACAAATTGATGTGACAAAATATAGTATATACCCTAATTCATTTCCATTTATTTAACACTAAAGAAAAAATGCTATATTTCTACATACTGCATGTATTCAATATGACACTATTAGGATCAAGCATGTAAGTTCATTTGTTATTTTAAAAAAAAAATAATTTTGTTATTATGCAGTAAATATCATACTTCCATTGGTACTTTGTAAAACAAAATTTAAAACGGAGATGATGACATGGTTACTGTGAAACTTGCAAGCTTGTTGACCTCAGCCAGAACAACTCGTGAAGCCAAAGTATCAGCCAATACATAAACAATGTTCTATAATTACCAATCATTATAATCCAACTGACCTGTACAGGGTGTATTAAGCCCTGCCTGAGAACGAGCTGTATCACATTGAGAGCTTGTAAGCGCATCTGGGTCTGGGATGAGAAGAATGCCTCCAGAACCTCCTTTAAATACACCTGCATGATTGTACTGGCCATTCTGAAATATAAAACCAGTAAATTGTACGAGTGCACACCCAATTATATGCTAAATGTCCAGAAACCTGCAATGTGCAGAGCAGATCAGTAACTTTTAAAGGAATTTTGGTATTTGTTTCAATACTTGCTGGCTCCAAGTCCAGTAGGTTCTGCAAGTTATTTTCATGTACTGGCAAAGTAAGAACTATAGTGATGCATATATTAAGCTGAAATTATGATTGGAAAATCTGTAAAGATATTGCAAACTCAAAGTACTTTAAATGCAGGAAAGTTCTGTGTTAAATTTAGACATGGTTATATAATGCATGTTTAAATTTAGCAATTCCCACTCTCCAAACATTAAGTGTAGCAGGTTTCATCAAATTCCTACCAGTAGTTTTGAGTAATGAGCTTGAAAAAAAACTTTAACACAGAGTTGACACCATCACCAACATCAGCGTTGCTAGTTCAACATTTTGCTCCGAAAAAGGCAGACAATAGTAACAGTAACCATTATGAAATAGCATAGTTAAAGTTATCTTTATAATGGCTGTTCACTATTGATAAAAGACACAAAATATAAAATTCATGCATAAATATATATGGATTGTGCAGTTCTGGTTATTTTCCCCAAGTCTTATTCCATTTATGAATATCATAAACCTGAAAAATATGGCTTGCACTGACTGTGCACTGCAACTCAAACCTGTAAAGTTTAAATCGCCAGATATGTTGTTTTAACTGACATGAATTGTCATCTGAAATATTTAAGTGCCGTTTGTGATTTTGTTAATCACTAATGCAAACATGACTTAGTTTAACCAGATATGACATCTGGTGCAACCTTAGACTTTACCCTTCAACACTGTAGTAAAAAAGTGTGATATGGAGAAAAGAGATGATGTTTTCATCTCTACTGAGATGCAATAAATTGTATGTGAAGATGTTACTGAGTTACTTCTCTTCTAAAATGGCCTTCGCAAAGTCTATGATGCAATGATAAGTCTTTATTGGAGCAGTTGCCTCTGCGACCCCCCCCCCCCCTTTTCAAAAATAGACTCAAGTCAATTAGACTCAAGTCCTTGAAATTGAACAAGTCCAATGTCAGTTTTTCCAAGTCTGAGACCTCGCACAAAGAAGTATGTTAAACCCTGCATCAAAACCAGAGAAAAATGGATGTGTTCCCTATACCAATTATAATACAATTTCACCTATTTAAGTACTCTATTTTGTGTTTTAATGCACCATCAGGGCACTCTTTAAGTACTCTATTTTGTGTTTTAATGCACTATCAGGGCACTCTTTAAGTACTCTATTTTGTATTTTAATGCACTATCAGGGCACTCTTTAAGTACTCTATTTAGTGTTTTAATGCACTATCAGGACACTCTTTAAGTATTCTATTTTGTGTTTTAATGCACCATCAGGGCACTCTTTAAGTACTCTATTTTGTGTTTTAATGCTCTATCAGGGCACTCTTTAAGTACTCTATTTTGTGTTTTAATGCACTATCAGGGCACTCTTTAAGTACTCTATTTTGTGTTTTAATGCTCTATCAGGGCACTCTTTAAGTACTCTATTTTGTTTTAATGCTCTATCAGGGCACTCTTTAAGTACTCTATTTCGTGTTTTAATGCACAATCAGGACACTCTTTAAGTTTCGTGTTTTAATGCACCATCAGGGCACTCTTTAAGTACTCTATTTTGTGTTTTAATGCACTATCAGGGCACTCTTTAAGTACTCTATTTTGTGTTTTAATGCACTTTCAGGACACTCTTTAAGTACTCTATTTCGTGTTTTAATGCACTATCAGGGCACTCTTTAAGTACTCTATTTTGTGTTTTAATGCATTATCAGGGGACTCTTTAAGTACTCTATTTCGTGTCTTAATGCACTATCAGGATACTCTTTAAGTACTCTATTTTGTTATAATGAACTATCAGGGCAGTCTTTAAGTACTCTATTTTGTGTTTTAATGCATTATCAGGGGACTCTTTAAGTACTCTATTTCGTGTTTTAATGCACTATCAGGATACTCTTTAAGTACTCTATTTTGTTATAATGAACTATCAGGGCACTCTTTAAGTACTCTATTTTGTGTTTTAATGCACTATCAGGGCACTCTTTAAGTACTCTATTTCGTGTTTTAATGCACTATCAGAGCACATCCTTTTTGAATATCCCTCAGTATAAGGCTTCCTCATTTATAGCAATAATGACTTTTTATGGCTCCCATGAACTGCCTTTGAAAGATGGGGCAGTGTACTGCTGAGAGAAAGTAAGCAAAAGCACTAATAATGATCTTCATCCAAAGCAGATACTACAATTAGACGAGATATATCTATAAAATGCAAAGATGCCAACCCATTGGCGTACTTATCAGGAATCCCAGCGTACATTTTTTGGAATTTAGGAAGCCAGTCTGGAATGAATAACACATTTATTAAAAGGAACTTCTACAATCATATTGCATCTTCCCATGAGCCTATAAAACAGTACAAACCTGTACACAGTCAGTTCAGTGAGAATAAATGGTGTATCTTTTCCTCCAATTACAGAAGATTCAACATTGCTGGCCAAAACGATAACCATATACATTAACTTTCCTCACAAATTATCTGCATCTTTCTTTCCTCCTTTTTCTGCCACCAGTTTTCACCTATTTACCACTTCACTGACTTGCTTCTTTTTCAGTGCATTCTGTCTTCTACATTGGGAAACTATATTCTAACTACCAGTCTATCATATCCACCATATCAGTTTATCATATTGGTGCTGAATGGCTCTTCTACCTACCTATGTCCTTATAAAACAACAGCACTGTAAACAGTAAATTATATACCTGCCTTATACTTCTTGTACGTAAAACCCCTTTCTTGAGTCGCACATTCAGGTACTAAAAGACACAGTACCTGTTTAACTGGTGTACTATGCCAATGTTGCTAAGCAATGTTGCCTAGCAATACTAAATGAAACAAGCTCTTCAACTGGTCAATGATGTCAGCAGGTGTTTTGACAGTTACATCATAGCATGTGCTAGACTTATGGGTGTGATGGCATTAGTAGGCAGATTTGCCTTTTCCTTATCGTGAAATGTGATTTTAAGTTTCGTGATTTAACTCAAATCGTTTGAAAGAAACAACTTTTCTTCTTTCAGTCTTGGTATCCCTGACCTTTGACCTACTGACCCCAAAAATCGAAAGGTGCCTTTCTTGTCTCAATGCAAGCCATCCACAAAATTTGGTCAAAGTATGTGGCATGGGACTTGAAACCTATGGAAACCATTTTCCTTCTTGGAGTCCCTCTGATCTTGACCTTTATTCTTCTCTCAAATGCAAGCCATCAACTGCACAAAGGTTGGTCAATGTAGGTGAACTCAAAGAATCATGCAGAAACCATTTTTCTTCTTAGAGTCACTGTAACCCTGACTTTTGACCCCAAAATCAATAGATGTCTTTCTCATTTCAAATGCAAGCCATTTTCAAAGTCTGGTCAAGGTATTGGTATACAAGTTGAATTACAGTGAGAAAACAGTTTTCCTTTACTCAGTCTCTATGACATTGACCTTTTAAGCCAAAAATCTATAAGTTTCTCTCTTGTCCCAAATGTAAAGGTGGTAATAGTTGATGATGGAAAACTAGAGTTATTGTGAGGAAATGAAACAGGGAAAAGATGGATAGACAGACATCATAACCCGATATATTTCGGCTTATGGTGTGCATTAAACAAGAGTCCCTCAAAGGGACTGACATTCTAGAATTCTAGGTAAGACCATTTCTTCCTTTTAACTGTCGAGTGTTCAAACCATCTTTGATATTCTTCTGCAATAACAAGGTTTCCAAATTAGCTGCTATGGTATAGACATTGGATGTCAGCTTGGCACCCTTTTCATTTAGGACAAAGTAGACATCATTAGAAGTCTTTTGGTGAAAACCCCATGTCATAATGGTCATCCATTCAGGGGGAGTAGTGACAACAAGACTTTTAGGACAGTCGTCATGGCAGCCATATTGGATGTACGACTGGCACCATTTTTATTTAGGACCAACTAGGTATCAGAAGAAGTCTATTGATGAAAACCCCATGTTGATATAGCCATCCATTTGAAGAGGAGTAGAAATATTTTCAAGATATGACTTTCCATTCAGGAGTAGCAATAACAAGATTTTCCAGATGGTTGCTGTGGCAGCCATATTGGATTTCAGATTGGCACCATTTTCATTTAAGGCCAACTGGACATCGTAAGAAGTCTTCTGGTGAAAACATCACATCAATATGACTGGCTGTTGAAGTAGAGTTGTGACAACAAAATTTTTAAGATGGCTGCCATGGTGGCTACATTGAATGTGAAATCAGCACCATTTTTATTGAGGACCAGGTAGACATCATAAGAAATCTTTTAGTGAAAACCCCATGTTGATATGACCATCCATTCAGGAGAAGTAGCGATAAGATTTTCAAAATGGTTGCCATGGTAGCCATATTGAATGTCAGATCGACACCATTTCGATTTAGGTCCAAATAGACATCATAAGAAGTCTTTTAGAGAAAACCCCATGTTGATATGACCATCCAAATAGAAGGAATAGCGATAACAAGATTTTCAAGATGTCTGCTATGGTGCCCATATTGGATATCAGATCTGTACCATTTTGATTTGGGACCAACTAGATATTATAAGAAGTCTTTTAGTGAAAATCCCATGCTGATATGACCATCTGTTCAGAAGGAGAAGTGATAACAAGATTTCCAAGATGGCCAATGTAGTGGCCATATTGGATGTCCGAGCGGCACCATTTTCATTTAGGACAAACTAGACCATGGGATGAATGTGTGTGTAAAGTTTCAAGGCAATCCTCCGAATAGTTTAGGAAGAGTAGCGATAACAAACTTGTGGTAACAGATGGCTGGACGACAGACAACAGACCATCCCATAAGCTCTTCTGGTCTATCACTAGTAGATCTAAAAACTCATGTTCAAAACATTTTATGCCATAAAATAAAGATATTTTTTCACAATTTTGTCAATCTTATTTGGAATATAGATGCCCCACTAAATTTATTTTAATAATTCCACAAAATCACGAATGGTTGGCATCTCTAAATTTGCTCTCCTCAGCCTGTTAGAAACTACATAGTGCAAGTTCCTTTCTCAATTATGTAATGTAAAAATAACTTACCCCGATTGCACATCCCCCATTTCTTTCAGATCTTCTGCTTTGGCATGTTTTTTCCCTAAAACAAGAACAAGGATTTATTCCTGAATTCTTTTCTGTATTATCAAAGCTCTAGCTATTTTCCAGCATCATACATAGTAAAATCTAATTAAAAAAATGCTGGAGGCCCATATATTTGGTTCAAGTGTTTGGTAGTTGCAAGTTTTTGAGGTTGCAAACAAGAGAACGCTTTACACTGAGAATGATTGAGTCATTTGCATGATGCAGAGTATTTGAATAACTGACTGAGTCATCTGCATGATGAGGGTATTTGAATGAGAGTTGTTTCCTACTTACACTGAGACTGAGTCATTTGCATGATGAATATTATCTGAATGACTGATTGAGTCATTTGCATGATGAGGAGTATTTGAATGACTGATGTTTGCTAATTTAGTCATTGACATGATACAAAGTATTTGAATGACTGATGTTTGGTAAATAATCTTAAGTTATAGTTTTCATGCATCTTTCTTTTATGTTAAAAAAATTGCAATAGAAACACTGAAGGAAATGGTCTTCCATTACTTCATCAAGCAAAATGTGACATTTATGTGTATAAGTTATGAATCCTAATTTACAAATAAGAGAGAGTGAGTGAGAGAGAATATTACATTCTGCATCTGCCTTTGCCATCCTATTTTCCTCTTCCACCAGGTAGCTCTGTAAATTTTTCAATGTCTGAAAATACCAGATTTTATTTAAAATTTAGCACGGATGAAAGCAAGAAAATTCAAACTATAAAATGTGAGCTTTACCACTTACATTTCCCTAACAAAGGTGAAATGTGACCCATTTCTTAATGGTATAGACTAAAAAAGCATGCCTTTTCTTCTATGTCTACATGGTTAGTGTTCCTGTGGGAACTTGCTAACTCAGTTCCGACTTGACTTAAAAGTTCTACAAGTACCAAGTTGACATTTTAAAACCAAATCCAATTTCTTTTACAGCAAATACAAAGAGACCTTTTGAATATATGTTTAAATGTTCAAGATTTCTACTGATAAATTTCTCAATGAAGTGCAATCAAAACATTGCAGTAAGGTGGAAAGGTCCACAAACTCACTCTTCCTGTCAAACTAATTTCGAATATCTCATGGAGGGGTGGGACTGGCATTAAATCACCACCAATTTCACCAAACTGTACACAGTATACAGCATTTGTACAGTCTATTTAGTAATTATTCTTTGCCATAACAATTTGCCAAATGCATTTTGTTTTCACCAGACCAATACATTTTTCTGAAAATGTGAAGTTTGCTAATGGAAAATATCTTCCATGCATGTTAAAGTTTTAATGAGCACTAAACTTGTAACCCATTTAACACTAAGTGTTACCTTTTCTCAGGAATTTATAATATAATTTTTGTAAAGTTTTGGATTATATTTGCAATTCTTAGCATGCTCAATTTGTGAAGCACAGGACATTATACTAATCCACACTGTACATATAATTCCTGCAAGAAACAGTTTTCACACACTCACCTGTATCTTCAACTTCATAGGAACCTCTGGATGAGTAAGATATTCACTATAGATATCCTTCATCACTTTCCTCAACATGAAATCATAATGCCTTACAGCCATAAACCCTGAAAAAAAGCACACAAGCCTAACAGATGAATGCATACACACAAGAACACAGACATATTCAAGTTTACTGTATTGCTTATCTATAGTAATGTACATATTGGCAAATAGACAAAAACAACCCAAAATATTCAGAAATGCATTAAATAGCTTGTCTTCAGTTTGTTTGTTACACGACTGTGGTAATGTGCCTGGACTGAGCTGTCTGCGGGACATATGTTTGCACTTTTGTCCCCCTATAATGATTTAATTACGAAGATTTGTAAAATTTTAAAAGAAATGGGGTGGAATGGGGCTCTGTCATATGGCTTTTTCAAGGCACAACACAGCCAGTGTACTGCCAAGCGAATTAGGAATTCCCTGTACAGTCACTCTTATCACAAGGCCATATCAACTTAATAACCACTTGTATCCTACTAGTTGATAATGGCAGCATATCTTCAGATAACACTTTTACTCACTACTAGATATACATATCTCACCATTGTTAACACAGCCAATACAAAAAACATGACATGAAGTTACCACTGAATGAAATTACTTGTGATTAGAGGATGCCAGAGTGTCCTCTTATTAAAAGAAGGTTGTTTTTTTACATATGGGTATTTTCAGGCTAATTTTATTTTCTTAAGTAAAAGAGTACTTCTTTGTTGAACTGTTTTTCTCATGTTCATGAAGGTACACTATGTAATATCAGAATGGTATACAAGGCAAGAATACTGTAAAAAAAAAATGGTGTACCCAAAAACTGGACTGTCTGCATGGCAAAGTTATGTTATAATAACAGAATAGTGTACCTGTGTCACATGATGTAAGAGACGCAGTATACACAAAAAAAAATTTAAATTTTTTTTATCAATGTCCTCTTTCTGCTTCCTGCGCATGCATACTGGGGTGGGGGGTGAGGGTAGGCGGTAGGGGTGGGGCTGGGGAAGGGGGTTGGTGGAAACAAAGAAAGCAGCAGTTTTAATGCAAAATGTATGCACTAAAAGGAAATTATATAATTTGCTTCAAACATATTGATCTTATTTGCTTCATGCATATCCTTCTTCAGTCAGAGAAATTTAACAATGTCTGCATAAATACATCAGACACTTTAAGGTAGGCTCAAATTAGATTTGTACAAATTTTCATTATTAATGTTAGCAGCTAAAATTAGAGGTGACACTTCAATAAGCAGTTTTACACATTTTCATAAATTTTACTTTGAATTTATGTTTTATCTGTCAGATTCAAAATGTCGAAAAATCATGAAATAAAAATTGTGTTTAATATAAAAAGGTTGAAAATCATGCTGAAAGAAGGACAAGTTTAGATGTATGTACAAGTTTTCCCATCTAAAAATAGAACATGACTATCAATAATACGTTCACATGATGCCTAAATGTGAAGTTGCAGATGCGACTAGCGGGTAGACCTCAAGAAGCTTTCACATAATTTCTATGGTAATAGAAGACTATTTACTGCTGTCACCGATGGGATACAATTGTTTTAATGCACGATAATGTATTTTTCAAGGAGTAAAGCAGTTTTGATCCACAATTTTTAGAGCAATAGATAAAGCAAGTTGTTTGTTGTGTAATGGGATTGTGGGGGTCATTCAATATGTTAGTGAATTAAAGTATATGCTGTAACATTATCTCTCTCACTGATATTGATGTTAGATATATAGAGTGATCATAACTGCTTTGGCTAAGTATACCAGACATTCTTTATCACTTGTGGCTCAGTTTCCTAGACATTGTTGCATGTATGGTCATGCAATTTCATGTGTACATTCACATTTATCACTAATGTTAATACCCATAAAAAGTAAATTGTGCTTGTAATGACCTACTTTTCTTGCTAAAATGGCTATGCAAGTTTTTGTATTATGAACTATACAGCCAAAGCAGGCAAGATATCATAGAACATTATTTCCCGCTGGTCCAGTCTTAGCTCAGACCTTCACATTTTTATCTAATTATACGTATGAATGAAGAGAAAAATGTTTCATCTGGTTTGAATTTATATTTCAAGCAAATATTTCACTCGAGTCCTCTTTCTAAAGTACCAATTCTGTTCTTGTATTCATAACAATTTGAAATATATGCTACAATCCCATAGAGAGAACATAGGATCCAAAAAGTGGATAAACATCCACTCTGAATTACAGCACACAACATACCTCTTGGCATCACTAAATTAAGTATATTTTGCACAATATTTTAATGCTTCATTATTCTTCTACTTGTATGATTAATTTCAATGGAACTGAAAGCTGTATTCCCTTGCACAAATTCAATAAGAGTCCCTTGAAGGGAATGAAGCTCTACTGGGTGAAAAGAATTTCCAGAAATTCAAGATAAGACCCTTTCTTCCTTTTAACTGTGGAGTGTTGAAACCATCTCTGATGTTCTTCAGCAATAACAAGATTTTCACATTAGCTGCTGTGATGGACATATTTTCATTTAGAACAAAAAAGACATCATTATAAGTCTTTTGGTGAAAACCCCATGTCATAATGATCATCCATTCATTGGGAGTAGTGACAACAAGATTTTCAAGACAGCCATTGTGGCAGCTGTATTAGATGTACAACTGGCACCATTTTCATTTAGGACCAACTAGGTAATGTAAAAAGTCAATTGGTGAAAACCCCATGTTGATATAACCATGAATTTGGGAGGAATAGACATAACAGTATTTTCAGGATAGCCACCATGGTGGCCATGCTGAGGGTCAGTCATTTTCATTTAGGACCAAATAGACACAATAAGAATTGTTTTGCTGAAAACCCCATGTCAAAATGTCTTTTCATTAAAGAGAAGTAGCAAAAACAAAATTTTCAAGATGGCCACATACTGGACGTCAGATCAGCACCATTTTAATTTAGGATCAAGAAAACATTATAAGAAGTCTTTTAGTGAAAACCCCATGCTGTTATGACCATTCAATTAGGAGAAGTAGTGATAAGATTTTCAAGCTGGCCACTGTGGCAGCCATATTAGACATCTGATTGGCACCATTTCCATTTAAGATTAACCAGACATCATAAGAAGTCTTTTGGTGAAAACACCATGTTAATATGCTTTTCCATTCAGTGGGAATAATGAAAACAAGATTTTCAAGATAGCCACTGTGGTGGCCATATTGGACATCAGATCAGCACCATTTTCATCTAGGACCAACTAGACATCATAAGAAGTCTTTTAATGAAAACACCATGTTGATATGACCATCCATTCAGGAGGAGTAGCGATAATAAGATTTTCAAGATGGCCATGGTGGTGGCCATATTGGATGTCCGAGCAGCACCATTTTCATTTAGGACTAACTAGACCATGGGATGAATGTATGTGTAAAGTTTCAAGGCAATCCTCTAAGTAGTTTAGGAGAAGTAGCAATAACAAACTTGTGCTAATGGACGGATGGACGACAGACCATCCCATAAGCTCTTCTGGTCTATGACCAGTAGAGTTAAAAATTAGAGAACAGCATCACATGATAGTATGGCTCTCCAAAGGAATAGCAGGTAAAATATTTGTAACAAAGGTCAAAAAAAAAAAGTGCAATCTGAACCAGGACCTGAAATGTAAGGCAGACAACTGATCATTTAAACAAGTTGGTGTTTCCCAGTACACTGTTCATTGCACATTTGCATCAGAATGTCAAAAAACCAGCAGCAAGGCAACCATAGCACATGCGACACTTCACAGCAAACCCAGAATTAACTCCAGGGTTGGCAAAGCAAAGTGTATAGAGCATGTACTCTTGATGTCCAAGTCTATTAGATGACCCTAAACTTAATCTACATATAAATGTGTAATAGACCCAATAAAAAATTATGGCAATCATATGAACATGGTATTTACAGCTTAGGGAAAGTGAGTCTCATTATCCAAAGCCCCATGTTGCCAAGTGTAAAAAATACTATTTATAGTAGTCCACAAGACATGGGTTTCTTGAATACTAAACAAGCTAAACTTGATGATCTGGGTGAATTTGGGTCCACTGTTTTATTTAGTTAGGCACTGCAAAAGACATGCTTGTAATCTTAGCTAAAAAATCGATTTTGGCAAGGAATGCAGCTTTAGAAGTTTATACAGGTGTAATGAAAGTATCTGTTATAATCTTGTACCTACTATGTGGCATAATTGCATTGCCACTGTTATCGTGAAAGCACAAGTACAAACTGTGAAAGACACTAATGTCACTGTGCTGAACTGATCTGACTGTGGTGAACAATGACTTACCTAACCCTGATAAAGCTTTGTACCTGACCTCTTCATCTTCATGATTTAAGAAATAAAGCATGACATCAAATACTCTGTCTCGCACACACATCTGAAAGTTTTAAAGATTTTCTGTCAAGATTTTGGTTCAATTTTATATCTTCATATTATTAAGAAATAAATAAATGAAATAAAATAATGCATGGCAATCCATAACAGAATTCATAAAACTATTAAAATAAAAAATCCACATAAAGGTCTACAAGATTTAATAAATGGATAAGCAATTAAAACCCACATATGGTAACCACAGAGGCAGAATCTCGTCGAGTTTATATTGTAAAAATCAAACTCCATCTTTGGTTTATCTGCATGGCAAGGGACAATTACTATTAAAAGGGGCATAGAAATTATGTTGCTTAACATATACTAGAAGCATTGAAACATTACTTTATACTGTGTATGGTGAAATGAAAAAGTCTATCATAACAGTTGCTGACCTATCCATGCCGTAGTCTTGACAGTAGGTAGCATGTCTAAGCAGTCCACTTACCTTTGCTTCTCCCATTTCCTTTGAATCAAAGTCAAAATGCTTGCACAGAAGCCCAACAGTGTATAGGGACCTGAGTAGAGTGGGCTTTCTGGTCTTCAACAAGGGACTATCTGGATTTTCTTTGTGATCTGCCATCATCTTAGCTAGCACACCTGCAAAAAAAAGGAAAAAAGGAAAACAAGAATGAGAGCAGGGGTTAAAAAATATCGGAAACAAACCAGTTGCCCAGTCTAAATATTTTTATTTTTGTAGCTACAGCTTAGTGCCATATATGAAGGCTTGAACACCACAATGAAATTTGCTTATGTAAACTTCCAACAACCTGCACATTGATTTCAATGTAAACACTTAGCATTGAATACACTGTTACATTATTAGTCAATTATTCCATCACATGCTGGTATATTTTTGGAGTAGTATCATCTGTTTCATCACTGGTGAAGGGTAAAGAACATGGCACAATCACAGAAGGAATTGAGTAGTAGGTGCAAAAATGCAATAGTTTTTTTTGCATGAATCTGGAGTTTGACAATCATATAAACCAAATATTGAATATTCCTAAGTCTACAGTTTGCCATGCGATCAAACTATTTCAAAAAAGAGGTAATGTGAAAAGCATGCTATGGAAGGGTCAACAAAACAATTCATGAAAGCGTGATGTTTGGAATTTAAATTGGTATGTAAAACTAAACTGATGGAGAATTTTGAACATATTTTAAAAATGTTAATCTAAATAACTCGTTATCTTTAAGTTTATCAAAGACATGTTGCTGGGAAAAAAATAAAAATTCAAGAAATCTGCAGCAGAAATCATGTAGCATGGTGTAGAAACAAGCTACATTGCGGTGTAGATAATCATTGGAATCAGGTGATATTAAGTGATGAATCTACGCTTGATATCGGAAAATATAACAAGATTTTCATGAGGAGTGTCAGTGAAGACTGGACCACACAACGTTTGCCAGCTGCCCCCACCACCAAGTTTAGCACAATGATTTGGTGATGTGTAACATTTCATGGTATAGGAACAATTTTAGTTATAACTGGTAAAATGAATGCCCAAAAGAATGTAGAAGCGCTTGATGACCATCTCTGACCTGAAATTGCATGCCACTGCCCACAAATCGGTACATATTCCAGAAGGACAATGCACCTGCACCTAAAGCCCACATAGTTCAGCAGTACAAACATGAAAATCAACATAAATGTGATGGGCCCAAAGCTCAGATTTAAACAGCATAAAAAATGTGTCACATAGACTCAAATATGTAAACTGCAAACTTATGCAGAAAGACTCGGGTCAAACCAAGACCCAAACTTTGCTGCCTTTAAATTATATGCAGAATC
Organism: Margaritifera margaritifera; assembly: GCA_029931535.1. Lineage (NCBI taxonomy): Eukaryota > Metazoa > Mollusca > Bivalvia > Unionida > Margaritiferidae > Margaritifera > Margaritifera margaritifera. The sequence goes on from JAQPZY010001628.1 coordinate 1,373,240, forward strand.
TGTATAACTCAAGATGTCTGAGAAAAGTACTCAAATTAAAGGATTATATCACAAAGTATTAAGATAGGTAATTTCAATTGTTAGACTGAAAAAGAATTGTGAATGCAATCTTATTATCACAGTATGTGCTAAAATGTTATAAAGTCAAGCTTTCATATATGGTACTAAGCTGTATATGAAGTTATAATATATTCATTTTTTCCTTCATTAACCTAACATTGTCAGAATCGTGCAGTATATCTCCATACTGCACTGCTTCATACTAAATGACGTGTCTAAAATTAATTACTGTTTTCAATATTGCAATTTTAAATAATCCCCTAATGTGTGAGTGATGATGTTGGAATTTTACATCAAAGAGCACTATTGTTGGTGACACACGTTAGCCTCATGAAAAGGCAATGTTGTGAAAGATTAGTTACTCTTTTAGGGAGATGAAACGGGTTCATGTTTAAATCACTATTAGATATAACAAGAGTCCTTTGAAGGGACTGATGCTTTACTGGGCAAAAAGAATTTCCAGGAATTCAATATAAGACCATTTCTTCCTTATAACTGTCAAATGTTGAAACCATCTCTGATATTCTTCCGCAATAACAAGATTTACACATTAGCTACTGTGGTACATATATTAGATGTCAGCTTGGCACCATTTTCATTTAGGACAAAGCAGACATCATTAGAAGTCTTCTGGTGAAAACCCCATGTCATAACGATCATCCATTCAGGGGAAGTAGTGAAAACAAGATTTTTTAAGACTGTCATCATGGCTGCCGTATTGGATGTACAATTAGCACTATTTTCATTTAGGACTTAGTGAAAAACCCTGTCATAATATCATCTATTCAGGGGGAGCAGTGACAACAAGATTTTTAAGACAGTGGTCATAGCAGCCGTATTGGGTACATGACTGGCACCATATTGGTTTAGGACCAACTAGGTATCATAAGAAGTCTACTGGTGAAAACCCCATGTTGATATAGCCATCCATTTGGAGAGGAGTAGAGATAACAATGTTTTCAAGATATGATTTTCCAATCAGGAGGAGTAGCAATAACAATATTTTCAAGATGGTTGCTGTGGCAGCCATATTGGATGTCAGATCCGTACCATTTTTAATTAAGACCAACTGGACAACATAAGAAGTCTTCTCATTAAAACCCCATGTCAATATGACTTTCTGTTCAAGTAGAGTTGTGATAACAAGATTTGTAAGATAGCTGTCATAGCAGCAAAATTGGACATCAGATCAGCACCATTTTTATTTAGGATCAACTAGACATCATAAAAAGTCTTTTAGTGAAAACCCTATGTTGGTATGACCATCCCCTAAGGAGAAGTAGCAATAACAAGATTTTCAAGATGGCTACCATGGTGGCCATATTGGACATCAGATCAACACCATTTTTATTTAGGACCAACTAGACAAATAAGAAGGCTTTTGGTGAAAACTCCATGTTGATATGACCATCCATTCAGAAGAAGTAGCGATAAAAATTTGTTAATATGGCTGCCATGGTGGTCATATTGGACGTCAGATTGGCACCATTTTCATTTTAGAATCAAGTAGACATCATAAGAAGTCTTTTAGTGAAAATCCCATGTTGATATGGCCACCCATTCTGAAGAATTAGCAATAAGATTTTCAAGATGGCCACTGTGGTGGCCATATTGGATGTCCAAGCAGCAACATTTTCATTTAGGACCAACTAGACCATGGGATGAATGTGTGTGTAAAGTTTCAAGGCAATCCTCCAAGAGGTTTAGGAGGAGTAGCGATAACAAACTTGTGCTAACGGACAACGGACCATCCCATCTGGTTTATGACCTGTAGAGCTACAATGAGTATATAATAAACAAGTTACTACATTAGAATGGGAAAATATAAACGAGTTCTAAGCTATACTGCACTCCTACTGTTGTGTAGAGTATTGCTCAGAAAAGACTAGTTCATATCTTTTCATACAAATGCATTAACCTAAACATATTGAGCAGAAACAGTATTCATGGTGCAATGGTAAACGTCTAAGTCAAGCATGAGTTGTAACTCAGAGACACATAAACAGATCAAAATATAACCTGCCAGCATTTCCTCAACATAAAGCTTCAAACTAACTTTGATTTCAATTTATGAAGTTAATTTGTGAAATTGGAATTCATGATGTAAAGCCAAACTTTAAGTTCTACAAAGGCTGCAACTCAGTCAAATGAATACAGAAATAAGTGAAAATTGAACTTGATGTTCCTATTATAAAACCCCCTATCATGAAATCCATCAAAAACAACTCGAGTTGAAATGATATCTGTGATGGACAAGATGTAAAACAATGTTCCCCCCTACAAAGAATAAAGCAAAAGCATAATGATTCCACCATCTAACTGACAGTTATGATGCACAAAAGTTACTATAAAAAGAGTACCATAAAATGGCACATTATATGCTTGCCGCATGTTTAATAGTCATCTATGTAGATAATTGAAATTTGTGTGCAAATTTCAGCGACCATGACGTTTGACCCCAAAATCCATAGGCTTCTTTCTAATCCAAGTGTAAGCCATCCACAAAGTTTGGTCCAGGTCTGTGATGTGGATCTAATATTATTGTGGAGAAAACAGTTTTCTTCTTTCAGTCTCAGTAAACTTGACCTCGGACCTTTTGACCTCAAAATTGATAGGGTTCTTCCATACCCCAAACCAAGTGCAAGCCATCCACAAAGTTTGGTCCTGGTATGTTATGTTGAACTAATGTTATGGTGCAGAAACCATGTTTATTCTTTCAGTCACAGTGACCTTGAACTTTTACTATTTGACTTACTCCAAGTTCAATCCAGACTCACAGTTTGGTAACTGTAGATGATGGAGAACTCAAGTTATTCTGTGGACCTTCACCTTTAACCTTTTGCCCCCAAAAGTGATAGGGTTCTTCCTTAACTCAAGTGCAAGAGATCCACAAAGTCTGGTAACTGCAGATGTTGGACAACTAAACTTACTGTGCAGAAACAACATTATAACATAATAAACTCTGCCTTATGGAAACTAATTGATAATCATTGTCATTGCATGAACAGGAACAAACTAAGAAACTTACCAAAAAATTTTTGGAAGCAGTCTTTTACAAGTGCATAATTATGACTGACATTATTTACAACAGATCCAAGGCAACTAACACAGCTTTGCAGCACCTGGAAAAGACAAATGCAAACAGTAAATCGGTAAATAAAATGTTCTTAACATCACTTATGTTGTTGCCTGTATAAATGTCAAATTCGTAAGGGACTACAAGTGGCAAATTATATCCAGATTCACGACTGGATAACTGCAACCTCTCAACTCAATGGCTTTATGTGGATATGTAAAAAAAACAAACTTTGTGTCTTGCTACATATTCAATGCATGGATCAAACAAAACTTTTTAACTTTTTAAATTTTTAATGCAATACAGTGATATAGTTTTAAAAACTTTCATATTAGCATGGCTTTGAATTAACATTTAACATGATATCACCTTCAATTTAGTGGCAAGAAATGGTTTCAAAGCTTGCGTCTGGTAATGGCAGTTGTACCCTTGAGCAAAGATTTTTTAAAACTAACCCATCATATTTGACCTACACATGCCTTAATAAGTGCACACTTACAGTTTTACTAATGCATAAAATATTCTTCACAATATGCATGTACCTCAATCCCATCATGCCTTGTGGGATGGAAGCGGCTGCTAAAATCAGCTTAGAACTTAAGGATTTTGTTGGAACTTACCTCCATGACTGTGTTGCATTTTGATAACTTTGTTGGGTAAACCACTCTCAAAAATGAATCTTACATTTGTTTTATTTTTCAAGGCCATACTGGGAGAGAGAATGAACTTCTAAAAGTGAACAGCCTCCAACATGTTCAAGTTGCAGTTCACCTATATAATATTTTAATTGCCCAGAAAATTGGAATTTGATGTAAGTGATCTTAATGGTGTATATTTGTGGTTAAAACTAGGTATGATTCAGCCAAAATCAGAATGGCTGGCATCTCTGGAAACAGTATTTTATCCTCAAAAATGTTTAATGTTCATGAAATTGAAGTATGGTTGAAGTTGAGTACCCATTGTAATGATGATGAAATCTCTTGTTGCATCTGTCTGGATCAAAATCATTCTAACTCTTGAAGTTTTACAAGCATGTGATTCTATAAACTGGCCTCAAGTCAACAATTGGAGAAAAAAACTTCAAAAAAATCAAGGTATGTTTTTACACTTAAAAAATAACCAACAGCAGCATCAAAAACGAAGACGAAGAAATTTTCTGTACTCCTCAATTGTACATATCAACCAGGATACAATCCTTATACAAGGAGTAAATTGGTTACTTCCATGCTCATATAAATGGTTGTCATACACAATTCTAGATCCTGTTTATTTATTCTACTCTTATGAAACTGACTAAATCTTCCATCTACACTTTACATTCATAATTACATTTCTCATGGTTGCCCACAGCAAAAGTAGAGTTTTACATACAGGCAAGTCAGATTTTTTTCTTCTTTTGTTGCCCAATATGGGCAAAGATAAAGGAAATAAAGGTTAAGCACAGAATTAAAGTTTTTTCAAGATTTTAAAGTTTTAACATGAAACCTGGTGAATATGGTAAAAGTCTGAATCCTTACCATCATGCCATGTTTGAGGATGAGTTTCATCATGTCCTCCTCCAACTGGGCAAGAAATGATTCGCTTGGGTGATCCATAAGTGGTACAACCAGCTCCAGAATCTTGGCAACATAATGGAGTATCCAAAACTCTCCTGAGGACTGTATAAGGAAATACATACAAGTAAAACATATATCATGTGCAGTAGAACCTCATTTATCCAATCATTCACTCTCGTTTATCTTAATGATTTTTGTTCATATGAATGAAATTCCACTGTAATTAAATGTGCATGGGATCCCCAATACATACAAAATGTATTTTCAAAACTCTACAAAATGACAAATACTGTCTGGGAGTCAGTCCATTCATATGTTATGAGCAATTAAAATAGATCAATTACACATCTCAGAGTATTAAACTGCCTTCCAAAGATTTAGTTCGCATAAATATAATCATGCCTACTACTGGATGTGATGATATAGTAATATACAATGTAGTTTAAAAAAATATGACAATTTAAAAAAGTACACACTAGAAATGTGTCCAGATGAAGTGGATGCCCCGATCAATATGATGCAACTGAATGGCAAAGTGCTGAAACAAACAGGGGACATAACTCCATTAAATTCTGTTGGAAAAGGGTGCAAATCGAGCTCAACCTGGATCTTCATAATGTAAAGCCTCATACAAAATTTTATTTAAATCTATCAAATCTTTCAAAGTTCCCGAGCAGAAATAGAATTTGTGTCAAGACAAGGCAAGCTGCGATGAAACAGACAGACACTGATGACACTATACGCATCCTTCATTGATAAGGTGCAAGCATAATTAAAAAAGGCTACTATACAGATATTTGTATAATTATTTACAACAAAAGTACTGTGAACAGAACACAGTCCTCTATGTAGGCACTAGTAGGGCAATTTTGACACTGGATATTATTGACCAATGGGTCTCAATGATCGGGACCATTGGTCAAAGTATGACTAAACTTACTGTGCAGAAACCATAATTTCCATCTCATACTTACCATGACTACATGACCTTTGACCTTAAGTGCAAGTCAACCACTGAGTTTTGTCAAGGAACTTACTCTAGAACAAACGTTATTGTGCAAAACCTATTTTTCTTCCGAGTCACAATGACCACAACCTTCGACTTTTTAACCCCTAAATCAACAGGCCTCTTAAAAACCCAAAATGTAAGCCCTCCACAAACTTTGGTCAAGGTACATGGCTGAGAACTTAAATTTCTGTGTTGAAATCATTTTTCACCAGTGACCTTGACCTCAAAATTAATAGCTTCTACCTTCTCAAGCCATCAACAAAATTTCGTCCAGGTCTGTCATGTAGAATTAAAGTTATTTCATGGAAATCATTTTTGGTTTTTGTCACAATGACCCTGACATGTGATCTTTTGACCCCCAAATCAATATCCTTCTTCCTAACTGACCCCCAAATCAATATCCTTCTTCCTAACTCCAAATGCAAACCATCCACAAACTTTGGACCAGGTCTTTGATGTAGAACTCATGTAACTGTGCAGAAACCATGTTTCTGTTTTCAGTAACAGTGACCTTGACCTTAGACCCCAAAATCAATTATTTTCTTCCTTACCCCAAGTGAAAGTCATCCACAAAGTTTGGTACTGGTAGATGGTGGAGAACTCGAGCTATTGTGCGGAAATAAAATAGAGAACAGACAGACGGATGGACCCTTTCATAGTACAATACACTCAGACTTACGGCAAGTGTATAAAAAATACAAAGGATATTGCCAAGAACACTTACACTACACTTGATATCAAGGTAAGGTTGCAAGGTTGTTGCATGTTGCACCATCAGATCAGGTTTGATCTTGCTAAAGAGGTAAAGAGTGGACAAGCAGGCTGTTAACCGTTGGTGACCAGCTTTCCCTTCTGTAAAAAAAACCATTTACACATGTTTATTGAATAAATGAATAAAATTTATGATTGTTTTAAGCTTGCATACCAATCTGATAATAGCACCAGCATATCTTCCTGTGATTTGAAAATGCCAGTACCTCCAAAATTCTCTTCCCAATTTATAGAAGGAATTTGAGAAAACTGGGTTCTGCTTTTACTGCTTTATTTGTTATACAAGACTTTTTGTTTAATTCAAATGAATTCTTTATCTTAGTGCATTCCAAATACTGTCCAAACTGAATTTCAGCTGAAATCCATGTTCTCTGTGATGGCCAGTTTTCTTAAGTTTCATTGCAACATTAGGAAGAGAATAACTAAATTTCTAGCAACACAAGCTATTATTGCAAAACTTGTACCTAATCCACCCTAAAGAAAACCCCTGCTTCATCGAAATGCAAGGTCATAGTTTATGGTATGCAAGATTTATTAAATAATTAAGACCCAATATTGCATAGAAGTGCTGTATCTTCTAAAAATGTTTCAATAAGAAAAAATGTGTTTTATATAAAATAAATCTTGCATAATGTTAAGTTTCTTGTTACCGATGTGCCAACTTTGTGCAATTGGTTGCAAAAAGTTACCAGTCCAATGAAACTATTCAAAGATATATTATTTCTAAAACAAATCACTAAAATTACTTTGAAAAAAAAAAAAAATTCAACAAAGTGCATACCCATGTCTGCTTGTGTCATTTAGACCAATCATATCCCTGGCTCAAACCCTGAGAGGTAGATCAGTTTTTATAAAATCTGTGCACAAAACTGCTTGGGTCATCCGACAGGGTTTTTAGTTACCAGCAAACCAGGTCCAACAATAATGAAAATTAATCTTGCGTCCAAGCTTTAGTTTTTTCTTTCCCTACCAACACTATCTTTCTGCTGCATCATAACTTTTTTTTGTACTGTATTTAAGGATTTCATTATTCTAAAAATGTAGGTTACAAAGACATGGATTTTACAAGAGTCCAATGGTGCATTCTTTCTTTTGTTTAAAATTTCATGGAAATGATTTCTATTGATTTCAAAGGAAAATGCTATAATTTAATGGTGCCCTTCTGGGCAAAACTCTTGGATACATATATCATTTAGGTACCAGAGACTCCTTTCTTTGTAAATCTATCTTTTATTTTCATTTCCTATCATTCTTTTTTGTTCTCTGATACACAATCTGAATGTAATTAACTTTACAGTGTTTCAGCCAGGTTTGACAAAAGAGGGGCCAATTGGTGCCCTTCATTTAAAAAAGTGGGACAATGGGATGATCATGACGAGCCAACTTCATAATAAAATGAAATATCATTTACAGCCTATGTTACATGTTATTTGCACAAAAACCCAAATAAATAACCACCTTTACTTTTAGGATTCTCCCCTCTGATGCCTCCAACCATACTCTAGTTATGCAGGAAAAGCAGAAGTCTACAATTTTATGCCCTCCAACATTACAGCCATCAGTCTCTGTGAGGGTGTGATGTTTCTTTCTTTTGTTCTGAAATTGTGGAACCCAATTCTTTGTCGAAGTTTCACTTTCTGCTTGACTTTTATAGTTTTTTGTTTATTTCAGCAGCTTGTTTCTAGTGTTATCATATCTGTGGTGTTTTGTACGGCTTTCAGGATTTAAGCATGATACTGGGGTAAAGAAATCAAATTATCCGTTGTTCTATATCTACCTCTTAGCGAAATTTCACTGCCTTTACAAATGATAGGTGCTACATCAAGGTCATCTTATGCGAATTGAAGCATGTGCTTACAAGAATCACCAAAACTACACATCTTTCTTTCAGTTCAAGAAGTTAATAAAACAGGAGGGAAGTTAATGATATGTTACTTGAATTTGTCTCATATTTTTCATTAAGAGCTTATAGATAAACTTCTCTATCAAGAAATATTATGGGATATACTGAGTATATGTTTATTTCTGGATGATTACTGAACTTTGGCAAATATGGGATTAGGAGAATGATGGAAAAGAGATAGTCGGAGGATAGCAACTAGTGCAAATGGAAAAGACTGCATGATGGATTTTGTTTATTTTCATAAAAACAATCATTTTGCAATTTGAAATTTACGATTGGTTGGTGTATCTTTGTTCATTTTTTTTTGGCACATTAAATCTTATTTTTGTGGGACATGGTAACTGTTTTGTGCATATCCCACAGGGGCATGTCCTGGCTGAAACAATGACTTTACTATATTAGTATAAAAAATTTACATTTATTTATATTAACTGTTGGGAATTTTGAAATCCAAAACAAATAATAATAATAATAATAATAATAATAATAATAATAATATTACTGTGAACTTATATTACTTTAATATGGAATTACTATTAGTTTTGATCCTGAACTTGATCGGTTTCTTTCTTGCCCCAAATGCAAGCTACTTATAAAGTTTGGTAATGGTGGATGGTGGAGAACTCAAGTTACTGTGTAGAAATGAAATAAGAAAGAGACATATGGTCATGCTGTCAACATCATACATAATATGCATTGCCTTATGGCAGGTGTATAAAAAAAAATCAACAACTAAATCTTATTTGAATATGAGAAGAATTCTAAATAAAAACTGTTATGCAGAAGTGTGAAGTTCAAATTTATCCCCGTCCAAAAGAAGAAAGAAAACAAATATCTCAAATTTTATTATTGACAATCACAAAAATTAAATGTAGCCTAAATGTTACTTACAAAATGTTATTTTAAATTACCTGCACAGTTCTAGTAAATTATAGCAGTAATCAAAATTTCACAAAGACACAGTAAGTAATGATAGGATTAGAGGTATTCTGAATGATAATGTCTGATATTTTTTGCTGTAACATCCAATTGGGAGACAATTGAGCTCTGAAGACCACTGGAATTGTACAGTATTATGCACATACATGTATATATTGAGCAACAGACTGGCAGGATCTTGAGGTCCATCCAAAATGACTGGGTATACAAATATTATCTATCATGAGTCAGACTGATCTGCATATGTGCTTCAACTTGCAGAAAAGATTTGATGAAGTAAGTTTATAAAGCTCTTTAAAGACCTCACCTTCGCCACTTTTCTCTTCAAGTCGTAAAACATTCTCAACAAGACAGTCCACAATCTGTCTGCATGCAGTCAGGGCTGACTTGTTAAAATTTCCATGTTCATCTTTCTTCAACAACTGAAAATATTTCAAGCAGACTTGTGAGGGATTGTATCTTTTATCATTCAAGTAAACACGGACTCTGAGCAAGCATTAGTTGAGCTGTGTGTAATTAAAGAAATACTGGTATCCAAAGATCACAATCAGCACAACAAAACTGGATGAATCGTTTGCAACTCTGAACAATTAGTAAAGGTATTGATGAAGCTTGATGATTAAGAAGCAAGTGTCATTGGCTCAGGAACACCTTTTGAATTATTTAAAATTATAATACAAAATTGATGAGGAAGCAGAGTGATAATTCCAGCATCAGTGATTTATTCCTTTCACTTTCTTAATATTTAAAATAAAATATGCATACATATAAGAATAGAAATGTTTTAAAAGGAACACAAATGCCCTTCCACAGTGACCTAAATGCAACTCTTGACTTGACATATGAATTCAAAGGACAGACTTGAGTAAAAGTACTTCTCTTCCACATTAGTGAAGGGCATTAAAAAAAATTCAAGTTGACTAAATTTTATTTGTAACAGAAAAAGACAAATGAAGACAATTACAGTATGTACATGTCTCTCCACAACTGAGTAATTTCCCCCTGATGGAATATTTCCATGGAACATAAAGAATATGCACTTACATTTTCCAGTAACTGTTCTATGAATTCATAACCCGTATCTTTGCTTGCTGATACCTGCAATGCAAAAGAGTATCCAACTAGAATCAAGTTTATAATACACTAACACACCCATCCACATCAATGTTACTGCCACATGAAAATATGTCATGAGACATGAGCATCCAAGTAACAGCACAGTTAAAGATAATAAGTCTTCATTGCACATGCAACTGTAAGAAAAAAAAATCTAATCCAAAATTATTGGTGCATGAAAAGAAGAGCATAGTGGTCTACTTTTGAAGTGGTACTATTGACATACAAATTGACATTTAAGTTTCACTCAACCAGAAACACAGAGAAGCTTCACAACAGAACTGTAAATGGTACAATTATACACCTGCCATGTGGTAAATTTTATCATTTCCTTTATAATAATAAAATAATAATAATAATAATAATAATGAGGACTTTCTATAGTGCCTAATTTTTAGAAGCTAAAGCGCTTTACAATATTAGATAACACATAAAAACATATATAAAGACATGATTACAAAAACAAACAGCACGAAATTAAGAAAACAAAAACATGCTGAAAATAATTATGGTAAGGAAACATTATTAAGACTTTAAGTCTGTTCTTGCATTCAAAATAGGTGAGTTTTATGAGCACTCTTGAATGAGAGATCACAATATCCTTGTGTCTAAGTTCAATGGGTAATTTGTTCCATGTAGCTATGCTTTGGTATGCAAAAGAACGTTGTCCCTATGACTTTGTTTTGAAAGTGGGAATAGTGAGAATTCAAGTGTCAGAAGTGGAACTTAAGTATCTTGTTGGGGTGTACACATGGGTGAGGTCAGATAGGTATTTTGGAACGGAGTCAGTCAACGAAATGTAGCATAGAGAACAAATTTTGTGTTTGATTCTGGATCGAATGAGTAGCCAGTGTAAGATACAGAGCAGGGGGAAGGTGTGCTCGGTTCTTGGTACTCTAAGGATGATCCGCGCAGTTGTGTTTTGAACTTTTTGAAGTTTCTGTTGTAGATACTGAGCCGAACCAGATAGAAGTGAATTACAATAGTCCAGTCTTGAAAGTACTAAGAAACACAAGTGTTTTAGTGGCATCAACTGAAAGAAAATTGCGAATGGAGCTGATGTGTCTCAGCTCTGTCAAGAGTAACACCTAGGTTTTGTACTGACTGTGAATTTAATGTTGATGTTGCTGATACTTATTGTTTGAGTTAAAGGATGTGATTAAGAAAGTCTTTGCATCGTGATCAGAATGGCATCAATTGTATCATCATTCATCTGCAGCTTGTTACATGTCATGCATGACTCCACATCGGAAATGCACCTCTCTATGCCTTGGATGGAAGCATCAACTTCAGTTGGGTGGCTAGATTTGTATATTCGGGTGTCATCATTGTACAACTGGTGAGACACCGGATGACGATCTATGACACCTGAGAGCGGCTGAGTGTGTAGAATGAAGAGAATGGGTCCAAGAACAGAACCCTGTGGAACACCAAAACAGAGATCAACTGGACTGGAATGTTTTCCATTTACGGACACAATTTTGTGTCTTGTTGACCAAGTAGGATGTAAAATCCTGTTCATTTGTCAGATAATTGACCTTTTGTATTGGAAATCAATGTCCTCCTTGTCTTGAATGCAACCCATCTACAAAATGTGGTCAACATAAAAGACACAGAACTCATTCATTTTGCAGAAAACATTTGTTTTCTTTCAATCTCTATGACCTTTACCTTTTATCTACTGACTAAGCAGTTTGAATGGAACTGCATGTAGTTCAGATCCACAGAGTGCATGTAGCTCACTCATTCTGCATGCTGAAGTTAGTGCTATCAGGAAGCATGTTTTGTATGATAGCTGTTTCAGTGAGGTGTTAAACCCTTTAATACTACCAAGATGATACAGCTTACCAAATCACAGGTACGGTCACTTCTGTCCTTTTCATCTAGACGAAAGATTGCCAGAGACATGACGTCAAGTAGGAAGGAAGTCGACATGACGTTCCTAACTTTGACAGGGTGTTAAAAACACATTGATGCCCACTTTATAGCATAGTGAAGCAGATATACTGAAGGCAGAAATATCCTTGTCTAGACTTGGTACATCTGGATAATACATATCAGTATGTGATTTGTACCAGTATAGTGAGAAAATTGCGGGCAAATGACTCACTGAAAGAGAGGGCTCTTGTGTTACCAGGGTCGTGAATTTTAACCGACATGCCTGGTAATTTCCGCACTTTTTGGCAAGGTTCTGAATGACAGACTGTTGTCATCTACATCCACACAGGTCTTGATCTTATAGGTATGATTGATTGTGGGTGGAGGATGGCATTCTGACAGAGGCAAAGTCCTATAAATTTCTTCTATAGCGACATTGAAGCTAAATTCCATCCATTCCATGGTTGTATTTGAATGTTCAGGCATGTCGGCCTCATCCCCATTGTTGGCAGGGGGATTGTCATCCTCCTGTACACTCCGAGTCCAGGGGTACAACATTTCATAGGGTAATGGCAACATATCAGCGTGCATGATCTTTCTCCCTGTTGGATATGCTATCAGCAGCAGTTGCTTTGTGGAATGCTGGTCTGGTGTGACCAGTTTGGATGGGTCGGATAGCTCCAAAAGTAATGCTGGTTTGCCATGTACCATAGAGATGGTTGGCTGGCTGTGTGGTCTGCTGGGCATAAAACGCCATCGTTGTCAGTATAATTAGGAAAAGGTGGTAAGCTGGCTGGCCGCCATTCCAAGATGACAGATGCAAGACCACTAAAGCTGTACATGGATGTCCGGACAGCTGGACTGGTTGGTTGGTAGCCAGGATGGAGTACGCAGTATGATACAGGACTTGCAGGCAGGGTTGGCCCTGCAAAGTCGAATGATAATCTCGCACACCCGGCTTCAATGTTTCCAAGTCTATGCATGGGCGGGGAAATGGACTTGTACCCAGTGGGATGCCAATTGATATTATTATCAAATTACCTCATCGACATCTTCGACGATAAAGCTTGCTGTAATATGTGAATAATTTGTGATTCCAATGCTTGATTGGAATCACTTGCCATGGCATCGATTGTATTTGCATTTGCAGTTGCCAAGTGAGGGCGCCGTTTTTGTTATCATTGTGGGGTGGGGGTGGAAGTACCATCTTGACATCCTCCATAAAACTCGTCAACAATTCTGAAGTGATGTGAAGGCTTGAAATTTCCTGCTCCAATGATTTTGAGCGTGCTTGTTTTCTGCAGCCCTTTAGTTTCCTTTCATCTTCTGTCCATAATGCACGCATATTACATGTGTGAGATGACCAACATTTTGTGCATGCCAAACACGACACATTTTTGTCCTCCATAATACTGAATTGTTTGCACTTTCTGCACTTGGTTGACATCTCTGTCACGAAAAGAGAATAACAAATAAACAAGTGCATACAACAAATAAATAAACTGCCGAAATAAAGGCAAACTCACATTACCAAGACAACTTTAAAAGTGCAATAAATATAACAGCGTACAACAATTTCACAGCTGAAAATTGCGTGTTACCGATCGATATCACATGGACGATAACGAATGGTACGATAAATACAAAAATACAAATAATAAATTCATTCTAAGTCATTTAAATGCTGTATGCACAATATATAACTACATTGTAACTTACAATACCACTGAAAAGATATGGTGGATGGTTGAATTTAAGTATAAATTTAGATGGATTCCAGGAGGTCACTGTTGACAGTAGCAAGTGAAAGTCGAAACTGGTTTCATCTGGGATACTGGTAGCCACCTAGTGGGTATAAGGGTGAGTTAACCTGTAAGAGTTACTTCCCTTCATCTACAAAATATATAGATGGAAAGACGTTTTTTCGTCTTTCAGGAATTGCTGGATTCAGAGGTAGTATAGAGTAATCCTAGTGTTAATGTGATCAGGTATTGTATTTTACGAAGAAACCATTTTTCTCCTTGAAGTCCCTCTGACTATAACCTTTTAACCCAAAATCAATAGATGTCTTCCTAGTCTCAAATCCAAGTCATCTACAAAGTTTAGTCAAAGCATACAGTACTGGACTTCGGTGTTTTGCGGAAATCGTTTTCCTTCTTTCAGTTCCTGTGACCATGACCTTTTTATCCTCAAAATGAGTAGGTGTCTTCCTCATCTCAAATGCATGCTACTTACAAAGTTTGGTCAAAAAAGGTAATAAAGAAATCAAGATAATGTGCAGAAATTTTTCTTCTTCTTTGAGCTACTGTGGCCTTCACCTTTGACCTTTTGATCCCATTATCAATAGGTGTCTTTCTTGTCTCATATACAAGCCATCTGCGAAGTTTGGTCAAGGTATCTGGTATACAAGTAAAGTTACCTTGACCTTGGGAGCCTGAAATTGATAACTTTGTTCCTTGCCCCAAATCAAAGCTACTTACAAAGTTTGGTAATGGATGTTGCTGGAGAACTGAAGTTACTGTGTGGAAATTAAATTGATAATGTAAAAACGGTTTTTCCTCTTTCAGTTCTTGCAGCCTTGACCTTTGACCTCTTGAACCCAAAACTGATAGGTTTCTTCCTTGCCCCAAATGCAAGCTACTTACAAAGTTTGGTAACTGCAGATGATAGAAAACTAAGTTATTGTGTTGAAACAAAATAGGGAACAGATGTACAAATGGACAGAAACATTCACTTTTGAATGGCTTCCTGATTTTGGCTCATTGAAGAGAGGAGAAATAGCAGTTCAAACTTTTACTGCTTGACAATGAAATTCAATATATAACAAGCCATTTTGTTTCTTCTGTTTTCATAGGAAGAACTAAGAATTACAAAATTAATTGTATACATATACTTACTACTTCAGTAATATTTACAACTCTCTGAATCAGCTTCGCAGAATCCTTGTCCCTTGCACTGAGAGGTGTGAACCACATTGTCTGGAATACTTCATTCACTAGTTTCTGAAATGAACACATGAAAGTTGTATCATGGATATTTCTTGTAATTTAAGAAGCACAATACAAGGTATACTGTCCTTACTTACCTGTAAGTTGGATCCAACTGCAAACTACACAAACCCAGATCAGATCATATAATGTTCTGGCAGATCTGGGTCTATGCAGTTTGTTAGGAGTAATCAATAGAACAAAAAACACATACCCTGATCTGCCAGTGCATTATGCGACAGCACATCAGGATCTATGTTGTTTGCAGTTGGACCAGACTTATAAATTAGTACAAACAGTACAATAAATGACTTCATATGGATTGTCTGCATACCATTATTTATGTCTCAACTTATTTAAACAATCATGTGAAAGCAGTTGAAATGAGATCTATCTCTATCACATAATTTCATGTCAAATGTATACTGCTGAAAAGAAATTTGATTGAAATTTGTTACATGTGCCAAGAAAGAAACCAGAACTGACACAGAAATGGTCCAGGTCTGGGCAAGTTGCTGAAAGTATTAATAAAAATTTTAAATTCTAGGTAGAATTACTGCTTAGATATACTTATTAACATTGTTTTTGAAGAGATAATTTTGGTAGAAGAGAATAGATGGTTTACTGAAAACAAGATATTTGCTTTGTATTTATTTTCAAAACTAATTTGGGTTGATGCATAATTAGTACAAACTGAACCTTGATCATGTGCAATGAGTGTGCTTTTTCCTAAAATTTATAATGCTGAAAAAGTTAACTTTATAAAGTCTTTAAGAAAAGCAACCTACCTTGATTCCTTCTTCATCATTAACCCTTCTGATCATCTTTACACACATTTCAGGAATTTTTTCAAAGCATGAATGCTCGACAAATATGTCTCTGAAAATCTTTATTACCCGTTTTCTAACACTGATACCAGTATCCTGAAAATCAAGCAAAAAGAATTTCATGTATTGTTTGTTAATAATTTTTTAATGCAAGTGCTAACAAATCATTAAACTAGATTCATTTTTGTCCATTTCATTAAGTTCTATGAATGTAAGCTATAGTATTTCTGTGGTTAACTTGGTTTGACATCTTTTCAGAGCAATGTTCTGCTTAAGTGAGCAATGTTCTACCTAAGTGAGTTATGCTTCTAAAGCCTATCTTGATATGCATTCCTACCGCTAAACAGGTTGTTGAAATGACAAAATGTTGCAATACTGTTGTCAATGTGACAGTTTAATGTTAATGCTGCTGATGCTAACAATGCAAAACAAGAGCCCCTTAGAAGGACTGCTGCTCTACTGGGCAAAAAGAATTTCCAGGAATTCAAGATATGGTAACTTCTTCCTTTTAACTGCCGAGTGTTGAAACCATCTCTGATATTCATCAGCAATAAAAATATTTTCAAATTAGCTGCTGTGGTGGACATATTGGATGTCAGGTAGGCACAATTTTCATTAAGACAAAGCAGACATTATTAGAAGTCTTTTGGTGACAACCCCATGTTGATATGACCATCCATTCAGGGGGAGAAGCAACAGCAAGATTTTCACGACAACCATCATGGCAGCCATATTGGATGTAGCATTGAGACCATTTTAATTTAGGACCAACTAGATATCATAAGTCTACTGGTGAGAACCCCATCTTGATATAGCCATCCATTTGGGAGTAGAGATAACAATAATTTCAAGGTGGCTAGACTGAGAATCAATTTGCATCATTTTCATTTAGGACCAACTAGATACCACAAGAACTCTTCTGATAAAACCCCCATGTCAAAATCACTTTCCATTTAAGAGTAGTGATAACAAGATTTTCAAGATGGCCACCATGGTGGTAATATTGGATGTCAGATCAGCACCATTTTAATTTATGACCAACAAGACATTTCATGAAGTTATTTGGTGAAAACCCCATGTTGATATGACTTTCCATTTTGAAGGAGTCACAATAACAAGATTTTCAAGATGGCTGCCATGGTGGCCATACTGGATATCAGATGCACAGCATTTCCATTTAGGACCAACTAGACATCATAAGAAGTCTTCTGGTGAAAGCACAATGTTGATATGACCAGTCATCTAGAAGAAGTAGCAATAATTAGATTTTCCAGATGGCCATTGTGGCAGTCATATTGGAGGTAAGATTGGCACCATTTACAACTAAGTTGACATCATAAGAAGCCTTTCAGTGCAAACACCATGCTGATATGATCATTCATTCAGGAGAAGTGATAACAAGATTTTCAAGATGGCCACTTTGGTGGCCATATTGGATGTCTGAGTGGCACCATTTTCATTTAGGACCAACTAGGCATCATAAGAAGTCTTTTAGTCAAGACTTTTGTTGATACGACCATCCATTCAGGAAGAGTTGCAATAACAAGAGTCTCAAGATGGCAGCAGTGGCAGTCATATTGGATGTGCAATAGGCACCATTTTTACTTAGGACCAACTAGACAGCATAAGAAGACTTTTGGTGAAAACCCCATGTCAATATGACTTTTTGTTCAGGGGTAATGATAACAGGATTTTCCAGATGGCTGCTATGGTAGCCATATTGGACATCAGATCAGCACCATTTTCAATTAGGACCAACAATAAGAAGACTTTCAGTGAAAACCTCATGTTGATATGACATTCCATTCAGGAGGAGTAGCAATAAGATTTTCAAGATGGCTGCTGTGACAGCCATATTGGATGTTCAAATGACACCATTTTTATTTAGGACCAACTAGACCATGTGATGAATGTGTATGTAAAGTTTCATGGCAATCTTCCAAGTAGTTTAGGAGGAGTAGCGATAACTAATATGTAGCAAACCTGTGAAGCATTTTATAATACAAGAATGATTATTCTTTAACTACAAAAATAAACATTCATTGTGGGAAGAAATCCTAATGTTAGTGTGATCAGGTAATGTATTTGACAGAGAAAAAAACATCACAAGATATTCCACCCAAAGTTGGTGTAGTTTCCTAGCTACAAAAGTGCACCTGCCAGAGTGCAAGATATCTCTATGGTGTCACATGATGTCAGTCAGCATAAAGACGATATCCCCAGAAGTCAGCTGTGCTTGCTATATTTAGGATTCACCTGTTTAATATTATTCAACTGAATTATGTTACACACAAGAAGATTGTCTGATTTGACTTACCAGTATCCTTTCTGACAGCATGTCATAGTATTGTGGTATGAGCTCTGGACGGATTAGAATGAACTTCCCCACTAACTCTATAGCTGCCTCTCTGACTGACGTTGATTGGTCCAAAAACCTCCCATGCACTCCTATTTCCATGTCACGCTGTATACAACAAAAATACAAATCATAATTTAAGTACATATAATCTGAACTGCAGTGTTACCAGAGAAATGCAAAACCATTCAAGCTAATTTAGTGTACTCTGCCTTTTCAAAGCCTGGACTGTATTTAAAAAAAAAAAAAAAATTTTTTTTCTTAAATAATCAGTAAGATTAACAGTTTGAGAAAAGCTTTTTCAGGCAAAAAAATACCAAGTCAAAAGAATGTGCAAGTCTTAGTCATACGAAAGCATCAAAAACATTTCACTTTTATTGCTGAAGCAATTTTATGATTAAATGAAGAGAAACAAAACACATTTACGATATTCTATATGGAGATTTTCAACTGGATATGGAAAATGCTCCCTTGTAAGGATTTGAATATGCATTAGTGTTTAATGGCACATCAGCACAATAATGGTTATACGGTGCCGACAAAGTTCTAAAAATGTAAAAATAAATAGCACAAAAAAACTTAATGAAGATAAAGAAATGCCTATACTACAAACCAAAACAAAATTATCCAACAGAGTTGAACCCTGCAACATGCACAGAATAACTGCATGTGCATGTTAGCTCTGCCCATATGGTATGAAATGTTTCCATTCAGCAAGAGTGAACCAGTAATGATGGGTTCAGTCTCAGTGATTGTGGATGAAAGGAGTTCCTAGACTACTCTGATTTTACATTTAACTACACAAAGTATTTCCTTATTAGGGTGATCAAACTAATCTTTTCCATTCCATCAAATCTATTCTATCCTTTTGTCTGTTTTCTATTTCCTTTTTGCACATTAACTTAGATCACCACCATTTGCACCAGTGTCTCCATCTTAGTAGTTTATAGTATCACTTTTGTGTCATTGTAGGCATGGTTATAGCTGAAATCAAAGCCATAGGTAGATCATGCAGATATGGGCATGTATGTAACCACTGAATTAATATGACTAACATTAATGGATATTAGAACTGGAAGAATATGGTACAATTGATAAACATAGTTACATAAAACATAGGCTTTAGTGACCATATGGCAGAATGAAATTGTTGACAAACTAATGAACTGCAATATCATACGATGTAATAAATGACAAAAGCTCATGAATGCTTTCAATCTAAATACAACAAATTTAGGCTAAAGGTGATGTGATACATTTTAATGAGAGTAAACATGTGTCTAAATAAAATCTGTGCTGTTGTTCTGCAAAAAATGTCATTAATTAGCACCAATTGACTGGTGCAAGTCTGGGCGAGGCTAACTCAAATGACATCATTTACTTATGTACCGTATTTGCCGGCCTATAAGTCGAATTCGCTAATTTCGTCAATTTTCAATCCTTCATCCATATATAAGTCGATGCGGAGTATAAGACGAAGCCAGATCAACACCTTGGCTTCATCACTTTCGCTAGTAACTTCTGGTTTCATGAATATTTAATGGTATCACTATGCTATTCCAGATTAATTAGGAAAATGATTAAGATGGTCTGTACACGTATTATTTATAGGAATTATTTATTGGTACAATGTATGCAATGATATGAACCCCTGTTGTCAAAAAATAAGTGCAACTTGTATTCTTACAGCAACAGTAATCTCATTATCAAATTATATGTACAATAAAAACTAAAAGAACTCGATTAAGACTTGTTGTTTTCAGTGAATGCGTGTATGTGTGTCTGTGTGTGTGAGAGAGAGAGAGAGAGAGAATGAAACAACGCTATGTCAGTGTGTTTAGAGCGTATGCATTCAGAGCAGTTTTTACTTGTAGCTTTTGGAGAGAGAGAGAGAGAGAGAGAGAGAGAGAGAGAGGTTACAGGACGATTGTAATATGTATTGTTGAGTTACCTGATGATTGTGATCTTACTCATGTACAGGAGCATTACTGTATTCCATTATCAATTAATATCTCTGAATAAACAGTTCATTCTTGTTTTTATATCCATTATCATAAAGAACCAACTGGCTTTGCAGTGTTATTTACATTCTAATTAAATATGCCTACAGCTTTGGCCCGGTCATTCCAGTTGACACCTGCAGTAGATGTGATCAAATTAGTGAGGCTACCAATAGGGAAATGAGGCTACCCATAGGGTATTGTAATCAATCCTGTAAAGCATGTTAATGTACGCAGGACTGTGTAATGACCTGTAATGCCAGGTGCTTGCTCATGTAAGTTTCTCAACCAGTGACATCTTTTGATCTCGCCGACAAAAGCGTCAGAGCTTTGAATTCATGAGCAAAGATCAAAGAAAAATGCCGCCTAACTACAGGAAGTGTACATGCACTTACTGATAAAGAGTAATTTTATTTCGTGGGAATATAGAGTTCACTGTATTTGCAAAGAAAGCAACACAGCATGCTAAATGGTCATCTTGGGATTTAAACTAAATGGAGTCTATAAGAATATAAATATTGTGAATATTTAAATATAAATTATATATCTTTGAAACTGAAGGAGTATGGTATGTATTGTTTTAATTTCCATTGACTATTTCATTACTGTTTTCTCTCTTTGACAAAAGTTTCAGCTAAAAGGGGTCAGTAAGGTTCATTAGGCAAAATAGCATGAAGAAGGGCTGAAATCTGTTTGTCTGTCTCTCACTTTTATTTCGATCACAAGATGCAATAAGAAAAATGTGCAATGGAATACCCATGTCCATGTCATGGTTATCCGTTTTCTAATTTGTCTATTCTACTACACACATATGTAAGCAAACTTAAACAACATATATCACTAGTGCATGCTGCTTTAGCGCAATTACGTCTGATACACGTGAATTTAATACTGACAATCACATAAATATTTCGGAATCCTTCTCCATGTCGGGTCCTATATTTTTTCGCACACGATCTCTTCCCAAAACTGATAATTATTTTTTTACACTATACTTTTCGTACTTACATTTTTTAAAATTTTTTTAAATGACATAATCCATATATAAGTCGATTCAGAGTATAAGACGAAGCCCAGACTTCCAGGTCAAAAAGTATCGACTTATAGGCCGGCAAATACGGTAGATTAAGTATAAAAAAAAACGATTAGTTGACTTTGCGATCATTTCCTTACTGAGCGTTTGAAAGTGCTTGCATCAGGGAAGGAGAAAATCCAAAGTTCATTGAAAAAAGCAGTATTATATGTCATAATTTACTGCATTACAGCTACCATATGCAATATAGGGACCAGTATATTGATTTAGCAATGCTGCCATCAAATAGAAAAACTTCTATCATAATTTATTCCTTCAAAAAAATTATGAAACTTGAAAGCTCTGCACTGATGTAATGACTCTATCTGATGCTGTAGAAATAAATGCAAAATTGCTCATTGCTTGTGTTCTTCTTTACTTCACAAAGCACATATTATATCCATTTATAATAGCGAATGCTCAATAAAACTATGCAATCCAATGAAATTTGCAATCTATTGTTATACACTGTTCCGTACTGAATAGATAGAATAAAGTCAAAGCATTTACGGTGTCTGATAAAATTTTGCCATTTTATGAATAAAAAAAAGTTTTCACTACATGTTCTGTGCTAATGATCACATGTACTTTTCATTATTCCATTGAGCAAATGGATCACAAGAGTACCCTGTTATTACTAATTAGGCCAAAATAAAAAAATGTGTGTTTCCGGTCGGCTGACCGTCCCTGTTTCTTGTTGCTGACCCTAGCACTTTTTCACCACCCCACCCCCATTTTTTTTTTTTACATATAAAAAAAAAATCACATGATTTGTGCATCGAATTGAGCCGGTTTTGCCTAGTACTTTGAAGCACTTGAAATATTATTTGATTTATATATAATGTTTAAAATTTAAGAAAAAAAATACCTGCCCACCCTAATTTTAAAATTAGTGCAATAGGAAACACACATTTTTTTTTGGCCTAACATTTCACACACACATATAACTAACTAAAGAATAATCAGCAGATTAGTCCCCTTTCTTGAAGCCCATTTGAATTGCATCCATCCGAAGTGATACTCTGTTTACTCTGTGATGTGTAGAGAATTTCCACTTAGTGTTAATTCACTTAGGGTATACATCTTTTAGGCTGACTGATATCTTATCTGATAGTACATCTTCCCTGTCCTCATGTTTATTTAAATCACCTGAGCTGAATAACACTCAACAAAGCACGATACGAGTTCCTCCTTTCAGACTGTTTTGATAGATAAATATGGGGCTTCCATGTATGCATCTGGCACAAAGGTATGATGCCATCTCTACATGCGACACCAGCCTACACTTGTGATGTGCTTTGAAAACATCAAAGAGTGCTACCGCCTTCTGTTCACACTAGTTATAGCAGAGGTATTAAGCTTCATTGATTCTACATATGTGCAAAAAAATGTTGGTATCTTCTTTGATTCTACATACATGTTGAAGGATATTGGCATCTTCCTTTATTCAGATCTATCCATTTATGCTAAGTGTAAGCAATGAATAACTTACCTAATCAACCCAACTGATGAAGTAAGGATTAAGCCTGTTTGCTCGAAAATTTGTGGAAGTAAATGGTGGTATAATCTTTTATCCATGGAATTAAGTACCCATGAATATGCATTTTTTAAACCAAACAACACGTTAAAAGTGATTCACAGTACTTTTTTTATACCCTGATAATTTTTACAGCTTTTTATCCATCTAGTTCTTTAACATTTATACATGCCCTATTATATATGCTTACTTGGTCTCTTAATCCATAATAAACATTTAAAAGTCCCTTGAAAGGACTGATGCTCTTCTGGGTGAAAAGAGAATTTCCAGGAATTCAAGATAAGACCATTTCTTCCATTTAACTGTTGAGTATTGAAACCATCTCTGATATTCTTCAGCAATAACAAGATTTTCAAATAGCTGCTGTGGTGAACATATTGGATGTCAGATTGCCACCATTTTCATTTAGGACAAAGTAGACATCATTAGAAGTCTTTTGGTGAAAACCCCATGTCATAATGATTATCCATTCAAGGGGAGTAGTGACAGGAAGATTTACATGACAGCCGTCATGGCAGCCATATTGGATGTACGACTGGCACCATTTTCATTTAGGACCAACTAGATATCATAAGAAGTTAGGTATCATAAGAAGTCTATTGGTGAGGATTAGTCATTTTTCATTTAGGACCAAACAGACACCATAAGAACTCTTCTGATAAAAACCCGATGACAAAATGACTTTCTTTTTAAGACGAGTAGCAAAAACAAGATTTTCAAAATGGCCACATATTTGGATGTCAGACCGGCACCATTTTAATTTAGGGTCAACAAAGTATTATAATAAGTCTTTTAGTGAAAACACCATGATGATATGACCAATCATTCAGGAGAAGTAGTGATAACAAGATTTTCAAGTTGTCTACTGTGGGAGCCATATTAGACCCCAGATTAGTACCGTTTTCATTTAAGACCAACTAGACATCATAAGAAGTCTTGGTGAAAACCCTATGTCAATATGACTTTCTGTTCAGGAGGAGTAGCAATAACAAGATTTTCAAGATGGCTGCTGTGGTGGCCATATTGGACATCAGATCGGCACCATTTTCATTTAGGACCAACTAGACATCATAAGAAGTCTTTCAGTGAAAACCCCATGTTGATATGACCATCCATTCAGGAGTAGCAATAACAAGATTTTCAAGATGGGCACTGTGGCAGTCATATTGAATGTGCGAGCAGCACCATTTTCATCTAGGACCAACTAGACCATGGGATGAATGTGTGTATAAAGTTTTATGGCAATCCTCTAAGTAGTTTAGGAGGAGTAGTGATAACAAAACTTGTGCTAATTGATGGACAGATGACGAACAACAGACTATCCCATAAAAATTGCTTTCATTTTTACTTTCATTTTGTAAAATTGTACACATGTAAAAATAACTTGATAACCATGAACAGAAGTATGAGCAAATTTACTTATTTTTCATTCTGGTTATCAAACAAATTCTCTATAAGGGGATCCCTATAAATATTGCACAATAAAATGAATAAAATTCATTAAAAAACTTGTAAAACTTACCCTTGCCAAAATGCCTGGGTCTGATTCCACTACTGCTGTCAAACATTTCATGGCTTTTGTTCTTACAGCTACTGCACTTTCTGACAGCACTCGCAAAATCTGAAATGTGATTTAATTTTGTAGTGTTTTTTTGTTCTGAACCTGATTAGAATTGATCACCTGAAACAGCAATAGTTACAGCTAGTTGAATTCAAGATCATGTAAAGCTGTACAATGTTCAGTCTATAAAATTAAAGGAATGGTGCAAAATTTCCTCACATAAATATACCCCTGTGGGTGCTACCTCATGATGGAAATGAGTTAACAGTTGAAAAAGCAAATTTTTTTGTAAATTATGTTTCTCTGAGAATAATCACCCAATCACGTAAACATTATGAAAGAAGAGCCACTACCTCTCAAATCCAGCAATTGCGAAAAGGCAAAAATTGTCATCTTTCCTGTCTATACCACATATAGACAAAGGGAAGAAACCCTTACCCATTACATCCCTTATAACTGCTATGTGGCAATGGTTGTTTACTTACTTTTTGCTTCAGTGATGCATCAACCTGGATGCTTGCATTTGCTGGGAGATGGTGGAGGGTTTAATAGTAATGTGATCGGGAAAGTGTTCTTGGAGAAAATTATTATACTAAAAAATGTGCTTTCTCCTTTGAATACATTCAATGATAACATTAACATTAGGAGAATAAGTAATACGAGGAAGCAATGCTGAGCATCCTACCTCTTCCAAGGTCACCCTTCAAGGGAAAACAACTGTATTCCCTGTATGAGGATAAACCACACTCCTAATATGAGACCAGCACAACTGATGGTCACATAAGCTGTGACAACTGTACCCAAATAAGTGAAAAGAAATTAAAAGACTTTTTCTTACAGAGTAAACATTTCAGGCAAATCCAGTGAAAGTGCTGTTCTATATCGGTGGTAAGGTTGTGCTGACTTCAACTGGTCTGGCAACAGTCATGGCTGCAGCCAATGGACCTACCAGATTAGATTTATGTCTCTGTGAAGCTAGATCAAGCAAATAAAAGCTTGAGAAGGTTGAATCTGCCTGCCAGCCAATGGCTTCTATTAGGTCTTGGATTGAAATGTTCCATTCGATTGTGAGGCTTGCAGAGATAGCTCTGATTTCATGAACTGATATCTACATGAAGCATATCTGATCTTTTGAGATTTTAGAGTATGTATTACCCACTTAGGCCATGATGCAAGGCCTTGAGTTTTTATATCCTCTTTCCCTGGATTCACTGGAAGAAAGAGGCATTGTCAAGCCCCATGGCACTTATCCATCCACTTCAAGTAGTGTTTGAGAGCATGGACCAGGTCCTGCATCGCCGTCTCACTAGATTTATCCATTGAGGACAGGGGTCTGATGACCACTTTTTGATTGCCCACTGATGGCAACCTGTTCTTTGCTATGAAACCAGGTTGTGCTACTTGGACCACAGAAACATCTGATCTGAACTGGAGATGGTATGGGTCCCCTGAAAGGCATGCCACGCGGTCACCATGCATGCCAAAGCTAAAACTATCTGAAAATATGTTTTATATGATAGCAGCTTCAGTGAAGTTCTGGCTAAGGGTTCAAATAGATCTGAATTGAGCCATGTCAACTCCCATGACAGATTCCATTTTGGAAACAGGGTGAGAGATTTTGGCTTATTCAAGTCAAAATTGGCTAATAGGTCTGATAAATCTTTATTGTGACCAATATCCACTCTACCACGACGTCTGAATATGTTGGAGATCATGGAGTGGAAGCCTTTGATAGTAATTGGGGTCAAAAGTGAGCTAATTGCGGGATTTAGGCACTCGACAAGATGACGCCACTTTGCATCATACACCTTTGAAGTGGATGCCTTCGAGCTCATGAGATTCTCTCCCATCACTGAAGGCTTAAATTCTTTTCTCCACAGGGCTCTCCTGCCAAGAGCCAGGCATGAAGATGTAGCCTGACTAGCTAGGGATGAAACACCTGCAACTCTGGTTGTTTGAGCTGACTGGGTCTTGGGAAGATATTCCTGGGAACATCTATTGCTAGAGCGAGCAG
The DNA here is from genome assembly GCA_029931535.1 of Margaritifera margaritifera. Lineage (NCBI taxonomy): Eukaryota > Metazoa > Mollusca > Bivalvia > Unionida > Margaritiferidae > Margaritifera > Margaritifera margaritifera. Next base: position 1,399,902 of record JAQPZY010001628.1, read on the forward strand.
ACTGTTCACCTCAGAGGAGCTATCAGAATCGATTTGCATTTGTGATCCTTCATTTTCTGAATTACTGTCAGTACCAGAACCATTCGGGGGGTGTTGCGTAGTGGTGGTATGATATAGCCCCCAAACTCCTCCCAACTGACTGAAAGTGCATCCATGGCACTGGGTTCTGGGTCTGGGACTGAGAGATCAAGAATGCATAGGTCTGGGGATTTTGTCCCCAACCTGTTTGAGGAGATAGACCACCACCAATGAGTTGTCCATTATAATGAGAACCACCTTTCCATACAATTTATCCTTCCAGAACTGACATGCATTTAACACTGCCTTCATTTCTGGAAGACTGATGTGAAGAAGTAAATCTTTTGGCCCCCATTTGCCATTAACCATGATGAAGCTGGGTAACAGGTGGGCTCCCCAACCGTATGAACTGGCATCTGTGCAGATTATAGGTTCTGGGTGGGGATTTTCCAGAGGAAATCCTGCTGTGAGCCATCATTTGTTGTTCCACTGATGCAGGAAAGAGACTATTTTGTCTGAGATCATGATTTGTTGATAGAGTCGACTGGAAAAGGGGTGCCACTGGCCCATCTGCAAAGGCCACATGAACAGGCTGCAAAGGATCATATTCGCCACCATGTTGAGCAGATCAAGGAGTTGTATAAATTCTCTTCTGGAAATCAACTCAGATGGAAATTGATTCAGTGAGCTCAATAATCCATGTCCCTTGTACGTGAGGGAGGCAGAGAAGTTCGAGGTCGGTAACAAATTCCATGCCCATCTGGACAAAATGCTGGGATGGATTTAAGTTAGACTCAAATGGGACACGTTGTTTCTTCCCTTGACCAAAGATAAACTTAATATGTGCTTTTGGAAGATGCTGTCAAATTAAGCTGCAGTCACTGTTGAGGAGGTTGAATGGAAGAGAATGCCCTTGGTAATCGCCCATGGGCTGATGTTGAGACTGAATGGGAGAGTGCAAAATTGGAATATAGTTCCTTGAAATCTTAACTGAAGGAACTTGCATGAGGATGGGTGTATAGGGATGTGAAAGTATGTGTCGTTCAGTCTAAACTGAATGCAAATTCATCTCTTTTATGGAAAGTCCCAGTAAAGACCACAAGATGCATTAGATGTTCCATCTAGGCATTAGTGAGCAAGAAACCAGTCTCTGCAGCTCAAAATGCCTACGAAGATCAGAAAGATGAGGGCCTGAAATAATGGCTGGGCAGTTTGAAAACCTGAGTGTGTTGGACAGGGCTACCCCATAACCCTCAAAAGAAGAAACTGAACATTCCCTATCTTCAAACAGGAAGAGAAGAAAGTCTGCAACTGTGCTCAGAGAGAGAAAGCTAAGATTAATGCATTTCCTACAGCAACAATTGCAAAAGATTATCCACTTTGTATCATAGACCTTGGACATGGATTGTCTCCTGGCCTGAACAATGCAGGCTGCAAACTTGTTCAAAAAGTTTTCCTGGAGGATAGATCGCTTGAGATGAGCCAAGCATGCAGGTGGAGAATCTCTGGGCCATTGTGGAGAAGAGACCCCCTGTGCTGCAACAGCAGGCCCCTCCTCTGAGGTATTGTCCTAGGCTGGTCTACCCACAGGTCGAGAAGATCGCTGAACCACAATTGTTGGGGCCACAGAGGGACGATCAGAACAAGCTGAGCAGTGGAGGTCCTGACTATGTGGAACACTTGTGGAATCGTTCTGAATGGTGGGAAGGTGCGAGTGAACAGACAATCCCACCTTAGATTGAAAGCATCCACTGCCCAGAGAAAATAATCATGTGTGCCTCCTTGTTGCCTGAGGCACGCTACCAATGTGTTGTCCGGAGACCATCACACAGTGAATCTTTACTTGGTTGACACACCCCTGGTGGGCTAAAACCACCACCCCAATTTCCAAATTGTTTATGTGGAGGGTAGAGTCTTATTGGAACCATAAACCGTAAAGAACTAGCCCTTCTGGCTCCAAATGAGGACCCAACCTGAATCTCACACATCAGTGAACAGACAGGAGTGGGGTTCGGGGGCTTGCATTTGGACTCCGGACAGAAACTGGTCCTGATGGCACACCAACTTAAGTGGTGGTGAAATTATGACCACAGAGAAAGGTGAGCTGTTGGAGGATCCCTGTGCAGTTTCCAGTTCACCACAAGAAGAAACTGGAAAGGGTGCAAGTACAGTCTTCCTAGGGGAACCAGGTCTGCCATGGAGTTCAAGGTCCCCAGGAGGGATAGATATAGGCAAGCCAACAAAGAAGTCTTAGCTTGAAGCACTGCTAAAAAGAGCCAGGATTCTGTTTATTCCGTCCAGAGGGCCATGAACTCGTCCCAGATTGGTGACAAAATTTATCCCCACATAAATGAAATCCTGCGATGGTATTGGCTCTGAAAATCAGAGGTATTTCCTATGAAAAAGAAAAACTGGGATGTGAAGGTATGCATCCTGAAAGTCGATGAAGATTGCCCAGTAGCCAGGCCTTATGGCATTCCTGAATGAGGCTGTAGTCTCAATCTTGAATGGTTCCTACTGAAGAAACTTGTTAAAGGTAGAAAGATCAATGATAAGCTGAAACTTTACACCTCTTTTTATACTTGGAAAATCCGGGAGGCTGATTGTTTGTCACCCTCTCTATTGCACCCTTCTGCAGAAGGGTGTGCACCTCTTCCCTTAACTGAACCAGATTTGACTGGTGAGGAATGGAGGTCCTTGCCAGATGCGGATGTTTCCAGGACCAAAGCTGGTATCCTTCCTTTGTTATAGAGACATAGGACCCACAAATCTTTGGTTATGTTTGACCAAACCTCTGAAATGACCAAACCTCTGAAATGAGGGCTAGCCAAGCACCCACGTGAATTCTGGGAAGAGGGTTGCATGGCAGGAGAGGGATCTAGTCTCTACAACCTGTCCCTTCCTTGCTTAGGAAAGGGAGATGAGTATGGGAAAGAAGGTTCGTTTCCTGGGAATGGATAACCTTACACTTACATCTCACAGGAACTGAAAAGTAATACAGGGACGGAGGGGGGAGGGGGTATGCCGATCTTATCCCCTTCCCTAGTTTGATGCATAAATGTCATGGGGTGTGACTCGCTCTCATCCCTAGCTTTTGTTCTCTTGGAAGAGACCCTGGATCATCAGGGATCCCAGGGCTTTATATTTATTATTATTTTCTTGAGAGGGTGCTGCTCATGTCCTAGTTTGGAGGGGGGGCACTTACTATCTTTTATTATTATTAGTCTGCACTAGCAAAGAGGAAGATCCCATACCCAACTGGGCTCAAGGAGTCTTCTTCTTTTTGGTCCCAAAGGGCTTAGAGAAGGATCCCATACACTCCTGGGATTGAGGAGATAAAGATCCCATACTCGCCTGGTATCTAGGAGTGTATTGGGAAGAAGGATATTTCTTCCTCCCTTTACAAGTGCACTGACATTGGCCAGGTCCTGGACATTGTCAGGCAACAAACAACAGAAGGACAACTGTAGGTATGTATTCATTTTTTTACAAGCAATACATGTGGTGTTAATATCCCACAGGGCCTTTTTGTGCCCACATTTCCCCCCATTTTGAAACATTCCTGAAAGAAAAATATGTACTGCCGAAGCTAGTACTCTCTGAAAGAGAGAGTATTATCCCAGTATTTGATTGTGAAAATTATACTGCCGAATCGGTACAATAATTTTATTTAAGACAAAGATCGCATACTCTCTTGGGAATGATGAGTTGTAACTTATCAGAAGCAGTGCAAAAATTTTATTTAATGCAACAATTAAAGTTAGTACTGCCCTTGTACTGCCTAAGCGAGTACTTATCAGATGCAGTGCAATAAATTTCTTTAATGCAACAAAAAAAAGTAGTACTGGCTAAACGAGTAGTTATTCAAAAATATATTGATGAAGCAGTACAATAAAATTATGAAATGCAACAACAAATGTACCACCAAAGCAAGTACCTACAATTTATAAATTCAACATTTTATGAACGAAGGGAATTTAAATTCTAGAACCACAATTTGGTAATGATATATACCAAAGGAGAGTAAGAATATAATACAGTACTGTTGAAGCAGATACTAAATAAAGTCCAGAACTACAACACATGTGGAATTACTTACCCTAATCACCAGGTAAGGAAAAAGGGCAAGAATACAAAAGAGCACCACTAATTAAATGGCACAATAAAGTCACCTTCAAGTGACAAGACAACAATACAACAAACTCTGCAAGGACTGGGGGATTATTCGCTCAAAAAATATGGCGATTGAGAATAATATGCAAAAAAATGTATTAAAACATGTAAACGTAGGTAATTTTCTGAGAGCGATTTTTGCACGTATGGATGCTACAAGCATCCAAGGATAAATGTATGCAGTAGTGTTTATGGCATCTCAGCACAAAAGTGGCTATGGAGTGCCAACAAAAGGTTAAGTTCAAAAAATAAACCGCATTCCCTTAAAAAGTCCAAGATTTTCTTGGGTGGTACATTCTCATACAGTTTCTTTAAGTAGTTCATGTCAAAATACTTCTGTCCCACAAGGTGGAAATCGACACACTTGACAAGAATGTGCTCCATTGTCAGTGGACACTGGCAGGGTACAAATTCCAGTCGAGGTTCGCCCTATCGGAGATATGCACGAGTCAGATGTGTGTCCAATATGCGATCGACACAAAACCACCTCATATCTGCGATTTGTTTTAAACGAGGAATACCACCAGAGATGCTGTCAGGATTTGATCAAAAGGGGGGGGGGGGGGAGCTCAATATTTACCCAACACATAAATATCCGTCTCTTTCTTTCTTCCTGCTCTATTGAAATCTAAATCCTCAAAAGATGTCTCCTCTAGTTGTATAAGCATTGATCTGTTGATCATTTTGAGCTTAATTTGTTCCTCATCTGTGTATAAATATTGTTCGGTGTTGAGAAACCCCTTTCACATATGCATAGCTAGCTAAACCAGCTTGAACAAGTTAGAAAAATGTTCTTGATGGTTGTTATGTCAATTTTCAACAGTTCATAGGTTTTTGTGTTTTGGATATCTCTGCTCCAAAATAATATTTTTCACTAACAAGAGCTCTGCCAAAGTTTCCCTTTCTTGAATCAGTGCTTTGCTGACTACTACATGTATCATGTATGCCATATTTCTTATCTGTTCCACAATTTTGTATTAGGGTTTTAAGTCCATCAATGCCATATTCAGCTTGTTCAGACAGAGTTATTCTGATCAAAAATAAATATCCTTACTTTTATAATTTCTTTTTAGATGTTTATTTATTCAATTTATTTAAACCTTTAGAGTGCTATATAGTTTTGTAGCACAAGATCCCTCAAGACAGAATTGTTTGAGAAAATAAATGAAAAATCGCACTCTACTTTTAAATTGCCTGTACTTTAATTAGGCTTAGTATTCTGCCTTTTTGAAATTTTATTTCGAAGGACCGCTTAATAGGGGGTTGACCGGCATGCCGTCTGTTTTTGTTCACCCAGCATGTACATCGGACTCGTATTCAACATCATTTTCAGGTTCAAATTTACTCCTTGGTATACCCAGTAACAATGTCCAGGCTCCAATAATCTCATATACTTAAAAACTTTAAAAATCATTGTCATCATTGCTATCATCGGCCAGTATTTGCCGAAGGAAATCATCTGCTGAAGCTGAACCATGTTGGGAGTCAATGATTTTGGATTTTCTTTGGGCCCTTACTTGAAACACGCATTTGTAAAACTTCCTTCGTGAATGCAAGGTTCAACGTCGACAATGCTTGTTCCAGGGCCCAATGTGCCAATCAAATTTAGTTTAACAACCATTCACATCATGCCAAAGTACTCAGATGTGTAAACCATTTCCTACCGGAAAAAAGACTGATAACGAGACAAGCGCTACGAGACCTCTACAGGCGGTGCAACTTATGCCACGACAAGCACTTTATGGGTTAACAGTAAAATAAAAATTGTATACTGCGCAGAATACATTTTTACAAGCACGACTTTAAACTAATTTGCAGGAGTTCTCGCGCATCACTGCTTTCCAAGTGCGCGAATTCATACAAATTTTGTGCGATTCGTGCGCCCTGGCAGCATCTCTGTACCACTCACCAATAGTGGGTTTGATGTTATTAAGTTTGTTGGGGAGTTTTCATTCCACTTATTTTACCAAGTATGACGAACATGCTGATTTATATAATATCTAAAGTCAGTACTGTATATACACGATTATAAGTTGACTCGACTATAAGTCGATCCCCCCTTTTTAGGGCTGCAAAAAGTGAATTTCTCTCTGACCCTCCTATAAGTCGGGGTGTATTTTGCAAATCAGATCTGTCGGTAGGGGTGACTTCTCAGTGAGTCAGAATTGCACTTTGGAAATATAAACAAGCCAAACTGGATAGATAGATAGATAAGAAAAATAAAGACAAAACCAGTGTAAAATACAATTATATTATTGATTGAAATATGTCACAAATAAATTGACAACTTACAATTTGTCCATCTTTGTGTAATAAAGTCCATTGAAATCCATAATGCTTGACATTTTAAATCCATTTATATGATAAAACCACGAATTCAATTATAGGTGACATACCGGTATAAAAATAGAAGTTCAGAATGATCTGATTCACAATATCCCGTCATATGTTAATTCCACACGTCGTACAAATAAACAATGTAAGTTAAGTCCACTTTTTTGTGATTCACTGGATACTATAAATGTCACTATCTAATGTCATCTGGTACAAAGTCCAAGAATTAATCCTCATTGTCTGATAAAGTTCTGAAATCCTACATCGTCATCTAGTCATTGTAAATCATCGTTGTCTAGTCATCGTAAATCTCGTCCAACTCCGATTCCTCGGCTTTACTGTCATATGCGGTGCTTATGCAGAGACTGAGCTTGGGCTCTCTAAGTAATACTTTGATCATAAAGTCAGAAATCAATAGGATGCAACTGAACACATATCAATTGCGCTGCTTGATCAAAGGGAGTTCAAATAACCATTCTCTGTTACTTGGCACTGAACAAGTATCAAACTTGCGGCTTCATCAAAGGGTTTTCATGTGGGAAAACAAAGAGTGTGGTGCCTTTACCAGCTTAGGGATAAAGGTCAAAGTATATGCACAAGAAGTTGTAGAACTCTACTTGGCACTGAACAAGTATTAGAATCTCGGCTGGGTCAAAAGGATTGTCAACTTTAAAACAAAGTGAGTGCCTTTACAAGCCAAAGGCTTATTGGACCATGTGCACTGGCAGATAACTTGGGAAATATCACTTGGGAATTAAATCTGACTTGTGGAAAAGGAAAATACAAATTAAATCAAAACTTTTATTGCATCAAGCACAGTCTTTATACAGCAAAACACAAATATTAATACAAATACAGGTTGTTCGGACTTGCACGAAAATGGAAGCAATATACTTACTAGTAAACACCCACTGTAAACATTGATGGACGCTTCACTTTGCGGTAGGTAGTATTTAATTTACCGAGAATATTTTCAAATTATTAAAATCCAAACTGTAGATACAAGTATTATGTAATGAAGACTGTCATGAAACGGATAAACACAGTGCATACCATATATGCATTACTACATAGGAATAGTGGCATGAAAATGTAAAAATATATGAATTGACAGTATTTTTTATGTGCTGCAAACATATAGAGTTTCCAACATTACCCCAAGATTTATAATTTTTTTTAATGTCACGCTTATAAGACGACCCCTACTCTGCATGAATCGAATTTTAAGTAAAAAATGTCGACTTATAAGCGAGTATACACGGTATATGGAATCTTCCATTTGAAAACGGGTGATTGCAGCATAGCTTTATCTGCATGTCATTACCCTCTATGCCAATGTGACTAGGCAGCCAACACTACAGAATACTCTTCCCAGACTGTATGAGAACATGATGTTTCTGTAAGACCTGGCATATTAATGGGTTGTCAGATTTAAGATTCTGCAAGGCTTTCAATGTGGAAAGGGAATATGAAAAGATAATGTAATCTGTTTTTTGACAAGTTTCAATGTAGTTCAAAGTTTTGAGTATGGTTGTAATTTCTGCAGTAAAAATTTAAGCTTTATTCGGTAACTGGCTTGAGATATTGCCATGGCATGCTGCAGTGGCAGCTCCAACTTGGTCTCCATCTTTCAAACTGTCTGTATACAGTGATGTAAAGCTAAAATGAGAGGCTCGGATTTAAGTGAATTTACTCTGAAAAAGGAGATGATTTGTTGAATACTTTTTGGCAGAGAGGAAGTGTATCCCACATGAACCTATGATGTGGTAGTCAGACTGGCTCTGGGTTCTCTGTGTCCAGGAAGAGGTAAGCAAGACAATAGTGATAGGTATTTTACTATTGCTATTAAAAGGTAAATAACTCACATACAAATTGCGGGAGCAAAATGATTTGATGATATGCACATCTTCAGGTGATGACCATAATATTAACCAAGTTCCATTGAAATTCTTCAAGATCTGGAGGACGAGATGCATTCACATGATTGTGCAATGGATGGACACAAGGATTCCTATATAACCCTGTGGGTGTATAATAATATTATGCCACTGCAACAAATACTTTATACCCATTAAGCTTTATGCAAAATTACTAAATAGTTTCCAGACTACTAGAAATGTGTTTAAAGAACATGAATACTCCACCACATCCTGTTTTGACTTTTAATACTGTGTATCAGATTCTGTGTATAGATGGACAAATCTCCAGCCCCTGGTTTCTGTTGAACCACAGTACTTTAAAGAAGATCATAACCTTCTGTACAAACTTCAAAGATTTCATGCAAAAATGCTTTCTGTCAAATATGGTACAAGCAAATTCAGAGACTTTTTGTCCCACACCAAGCATGATGAAGTCATCATCTCAAAAGGCTATACAATTAGAGTGGAAGGGAAAGTAAGATAGGAAATTTAAAATACTGACCTTGACCTTTAAGATAGCATTTTCAATGTGGTATGCAACACACTTTTTAGTGATCATGTATAACTATACAAAGTTTCATGGCTTAATCTTAAACGGCTTTCAAGTTATAAAGTGGAAAGGAAAAGGTGACTGATGGAAAACTGAAAAGTCATGACCTTGACCTTAAAGACTGACCAACACCCCCAAATGTGTTTTTTTAAGTTAGCCATATGTGAAAACACACCTTCCATTGATGATGTATAAACATACCAAGTTTCATTCATTAATCTCAAACAGCTTTAAAGTTATAGAGTGTAAAGGAAAGTGACGGATGCACAGAAATGCAGATATTATGTCCCATGCTTTTCTTCAGAAAGGTGGGGGGCAAAAATGTCTGTTGGATAGTTTATTTAAGAATTTTTAAGATCTTTTTCGGAAAAGCCAAATATTTAGATGGATAGGAATCATTTGTACAACTTGAAAGGCCTTCATGTCAGGATACTTTCTGTAAAATTCAGTCGAAGTCTTGTATTTTGTCAGAGCAAAAACTGTTTTATGATTTTTCTCGTTTTAGTAACAGTGGTCATATTTGATGGCAGATCAGCATCATTTGTACAAACTGTAAAGGTCTTCATGTAAAAATGCTTTCTGAAAAGTTTTGTTTTAATCTGTTGCACAATTTTTGAGAAGATAAAACAGTAAATGTTGATGGTTGAATGATGGAAGAATCATGACACAGGGCCACAACATAAGATGGTCTTTGGACATGTGATATAAAAATCTACTATACCTGACGCAAATAGATATCAAAGCTCTGTGCAAATGGCCTCTTAGAGGACAAATATCTTGCAACAAGACAAGAACTTTCATAGTCAAGTTTGCTGGGAGATGGTCTGAAATGAAACAAGAAACAAAGAAATAGTGCATAGTAAAGAACGCTGAGAAAAAGAAAAAATAAGTAAATCACTGGGGTTTTTTTTTTGAAACCTTAAAACAACTTTTTTCAATGGCAAAAACATATCCACTAACTGCACATTTCTTAAACACTTTGAGTGTTACTCCATGGCAAAACTCACAGGAAACCTAAAACAAACTTCACCATGCATCAAATATTTTATAACATAAGAATCCTTAATTCGAGGTCTCCCCTTGTCCTGTATCTCTGTCAATGACACAAATATGTACCAAGTATGGCAAACATTATTATTACAAAGATGATTAAGAAAATTATTTTCCTGTCTGTGTGTAATTCTCAATCATTACAAATAAAAAGATCTTTTGTGACCGAATATTATTTTCAAAGTTATGAAGTTGTCAACAATTTAACATGACTGCCTTTATGTCTGCCAGGAGTAAACTAAACTGTAGTTCAACATGGTTGAGTGAGTATATCCTTCCATTTTTTCTGAAGAAAAAAGAAACTTTCCCAAATTAAAAGGATGAATACAAACCTTGAGAACACAAAGCTGTTATTTTTTGTGTAGGTAAAGGAATGTAAATTTCCGTTAGAAGTATGACTTTAGCAGATGACGGCCTACACAACAGAAATTCCAGTACAAATTGACTCCATCTTTACAAGTCATTGTGGGTAATTTTCTGGTTATGGTTATGACAGGTATTAGGTTCCCATTGCAATAAATTTTCATGGATATAGGGGGGTGAACTAGGGGCTATTCCAGAAATAATGTTGGGGGAGGGGGGGGGGGTCAGATGGCAATTTTTGTTTTCACCCACCAGGTTTAAAATAGAATTAATATCAACCCCCACCTTGGATGAAATATATATGTATTCAAGCACCACCATGCATGAAATTTATTTGTGGAGATTCAACCTAGCATAAATGAAAATTATGATAAAAGGCAGTCCCTAAGACGACTTGTTTTTGTGAAATTTTCTCAGGATCTAGGGTGCAGTATACAGTGTTTGTTTACTCCCCTGAGACAACAAACTTGTTTGAACCTCCATATTCCGCATTTCCCCAGACCATTCCCACCACATTTTAGATATTCGGACATTTATGTTGTAGTGTGGTGTCAGAACGAATTGCCGACATGGCGCAGTGTTGGCATCGGGTGGCCACTAACTAGCGGGCCTAGCAAACTTAAACGACCTAACATCAAGCCATACCTGCATCAGATTGATAGGAGGATGATTAATTTTCTCAGAAATTGCAAGTATAAGCATTCGTTATGTGTTTCATCTGCTGAAAAATGATAGGAAACTACAGCATTGATGAAATCTGACCTAGTACTCACCATTTGCATTGCTAGTCATGTGACTTCCCAACTCTCGCAACCCACACGTCCATGACATCAGTTGTCCAGTAGTCATGTGATACCAAGAAAAACATTCTTTCCAATGAGGTTGTAAAATATAAAAAAAATCTTAAATATTAAATAAAAGTCACGTAATATTTGTAAAAAAAACGAATGGAAACATAATTCTTAACATATTTATTCCGAGAACAACTACCAGAAACCTGTTGATGTCACAGCAACCTAGAGAAGCCAGACTCATCAAGCAGAGACTATGTGTCAACGATATTTTGTTGGTATCATGTGACTACCGTGTTGACATGTGCTCTCTACTTGCTGAATCTGGCCTTCTCCAGGTTGCTGTGATATTGACAGGTTTTGGTAGTTGTTCTTGGAATAAATATGTTGAGAATTATGTGTCCTTTCATTTTTTTTTTACAAACATTACGTGACTTTCATTTCATATTTTCGATTATTTTGTAAAACAACATTGGAAAGGATGTTTTTCGTTGGTATCACATGAATATTGAACCTCTGATGTCATGGACAGGTTGCGAGAGTTGGGAAGTTCCGTGACTAGCATTGCAAATGGCGAGTACCAGGTCAAATTTCATCAAAGCTGTAATTTCATCACGTCTGTCATTGGACTAAACACGTAACAAATGCTATACTTGCAATTTCTGATCCTATCGATCTGATGCAGGAATGGCTCGATGTAGGGTTGTTTAAGTTTGCTAGACCCACTAGCAAGCAGCTACCCTATGCCGACTCAGCGCAGTGTCGGCGAATTCCAACTATTCTATAGGCAATGCGTTCTGAATCCACAATCCAACATAAATGTCCAAAATATCTAAAATTGGGTGGGAAGGGTCAGAGGAAACTTGATTGAACGTGCAAGTTTATATTTCATCATGTTGCCCTTTTATACCAATTTTGGTTCGATATCATTTGTATCCTATGCCAAAAATCTCCACCAGGCATAAATTAAAAATCATTTTTGACCCAATCATGCAGATTTTATAAATTTAAAATAACACACCAGATATAGTATTTTAATTGTAGTGCCATCTGACCCTCCCACAACATCATTTCTAGAATAGCTGTAATAAAAATATAACACTGTACCAATTTTACCATCAAAGCCTTTCTGAAAATTACCCATAATGATTTGCAAAATTACCGATTTCTACAGGAATTTCTGCATTTGTTGTCTGATACAAATTATACTTCTAAATGAAACTGAAATTCATTTACCTCTTCAAACTAACTGAGCTCTTATGTTGTCATGGTTTGTAGTTATCATTTTTAATTTGGCAATATATGTTTTCAGAAAACTGGAAGGGTATACCTATTTGATTGGGTTAAAAATAAGACTTCAGATGATTTGCTTCATGTGAATTTTTCAGATTCTGAATTTTTCAGTTCTTTTAAATTAAATTTTTCAAACAAAAAATTACATGACAACAGATATTTTGATGCGACAGTATGCAAGCGAACTTCATATTTCACAGTATTCATGAAGTCATGAAGCTTGAAAATTGACTCAACACTGCATGAACAATTTTAGTGAAGTGACGGCTGTTCATGCATAGTGTGTAATCGATTCTGAAGCATCACGACTTCATGAATCCTGTAAAATATGAAGTTCAATTTTTAAAATTACAAAAAAGTTATATTATTAAAAAATAATAATGGAACTCAAGAAATAAGGAACAGCACTATATTTTAACCACTGTTTACTAATATTGTCAAAGTAAACAAGGACACATAAATACACATAATAACATCATCTGGGGAATCCAGAAACTGAGCATGTTTACACTATAATATGTCATTTTGGAGATCCTGAGACCAAGTCTACATATGCTTCCCTGCAAATTCAGCTGCACGTGGTGGACCGTTACAAATGCTACCTGGCCCAATCAGAAACCCAGAAAAAACCTTAAGTGAAATTAGTTCCTTTCTGGTGCTATGAACTAAAAACTTCTAGTTTTCTGCATCACATGATGTGATTTTAACAAATCCAAATGCTTGTTACAAAGGCTTGATAGATTTTTTAAATTGTTTTTGTATTACAAATATTTTATACACATAAAAAAAAGTGTATATAAAAGGAATAAACCAATGAAACATATCTGAACAAAGTAGTTAACTTACTTGTATGAAGAAAATGGTTTGTAATTTGTGGCAACTTGGGTGAGGAGAAAGGATTTCCTTTTTTCAGCATTCTGCAGAACCTCTGTCGTTTTTTCATCTTCTTTCTCATCAAACTCTCTATCTTCATCAATTTTGTTTTGCTTCTGAGCCTCTACTGTCACATCTCTATACCACTGTGCTATGTAGAACTGTCTGGCAAACTGAAATACATATACAGTGAAATGCCATAAGTCTACACATCTGGTAAATCTGCTCACATAAGCATTCAGTATCAATTGTGGATGTGGTACTTGTACTCAACTGTAACAACAGTTCAATAAAATTTATTAGAAACTGGAGCAGACAAAGTTGTTGACATTAGAAACAGAAAATGGAAGATGCGCTGACATATTGGACACCTGCACAGACTAACCGAATGTGCAGACTTACTGGACAGCATCATATTTTCTTCTTAATTGTTCCCATACACTTTAATTATTGTAACTTCCATAAAGAGATTAAAAATCATAAAAAATATCTTGCTTAAATTTCACTGATTTTTAACATTTAAATCCTTTAAACTTCATAAAACCTTAAACCTTTAAGATCATCTATATTTTGCAAGGTCTTTAAGGCCTCTTGATATGGCATCTATTTGCCTTGGAGCCAACCTACATAATAGTCATGCAGTGCTCTGATTCAAGCAGCAGTTCTTACATTTACAAATTAGTGGCTTTATTAAACAATAAAACATATGGACATTTTTCATCATTAAATTTCTGAAATTTTCATGATTTAATAGTAGCAGTATACATGCCCAAAAAAACATGGACAGAGGGATAGATGGACAAGGGTAACACTATACGATCAACCGTTATCGTGATTTGGCATACAACTATTAAACATATCACAATGTATTATGCACTAAAAGGCATGATAAAATGGCTATGAGATTTCCTAATTTACCCCTACCCATTTATGCTTAAAAACATATATAAGTACCAGATTATTAAATTTATACAGATGAGTATATACTGCATGCTGACCTAATTCATGAACAATATGTTCTAATTACAAAGAGGACTAGTAGCCATATGATGGCAAATCAATGTAAATTCCTATACAAACAAGGAATACAACAATAAATTATTAATTCCTTATGCTTAAATGTGATTCTTTGCAAAACATTTCCCCCTTTAATCTGAACAAGTGAACTTGCAACTAATGACAACTTGTACATTGTTCAATAGCAAGAATAAGTTGTCTAAAAATTCAGGATTGACCAGAGAAAATTGTCAACTGGTTGCCCTTTGGTGACCTTCAGAATCATAATGTTGCAACTAGGAAATTACATCCAAACTTTCTAATTGCAAAGTATATACCACATTTTACGCTATAAAATTTGGCAGAAGCAATTTAATTTACAGCCTAATACCTTTTTAATTGTAAGACCACCTGTTCCTACATTAAATCACTATTTTTAAATGTGACCAGTTTAGCTTACAGCCTATAAGTGACCAGTCTAATACATTGCATGTGCAACCTACCTCAGTCAATGGTACAGATGCGGAAAAATGTGGATATGGAGACAAACATGGAAAATTTAGTTGGCAGTAAAATTGTTGTCAGCCCAACTACCATAAAAGCAGATATAAAACAAGCTTTATTAATATAAGCTATCATCAAATGAAAATGAAACTGAAGGCATTTCATCAGTGAATTAGAGTCCAGGCAATATGTTGTGAGATGGTCCAGAGGACTCCAAATAGTGAATTTTAATGGCGGGACTGAGGTTGAAGCAGATGATGACTACCGACAGCCTGTCAGACAAGACAGATCTAGGTTTATTATTAACAATAACCTTATAGATTTTTTAAAAAATTACTCTTTAATTTGCTTTAATTAAAACCTTCATCTATTGTTATTTTCTACCCTACTCAATTTGTTTCTGTTGTTAATGTGTAAGGCAACCAAACTATTAGGGCTTGGTTATCTAAAAACTGAAATGGCTACTAAAAGTTTAAAATAGGTCACCCTATGGATGCTACAGTTTGTACTTGGAGTGCTGTCAAGTCACATGTCAGTCCACACATACATTTGTTTTTTTTTTAATTACCAAGTAGGCTGGTTCATTTTGTCCATTGTATGCCAGATAGTCCAACATTGCTCTCTGAAGTTCCTGGGTTTGATCTCTATCCTCATTTTTTGGCTAGAGGTACAAAAAAGGAAATTTTTATAAATCTCAAATTAAGTTAGATATACAATCATTGCTTAAAATAAATCTAAAACATTGTCCATGGGATATCTAAACAACAAGAAAGTACAGCAAATGCTCCAGAAACAAGCACAAGATCTTTACTGTCCTTGACTTACACTAATAATATATCAAAGTTTTCTAATTCAGGCATGAATTACTACACTATTAACAGGGAAATGTACTTTTTATATATTATTTAAATATATGCTATTATCTGAGCCCTGATGTACAAGCATAAAGGTACATTTGTGGTCATGTATATATATGTCAATATCATGTCACAATAACACTATACATTTTAGAAAAAGTAACTTAGGGCTGTTCCATTAACATACATGGTACCCATGGAAGGCAGTTTTTAACAAAATATATGCCAGGGTACTATGATTTCTCAAAAAGTTCATATGAAGACGATACAAAATTCTAAATTGCATCTATGGGTGACTACTCCACATAAAAAATGTCTTCCCTGGGTCCCAAGTATGTTTTACTGGAACAGCCCTTAAGCCATGGTATGTTTTGCCTCATCATTATTTAAGTTTCCTATAAAAAAATGTTGTACAGAGCATTCAGTGGAAATGTGTTAGAATATGTTCTGTAAAACTCTAGCAAATATGATTGGAGTACAAAACGTAAAATATGATTTTAGTCAATCTCATTTTGGTAATGTGAATTCATTATTCGTGGGCTACCCATTTTCACGGATTTTGTTGTTGCTACAAACAACAAAATCAAATGCCCAGCATTAAATGTCTTGGCTATAAATGTCATTACTGTCTGAGATGTATTTAACTTCAAATACTAACAAGAGGCCCTAATTGACCAAGTATCGCTCACCTGACTTGTATAACTTAACAGTTGACTATTTCACTAAGCAGGCTTGTGTAGTACTAAGAACAAAACCGACAGAAAATATTGTCCAAACTTTATATTATTTGATTTTACAGATTTTCTCATGGATAAAAATTCTTTCCAAAGATAAAGGCATAATTAATATGCATAGTCTATTGCTCATAATAAGTCATCCAAGAACCTGATGATATAAAACTATTAACCAAGTTTTATCCAAAATGGACGAGAAATAGTCTCTTGATCTAGTGAGGTAACATGCTCAGCCAATCAAATGCAAGATCATTATCATTAATATCCACAGATCTTGCTTACTATACAAACTGTCTGAGACAATGATGATATAGACTTATTTACCAAGTTGAACCAAAATCTGAAATTTGGTCCCCTGAGTTGTAACAGCTCAGCCAATCAGATACAAGATTACCTCATTAAATATGCATCGATACTGCTCACAATCAAACTCATCCAACATTTTGATAATATAGGTCTATTTAACAAGTTTGATCAAAATCTGATCAGAAATATAGCTGGTAGATTGTTGAAAAGCTCAGTCAATCAGATGTAAAATCATGCCCTTAATATGCATGCTCATAACCATCTCAACCAAGACCTTGATGATAAAAGCCTATTTACCAAGTCAGATCAAAATGCTACCAAAAAATTCAAGTCTGAAGAGTGCTAAAAACTGCCAATCTGATGTAAGATGACCTCATAAATATGCATCGGTTTCACTCATAATAAAATCATCCAATATCTTGATGATAACAGCCTATTTACTAAGTTTGATTACCATCTGGTCAGAAATCCATTCTGTTAAGTAGTAAGAAGTTCATTCATTGAGATGAAAGATCACTTCATTGACATGCATAGATCTTGTTCATAATCATAATAAAACTCATCGGATATCTTAATCCTACATCTGTTGTCGCGATAGCTGTCCGATCACACAAATGGTCTGTTAAGAAGCTACACTCACTTCAGACAAAAATCTGCCTTTGAAATGACCATTGTTACAATTTAGCTCACATATTTCACAGATAGGTTGTCCCCATCTAGTGCAATGCTTCCAACAGCCTCAGTCAGTCAATGCAGACTCATGTTTCACCTTGACAACAAATAAGACATTACATACTCCAAAACTACCATGCATCTAAACTTTCATTTATTTATATATAAAAAAGGGCCAGTTCCAATTTGATGACTATTTGCACTATTAAAAAAAAAAAAAAAAAAAATGCTTAAAAGATTTAAATCATAAACAAGAAGGTTTGGGCTTACATGTTGAGCCCACAATCCAAGTATTGACGTAAAATGTGTGACCTTGACTGCAAGGTCATAAGGTTAAGTATATTGCAGAACAAATTGTCTTCAAACTCAACTGTCTCAAAACTTTAACTAAAACCTTAACACAAATTTATTATGACTGTGACTTTGACCCCAAGGTCAAAGAGGCAAGTGAGCGCATTGCAGAATGAATTGTCTTAGATTCATAATGATTAGTTCCAAGTATGAACAAAAATCCATCAAGCCATTTGGGAAATATAAGCCAATGAAAAAACTTCAAGCAAAACCCAGACACAAATTTTCTATGACTGTAACCTTGACCCCAAGGTCAATAGAGCAAATGGGTATCACAGAATGAATTCTTGCCATAAGACATAACTCAAATCAACACAAAATGAGGTCCATGTAATTGCTGACTTTCCTGCTTTTCCCCAAGAATCTGAATATTTTTTTTATCTTTCTATGCTAATTGTTTAAACGTTTTAAGAGGTTGGACAACATTTTGAGAAAATGCTATAAGCAGTTTTATTTGCAGGCGTTTTGCTTGAAAAAAAAGGCAGATTAAAGCATCTGAGGTACTCCTGTCAAGTTAAGTCTGATTCCCGGACCAACTCCACTGAATCTACTATGAACATGAGATCTGGATCATGCCTGGACAAGCCAATATCTGGATTTGACCGCAACTAGCATATTTTTTGTTAGTTCATCATTTAAGGGTCATTTCAGTAAGATTTACTGTCAAATCGTAAGGGTTGGCAGGTCTGTTACTGTAACCTTAACCCCAAGGTCAAATTGGCAAAAGAGTGTACTGCTGAACGGTCTCAGCTTTATAATAATAATACATGCCACATATGATGAACATCTATCCAGGGTGTTTATGATAGAATTCAGGGATGTTTTATGCAATTTTAAAATGAACTTTTACGAAATTCTGGAATTGCAGACTGCAATTTCTGCGCAAATATACTGCTAAAATTCAACAACTACTGACTTCTATTGAAACCCCTTAAGTAGTCTGAGAAAAGCAAAGTTAACAGCTTGTTCTGACAAAATAAATAAATGAAGAAAAAAACAACATATAAATAAACAAGGCTAAATCAATGGTTTTCAATGTCCGAGTTCTCACAGCATGTAATTTTTAAGTGCACATTATGATCAATGCATGCTATCTCTCTCCCAATCCAATACTTGCTATTTAACTATGCTTGTATAAACATTATTACAATCTAAAGTGGCTTTTTCTTGTTTCATAAATACAATTTAAACATATGGTATAGATTCGGAGCATGTAATGTCTTAGTTGTTAGTGAGATGAAACTCAAGTCTGTACTGACCGACTTACGCTGGCTGTTGAACATGTAGCTTGGGACAACCTGTCTGGGCGATGCGCAAGCCAAGTTGTAACAATGTTCAATTTAGAGGCAGCTTTCTTCTGACGCGAGTGTAGCTTCCAAATGGACCATATTCATGTCTGGAAAGCTAGCATGACAATGGGTGTGTCATGAAATTAATTACATCTGCTTTAATATCTCTTCATTAAAGTTAAGTACATCTACAAGAAAGCCACATGATACATTTAAATTGTGACATTTTTATTTTATGGAATATGCATTGTTTTTTACCAATGGTGATTTTCTTCCTCTGGTGTGCTTTCTTGGCACATCCTCTTCTGAATCATTTACTTCATTTACCTTAACAAAAGATACAATCTCTGTATCAAGCAAATAATGATATAACTTCTTTAAGAGCACAATAAATGCATCAAGGTATACTCCATACCTCAAAAACTGATCTCAAACAAGTTTTCAAAATAAATACTATGTTTAGAGTAAAGTTCTTCACAAAAGAATAAAGCCCATATTATTAACCAAATTTGCAAATGTATTGATCCCATTATTAGTGAAGCTCCTGTCATTATCATATGAATGCTCACAAATGGCCAAAATGTATAGTAAGCTAATCAAGTTATACTGATACATACATACTTCATCATAATATTCTATAACGTGTATAGCTTTGCAAGATGGCACCAAGGTTTTTATTCAGTTTTCTATTTAAGAATTTAGGCTAATAAATGCACATCCTTGACCTATGACTTCTGCAGTGAAATAATGGATTCACTTTTCTTCTGGTAGCAACATTTTTTTTTTTTTACCTCAAGCATACAACCATCATCAAACAAATGACTGCTTGAGGCATTTCAGTTATTCTTTATTTTGCATTGATACTATAAAATCATAGTTAAAATACTTTAAGAACAAACTGACTTCAATAAAAACTGATCTATGGCATAACTATCTCAGACAAATGGCTGTTGAGAAAATTCTTACCTTTTCAACAATGTCGTCAATCATTTCTTGATTGAGCTGACTAGATACTGCATCTTTTCTCAACCTTGCTGCAACAATGCCAAGATACTCCAAAGATGCTACCCTGAGTGACATATCTACAGATTTATTACTAAACTGCTGTACCTGAAATTCAAAACCAAAAATACTATGGGAAATCCCAATGTCAATAATATGGACTTCTGCCAGACAAAATGCAGAAACAAAAATGAAAATGAAAATGAATGGAGGCCAAATCTATAGGTTTATTACTGAACTGTTGTACCTGAAATTCAAAACAAAGAAAATTGTGGGAAAACTCAATTTCAATAATATGGGCTTTTGGTGGTCAAAAAGCAGAACCAAAAACTGCATTCAAAAAAAGTCATTCTTCAAAGAGGACTTGCATCAGTTGCTTGTAAACTTGAATCATTTATCAACGAAGAGAGTTTCATTGCAATCTGATCATATTTAATCATCATAAATGCTACCAAGTAAAAAAAAATCCTGGTATGATTTAAAACAGCTAAAATGAATTAACTGCAAACTATATCACATTAGCTAAATTATCCAGTTCTATTTTTTATTGTCTCTACTGCTGGCTTGCATTCTCCTCTCTTTTTTTCTTTACACAAAACTTCCCCCATCTTAGCCTTTCCTCCAAGAAAAAATACTTACAAGGATTCTTCCTAAGAGACTAAGAAGTAATTCTGAAGCTGGCCATTCTGGTTTATTTACAGTAGACAGCAAGTCCTGTACAAAGTTCTCAAACAGAGGCCTATAGTCCTCGTCTCCTTTTATTGTACATCTGAAAGGAAACAATTTGCATGATAATGGTCCCTCAGAATGCTGTGTCCTGCTTGTAAAAAGCAATATACCAATGTAGCCCTGTACTAACAAGGATGAGACAGTGCCATCTGGGAACAAACCTTTGACATAAGGTTATAGTATAGGAATGTTTCAGTACAACTATATGACTGATGTATATGCTGACCTGCCAACCCTAAAAAGACCGTCTCAGTATGGCAGTCAATATTTTTCCTGAAGTTAGACCAATTTTCAGTAAGGTGTAATGAAATATCATGTACTGCTATTGTCGACTTGGAAAGCATGCATTTGTAAAGTTGAAGAGTGTGGTCTGATGCAGCGAAGGCAACATTATGTTCACTCGAAAGTTTGTAAAGTACACTTCAGCCATAATGATCTCCAGTTTAGTGTCAGAAACTGCAGTTCCAAACCCCATGGAGGTCAATGACTTCTTCCTAGATCTCTCAATTCAATGCAATCTTCATGTGTTTTTTTTTTTTTAAATCATGTGGCAGTAGCAATCATCTCTCCTGCAGAAAGCAATACTCAAATCAACACGACATTATGTCCATTCCTTTCCTGCTTTTTCTCCAAGCACAACCTGGTACCTGAATACTATTTTTAAAAATATATTTCTGTGTCAATCATTTGGACTCTTTTCTGAGGCTGATTTTCCCTATCACCTTCGATGTGTTTTCATTTGCT
Organism: Margaritifera margaritifera; assembly: GCA_029931535.1. Classification (NCBI taxonomy): domain Eukaryota; kingdom Metazoa; phylum Mollusca; class Bivalvia; order Unionida; family Margaritiferidae; genus Margaritifera; species Margaritifera margaritifera. The sequence continues at coordinate 1,421,450 of JAQPZY010001628.1, forward strand.
GGATGACATTTCCAGATGATGCAAAAGCTTGATCATGCAGGTAGTTTACATGAACATGGGTAGATTAAAGCATCTGAAGTACCTCTTCTCCCTGTAAAATTAGTCTGATTCCCTGACCAACTCCACCAAGTCTAAAACCAAGATCTGGATCAAACCCTGACAAGCCAATATCTGGATTTGACCACAATGATCTTTTATTCTTATTTCTTGCTAGTGTTCAGAAGTCCATAATGTAAGGGTTGTTTCGGTAAACCTTACAATAAAAATGTAAGGATTGGCAGGTCTGTATAAGCTATGTGACTTTAAAAATAACATACAGTGTAATAGAGAATCTCAACATCACTGACACTGCTGCCATCATTGCCAATGGGAAAGTGATACCTATGTCATGCTATTGAGAGGTAAGACAAAAAGTGTTATTTCTCAGTAACATTTTTAAATTACTTAAAGCTGCATTTCCTCCTAAACAAATTTTAAACTTATGTAATGAGCATTTTCTTGGCAGCTCATAATTAAATAAATGATTGTCTTGTCACCAAAATCCACCCAGATCATCCAGTTTAGCTTATTTTGTTTGACCAGAAACCCTGGTGTTACAAACTAAAAATAGCATTGATTATACTCAGTGACAAGGAGGTTTTGAAAATGATATTCTTTTTTGCCAGATTGTAAACATGCACTGCGTTCAGATGACTGTCTTGTTTTTATATTAGGTCGGATATACTTTTGATACAGAACAGGCTTTAGGTCAGGCACAAATCATCTGATACGACAATGGAATGAAGAGTACACATGCTCCACACTTGGCTCTGCCCACCCCTTGGGATCATTATAAGTGGGCTCTGTACAGCCGCATGTGCCATTATTACCTTTTGTGCCAGTTTGTTATATTATGATACACAAGCATCATGAGTAACATACTAGAAATCACCCTTGCCTATTTACATGTTATCTTACCTGCCTGACCGTGGACCATTGATCAGATCTCCCATTCTCTTGACTCTGGTGTACAATTTTACAAAATATTTTTCTCATTTTTTATTGGAGTGCCACAAAATCATATCATGCCAGTCACTTAAATAATTTTGTAAGGGACCGAAGCTTTAAATGCCCCTGTAGGCATAGAAGAACAATGTGATTTGTAACATTTGGAATAATCAGTTTTTTCTTGAAAAGTTCCACTGATGTGACATTAAAGACAATTAAATATATTCTTGATAGAATCAGTTAGGTTGATCTCCACTTTGGTTTCAGTGGTATGTCATTTAACAGGGTGATTTCTGTAGCAAATTTAGCATTTCATGTCAAATTTGCTGAGGAAGGTTGAGACTTTATATTTTATTATGTGAATGTGAATGTGCTTTTGTAACTATATATATTATTTCTACAATGTCCTGTTCCAAAAGCACCATCACCATTAACATCCTTGTTAAGGTGGAATCCAAGAAAAATATATCTGAAAAAAATTGCCTATTTTGAATAACAGTGCTGATACTCACTTTTTTAAGAATACAGATAGGAAATTGTGTCCATTTCTCATGGCAGTCTCATATGAGGTAACTATCACAACATCTTGATCGGTGGTCTAAAAGATAAATCAATTAATCTATGAATCAATCAATCATTCTCAAGTTAACTCATTTTATACTGTAAAACTCATGCACAACTACATGTATTTTGCACATTAACTGATGTGTATGTTAGGTGGCTATCCTTCAGTTTTAATTACTAATTCATTTGTTTCTGCTGAAATAAATTAAACTACACCAATATTCGTTAAGATATACTTCTATCTTTACTAAACATTACTCGGAGGAAAAATAACGGTATTTCTTAGGTTTTCATTGATAATTAGATGATGATTTTTTTAAATTACAAAATTCACATTCTGAAATGGCTACAAGACCAGTGCAGCCTGTTCTATGAAATGAAAAGAACCTCAAGAGGTAACGTCCACAAACTGCAGTTTTTCATTTTCGGTGATTCCTGCTTCAGAGCAATTAGCATCACACTGGCAACATATAAATTGTTTGATTATACAGTGGCAAAGCAATGGAAGTAAAGTGGGAGTAAAGAAAACTGCCCAGAGACTAAGCACAACAGCTGACCCGTGTTGATCGAGCCCACAATACTTGAGTTGGGAGTTGATCAAGCTAACAGAGCCACTGTGGCTCCCCTTCAGCAAAATACAGCTATTCACCAATCCAAAACTTAAAGGACTCCATGTTACTACATAGTGGTTCATTTATTCTTCCAAGTGAAACATACTTCACAAGGGTTCCACATCCTCACAGACTAACGTCAATTAAATCTCTTAAACATTAGTTCTTTCCTCATCAACAACATATAATTTACCCCTGTCTGCGTTGATACAACTTTGTCACGGGACTTTGCTTTCTTGCTGGACTTGTCTCTCTCAGGAGAGGGCGAGTCTGGTTTTTCTTCCTTGTTTTCCCCTGGTTCTACTGATGGCATTTTGGGAATACACTGGATTAACTGCAGAGCTAATGCTGTGACCATTTGTATGGATTCATCAGCATTTAGCCTGTGAAGAGCAAAAAAAAGTTCACAGAATTTAATATTATCCTGTCAAGGTTAAAACACGATTTGAAACTTTGTATCTATTAAAAAAAATACAATCAAATTGTTGACTAAATTTATCTCAAATAATGACATTTACAACATAGATATTTTTGTAATACAGTTACACACTACACTGCCCCTTCACTGTTGACTGAAAATAGGGATAAACCTTTTCTTACAGATACATTGCAATTTCAAACCACTGAGTGAATAAGTGAATGTGACATATCAGCCAAAAGTTCTATCTTGATTACTTCCACAATTTAGAAATACTTTATTTTCTCATACAATTCCAGCATTCAATTTTGAAGACAAACTGCATATTTTAAGCTTTTGAACAAGAAACTAATTTCATGTACAAAAATACACCCCAAAAACCCACAGACATTTTAAACTTTAGGACAAATTATTTGTAACTACTATTTATTAGATGTATACAAAATAAATGTAAAAATGTATGATCTGATTTTCTGTATACTCTGCAACATAATGACTTGCATATACATATACAAACCCTTAAAAACAGATGAATGTTTGAATATTTGACTAAAGACTTGACTTTACTGTACCTGTAATTTCTGAGATTTCTTTTACTTGATGGAAGCCTAGCCAAGCTGGCAAAAATATCTTCTAGAATAAGCTGCCTATGTTTGTCATAGTGGGCAAAAATCTGTAAAAAGAATCAAGGCGTCACTAAATGCTTTATACATCTGTGCATCATTTGTTTCAATTCCCGTATATACTTGCATGTAAGTCAAGTACAACTGCAAACAGTATAGACCCTGATCTGCAGTCACATAATGCACCAGCAGATCAGGGTGTATGTTGTTTGTTCTACTTATTACTCATAACAAACTGCATAGACCCAGATCTGCCAGCACATTATGTGATGGCAGATCTGGTTCTTTGCAGTCTGTAGTTGGACTCAACTTATAAGCAATTATATATGGTACACTAAAGCAGTATTCAGTCAAAACCCCATGCTATGGACAAAACACAAGTAAATGACTAGCCTACATATAAAACCTAAAACTGATAATAAATATGAAGTACAGGAGTACTGATAACAAGATTTTCAAGATGGCTGCTGTGGCAGCCATATAGGATGTCACATCAGCAACATTTTCATTTAGGACCATCTAGACATCATAAGAAGTCTTTTAGTCAAAACTCCATGTTGATATTACCATCCATTCAGGAGGAGTAGCAATAACAAGATTTTCAAGATGGCCACTGTGGCAGCCATATTTAATGTCCAAGCAGCACCATTTTCATTTAGGACCAACTAGACCATAGGATGAATGTGTGTGTGTAAAGTTTCATGGCAATCTTCCATATAGTTTGGGAGGAGTAGCAATAACATAGTTGTGCTAACGGACGGACGGAGGATGGAAAACAGACCATTCCATAAGCTCTTCTGGTCTATGACCAGTAGAGCTAAAAACAAAAGTGTTTGCAAACTCTTCATTACCAAAGGCTCTAAAAAAGTGACAACTTCAAATAATATTGGATAGATCTGTTTTGTTATTAATGTTTTTAATCCATAATTAAAACTCATCTGCATCAGTTTTATTGTTTTGCCCATTTTTATGCAATTCATTCAGCCGCATTTCCTGGGAAAACTAACTTTACAAATATGATGATTCTTACTTAAAAAAGTTAACCATCTTTCATAAAACTCAGTTGGGTCAAAGCATGGGATATATTAGACTGAAAAAATTCACTGCTAGTAAACAAGGTTTCATTCAATTATCCCTTTGTTCCCTTGAATTTAACTTTATTGTGTGATTTTAAAGCCTGACTTTTTATTTTACTTACAACACCATGAATTCAAATGTGTTCCAGTCCCAAGATCATAAAGCCTTTTTTCAGCACAAAATGAAATTGAAACTCAAAATCCCAAAGCTTAATAACCTTGTCAAAACCTTTCAATTTCTTCATAATGCAACATGAAGACTGGTGGATTCTAGTACATATCTTCTTAAGTTCCTTTGCATTAAGTTTGTTCAAATGAAAACATGTATTGTCAAAGCTGTGAGTGTGAGCAAATTCCTAGTACAAACTTTTTAACTTCAAGGCAGAGATATAGAGTAGCATTGGAAATATAGATAAAATGCAAACAAGAAAAACTGTGACAATAACAAGCCTATGTTTCAACAGTTGGCTCCTATGTCAAGAACCAAACAAATCTGGGTCAATGGATGCTTACTGTTGAAATTTCATCCAATACTTTTAATTGCATATGTTACGTAAAACAATTGTTTAAGGTTAATCTGTATTTTGTATTTTGATTCATATCTGATGGCACATCAATATCGTATGTCCAATACTGAAAGGCTTTTATGCCAGGATGCTTTGTCAAAATTTGTAAAATTCTGCTGAGCGTTTTTTTTTTTATACAGATAAAGTTGTTTTAATGTTTTTCAATTCTTTTTTAATGCAGCTGTCTGATAGAAAATCAGAATCAATTGTACAAATTTGAAAAACCTTTATGGTAGGTTGTTTACTGTCAAATAGAGTAAAATTCTACTGAGAGGTTTTGGAAAATCAATTGTTAAATTTTTTCTTCTTCTATTTTTACTAATGGTGGCCATATTTGATGGTGGATGGGCACCACTTTAAAGAATTTGAAAACCCTTCATCCCAGGGTAATACCTGGCAAATTTGGTCAAATTCTGTTCAGTGGTTTTTGAGATGAGTCAATTATAGTTTTTTATATTTTTAATAATGGCAGCCACATTTAATGGTGGATTGGCATCATTTGTATAAAGTTTAAAGCCCTTTATGCCAAAGTCTTTTCAATCAAATTTGGTCAAATTCTGTTCAGTGCTTTTTGAGAAAAAGTCGTTTGAAAGTTTGCATATTGTTAGTAATGGAGACTATATTTGATGGCTGACTGGCATTATTTGTATGTATCTTAACCCACTTCATGTCGGGAAGCTGTCAAATCTGGTCGAATTCTGGTCAGCAGTTTTGGAGAAGTCATGTAAAGGTTTTTCTATTTTAAGTAGTGGCTACAATATTTTATGGCAGATCTAAATCATTTGTATCAATTTTAAAGCCCTTTATGCATGAATGCTTCTCTCAAACTTTGTCAAATTCTGTTGAGTGGTTTAGATAAGTTGTTTAAAGGTTTCTCTATTTTTAGTAATAGTGGCAATATCTGGTGGTAGAGGTTGTTCTATTTTTAGTAATAGTGGCAATATCTGGTGGTAGATTTGTCATCTATTTGTAAGAAATGAAAGCCCTTCATACCAGAATGCTTTCTCGCAAATCTAGTCAAATTCTGTTAAGTCATGTTTAACAAGTATTTGAAGGTTGTTCTATTTTTAGTAATGATGCCAATATTTGAATGCAGATCAAAATCAACTGTAAAAACTTCAATGCCCTTTATGCCAGGGTGCTTTCTGCCAAATTTGGTCCAATTCTGTTAAGCAGATTTGAGATGTCTTTTAATAGTTTTCTCATTTTTTAAATGGCAGCCCTATTTGATAGTAGGTTGACATTATTTGTATATACCTGAAAGCCCTTTATGCCAGGATGCTTTCTGTATAATTCAGTCAAATTTTGTTTTGTAGAGTGGTTTTTCAGAAGTAATTTAAGTTTTTTAATATTTTTTGTAACAGTTGCTATATTTGATGGTGGATCAGCATCATTTGTTACAAAATTAAAAGCCCTTTATGCCATGATCTTTCTGTCAAATTCTGTTATATTCTGTTTTGAGAAGTTATTTCAAGGTGTTTCTGTGTTTTAGTAATGGTGGCCATATTTGATAGTGGATTGGAATCATTTGTATAAACATGAAAGGTCTTCATATCTAGATACCATCTGCCATGTTTGGTTGAAATTGGTCTGATGGTTTTTTGACAAGTTGAAAATAGCTACTGTCAGGGTACCCACACTTTAAAAAAAAAATAACTCCAGGTCTTTTCCAGTATTCTCCAGATGAAACTGATTTTTTTTCAAGGTCCATGTATGACCCATACTGAAAGGAATTAACAACAAATTGGCTTCAAAATCGTGCATTTTTAAAATCAAAAGCTGTATATATTTTGAGACTCTCCCATAACATCTGAATTTGACATATGACTACGTACTTATCCACATGAAGTAACACTAGAAACAAGTATAACTATTGAAATTTATATTAACTTGCATGTAAATCATTTAAATTTACACAATAAAAATGTTAACTTGACTCTTCTTAACTGCATATGTTGGTATGATTAAAGTTTTTTTTAGAAAGGATGGTTTTAAATTTTGACGAAAAGCCCCTTAAAATTATATACCCTTGTATAAAAAAGACTGAAATTTTTTACTTAAAAAAATCCACCTACATCTGGTTGGTACCCTAACATCAAATTTCAATGTAATCCAACTATGGACTGTGTATTTAATGCCCAGAATGTGGGGTTCTGCATTGAAAATTGCCCAGCAGTCAGAAGATTTCTACATACATTGCAAGGTCTAATAGTAAAATTCACCGTGAAGGTGAGTTGGGGTTGGGAATGTGGTCGAAGGTTACTACTGACAATATTGTTTAACGATAAAGATGATGTTGTTTCCAGTGTGAACTACCAAATAATAAACAAAGATCTATCACAATACATTTTCGTTAACTTTACATATCAAATGGGGAACTGGGGAAGATAAGCTTTATTATTTTTCTGTTAAATTTATCAAGATCACATGTCGCAGACAACTCTCTGGCAAGTTAGCACAATGTGATGCTAGACTGGTCTTCATACCTTCAACACAAGTAAGATACCAATATGGAACTGACTATAGGGTAACCAGTCTAGTTGACCAGTCTGATTGCCCGAGTGCTTGGATTGACTATACAAGTATTTTTTATGTAAGCACTTGAATGATCCATACAGTAATTGTACTTCAACTGACTAAAGAGTTCTGCAACCTCCAAAAATTCCGATAAGAACACAATAAATTTAACTCATGTTCAGTTCAATTATGACTCAATTATGCATTTTTCTGTGATCAAGTGGCTATAGAAAATTCCCCGTTTCTCCCCCCACCCCCAATTCTAATCAATATTTGCAAAATTGAAGAGCTCTTCCCGGTCACAACAGATGATGGATGCCATTCCATAAGCACATGTGGCCTTATGGCCAGTTGAGCTAAAGCTGCATCAATAAATGCAGTTCTCAAAATGCATCAAAATCAACTTACAGTTGTAACAAGTTTCATGGCACTTAGCTGCAACTCGCTCACATTTTCCACAAAAAACGTGGATACACCTAGAGTTGAAACCTGAAATAAGAAATACAAATTATTTTGTGTGCTCAGCCAGTTTCAAAGATTGTGTTATCTGAATTTAGTAGGGGTGAAACGATACACCTCTGTCACGCATCAATACGACTCACGATACACATCCTACTATACGATACATTATTGATACACATATCAACTTGATGGTCTTTTCATCTTTAGAATGTCTGTCAATGGTAGGGTGGTGCCATTTTTTATGTGTTGACATATTGGGTGTATTTCCAGTATGCAGATTACAAACAAACATAGACTTATCATCTGTTCATATGCCATTCTCATCCTTGACAAGATTAAAAAAAGAAACAAAAAAAAAATTCTGAACAGACTAGCTGTTAGTGATTTTTATTCACCCTTTTAGGCCATTTCAGGCTGCTCCATTCGATCATACACATGACTCATCCTGGTCACCACGCCCTTTGTTTTACAATGAATGAATGTTTTTAAAACATCTTATTACCAATTTCATGTCTTCACTTAAATTTTGAAGAGATTACGGTGTTATCTTCAAAACAGAAGAAACTGTGCAATTTCCTTGTGCAAGGAAATTCTTATCTAGAACAAGACTGAGTGTGGGAGCAGAGATGACTAATAGCCAAATCCTTCACATTGTACTTCCTGCAGATGCAAATCAACTGCCGTGGACACAGACATTTGTTTCTGTCAATGAAAAAGGAAATTATTGACAACACCCACTCCCTTTCTACAAATTGATGAGGTGGCTATAACTCATGCGGTTTGGAATCTGCCCCCCTTGCCGATTCTGTGCTTTTTAAAAAAAATCCCATTGGCATGTTCGGTCACTGATTACATACCGAGTATATCAACATAAAAGGAGATATTCCAAACTTATTCCCCATGTATGATTTAAGTATTTTGCACATATCATTTAATAGTCACTTTTGTGTGAAGTTTCTATGTTGCTTTGTATCTATTTGGATAGAGTCTGGATGCCAATATTTCCGGTATGTCACGCAGCGAACACGCTACAGTTTGTTACGATTGGTGGTTATTGTTTTACCCTGGGCTTCAACAAACAAAATAACCACTAATCAGAATTGCATGTAACACTGCGTGACACACCAGATGTGTAGCCTTCAATTCGATCCAAGTAGACAAGATGTGATGCAACAGATAAATTTCGCGTAAAAGTGGTTACTAAATGATCAGTAAAGTACTTAAATCATACATAGGGATGAAATCTGCATTGTCTTCTTTCCGCTGATATATGTTATCAGTGGCTGAAGATGCAGACGAAAAAACTAATTAGCATAGAATTGGGTCGGGAGAAGGGGGCAGATTTCGAACCATGTGAGTTAGTCACCTTGTGTTAATTTGTAGAAGGCGAGTGGGTGTTGTCAATTGCTTTTATTTTTTACTGACAAAATGAGTGCAATGCACTTGCTACGGCTGTCTCAGATGAATTCTCAATTTAAAGACGGAAAAGGCAAATGACTAATAATTATTCATGACTGCTGAAGATTAAAGTAACTTGCATAAAGTATCGTTTTGTATCGATTCTTCCCCTCTTGTATCGATATAGAAAAAGTATAGATACATCGATATATCGATTAATCGTTTAGCCCAAGAATTTAGTTCAAGCTGAAATTTTTTTAAAGAAACAAGCACTCTCCATCATACTGTCATGCACTTTGCCCCAGAATAAAAAAAATAAGCACACAGTAGTCTTTGATGTCAAAATTCTAGATCAATTAGAAAAACCATTCAAATTTCACATTTATTGCAAACTTAGTCATGCAGTCTTAATATGAATTGGCCAAAACTTGAACTACATTGACCAAAACTTGAACTACAGTTAGTGGTTGTCAACAATTAGGCTAGATGGAAATAATGCATCATAACCTGAAATTCAAAGAATAACTTGTAAATTTCTCTTTCTAGTTCATTTTCATCCTATAGTGAGCAAAAAACTCGAAAGGATTAATGGAAATGAACCAAACTAGTGCTGTTAACAATAAGTGCACTGTCAAAGACACCACTCATTACAATCTACTTGGCAGGGCCTTAAACATAAGAACCTGTGTTGGGAAATAAAGCTGGCATTCAGGTGCCTAACTTCTCTAAATGGTCCACTTATGGCCCCTAACCGAATGAAATCAACATTTTGGCATAGGAAATATGCATTTTTAAAATCTTCTCCTATTTTGAGACTGTCTCATAACATCACAGTTCAAACCTGAATTAGACATCTGTTTATGCACTAAAGCACAGGATGAATCATTAGAAACAAGCAATGAAACAAAAATTCAATGTGCATATACATCATTTGAATTGTACAGTATAAATATGTTACCTTTTAATACTTTGTTTAACCGCATATTGTCTGGGATGAAGAACTAAGAAATGAACAACTTAAGTATATGTTTCTCTTCAACTTTTTAATTCCAAAGAAATCAATAATGAACACACCAATATGCCCCCGACCCACACTGCCAATTAAGGTAATTATGTGACAATGATACTTGAAAGCAGGAAAGCAAAAATCTAGCAAGGTGACTAAAATGAGATAGTGTCATGAGCGGGATACATCAAGTCCCTAATTTTAGTCCTCCTTTTGTCAGATCAAAACAAAGTCCAAAAAGTTCAAAACGGTGTAAACAAAAATGGAACAATTGCTGTAATGGACTGAAAATCTAATCTGGATATACACATACCAGCTAACCCCTACAGAGGTATAAGCATAACCTAAGTGGCAAAATATTGTAATCTTAGCATAAAAAGTGTAATCTATATACAGTAAAACCTGTCTTGAGAGACCGCCCCTTCTGCCAACAAAAAGCGGTCTCTCATGACAGGTGGTCTCTCATAACAGGTTTGTACAAAAAGACCAGTTTCCAAGGTCGAAATTCAGCACTGTTTATATTGCATTCTTTATACTTCCTGTTACAATTTTGCATGCATTTATCTGAAAATAATTTTATATAGCAATAAAGATATACATCTATCATTAAACATGAATTACATTTATATCTGAAGATCACATATACATGTATTAGCATATGAATTCGTTTCTAATTGACTCTTTGTCTTTTATAACACCCTGAATTTGAGTTTTCCCCCGACGTTTAAACTGGCTGATGTTTTGTGACGGGTCTCACTTTTTTCACATCTTTTTATTACATTCATTCTTTCCTCCATTGTTAGAATTTGTCTCTTTTTCGTTGTAGATTCTGCCATTGTTATTAAGGTGCTAGGTGTTAACGTTATCAGTCATCAATTGTAATAATGACTGTAGCGGTTTTGATGAGGCTTTGGGGAAATAACGAATACATAAAGGGATTGACTCTATAAACAAAGGGTGTAACCGACTGCACTAAGGTGAACAGATGATGGCTTGGTATGAGGGCTGTAATCACTGTAGCGATAACAAAACAAACAACACAAGCCTTTAACAATGACAATCGAATCCGGAAAACGAATCTCCCCTACTGGTATTAAAAACAAAAACAAAGACATCATTCACCCGAGGCATGGATCAACCCCAAAGACAAATGATGTATGCGACCACTACACTGACCTTGGCACTACAATGGCAGTGACATGTACTTTAGTTTGGTGTACAGTCTGTATGCATGAGCTGTAAAATTTACGGACCAGTAGCCAGCCTAATTTTTTTTTTGTTTTATTTTGTTCAGAACAATATTTACATTTTAAACGGTTGCTGATACAAAGGATTAAATAAAGGTCAGTGGTGTTTGTCTCATTTCTCATGATAGGGTCGTTCAGAGCCGTGTTATTTTAGAACAATCAGCCATTCGCGACTTCGCAGTCAATCCTACGGTTCATAATTTAGTCTCTGAGAAGCAGCCGAGGTAATTCCGAATGAACAATCTGCATATACTCTAGTCTGGTTTACAAACCATAACTTCTAACACTACATGCATGACCTGTAAACTTTATGGAACTGGTAGCCAGCCTCATTTTTTGGGTTTGTATGTTTGTTTTTGTTCAGAACAATCTTTACTTTTAAACGGTCGTTGCTACAAAGGATTAAATAAAGGTCAGTGGTGTTTGTCTCAGTTCTTGTGATACTCTAGTCTGGTTTACAATCCGTAACATATAACACTACATGCATGACCTGTAAAGTTTACGAAAGCGGTAGCCAGCCTACAGTCTTTACTTTTTAAGTGGTCACGGTTACAAAGGATTAAATAAAGTTCAGTTGTGTTTATCTCTGTTTTTCTGATGTGGTCGTTCATAGCAGTGTCGAAATGCATATTGTGCCAAGAAATCGTGGTCGCTGGTCGCGTTCTGCAGGTGGTCGCTCACGACAGCGCGTTTATATAATAAAATCGATCCATGCATTACGATTGTGGTCATAAATGACATATGATCGCTCATAGCAGAGGATGCTCAAGACATGTTTTACTGTATTACATGCCATAGTTACAATAAACTGTATGAAAAATGTACATTTAGTTTTGCTTCTAACCTGGATCTGCAGCTGGTTCAAGTTCTTGTCACAAATGGGCAAATTCCATGTGGATTAGTACCAGAGCACAAACCCAAAACATATTGACAAATTATATATGCACAATACTCACTTGAACTAGTCTTCATGTCTAACTTTCACCGAGTAATCGTAAAGTCAACTCCACAAATTCTGCAACAATCATTACCATGTGCTCAACTTGAGTGCTTTATTACCCCTCTCATGTTTTTCTTTCAAAATTTGTAAAGCACTATTGATTTGTCTTTTTTTTTTTTTTTTGTGGCCACCTCTCAGTCCTTCCCAGCATATATGGCTGGTTAGAGTTTGAGACGCAGCCCCTCAAAAATTTTAAATACCGAAAAGGCTTTAATTTTTAAATTTTGAAAGAATTTTTATGAGGTTCTTTTAATTTCTAAAATTCCTAAAAGACCAAGTTATTCGTTGTTTAAGGTTTCTGGGTCAGTACTCCCCTCCCTTTAGATATTCTCTATTGGGCGGGTTTCCGTCCTTCTCCCTTAATTCATGTTTTTAATCGCAATTTTCCTTTGCCCAAGGTCATTCCAGTTTTCAAGTATTTTTATTTTAGTGTTTTTGTTTTATATTTATTTATTTAAAGTGGGCTTTTGTTTTTTGATATTTATCAGTTATTACAAGAGTATTTATATTGCTGCGTGCATGAGTGTATCTTACCTTTTTCCATTGTAATGTAGATACATAGATATATATATATATATTTTTTAAATTTAAATAAATGTGATAATTTTCCCGGTATTATCGTCCGGTACATTTCCTTATATTCGGGGCTTCCTGGCTTCGGTCTTTTCGCTTGTGGCATCTGCACTTCTCCTGTACCTTTCCCTAATTGATCTTTCTTTTCCCTCCATTCTCCCTCCGCCTCCCCTATTCCTCTAGTTTGTTGTTCTTTTTGTTGTTGCCCTTGTTGTTCTCCCCCTTGTCCTTTGTGAGTTATCTTTCCCCTTCTCTTGTACTGGGTCAGCGTTATCATCTTTTTGGCTTTGATCTCGATGTTTGGTTGTACCTCTACTGGTTTTGTTGCTTCTTGCATTAATGCTGTTACTGTCTCTTCCTTGTTTGGTTGTATCTCCATTGGTACGATTGGTTCTTGTGCGATTATTGTTTCTTCATTTTCCTGTATATGCATCCTCTATACCATGACTTCACTCTGAAGCCATGGATATAGAAGAAGAGCGGTATTTTATTGGTGTCATTTTTTTCTATTTGAAAAATCCTTGCTCCAGTTTGCACATTTGGGTATAGATTGTACGTAGCCATTTTGTCCTCCTTTACGGTCAGTTGAAATTTTTGTTCGAAGCGTTCAGTTGTGACCTCTAAGGGAATTTCAATTGGGATCCCAGTTACGTATACATCTATATATTGGATGGCCATTTCTCTTACTATATCTTCGGCGTCCGTGATCTGCGCTATTCTTCCATTTACTTCTAGCGCAGTCCCTTCCAGTAATTTCTTTTAGGCGTGATTTGTCTTTATTCTGATTCGACATGTTTTAAAGTTGAAAAAGATCTCTCTTCTCTAACATTTTTCAGTCATATAACATCCGAGAGTCACATCAATAAAGCCTGTTTCACTTAATATCTGCTATTTTTTAAAGTATAAACTGGTCTGCTAACAAATTCTGTGTATTAATATAATGAATCTGTGAGACAAGTTTTCAAAGTGAAGAAACCTGTCTGTTTTCTTGGAAATGTGTCACATAGAGTTGCTATAAATTGAAAATAAGGAAAGTACATGGTGGTCTATGGCAAATGTACTCTTACACTATTCTTATGCAGCAGTCTTCTTTTTTAGAATATTCTCAGTTTTATACGATGTGTGGGATTAAAGAAGATGATTAAAAAAATTAGAAACAACTTTTTATTGCTGCATTTTTATTTTTGTATTGTACCAAAAAAGTGTAATCCATATACAGGCAAGTAAAAGAGGTAATTAGGTGAAAAAAATTGGAATGATTATGCTAAAAGCATAATGGTTGGCAGGCATGTATACACATATAATTACAGATATGTTTACCAATCTTCACTTGTTTACTTCATGGGGTTTTTGCTTAATTGTGCTAACAAGGTTTCTGTCAAAAAAGCCCAAGTTGAAAAAGTTTTAAAATCTGCAAACAAAAAAATAAATAGAAAATTTGTTTAAATTGCCTGAAAAACTAATCAGTTCATCTAAATATAAATACAAAGAAGCCTAGCAAATTAAATTTGCCTATCTCAAGTGACCTTTGCTTAATCGTGCAGACAAGAATTTATGTAAAAAATGTCATAAAACACCTTTGTCACTTTATTTTGACACAAGTCTCATCAACAAAAAGCTGCAGGCCAAATCTGGTTCAAATGAAACAATCCCTGGCAAAGCAATTCTGTGGAAATACAGTCAGGAAAACATAATTAGAAGCCACAACTCCTAAAACAATGTAGTTAAATGTAAGAAATCTAACTAATTTAAGGTCTTATCACTACAAAGGTGCATGCTATATTTAGCTGAAATCCAAAAATCCTTAGTAAAGTTATGCTATAGAAACCAAAGTGAGGAGGCTGGAAAATTAGGCGTCATAACTCCTCTAAATGACGTCGTGGAATGCTGAAAACCAGGCTCGCTCAAGGTCTCATCAATATAAATTTACATGCCAAATTTGGCTTAAATCAATAATCCCTGGAAAATTAATGCTAAAGAAAACACAGGTCAGGAGAAAGGGCAATCAGGGGGCATAACTCCTGTAAATTAGGAAATGTAATACTAGAAACCAAACTTATTCAGGGTCTCATCAATACAAAGCTGCATACTAAATTAGGTTGAAATTCATCAATCCTTGGTAAAGTTATGCTGTGGTAAGTCAGGAGAACAGGTAGTCAAGAGGGCACAATTCCTGTAAATAACGTCGTGGAATGCTGGTGATTAAATTTGTTCAAGGTCCCATCAATACAGAGCTGCATATCAAATCTGGTTGAAATGCAACAATCTGTGGTAAAGTTGAGCTGCTGAATAAAAAAGTTGGGAGCATAGGCAAGCAGGGCCCATAACTCTTCTAAATGATGACAAAAATGGCTGGAAATCTAACTCTTTCAAGGCATCATCAATATTAAGCTGTATACTAGATCTGGTTAAAATCTAGCAGTTCCTGGAAAAATTATTCTGAGGAACCCAAATAGTTGACAAGCAGATAAACGGACAGGAGGACAGCCAGAAAGATAAATGTGATTACTACAAGGCTCTGCAAACTTCTTCAAGCAGGGCAATGATTAATAGGCATCTAAAGTGAAATTATTCAGGAAGTTTGACCCCAGAGACATTAAAACATTCAATACTGTAGTATTGTAAAGATAATTAGATTGAATGCAATAATCAGAACTGTACATTATTGAAATGTCTTACCTGTAATATGACGGTGTCTGTAAGCTCTTGGATCTCAATGAGTTCAGCTAAATTGCCCACCATATCACAGAGCTTGTTGTACAATGTTACTGTTGATTTGTGTTTGACCTGGCCAGCACGGGCTCTCTTCATTCGATAGCTACCACTGTAACCATCTAGAATATACAATTTAAAACATGTTCAGATAAAGGTCATTATTTTTACACTGTGCAACTAAAATTAAAATATATATGCAGGTATTGTTCACTGATAAATAATCCTATCTAGATACGACAACACATGAGCATACTTTTCAGGAATGCTAGCATCAATTTCATGGAATTAGAGTGGCTGTCATATCACATGCACCTTACCATGAGCCAATTCATAAAGTAACTAGGTCCTACAAGAATAAATGGTGTATGCATTTCTCAAATTCATGAACATAAAAAGCTTACAGATAGCAAAAAAGTTACCATGAACATCAGTTTTCTTCAAAAAATTTTGCAACTCTGTATATTCTTCATTTTTACAACCATTTTTCACCTATGAACATTCTTGTCAATCAATTAGAACAACCTTGAATTACTACATCTTTATAATTTGAAGGAAAAAGACAGAATTATTTGAAAATTACAAGTGTCCATAATGCATAATTTTATTGTTACTGTGACCAAAAATGTATCCCATCAAATGACAACTCCAGTGAATTTTATCAACTTTATTTGGCATATGAAATGTTGCACTTTAAAATCTGCAATGGTTGGCATCTCCATCTCTCATTTGGACAAAAAACATCAACATAAAGAAAATATAAATGTATCACAAGATCCAGGTAATATCTTCCTCCTAGAACATACAGGTTTCACAAATAGTAGTAACTGTGCAAAGATTGCAAGACCAATATCTATTATCACATGCACAAGTTAATTGTCAATTCCTAATATGCAAGTATCTTGAAAATACACCTAATAATAGATTTTTGTCTACCTTTGTCTTTTGGGTCCACTCTATAGACAGGATCAAACTCAGGATATATGGTGTTCTGAAGCTGAAACTTGCCAAATATAATGACCCGTTCTATCACATCCTCTAAATACACCTGCTTTGGCATATCCTTTGCTGTCATGATGTACATGGCAGTGAGGGAAGCATCCATGCTTCGAGTCACTCTCTCCATCGTTATCTCACGCCACATTTTCTGCTCTTCCTCATCCTCAATATCCTGTCCAAATATTACACAAAAATGATTATCTTCATGATACAGTCCTGCAAACTGTGCAAGCTGATATGCTTTTTGCTCAGATAAACTATTCAAAGGAAAAATGAAAGTGAAAAATATTCAATGTCAAAGACAGGTCTCTAGATCAGTTTCTAATATGCCTCATGATCCAAGGGCTATACAATCATGTTATCAAATTGAGTTAATTAAGATAATTATCTCTGCCACTTGGCAAATTTCTTAAACAATATTTATACACTTGTTGTCAGGATAGCTGCCCAGTCACACAAATAGTCTGTTTAGAAGCTACGTTCACTTCAAAAGAAAGCTATATAATCGCTTTCATCAACATTAGTATATTTTTCTTCGTTTCGTTAAAGAAATATACTCAAACTTTAACCGACTTCTGCATTTCTTGGCTACCACTGCATTTCAACCAACTGAAATGTATGTCAACGGAACCTGAAAACATGTCCACTTGCTTCTGTCAGAATTTGATCCATTAAGAAAAAGACATCAGAGTAAGTATAGTCAGACTAAAGCAATTAGACCTTAATTTGTGGAAAAGTGTCAATATGGGCTGCCATGTGTGCGAGATATTCCTGAAAATTTGGCCTCTAGTTCCCATCAGTCAACCGGGGATCATGCTACACAACGCCGTTTATTTAAGCAGTAAGGCGTCTATGCAAACAACAAAAATATCAGGGTAGATGTCTTACATTGTAGGACTACACCAAAATGCGCTCAAGTCATCTGCTAACCTATATGAAAGTCAGACAAGAGTGATTTCCCCCTTGGAAGAGGGTCTACAAATCCTGTCCATACTTCAGTTACTACTGGGTTGTAACTGTGGGGTGGTTAGGGATGGTGTGCATGTTTCATGATCGGATAAGTATTATCGAAGAAACACATTATACACCAAACATTTGTGTCTTCTTCAAATATAGGGATCAATATTGGTTGTCTAAGCGTAACTATTTTCATCCAGGACCAACCAGATATGATAAGAAGTCTTCTAGTGACATCCCCATGCTGATATGACTTTTTGTTCAGAAGGAGTAGCAATAACAAGATTTTCAAGATGGTTGTCATGGTTGCCATATTGGAAGTCAGATCTGCATCACTGTCACCTAGGAACAACTAGACATCAAAATAAGTCTTTCAATGCAAAACCCCATGCTGATATGACCATCCATTCAGAAATAACAATAAGATACTGGATGTATGAGCAGCACCATTTCAATTTAGGCCCAACTAGACTTTGGGATGCATGTGTGTATAAAGTTTCATGGCAATCCTCCAGGTAGTTTAAGGGGAGTAGCAATAACTAACCTGTGCTAATCGATGGACAAAAGATGGACAACAGGCCATCCCATAGGCTCTTCTGGTCTATGACGTACAAACAAAGCAAATCAATGGCTTTCAAGGTCCGAGTTCTCACATCATATCATTTTTAAGTGTAGATTAGGTGACAGATGCTCTCTTTCTCTTTCTCTCTTGCCTCTGATCTAATATTTACTATGCTGATACAAACTTGTATCAAATTTAAAGTGGGTTTTTTTCTTCTTCATACATACAATTAAGACTTGTGGAAGAGTTTTTTTTTATAATGTATTTTATTATTTGTAAGCAAGAATGAAATTTGAGGCTGTACTGACTGACTTGCTCTGGCTGTTGGAACTGCTGCACTAGCTGGGACAGCCTGTCTGGGAAAGGTGCAAACTAAGTTGTAAAAAGGTTCATTTCAGAGGTGGCTTTCTTCTTAAGTGAGTATAGCTTCTAAACAGGCTGTTTGTGCAACCAGGATGCCATTGTGACAATGGATGTGTTTATACTGAACTAGATATTTGTCAATACAACACAGATGCCCCAAGCATGTGATACAATTGAAGAGTAAAGTACTACATGAAACAAGGGAAAAACTGTTACATTTTTGGAAACAGTGAAAATGATACTTGATTTAGATCTTCTTAGTTCAAAGCTTAATACCAAGTTTGATTTCAATCCATCAAGTCCATAAATAATTATTGAACGGAAATAAAAACTATCAATGGACATAAAAATGTTACTTTTCTAAACATACATGGTACCCAGTAGTAAAAGAGTTTTTAAAAAAATATATGCGAGGGTACTCTGATTACTCAAACAGTACATATGAAAATGATACAAAATTCTAAACTGCATCTATATAGGTGACTATTCCATGTTGAAAGTGCCTTCCCTGGGTTCCAAGTATGTTTTACTGGAACAGCCCTAAATGTAAAATTCTTCCTGAATTTTTCTTCTTTCCATCATGGTTAACCATGGTGGGTGCTGTGGGCCCCTGTATCTACCTAATTTACAATGATGTGCAGGCTAAATCAATCAATCAATCAATCGATTTTCTCCCTAAAGTTGCACTTTAAGACAAGATGAATATTGACCAAGTACATAAGAAATAATAATGTTTTAACCTGGTTCATGTTTGGAAGAAGTTTTGATCCATCTTTTATGTTCCACTGCAGAATTGTTAACAATTTTACCAACTTTTCTGCAGGCACCTGTAACAGAAATAGAAAGCATTTATACCACTGTAAATTCAATTTGTTACTGCTGTTATTATTTGAACTTAATTAGGTACAAAGGAACATAATGAGCAAGCATTTTCATGTTTCTTCAATTTACTCCAATACATTTAGACTAAGTCACATCAACAAGATCATACATCCTCTATTAGAAAATTGCTGTGTGGTTTACTTTTGCACTTTTTGCAACCTGATATCTTCCACTATTTTGGAGTTCTGCTCTGGAAACAAAAGTGTGAATGTTGGATAGATGAATACACAGATAAGTGGATGAAAACATAAAAGTATTTAAACATAGTTGGGGGGGGGGGGAGGAGTAAAACTAATTTTAATTATGTAATACTTACCTACTACTATTGCACTGCTTTCTTTTTCTGGGATTCATAATCCCCACCCAAGCTAACTATTTCCTGCTCCAATTAGTATTGGAAGATTCTAGAACAGAAAAGAACAAGATCCCAGTCTGACTCCTGCATCACAGCCCATATATGGAATATCTTCGTCTCTGACTTGGACCTCAACTACAGGACATCAGAGCAGGGAGGGAGGAGGGAATCTTTGCAATAGTAGCAGGTAAGTATTACATCATTAGAATTAGTTTTCTCCCACCAAAAAACTACATTTTAATAGCAGTAATACAATACCTTCTACTATTGCATTGCTGAATTTACTAGTTTGGCAGGAGGCTGATGGATTCAACAGCTCAGTTATAAACATTTTGCACTTACCCTTACAGTAGAAGTATTCTCTGCTGTAAGATGATAAAATGTTGGACCACTTTTTGTGCCAGTACTATTGGGCCCAAAAAGAAATTGCCTTCACTCTGCTGTATCAAAGATTGAAGGTAAAATGATGAGAAGGTTGTGCGAGACTGACAAAAAGTAGCTCTCATAACATCTTCGAAAGAGGATTCAAACAGGCCCAAGATGAGGGAATAGCCCTCATTTTATGGGCCTTAATTCTCATGAAAGAAAGGTTCCTCTTGTTTGGGGACTGATAATCGCTCTTGATAATGAGGACAATCCACCTAGAAATAGTGGATGCCAAAATATCAGAAGAACCCATAATAGGCAGGAAGAGATGCTGCCGACCTTTCCTTCTCCCTTTAGATGAAGACAAATTAAACCTTAAGGCCTAACTGGACAAAGGAGTCTATCTTGATCATCCCCAGAACATATATGACTAAGACTGGGGATCTCAATAGGAACTGGGACTACTAAAGGTAGCTAATTCTTAGGAAGAAACCCAGGCTGGCAAAAAGTGACACAGACTCATAATTGCCTTTGAACCTTTCCACAGACAAGGCATGAAGCTTGCTCTTTCTCCTCACAGATGCCAAGGATAGCAGGGAAACAGTCTTAAGGGTAAGGTTCTCAAAGCTTCACTCGATCGTTCTTAAGGGGGTTTAGACAATGCCCAAAGAATGCACGAGAGGTTTCATCTAGGCATTAGTGAGCGAGATACCTGTCCACTGTCAGCACAGTTGACTACCGAGTCTGGTTGTAGGTGTCACTACTTGCTAGGTAAACCAAAAAAAAAATATTAGAATACCAATTTTATATTAGAATATTCGCAAATAAGTATTCTGGTTCAAATGTCGTTATTTGTTTCAGCTCTACTGGTTCTGGAATTATGCTCTAGAAACAAAAAAGTGAATGATGGATGGATGGATGAATGGTTTTGGAATCATGCTCCAGAAACAAAATTGTGACAGAAGGATGGACTAATGGATGGATTGAACCTTTTTCTGTATCCCAATGTTGGCAGGGTATAATAAAATTACCTGGTTTAGTACTCCCATACTCTTCAATTTTGCCACTTCTCCACAAAGCTCAGATAATACATTCTTTGCTATTAGAGATTCAGGGGGACATTCAACCTCTTCATCATCTACAAATAGCAAGACAACATTTCCTTAGTTACATGCCTCAAGTTATCTAACATTCAAAATAAAATGTATCTTTCATACCTTATAACAAAGAAAACAGTATTTATTTGTCAGAATAACATTTTTAAACAATATTTGTGCAAATGCCACTGATCATTAGTAAATATACAATGTTCATGAATAGTGATAAAAATGTATATGCAATGCAAATACCTTCTTTGACCTAAATATCTGGACATTAAAGAACAAGTACTTTTCTCTCTTTCCAGATAATTTGTGTACTAATGAAAATTATCAATATATTTATTGCCAGGATTTTACAAAAAAAGACTTCTGGTTGCATTTTTGGTGTTTGTTTTTTAATGTAAAACTTCTGGTGTTTGATCTTTTATCGTAAAACTATGTCAGTCTGTTCATTGAGTACATGTACTACCATTGGTGATGAGTGTGACCTAGACCTACATGATATGATTACTGTACTTCAATTTCTGTAAACTCTGGGCAAATTCACGAACATTGGAAGATATTATGTTGCTTAATCTGTTCGAGTAAAGTATTAACAAAATCAACTGATTAAAGCTCAACAAGTCTCAATCATCACTAGAAACTTGTCAATGAACATGACCCAGATTATAATAACGTATGAAAAATGTTGATTTGGGACCACTTCTAATATTGTTTTATAACGTAAAGATTGCCCTTGACAAAAGAATGCATCAACGAAATGATATACATCTATTCATGTTACCTTACCTCTATTTTCCTTCAAAACTGCTTGAAGCAATATCAACACTACAACTCTAGAGTGTATGTCAACAAGGTCATGTAGGTGCATTTACAGAATTTAAATAAAATAATAATTGTTGTGCTAAAATTTAATACTAATATAGTTTTATCTTTAAGTCCATTCGTTCCTAATTGTTGAATGCTCTATACCTTAGCTGTCATCAGAAAACTTCCAGATGAAAATTACTGATTGGTATGGATTTTTACAATGGCAGCCATGTACTTAACTGGGTCAAGAACAGAGGATGTCGGATCTAAATATTACCAATGCAGGGTAGTAGAAATTTGTATCAACACGTAACGCTTTCATTGTGACATCATAGCGCACAACATTTAATTTGGTTTATACTGATATATACCTCGTGCTTGACCTCATCCAAAAATGTCCACATACTTTAACATTGATTTTGTTCTTTGTATTTCTAGGTGCAATTATATTTTGATTTTCCAAGGAATATTATCTTCAAGGAATGAAATGGTTTGGTTTGGTTTTATGGGTTTAACGCCATTTTTCAGCACATGATAGGCTATACATGGCGGCCAGTATATCTGGTGGAGGAAGAACTTTGGAAAATCCCGGGAAGAACCACCGACCCACGGGAAGCTACTGGCAAGCTTTCTCACATAACCACATTGGCCGAGCCCAAGACTCCACGCAGACAGAGGTGAGATGGCAGTGATCAGTAAAGGCGAGCGCCTTAGACCACTCGGCCACCCAGGGCCCCGAGGAATGAAATAAACTCAATAATATTCATTTAAAGGTATGTGTAATCAAATTCTCAAAAATGACACCCACTGCTGAAATAATCGGTACCAAATGCCTACATTCCCTGTATGACTTGTATTTTAAATATGGTGATGATTGCCCTAAATATGTAAAAGAGCCAAATCACTAAGACTGGTTAAGGAACTTAATTATGGAAGACCATTATTTGTAATGATATTCTAGGTAGAAGGGGTATCAAGGGGAAAATCTGCCAGTGAATGTAAATGAAGTGACAAGAACTTGAGAACTACTCTGTAAGAGATGTTGATTGCTGAATCAAAAATAAAAATATATCAAACCAGTTTAGCTTACTAGAAAAGTGAAAGCAAAGATAATAACCAGCACACATGCTTAAAACTTTATATCACACAAGTTATTTCACTTAACTGAGAATGTGAATTGTCTATATCAAGTCTTCGGGTATAACACACTGAGCAATCATGAGTTGTGAGCATGTCAGCTGTTTTTATTGCTCCTAATGACAACACCTTCTGTTACTCCCCGTGCCAGTATGGGTAATCAAAGCGGTTTCACAGTCTGATGGTTTATTCAAATGTTGAGGGCTTTAAAAATGTAAATGGTGTCCAGAATTGTTTTGTACTATTGAATATTTTTACAAGTTTTGAAAATATAGTGTTTGGAGAATTCAAGGACCAGATATTTAGGCTAATTATGATAAGTTCTCAAGTTCCTCAAGTTATCACCCGAGCCCAACAGCTAGGTATTCGTCTTAAAGCATATACTTAGAGGGATCACCTAGGGCAGTGAGAGCTTTATCAGTGCCTGAATCCTTGAACTCGGTGACAATATTTGAATGATTTTTAGAGGGGGTTCTCGAAATAATTTGGCGATTTTTTGTTTTTAATTCCTTCAATTAAGCTAAGATTTGGCAAAGCTGTTCTCAATAAAATTATCAACACAATATTAATAATTTCATTCAACATGCTGAAATAAAAAGCTCATCCAGAATGGTAAAAGAGTGATTTACTTTCCAATATTGGTCATCTGATCAGAAATAATCCATTAATCCATATATAATTCCATTAAATTCATTGTGAATTTCCATAGACTAAAAGATAACATTCAACACAATCGATCACAAATGCTGGAAAAAAATAGTTCATTTGCATTCGGGTCTAAATTCATTGAAGGTCCTGTAAACCACCTCTTGTAAAATGTGGTTCTGTCATTAATGTTCCAATGATCCTCTCTTACTTTCTTTTTTTTTTTCCTCTGGTAATTTTTCTCATCGTGGCCAATTATCCATTTTAATTTTCAAATAACTCCTCTACTTTTGGTGCTATCAAAATCACATTTACTTTTCTTTGTTTTTCAATGTTTGCTCTATATAAGTAAGCTAAAATTTGTTTGTTGAATTGCTTGTATAATTTGTATATGGTGGAAAATGAACCAATGGTGTGTGTCATATTAACTTGTCGTGTGCAATAAAGCACATGGGCAACTAGGTTTGTTTGTTTGTTTGATGCTTTATGGCACAGCAACACAAGTAGGTTATTTAGTGCCGAGGCAATTGGAGTAAAGTGCCTTGCCCATGGACACACCACAGTAGCTGACCCAGGCTGGTCCTATTGTAGGATTTGAACCCGCACCCTTTGGTCTTGAGTCCGGCACGCTAACCACTGAGCCACTGCGGCTCCCAGGCAACTAGGTAGGTAAAGTAGAAGTTACCACAGCAGCAAGGGATAATGAGTTAAAGGCAAGCATCTTAAAATTATTGTTTTAAGACAGTTTTGCCGATATTCCTTCTGTTAAGAAACTTTGGGACTGGTTGCAAAAAAGAGAATGGATTAAAGGTAACAGAAAATTCAGAAAAGTTACTATGCACAATTTAATAAGGCTTGAGAAAGTTTTTAAAATGTAATGAAATCAATTAATCAATATTCTGCCTTTTATGCAGTAATAAACTTTTCTGTCCTTGTCTTAAGCAACTGCAAAACTTACTGGGATCAAGACTTCCAAAGTTGACATCTTCAGCACTATCAAAAATGTATTCCATGGAATTACTGAACTTCTTGAATGTTGGGCTGTCCAGAAGCTCTTCTGTTGTTAATGTGTGTTGCTGGTTGAATCTCTTCTGACGCCTCTCTTTTTTCTTCCTTCTTTGAGCTACAATAAACAGCATAAAGAAAATGTTTATAATATCTATATTGACTAATTCTGAATGACCTTTGCAAAACTTTGTAATAGACCTATGGTAAAGACGATTATAAACAGACACATTCTAAATGAAAATATACAAATTTTCATAAAATAAGCAAACGTTGAGGGGGAAAAAATGTATTTGTACCAAAATATGGTAAAACATCCTAAACAAGACTTTGTTTTGACCAAAACCTTTAGCTGATTTATTATGGAGGTCTGCATACAGGTTTTTAGCATTTGAACATCGTAATTGAAGCAGAAAAATGTGACCAGTCTGCAGAAGGTGGATGGGTTAGAGAAGGGCCAGTTTAGAGGTTTACAGTAATTTCCCCTCTTTATCATCTGCTTAGCCTGTCTTTTACTTGCAATGCAAATACAAGTAAAAGTGAAGCAAATTTAATTTTGTTGCCTATTTTATTAGAATTCTACCTAAATATTTCCAGGCCTTTTTTGTTGCCTTAAAAAAAAAATTTGGGTTAAAATAAGTGCACATCTTTAGGTACAATTTAGGATCACAATGTTTGAACAAGACAAATGGGCCAAAATACCTTCATATCTTTCCTCCTCTCCACTATCCATTTCTTCATTATTATGCCCCGAGTGTCGCCGTCTTTTTGATCTAAAATCATCATCCGAGTCATCAAGATAAATAACATCATCTGATCTCCTTTTATGACCTGTAATGAAAATATTAGCACTAAAGTGAAACCATTTTTAAAGGACACCTCAGCTTCAAGAACACTCACCTAACGAGGGGAAAGGACTATGAAGTCATTGCTGTCCATTCAAACAATTGATTTCAAGTTCATTTAATGTCTTAATGACATAATACCAGTAAATCTTGATTGAAAAGTTCATATAGTTCTTCTGAAGAAAATAAACTTAAATGGAAACTGTCTTAAAAGAGCATCTAAGTGGACCCCAGAAAAAGGTAATTGAACAGAGGTAGCCCTTTAATACAGATTTTTGAGCCCCTAAGTATCCAATAAAGAATAAATTTTGTGTGGTCTTCAGACAGATGCACAGGCTCAACTGTGCACATATTCATTCAAAGCCCATATGAGGCACTCCTTTTATTAAGGTCACCTGTTTTGTCCCTCAAAGATCTTTATACCCAATTTCAGCAATGAACCATTCTGATTAAGATGTAGTTAAGATTTCAAAGGCTGGTCAATGAAGCACAATATTGCTTAAGCTGTGGTTTTCTTTTCCCCTCAATAAACTGGACATTCTATATTTAATGTTTTCATGCCTCTCCGCACCCCCACTAAAATTATTGATGCTAAATTACAGCTCTTCTTGCTCTCCATATCCAATAAGTGTGCAAAACAAGTCTTGATCAAAAATAGCAAAACACATGGCCTTTTTAAAACCTGCAGGAAACACAAGTATCAATATAAAAACATATTCTGTATTATATAAAGCATGCACGTTACAATGCTGCATTCTCTAGAAACTCCTGAAAATTACTCCAATGTTACGGGAAAAAAAGAGTTGCATTTCTTCATTTGCAACTTAATTAACCAATGGGATAATAGAGGAAGAAGGAATATATTTTTTTATTCAACAGCTGTGTCAATGACGAGGTACATGGCTTCCTTTATTATTCATTTTGGTTTAAATTAACAGACATCCAAATTCTTAATGCAGGAAGTCCCTGCCTTCCACTTTAAAAAAATTAAGGGATTCCCAAGATATACTTGTTTACTAAATACTTGCCTTTCTTACTTGACTCCGTTCTCACTGAAAAAAAAACAAAAAACAAAAAAAAAAAAATTAAATGAGTATTAAAAACATTTGAATAAAGGATCACAAAAAAGCTGTAGGGAAAAGTATAAGAAGTGAAAATGTTCCACTGACTGTATTCAAGAAACCTAGGACTGATGCTGACTTGGATATGGGCCAGTTGTGAAAAACTCAATTAAATATATGGTAGCTCGAAGTGAACATGACATCACAAAGGTAACAATTAAGCATTCGTGACTTTATTTACAAAAAATATTTAAAGCAGCAACATCTGTACGAGACGGGAAATTTTGAGGCTTTGATGACAAAAATGAAATGTTTACATCATATAAATAGCAATGAAATTATTGCCTTTGTAAACAAAGCATTCACCAAGTTCTAAGTACAAATATTCTATTTATTTACCATCACATCTGCCATGATTAGCCCCCCCCCCCCCCCGATCATTCCATGTTATAAAGTTATTCCATATAAATACACAAAGCTGTCCATTAACAAATTTGTCTGTTTCAGTGTCAGTTTTTGCACTGACATACATCATGACAACTGGCCTGTGTGCAGACTTTTCATCACACATATGCCATGCTGTTTTTTTGCCACTTTCAAACCTAAATTTATTCTTCATTTATCGTGGAGCAAAACTCCACTTTTGTGCACAAGTCTGTTGTCTATCAACTTTTGTTGTGACAGAAATTACAATCAATACCAAGTGGCTAAGTGGAAATAAACAGAAGATCATAGTACAAAACATAAACAACAGCTGGTAACTGAACTGACCCTGCCTCATTTACAGATCTGTTTTAAAGAACTGTGAATTACAGTTAAACCTGTCTTATGCAACCACCTCTAGGAAGTGAAAAATATGAGCTACTAAAGACAGATGGCTGCTTAATAGAACTTTATTTCTACATTAATTTGGTCAAAGGGACTTCATAAAAGTGGCTGTTGCAAGCAGGCAACTCCTTTACAGAGGGTCCCAATAATCTAATGGCTAATTACTAAACATTTTTTTCCCTTCAGATTAACACAGCAGCAAGATATTTGTGAAATTTAATATAAAAACAATCAAAGGAGGTATAAAAAGTTGAAACAAATAAAAACACATGACCAGTGTCTGATGTCAAGTACACAAACAGTCATCTGAGCTCATTTGTCGGTCATATCCAGTAACAACTATGGCCATTTTGGGATCTAAGATTAAAAGAAGTTTTTGACCACTGCCAGACATTTTCCTAAAATTAATTTAGCCACTGGATATGTACGTGTTTTATTATAAAAACATTATAAAAATATGTTATTTATCATTTAATTAATGAACTGATGTACTGGAAAATGATTAGATTTCCATTCTGAATTTGCTGTTCCTTTGGTTTTAGTGTCATCCATTCACTAATTACTTTTTCCTTCTCAACTTTTATTTTAAAAATTATTTTCTTTCATATTATATATAATTTTGTATAGAATCTTTCCCTACAACATTTTTTGCTTTAATTATGCTTTAAAAGATTTTTTAAATTGTATCCGTTAGAACATGAACTTAGACATATTAGGTTAAGTCTGACAATGAACTAGCTCCAAAAATAGTATACTGTAGGTGATAATAAAGGTTAGCTTTATTCTGTTCTTTTGACTCTAATTAGGATTTAGATTACATGCATGTTGTTTTAAGGCTGTGTATGTGCTGCCACACTTGACACATATCACATGGTGTGAGGGACTAACATCACCCAAGTAAAGAGCCTAGGCCAATCACTGAAATTAATTATTTTTAAAAGTATAGAAATTAGGAGATAGGCTTTCACACATGCACTGCCTTATGGTTTGGGGCTCGTAATAAAAAATTAGGAAAAAGTAATTACCAAATATTTGTATGAACTATATTGGCACCCTATGACAAATGTCTGACATGCAATCATTTCAGCTTATCAATCCAGTGTTGCACCTAGGTTCCCAAGGTCAGGGGACACTGTCTCTCACCCTCCAGATTTGGAGCACACACATTATAAAGAGACAAAGGAAAATTGTAGTACATAAAGCAGTAGAAGTGCTACAAAAATGAGATAATCTTGTTTGCTTCAACAGTTTTGCCACCTTAACTTTCTCATTTTCCTTGAGCATTTACATTATTGCAATAAACGTTTTATCATGTGATCAGGTAACTCATGAAAACATTAACATCTTTGAATATCTGGTTAACCTAAAATGAACTGCACCATGGAATTTTCCATTCCATATCTTGCTCTCATTTAACTTTAGTGTTCTCTCATGACCTACTAGCATTTATTATAATAAATACCCATGTCTTTTTAATTACTTTTCTTTTAAAAGTATTAAATCATTAATAAAATGACAAATTGTGTATTTGCATAAATTAGTTACCATTTTTCATTAATTCATCCTGATAATAAATTAAATCTTCACTACTGTAGGTGTGACTTTAACCTTGGAAATAAGTTACAATAGCGGTGGTCAAAGACTTTAGCAACTCGGCCAACTACAACAAACCTTGAATATTTTCATTGCCAGCTTCATTGTTTTGAAATGGATATTCATTGCCATCTTACAGGTTTTATCACTTTTAGCAACTTCGGCCATTGCTAGTACCAACATAGATGTGGATGTACATCCACGAAGGAAATAGATAGGCATAAACAGGGTCAAGATTTGGGGGACATAGGACAAAAATTGCAGGAAACCCACGAACCCACGCTCTAGGTGCAACACTGCAATCAAAACATGACTGGCAAAATTTAGCATTTTGGAATCTCTGACACACACACACACACACACACACAAGCACACCCACACACAAAATACAATTCAACCCTGTCACTTTCTAAAACATTTGCCATCCATCTTCACTTTGCTGGAAAGTATCCTACCAAGATATATGTGTTTCTGACACATGACCTAAAGCATGATGAACAGATATATATATCCCTGAGACCTTTTTTTGCAAAATATGGCTGATAAAAGATGAAGACATTACTTACCTGCACCCATGGTTTCTATTGACTTTAACATCTGAAACAGCAGCACAGAGAGAAATCAAATTGGCACCAACTTTTGAATACAAGCAAACTACCTCAAGTTATTACAATTATTAAAGTATTAAAATATTAACATTTTTCATTGAATTAGTGAAAAGCAAAATGCAGTATATCATGAGAGGCTGGACTAATTTACACAATTTTGTAGGTTTTTCCCTTGAAAAAAGTGGAAAGAGATTACATTTCCTCCAAGTTAATAAAATTAAATTATCAGAAAAAGGAAATATTGTTAATTTATTTATTCTTGTGGGTATCAATTTTGGGGATTTCATACAATTTTACATTTTCATTGGTACTTAAATTTGTGGATAAGGAGAGCTAAAATCTTAAGAGATGGATACACTGTTCGTTGGGTCTTTAAATGTTAAAATCCCCCAAAATTGGTAACCCATGAATAATAGTGAATTCACAGTTTAAGTAGGTTTTCAGAATATAAATACCATCTGGAAGCTAGAAATTTATTCATAGGGCAAGGATGCCCCACCATAGCGCCTGAAACTGACCTAAATGGAAAAGTTAAGCAAAGCATGATGGATGGACGGATTGAGAATGGTAACACTATATGCCCTCATAAAAATAAATTTTGCGCATATACATAAAAATATGATTTTAGTGTGGAAAAGAAGCTGAGCTATGGAATCTATCAGTGGTTTCCCAAATTGACGACGCTGAACCGTGTCTGCAAGAAAATGGTAAACTTTTTCCCATCCAGTTTACAGAAGTTCCAATAGCACTGACAAGATCCAGGATATTTCACGACATCTTGACTGCTACTCTTTGAATGACATTCCCTTCCTATAAGACATTAGTATGGATCTGCATAAACAATAGCCTCAAGAGGTAGGGGTATAAAAAGCACATTTTTCAGGGCATGCAGCAATTTTAATACAGGTTGATAGTAAACACTACGTTCTATGTTTAGAACAAGAACTGCACATTATACACCCACCCCATGTTTAATAGTCCTCTATGTAGGCACTTGTAGCGGGGTATGGTTGACTCCGGAGATTACTGACCAATGGGTCTCAATGACCTAGACATATGGTCAAAGTAAGCAATATTGAACTTGATATAATGTGCAGATACCATTATTTTCTTATTAGACTTACCATGACGTGATCTTTGACATTTAGACACCAGAATCTATAAGTGTCTTTATTACCCAAGTGCAAGCCATGTCATCTGGATAGCATGTCTGGTATCATATGTTATTTTATCCACCCAATAATATCCTATTCTATCTATTTATTCATTACTTTTTTAAAATATGTAAATAAAAAATTCCTAATTGAAAAAAAATGATACATTTTATAAATTTTGAATGTCTTGTATTCCCAGAGATAAATTCAAGGAGACTGCAGAAAAATTCAAGGTTTTTTCAACAAACTGAAGGAATTTCAAAGATAAAACAAACTTTTTCAAAATTCAACGTGATTTCAAGGTTGTACAAACCATTGACATCCAAAGTTTGCTCAAGGTACTTACTCTAGAAAGAAAATTATGCAAAACCCATCTTTTTTCTTTTATTTTTAAAAGTCACAATGACCATGACTTTCGATTTTATGACCCCAAAATCAATAGGACTCTTACATACTTGAAGTGCAAGCCCTCCAAAAAGTTTGGTCAAAGTACTAGGTCTAGAACTAAAGTTCTTATACAAAAAAACATATTTCTTCTTTCAGTCACCTTTTTTACCTCCACAGGTAAGTCATCCACAAATTTAGGAGAGGGTACAAGGTTGATAACTGAAAGTTTTGTTGATCTTTCAGTTACAGTGACCTTGACTGTTGACTCCAAATCAATAGACTTCTTCCTTACCCCAAGTGCAAGCTGTCTACAAAATCTGGTCAAGGTATGTGATGTAGAACTAATGTTACTGTAATGAAAACCCCTGTTCAACTTACAGTCAGTGACCTTTACCTCTGACTCTAAAAGTGATAGGCTTCTTCCTTATCCCAAATGCAAGTCATCCACAAAGTTTGGTCCAGGTATGTCATGTAGAACTAATGTTATTGTGCAGAAACCATTTTTATTCTTTCAGTCACAATGACCTTGAGATTTAACCTTTTGGCCCCGAAATCAATACACTTCTTCCTTAACCCAAGTACATGTCATTCACAATGTCTGATAACTGTATATAGTGGACAACTCAAGTTATTGTGCAAAAATGAATGGACAACATCATAACATAATACAGAGGATATGGTGGGTGTATACAAATGGAATTCAAGCATTTGCCTACTGAAGATCCTGACTGTGGGTGACATTTCTCGTGTATTTTCTCTTGTTGTTACACTGATGAACTTGAGAACAATACTTCGGAAAAAACTTGAATATAATGTTTAAAAGTTTGCTGAAACATGCAAAGATCATGAAAACAAACATTTGTGATTGTGAGTTAATGTTCAGAGAAATGTAACATTTATACAAGAATATAAACAGATGAGGGTATTATTATCTGTGGTCTAAAATGTTCTTCTGAACCACAGACCTGATGGATCAGAAATGGTCGAAAAACGATAATACAGAGATACTTAAGCTGTTGGCCTATGACAAGAGTTATTGCAAATGAGCAAATTGTAAAAATTATTATGCTGAGAATATACTAAATTTAAGGAACTCACCAAAATGTTATGACCATTAAATGTATTACAATTTACAAATTTGATACTATGTACCAGGGACTTCAAATAAGTTGTTATACAGATCATCTGATTTTACTGCGAACTATAATAATCGCTTATTTGACTTGTTCCAAACATATATTAAAGACACAAAATGATTTACATAATTAAGGAGTATTCACAATTTGATTTCTCTACTCAATTAATTACTTCTAATTTTAATTAAGAAAAACATGATTTTCTTAACTGTTATCCACTGAATTCATTTTGGTGTATGTACTCTTGTCCAACTTCTGCCACAACCATTAATTCATTAATGTATTCATCTCTCTCTCTCTCATACCTATTTTGCTTGAATCATGTATGTTTACATATAATTGTATGAAATCATATTAATTTACTGCCGCTATCCATGTAAATTTCGTATCGGTTGTAGGGAAAGGGCTTATTCTAAGTTGTGAGAACTTGTAGCCCGATCCCATTTGTTAACATTTATGGCAATAAAATATATTTAAACTAACCAAACTAAGAAGGGACAATCAATATTAACTATGCTGAAAGTCCGTAAATATATTCTTCTGATCCAAAATCAAAGCCAAGAACACCTTTGGAATAACCTACCAGTTTATCTTCAAATCAAGTTCTCTAGATGGGAGTGGTCAGACAGATAGAAATTAGCCACAAAACTTGAAATGTGAAAATCATGCAAATTGTGGTAATATTCTACATTTGGCATTTGCAATGATCAACTAAATTTTTTTCTTCTTAAAAACTATCGACAAATTACAGTACTCTCTTGAGTTTACTACATCATCATCACTCCAGTTCAAAGATGGCTTGCAATAAATATCAATGTAGCAAAAGGTTCGTTTGTTGCACTTAACCAGTTGTATATTGTTTTATCAAAGTGCAAGTGGAACCACAGTCACTCAGTTAGTAGAGCATTAGACTTGTAATCCAAAGGTTGGGTTTGATACTCACCCAGGCCAGCTCGAGTTGGCTGCCCCTGCATCTTTGAGAAAGCACTCAGTTCCCATTTCTTCAGCATGATATAGCCAATAATGTGTAAAAAGTGCTGTTCAAACCAACAAACCAATTATAAAAATGCAATCTGATGCCTATTAAAAATGGTATCTCCCAGATACAACGGTTTCTAAATCTGCATTTTTTGCTTGGCAAAGTTTTACAGTTTTGTAAGTTGTATGAGATTTCAAGTTTGTTAAAATATAAACAAACAAACAGTACAAGGCCAGAATCTGCATGTTAAGCCCATGATCAAAGTACTACATAACAGCTTTAACCAGAACCATACAAACTGTTGATGCCAATGCTGGGAAAGTGACTGCTATGTCTCGCTTCCCACCAACGTGGGCTAGACTAAAAAATTAATTCAACATTCCTCTGCATATTTTTGAAATTATAATGATAATACCCTCATTTACTTTAGTAGTGAAGAAACTTCAAATGAACTGAAAGAAGAAAACTTCTGCTGCCCTAAATAAAAAAACTGGGATGATGTGAACCAGGATGTTAATTTTAACATAAAAAAGAAAACAAGTACCTCGTTAGACTGCTGTACCTGGTGTGAAATAAAAGGCCAATTTAGTATGAAGCCACTGCCAACATTTAAAAAGTTTAATGGTAACTGACTATAGGTATTTTAACAGTTTGTGAGTAAATTTCAGAAAATGCTTATAATTTAATATCTCATAAATCTAATTTCAGTATGCTTGCAGTTTTACATTTTTGTCAAGCAGTGTTGCTCATGTACATGTTCCATTTTCTGGTCAACTGTAACATGCTTTCTGAAACTGTATGAAAATAGGTACAATCTGTTGAAATAAAAATGTATGTAATACATTTCCAAGATTAATTTATAGTATAATGGAAATATTTACAACATAGCTTTTTTATCGAGCAATGTAACCAACTTTATTCATCATACTGAAATGTGGTAGCCTGGGCAATAGGAAATATAAAATATGATTCATCAAAATTTTCATAACTTGCACGCGTTCTTCTGTTGGTGACATGATCACAGGTATAAAAAGATGGGAGAAACCAGGACATGCTGACTTTCATACCCTGGACAACCTGTCCTCAACATCCAGTCTTTGCAATTGTAATTTAAGTCAACAAATTTAGAACTAGACTCTCTCTGGTAGTGTTCAACATCTCATACAACCGTAACCTCGGCATGGGTATATGAATTTTATATCTCCATTTTCTTTGGAAATTCAGAAGTAAAATAAAGTTTCTTTCTTGATGTTTCACCCCTCCATGCATACTGGCTGATGAGGTGTACATTTGCGGCCAAAAGTTCACCACAGTCAGCCTGTTAACTGCATACAACAGTTCTGGGAAATGTCATATGTGGGCTCAACGTGGTGGTCATCACTGACTGGGTAAACATTTCCTAAAAGGCACACTCTAATAATACAAAAATACACCTCGTCATTTTTGGGGTACACATTTAATATGAATAATATTTAAATTAAACTATCTTTAAACTCAGCATTCCATTTCAGATTTCAGTTCTGGAAATTCATAACATTCAGGTTAAGTGCACTGTAAATGTACTATATTTGAACCTAAACTTGCTGTCAACATCTAAGTATATGTTGTGGTTGAACTCTTGTCCGACATGTAGGGATGGAATCGGAATGAAAATCTAGGAATCAATACTCAATAATATTCCTATGTTCATTTCTATCTACAGTAATTTCATGCTGTTCATTCCCCCTCCTTTTCCCACAACTCCCAGTACCATAAATTGTACCATTTGCACTTTATTTTCGTTAAACTATAAATCTAACAATGAAGGAATTGGCATAATAATAAAGTACATGTACCCTGAATTCATACATTTGAAACTGACATCATGAAAAACAAAGAATATCACATATTAATGTTTCAAGAACGACTGCCATGATCACAAAGCCTGCCATGACAGCAGGAGTTACATGAATTGTTCAGCAGTGTTTAAACAAAATTATTAATTCTGAAAGGGGTAGGTACTGTAAGAATCTATTTCAGCCCTCAATCAGATCCAGATAAAACTTATACAGATAAAAGATCTCCGTCTCTCTTCCTTTAATATGAATTTCATTCTTATCCAGGACCGCTTTTAATAACGGAAAGCAACCATTAAATAGCCAATGGTTTTCTTCTTTGTTGTGGTACCTATATTTGAGGATTAGAGATACGTTGGCTAAAAAGCTCCTATCACGCATATTGCCGAAACATATAATGTACATCCTAAATTGTGCAAAGTCAAGTTTTCATCTCAGTTGTCATGCATTCAAGCACAATAGGAGCTGCGAATGCTCAGTGGTTGGTATGCCAGGCACATGAAGCGTGCAAGATTGAATCCTACCGTCAGCTCAGCCTAGGGCAGGTACCATGGTGTGTAGTTGGACAAGGCATTTTACTCTGATTGTCTCAGCACTAAATAACCAACTTGTGCTGCTGTGCCGTAAAACATCAAACCAGAACAAACAAAACTCATACACCGACACCCTTGCCATAATTCTAACTATTGTACTAATTGTCTTTCTATTTTGACCATTATTTAAAGTGTTTGCAGGCAACGCGCTCATACTCAACCACAGCCATTCCCACTAACATGAAGGAATCTCCAATCTTGCAAGACATGGTGCCTCTTGAAACCAATACCAAAATTTCCTATTGTTGATGTTAATAAAGTTTTCATATTAAAAACACCATAAACTCAGTCATCTAAATTTAATTAAATGACATTTCTTGGGTATTGAATAAGGGGTGTGTGTGTGTCTAATGATCAACTGAGCGTAGGTTTATTTTCCCTGTTTATCTTCAAACTCAGTATGAAAAAAATGGACTATAGGTAAAAAAGGGCAGTAACTCTCAAATACTTGTTCAGTTAAATGTGGGGAACTGACTCTCAATTACTTGTTCAGTTAAATGTGCGGAACTATCTCCAAAACATTATCTTGGAAGTGATTTATTCATAATGAAAAGTGCACCAAACAACTTATGATGTAACAATGACTGGGAACATCCTTACATAAGGCCAAGTCCAAGCTACATGAGATATACTCTCATTTAATTTGCATCTTCTCAAATCGGACTGCATTAGCAGATCTGATGGGATGATGCTGGCGAATGTGGGTAGCCAAGTTCATTGTCCCACACATAAACTTCACCTCCACATTTCATTCCTGACAAATGGCATGGTTATCAATCCGTTTTCCATCTTTCTTGGAGAATTTCAGCCAAATATGCTGCTAGAAAAGTAATTTTGCCTTTTTATTCGGCATCAGCTCATACAAGACTTGAGACTCCATATCAACCATTTTGGGTTGTTGCTATGAAACAGCAGGATATAACATGCAGTTCAACCATTTTCTTAACAGACACAACATTCCAAAATCTTGTGTGTGTGTGCAGAACAACATTGAAAGAAACAAAAAATTCAAATGAAACAAATCAAGACTGAAAGGCTGGAGTAAAAATTGCATTGTATACTATTATAGAAATATTGCAAAAACCAGTTCTTTAGCAATTTACTACAGTACATGTACCACAATATTATATGCTGATGTTGTGAGCATTGACTATTCAGAATTTTTTACATTGTGACTGCCTAGTGAGTGGGTATCTGAATTTCAGGTGATTTAGCAGTTTTGAAGTTGTTTCCTTGTGAACTACTTCCATGTTGCATAGTTTACATTCTGCCTTGCTTGTTTATTTTACAAAATGCTGCCAAACAGTGCAATGGAAATCCATGGTCAGCACGATTTACTGCTGTGTCAGGGTTTCTGTGTCGCAACTCACTACGTAAACAAGTGGAATATCTGAATACGGATTTTCTTTTTAAATATTTGTGAAAAAGTATTTCGATTTGAATGCTGGATTATTTGTTTCAGCTCTGAGGGGAACAAATACAGTGTCTGCATCTTGAACCAAGTGAGAGACTCTGAGAGATACACGTTACAATATTCAGTGAGGTGCAATCTGATAGTTGCTTGGTTGGCTTTGACTGGCACTTTTAACACATTATTGGTTATTTCATGCCAAGGAAATGGAAGCCAAAGAGACACCAAAGCAGCCAACCCAGGCTGGCCTGGGCAGGTATCCCAATTTTTCTGAGCAACACGTTCTTAACAAAATGCACTTAAACTCTTACGACAAGGCCCTGACATGCTTTTCAAGCAATTCTAGAGAGGAACTAATAAGTTACAATAACTTGTTTCCAATCCCTTTGCCATTATACATGTATCCACTGCTGGCAATAAAATATGTTAAAACTAGCTAACGAAACAATTTTTTTGAAGGATGAAAAAGAGATTTCTACAGAACTAGGTATGGTGTCAATGTTTACCACCACAGTATAACCACACTGCAAATCTATTGAGAAAATTTCAGTCAAGTAGGTTATGAGAACTTGTTTCCAATCCACTTGGCATTTATATATTTTCACATCTGGCAATAAAATATGTTTAAAGTAGCTAACAAGGCAAATTTCAGCCATGTGCAAGGTTTCATGCTGAAGTTCATTCTGATCTTTACAAAAATTCTGAAAATTGCAAAAACTTCTGTATCAATCCTCATGAAATATCATACAATTTTTGCAAAGATTCCATTCCAGTTTAATGTTAAATATTGATATTTAAAGGAATGGCACTTTCAAAAACTGACCTAAGATGTTAAAAGAAATAGACATAAACCTCTTTGCAGATGATAATGTTTTGGGAAATTATCATGCATAATGGACTAATAAGGACACAATGACATGTGCATAAATGTGTCCAACACTTTCTGCTTAATTATATCCACAAGGCAGTAGATAAGAATTACAAAAACTGAAAATGTACACCGTTTGCAAAGATTGTTCCCTATCTGGTAATAAATAGGTTCTATCAGGTTGTGAAAAAAGGCACCTGTCCTCCCATCCTGGATGGGTCAAATATACAGTGATCAATATGCTCAAGTGTCCATTGATGAGTAAAATTCTCATGTAAAATTCGTGAAGCACAATATCTAGTTGCATCCTGTTCATTTCCACAACAATTTCATCCCTTGAAAGAATGCAGACAGTGCTAATGTTCTATTACTTTGTGGAGAGTAAGTGTCTGGGTGACACTGATCAATGTAAATACTGTACTAAAATGCACCAACAAATTCATGGCCTCTGGTGCCAAACCAAATCAATGTCATTCTGTCTAGCAAAAGAATATGTTGCAATTGTTTGATCAAAAATATAAAATAAAGACTTCAAATTGAGCAATTTATTTACATTATTTCAACATTATTTCAACAGCCACCTCATCATTTTATAACAGTTATATTTAGGACCATGCTTTAGTACATCAGGGAAACCATGAAACAGAAACAATCACAACTTTACAAAAACCCAACAGTCCGAGTCAAATAATGATGGTCAGCAGACACCAGTGCAGTCAGTACCACAAAATGATACAAAAGATATATATCATTTATTAAACATTAGGATACATACTATGTTGTGGTATCATCGAACAAGAAAAGACCTCAATGGGAGGAATGATTTCTACATGGAACCCTGCCTCTAACTTGCCATCACAATGTAGCAATAGCAATGTAGCAATATCTGACAACATTCCATTAGGGATCATGTTCTAAAGACCTTTTGTTCAGCCAAGAAAGTGCAACTTGCAAGACTTCTTGCAAATTTATGTATTGCATGTAGATTTTCTTTGCTTAAAATTGAAACATTCTCTTTTCTCAACCACACAATTTCTTTGTATTTACTTTGGATGTAATTTTGCACCACTTTTTCTGCATGTTCCACAGCCATGAAAGTCCTGACTTTGGATACAATGACATGCAATCAGATGTTGTCTGATCTTGCTACATAGTGACAAACATGAGCACTGCTAAGATCTAATTTTAATCTGAATGAACACTTCCTCAAAATAATTAACAAGTACATGTGTGAGTTTAGAGTTGGGTTATCACCCTCCCACAAGAAGGTGTACACTATAGATAAATTTCATTTATTCATAATCATGTCTTCTATAATGTCACTTATAAGGAAATGGAAATATAATTTTCAACTATGAATCATAAGTACTGTACCAAATGATTTATGAAATCCAGGTGGTCATTTGCATGGTTGAAAAGGGTCACATTTGGTTCTTGATAGTTAACTCATGAAATAGATAAAAGGTTGTAAGTTAAAGTCTAGTCTTGCATGTCTAACATAGTTATAATCATCAGATCAATCCAACTGTCTGATAAAACATTAAATTTGGCACTACTTTCCATAAATTGTTCCGATCCTTGCCATCACATAAAAATAGTAATTTTCAATATGCAGAAAAGAAAAACGACACAAACAATAGTGAAACAAACAGCATGACTGTTGGTTGTATTTACCTTTGGGTCCAGAGGTTTCAAAACAACAACTGGCAATGGACCTTTTGGAGCAGTAAAGGACTTTGAAGAATTGACAGAGTCTGATCTACTAAAGTCCGATCTACTTAAGACTGAATCTGATGAATTCTGATTTACATTTAAATCTTCCTGAAAAAAATGAAACAGAAAAGACAAATTTCACTAAGTGTAACTGATACAGATGCGCAGTTTCTACTAAGCATTCCAACAGAATTGTAATTATTTTTGTCAATCCAACATTATTTATGCAGCTAATCTTTACTTGTATGACTTGCATATATGCAATTAGTACATATGTAGAAATAGCACTAATAACTGGTCTGCAAAGAATGAAAAATGAATAGTCTAGCCCACAACAAATTCAAGAAATTGTCTTTCTGAACGCAAGCTATGTAAAACTGTATGGTATAATATCACGGCTTTTAGTCTATCCTTCTTATTTTGCATATACATAAGCAAACACTACAGTTAATGAGTCCCAGAAATGCCCTTCTCAGCATCCATTTACCAAGATCTTTTCAAACCTTGTATGATCTGTCAATGAAAACCTCTGTTGTGTTCCCTTAATTCATCTAGTGTTCTCAGATTCTCATTTGTACGAAATCAAATTCAGAAATACAACTTAGGACCTCTTGTTCCAGCTTGGTTCCTATTGTATTATCTTGTATTGGAATAACTGCTCCATTGTCCAAGTCCTAGTCTGGAAGTTTTCACACACACTTGCGATGTCTTTATATGGTTTCAAAGATGAATGCACGAAAAATACAGATTTAAACCACTCAAGGTTTAGAGAATAATCCAAAGAAATAGACTTCCAGCCTATAGCAACAGACCTCAGTGTGATGCTAGAGCATACAAGCCCTGTCCAGTAACTACTCACATTTTGGTTTGGCAATTTTATATGTTTTCAAGTACATTTTTAAGCAATTGCAGCAAATTATAGTAAATGATGCAATTTAATTGAACAATGAGGTTGAGAGGATAATTTAAAATTTTTAGATTCAAGCGAAATCCGCACTCATCTTATCTGAGAGAGAACATCATAGTAGAACAGGTACTAGCAACTTAAACACTCAACAGTAAGCATGGTAGCATTGGGTTTGTGTCTGAGGTGTGAGGAAAAAGGAAATCTCTAAGAGAAAGCCATCAAATATATATGAACATCAATGCAACCAAGCATGTGGAAGCATCAGGAGCCGTTTTAAACTGCAAAGGCATTAGATTAATGCATAAACCATTGCACTTTTTAGACCTGAAATGCAAGTCATAGATGCAAAGTAAAACAAACCTTCCCAGCTTCTTTTGAAATGGCCTCCATGGCTCTGGTACTGGCTTGCCGCCTTGACCTCCCATGTGGCTGTGAAGCATCTTCAGAGCTTTGATTGATCAAAGTGTCAGCCTACAAAAAGAATAACAATGTCTACATAATAAACACCTT
The DNA here is from genome assembly GCA_029931535.1 of Margaritifera margaritifera. Classification (NCBI taxonomy): domain Eukaryota; kingdom Metazoa; phylum Mollusca; class Bivalvia; order Unionida; family Margaritiferidae; genus Margaritifera; species Margaritifera margaritifera. Next base: position 1,462,819 of record JAQPZY010001628.1, read on the forward strand.
TGGCATATTCTACAAACATTAACATGTTACAATTCAGAAACCATGAACTGTAAGAATAATATCCTGTCATATTTTAAATTCACTTCATTTACTGTAGAACTACTGTAAATACTCTTGTACAAGTTTATTTGTCTACTAGATGACCCACTAGTTTAAATATGCAATGGCGATTTTTCTACGACTCTTGTATAATTTGAGGTGAAGTTTACCATTAAATCTGGCAGGAAAATAGGTAGCTACATTAGTATTATTTATATAGACACTCTATCTGTAAGTCAATTGCCATAAATACCGGCTTTTAAGGTTCATTTCCCAATATTTGGTTTTTATTTGGCAAGTAAGTGCACATTTAGTTCTCCGATACACTCGCATCATCAGTCACTAACTTCACTGGTGTACATATCAGTCATGTTTTGGTTAGATTGTTTGCATGGACGCTTTATAAGTGATTCCCCCCCTTGCATAACTGAATTTGGGTAGATGGTGGGGAACCCGACTTGCACGCGATATACGCAAGAATACTGGATAGATGATATCAAATGACATTAACTAGGATAATAACCTAATATAGATTACTAAAATGCAGACAGTATGGTTTTTACATGCTTTTACCATATTCATTTGTCAACTTTCATCTTAATTACAAGTGAATGCTGCAAATCTACAATCAAACAGAATGGATTATATTTTAGTTATCTTTTGGTCTTGGTCTTCAGTTGTAGTATTGAGAATATGCATAAAATGTGTTACTTTGAAAAAACAGGTGACTCTAAACTCACTTGCTAATTTATTTTGGGAACGTTATCTTTACGATAAATTTCTTACTTTATAAAGTCTTCAATTATAAAGCATAATAATCTTCTCAGGCATAAATCACATCTTTTCAGAAAATGTGCAGGAATTCAGAGATATTCTTCAACTGTGTTGCGAATGAATGCAAGTGATCCCCGCTCTGACCACAAACCCTAAAACAACTTCTGATTGGGAACTGTTTTCACATTCCAATTGGGGAAACAAGAGTAATGCGTATGGCACATTATATGCCTGACCAGTGTTTAAGTCCTCAGTCAACATTTTTTTTACATTGTGTATTTCTATTTAAAAGACAGAAAATATCAAATTCATAATCTTGTATGGATGAATTTTCAGACACCCCAGTACCCAGTGATTTCTGCCTTGACCCAAAAAGTTTCTAGATCAATCACAAATTGCATGTCCTTGTTCGAACCATGTAAAAAGTCTGCTAACAACCCACTGATACAAACAGAAGATAAAGCCACAATTTCTGACAGGTAAAACAAAAATCCTGGCACGAAAATGATAATATGTACATGAATGCAAAGATGATCTATAGCATGGTCCTAATTGGGAAAGAGTAAACTGAAAGAATAAATTAAAACTTGCCAATGGATCTGATCTCCTCTGGACTCTGTTGGCAGGATGATCTGCTGACTTATGTGATACTACACTCTCTGCCATACTCGCTTGTGCTGTTGAGTTCACTGAAATATTTAAAGAAAATTACGGTCAACAGAACAATGAAGAGCTGATGTGAGGTTGACATTATTTTACGAGATAGTCCATAACCAGACAGTCACACCATTACCACTTTATGTACCACTCCATAATACACCAGTGGCTGAAATAGTGTCAACTTGGTGATAAAGCATTTTCTAAGATGCAGACCACATCAGTCATCTATACTGCTCTTTGCACAAGTCCAACTTTCATGACTGACACCTCACTATGGCAAATAGGCAGCAACTGGTCCACAGAATACAAACTAACTTGCTGAAACTGACAGAATCAACACCTGCATAGAAAGGAATTGGTAAAAATTCTATAAAAAAATTGTGTTTTGACATGCGGAGATCAAAATGGCGATCAGTACTGAAGAGGGATGTGATGGCAGTGATGTGCTTCCGGAATTAGTTGAAAATATAGACCTTCTGACTTTGACCCTGAAATCAATAAGCTTTTACCTTACTCCAAGTGCAAGCCATCCACAAAATTTAGTCCAGGTGTGTGATGTAGAAATAAAGTTTTCACTGTGACCGTCCTTTGCCCATGGTGAGTAGTACCCTCAAAGGTGAATATATCCATAAAACTCCATGGCTGAACATTGCAACAGTGTAACAGAAACTGAACTAAATGCAAAAACTTAATGTTGATGCCTACAATGACTGCTATCTAAAATGTGATTCTCATGTCCTGCTTATGCTTTGCAGAAGGGAAAAAAAATTTGTCAAAATAAAGTTATTTGTTGAGATGCACATCTTCACGTGATGACCATCATATTTACCAAGTTGCATGACAATCCATTAAAAACTGCAGGAAAAGTTGTATTCACAAGATTGTGTGACAGACAGACAAACAGATGCCTGGATTCCTATGTACCCCCACCTCTACAGTGGTATAAAAGTGACCTTAAGGCAGATTTATACAAAAACCATGTACTCTTTCTACCATTATAGTCTATTCCAGTGAAAATGTTTTACCAAAAGACTTGGTAATGCAAGACAAACAAGCATCCTTCAATGACAATGCTAATCAGGCCTTATTAGTACAGTAAAACTTAGATAACCCAAACAACAATTACTTGAATGCTCATCAACAATGGAATAACATGCTCAGTCTCTGTGTACTGGGAAAAGTGGGTTATGTAAATTTCATTTTGACCACAGACGGAACACAAAATAATCGGTTCAGCACGCTACTTCAGTTCTACAATTTGATTTATATTTGCTGAAACGTATCAAAAGGGGGGGGGGGGGGCTTACCTCCTTGTCCTTGTTGTCTTGTGGACCGGCTTCTTGATAAACGATTTTGATTTATTTCAGCTTCTGTCATGTTGACATGCTCACCATTCACAGCACCTAAAATGCGCACAAAAGAATTTACAGTCAGGTTTTTCTACATAAGGTTAATAATAAACATTTTAGTTTCTATTAAAAAATTTATAAACATGGTTTATCCTTTATGTGTCTCCTAACTATGAACAAAATATAAAAACTGAAATAATTCAAACAGCGTTCAAACTGCATTATGTAAAGAATAATAAATTAACCCTTTTCCTATGGGATACAATTCCAGTCATACTTTATCTTTAATGTCGGGATATGATTCCAGTCATATGTTCACTACATTCCATCTACCATTTCGCGGAAGTGTTGATTTACCCTTATATGTCATAATTTTATGTGTATTCTTTTGAAAAGAAGGAAATAAAGGTAAAAGGTACACGAATGCATTAACAGAAGAGTTTAAAAGACCCCCAAAACTGGTAAAAATTTGATTTAAAAACCCGAGTTTTAATGTGCAGATATCAAAATGGCAGTCATATTCTGAACACAGTAGTTTTGGCAGTTATGTGCTTGCTGAATTAGTTGACAATAAAGACCATTTCGTGAATAAAATTGATATTTTAGGCAGTGGGAGTAATTATCTTTACTTGTTCAAAACGAACGGAGCTGATGACAACTGGTTATTTGAAAATTTAATTTAACACAAGTTTTAACGTGAAGAGATCAAAATGGCGGATAACACTGAAGTGGCAATGATGTGGATGCCAATTTTGATGAAGATATAGATAATGGGGGGGGGGGGAGAGAAATTTATATTTTAGGCAGTGGGGATCATGATCTGGACTAAATCAAATGAACTGAGCAGATGACAACTCCTTAACCCTTTACTGTGCATCAGTCAGGAGGCTGAACTGACCGATTTGCACAGGATTTATCCATTAATTCAATAATTTGGCATCACTTTTGAGTTTACTTCTTGTACAATAAGTTTCTTTGTAGTGGGAAATTTGTTGTGGACACTGGATGGATATTGGGTATACTTTATTTCAGCATACAGGAGATGAAATGGCTGGTTGCCATGGCAACCAAATCCAGCCTAGAATGTGTACAAATCATGAAAAAATTACATATTTTTCAGTATTCATTTATATTAAGCTTACTATTTTCTTGCCAAATCAGTCATGCTTCAATTTTTTTATGTTTATTTGGCTTGGATTGTCCAAGTTCCACCAAATATTAACACAACAATGACGTGTTAAGATTAAACACTTAAAGTCAATAAAGTTTTGGATGTATATTCTGTGCTTATATGTTTTTATTAATGTACTCACATGGTCTTAAACATTTCAAATATAAAAAAGTATTTTGGTCCAACATTGAATTTGCTGAAATTTGTACCAAATAGCTTTGCTACTATGGTAACAATTAAAAAATGCAGCAATAATATTAAGATATTACAGCTGATTTTATACCGTATCTCCAAAATATGAATTCCCGTGTTAAAGTTCAAAAGATGTTGAAAGAAAGCTGAAGAATGAATTGTTATTCATAAAAACCATGAAGATAAAAGTAGTATAATCAATCTCATGTGAATTTATTCACATATATACATATGCATGTACTTAGGTGCTGCATTATTTTGATCCAGACACAAGGAATATACCACGATGACGACTGATGATGAAACAAGCTCTTACATCCTGAGATAGTGTGATCTGTATTTTGTTTGGAAGTACATGGTTTTAATATTCGTGTGTCAGAGAACATAATCAGAAAATAATTAATCATGTACTATTGACTTTGGGATTTAAAAAACAAAAAACAACAAACAAAAAAAAGTTGTAAAAAGAAAGAAAGAACTTGACTTGCTTCAGTTGCTGAAATAAATACTCCATTTCAAGATCATCTGCTCAGATATATATATAACGGCATGGGCAATGGAAAGAATCTCCTTAAAGCTGGCTTATTTAAAAGTGAATACTCAAGTCATATAAAAATAAAATTATATGAAAATCAAGTTTCAGAGGGGTATGCAAAAGGGGCACCTTTTACAAATGTGGCACATTTTTTGGGCAAAGGTGTAATTTTTGGAACATAGCAAAAAGGGCATAAGTATTTATCAACCAATGAACACACTTCTGGTCACAATATTTATGATGTTCTTTGAAAAATAAAGAGCAAAGAAGCTTCCACTCATAGAAGTATTCTATATTAAATAAAACATATTGATATATGAAATTATTCGAAGATAGCACAGTTTTAAGTAGTTTTTTTTAGTAATCTGGACAATCTGGGATGGATGCTAGAAAGGGCAGAGGGGAGGGCATTATAGGCAAATATGGTAGGAACATCCCTTTCTTTACATCTTGTTTGAGTACTGAGTGCCAAAGATGTCAGATCTTAAAGGATTATTAACAAATATGCACTGCTGTATACAAATTTATTTTAACAAATGTCTTCTTAAACCATGAAATATTCCCAAAGATCAATGTCTGAATCACACTACTCAGAAGTAATGATCTTTCATTTCACCGTGTCATTTTGTGGATTAAGAAGAAAATTAAGACATTTAGTTTTCATATGATTAATCTAGCATATTAGAGAAAATAATAAAGAGGATGAATACCATAATTACTTACACATGGAAAAAACATTATTAAATAATTTCAATCAAAATTAACATTAAGAGGAAGAATATCTTAATTGGAGACAGTCAATGGTAGTGGGAATGTATGTGTCTGAAATCATGACAGCCGTAATGTGTGTGGAATAAAAATGTCTAATATAATAGCCTTATGAAATGCATTCAGTTTGTAACTGTATCACTATTTTTTAAAACTTGTCACATTATTGAAAAGAATGACAAAAAAGCACATAATTGGATGTCTTTAAAAAAGTATTTAATTAAATCTAAAATATTGTACAAAAGAATTATATTTCACAGTCAACAGGCTTGCATAGGTAAAAAATTATTGGAAATTCTGTGAAGTAAAGCTTGAATGAATAGGTCATAATAATGATGCATGTATCTTGAAATAATCACCAACAATAACTTTAAAAAATGAAGCCAAATAATGAGTGGATGAATTATTTTATTTGCCTCAAACTATTTCAATGGTTACCTTGTTAGTATATGCCCTGTAACATCTGTGACAGATGGAAAATCATTACTTTAATTTTGTCCCTTTTCACTAAAGTTTAGATTCACTGACCAAATTATGTTTTGCCTGCTGCCGAAATGATATCTCTTGATTGCACAGATAAGTCTATTGTCTTTTTCAATTCTCAAGCTTTCCTAATTGCATTGTTTAAAATTACTTGATTGCATTATACTCTGTATTATATATTTTATTTTATTTTATGTACTGTATTCTGTAACTCTAAAACCATACACATTTTCTGTTAAGCAAAATCATGAAACTAAAACTAAAATGATAATGTGTCGTATATACCGCACTATAGTTTTATACTCATGTACAAGGATCATTATTGTTGTTGAGCAAGTTATTCACAGATCAATATGAAATTATTTTATCCTTTCTCTGAATCCTTTAATAATGAAAAAGTATGATGTTAGCTTAGTTTTGTACTGCTGTGAATTTTCTATGCCATTTTCTATGTCGAAGTTTCAAAATCGTAAAACCCACCATCTCTCTCATTATCAATGCAGAAAGCATCTTGAAATGTGCTCTTGGGAGCAGTAATGAAATTGCTACAGATTAAAAACAAAGGTTCTAGCAGATCTTTGAAAACCCAGGGGTGGGGGGGTGGGGGAGCAATCCAGAATGAAATCAGTATTGATGTGCAGTATTTAGTATATTTAATGATTTTAATGGTGTTGAAACACGTTTCTCGAATGGAAAATCCTAAATTTTACCGCGATAAACATGCACTATCGATTAGTGGAGTTGAGTTTGCCATTCCATGTGACTAATGGTTTTTCTGTGTTTCTAAAAATAGATGAATATTTGAGGATTTCATTTGTATATTTTTCATGCTGATTAGTATTACAATTAGCGAGTAAATGTCTTTTAAATATCGAAAATCCATATTTTTGGAGAAATTGGTGATTCTTGGTCATATCTTTTTGCTGAAATGACGGATATGAACTTAAGAAGTGAACATGTAGCAGTAATTTATTTTGAGCGTATAGCCTCAATGCAAAGTTTGAAGTTTGCTTTAATATTCCTCTTTTTTGGTGAAACCTTGATAATAATAAACTGAAATAGTTCAAAGAATGGCATATTCCCGAGTATATTATCAAAAATCTTTCAACTGTAATATTCAAAATTTCAAATGACTTCACGTCGCAACTGCGAGATGCAGAGCACATGTTTACAAATGGCAGATACACTGTTACATACGACTGATGTGTGTAGATTGAACTGTGCAGTTGCTTTAATCCTGCGAATAAACTAATGATTTGATTCAGATTTATTTTCTAGATTCATTCTCTCTGCCATATAAGTGATAGCTATGGGTACCAAGACTTAATTTTGGTAGCTCTGGGTATCTTAATTGAATTTGTCATGAAAGGCGTCATCATGTAGTAAAGGGGTTGGCGTCAAAAGGCGTCATCATGCAGTAAAGGGTTAACTGGTATTTCTGACTCGGATATTGACCATGATGAAGACTTGGATGCTTTTCAAGCTAACTGGACATTCTGAGAACTTCACTTCTCATAAAGTTTGCCCATATACCAATGTTCGATGCATGCATAATATTATGACATTTTGCTACAATCCTGGAAATGGACCAAAATAAACCCAACAAAACCATTATATTTTTTACATTAGAATTTATTGTGGAATAAAAATACTGAACCAAAATGAAAAGCTTTGTCGACTTACCAGTAAGGATCATTCTGTTTGCCCTACAATTCTCATGCGAGTAATTTTAAAAAAATTGAAATAACCTTTCACATTCTTGATGGATTTTTATTATTTTTTCACTTTCTTAAATGGTGTAAAACTCCCCACATTTCATAGACTTACATATAGGAGGTAAAATTATTATTGCAGATAGAAAAATTGCATTGAAAATTAGAAGAAAAAAAAAATGTAAGGCATGTTTTTAGTTTACATAACTTTACTTTCAACTGAAGTTTTTACACATGAAAATTTCAGTGAAAAAAAAATGAAAAAAAATAGGACTTAAATTTTTTTAGATGCTTTTTAAAATGGTATACAATATTGAAAAAATTGTCCTGTAAATCCAGACTGCATTCTCTCATATGCTGATACACCACTGACTAAAACAATGTCAAGTTCTACAAAACTGGCTGTCTGATTGGGCTTCAGTATGAAAAGGGTTGATACTTGTAATATTTAAAAAAAAACAAAAAATAACAACTTTACAACACTCTGAAAAACCATAATTTCAATATATATTATGTTGTAACAAAATATCAATATATTGGTATGTATCTGTACACCACCATATAAAAATTCATATCTGTACAAAGTCTTCTTAATATGTATTTTAACCATACCTGCCTATAAAATGTTTGTGGCACTAATTTTGATCAATCAAATTTTACTTGTTATTACAAAATAACACAGTATCCAGTCAAACATGTTTAATAATGACTAACAGTTAACAACTGTTGAATATGCCTGAACCATATCTTGTACTCAATATGCAGGCAATGAGCGCTGTTTGGACTCGCATTGGCTTTAAATGCAAGGAGGATAGTGACACTGATTGTTAGATTGTGCCATTGATGCTTCAATCACATGAACTATTCTCAAGGAACTACTAGTAATCAATGGAGCACAAAAACTAGGTCACTGTGACTGGTTTACCCAACGATGAGCAGTACCATACACCCATCAAGTTTCACGACTGTACCTACAAGTGCCAGAAAAAAGTTAGCTAAATGCAAAAACTTGATGCTGACACATATAACAACAATGACAACACAATCAGAAAAGTGAAACCTATGTCTCACATATGCTTCAGAAGTACAAGGCATGACAAAAATGGCAAATTTAAAAACTGTTCCTTTTCATAAACCAATACACAGTACTCTGAAAACATTTAATTTTATATTTATGCTCAAGTATTCTATCATATTTCCACATTGTCTTACCTATACCACCTCTCATGAAATTCTGAAATTGTTGCTGAAACGGATTAGAAGTGCTTTGTGCCAGTAGATCATTTTGTACATATGGAATACTGGACCCTGGAACATGATGCTGCTGGTTGTACCTAAAAACAACAAATATAGGATGTCCTTAATATCACTTGAAATGGAATTAGATGGCTTGACAGTAGGTTAAATGCTTATCCATCAGCACATGGAAGACTCCATGACAAATACAGGATATCCATCACATAACCTACTGTAAGATGGTTTGACAGCTTTTTACTCACTTATCAATTAACACAGTGAAGGCTATAACATCTCATTGTAAAAATCAAAAGTGTTGTCTATGTGAAAGCATTACTGTAAATCAACTCTATTTACTAAATCTATTGGCTTCTTTCTTGCCCAAAGTGCAAGCCATCCACAAACTTGAGTGATGGTACATGGTTGAAAACTAAATTTTTGTTCAGACACCATTTGGCCCCTAAACTCAATGGGCTTCTACCTTACTCCAAGTGTGAGCCATCCACAAAGTTTAGTTCAGGTCTGTGATGTAGAACTTAAACTACTGTGCATAAAAAGGATAACTAAAGAACAATTCTTTTTACAAAATCGCACAATGTCAAACATGACTGAAGCAATTAATCAGGTCTTGTGAACCAACCACTGCTCATAAGTTTAATTTCATAACAAGAGTAATGTGAATGGCACGTTAAATAAACATCCCATTTTGAATAATAATCTTCTATGTAGGCACTAGTAGAGCATCATTGGTCCTGTTCTGTCTTTAACTAAACTTGCTGTGCAGAAAACTGAATTTGTTGTGCAGAACCATTTTTCACTTTTTAGCCACAGTAAAATTGACCTCTGACCCCAAAATAACTATGTTTCTACCTTACTCCAAATGCAAGCCATTCACAAAGTTTAGTCCAGGTTTCAGATGTAGAAGTAAAGTTATTGCACAGAAATCAGGTTTATTCTTTCAGTCAGTGACATTGACCTTTGACCACATGATCAACAGGCTTCTTCTTTACCCCAAGTGCAACCATCCACAAAGTTTCGTCCAGGTCTCTGATGGTGAGCTAATATTACTGTGAGGAAACCATTTTTCTTCTTTCCATAACAGTCCCAATGAATGTAATCTTTTGATCCCATAATCAATAGGCTTTTTCCTTACCCAAACTGCAAGTGATTTACAAAGCTTGGTGAAAATAGATGGCGCAGAAACTAATTAGGGAACAGACAATGTTGCAACATAATACACTCTGCCTTATGGCGGGCATATAAAAAAATGTATTTATGGATATTGAATTTCATAAGTAACCTTCCAACAAATTTGCAAAGTAAGTCATATGTGAACAAAGCTGGTTTGCATTAAGAAGAATGCTTACAAAATTCAACTATTAACACTAATATCAAAGTCTCTTACATGGACTAAATTCTTTCAGTTTCAGACTTCATGCATGTTCTATGATGAAATTGATTGTAATTACATGCAGAAATCCAAACCATACACTTTCAAACATATTGGCATAATTTTCATTTAGGACCAACTAGACATCAGATGTCTTTTAGTGAAAAAACCATGTTGATATGACCATCCATTCAGGAGTAGTGACAAGATTTTCAAGCTGGCCACTGTAGCGTCCATATTGGATGCTGAAGGAGCACTATATTCATATAGGACCAACTAGACCATGGGATGAATGTGTGTTAAGTTTCATGGCAATCCTCCAAGTAGTTTACAAGGAGTAGTGATAAGAAACTTGTGCCAACAGACAGATAGATGATGGATGAAAGACCGACCCATAAGCTCTTCTGTTCTATGACCAGTAGAGTTAAAAACTTAATTTAGTATGGTCTGCTGATCAGATTAGATAAGTATGCTATTTACAGTAAACATTTATTATCTTTCAATCCTCTCTAAAGACAGAACATCTCTTATGTGTATGATTTATCATATGCACTACTGTTGTTTATATGGCAATCATTTGTCAAGACAACATCTTATGAAGAGCCCAGACAATCAGAATTTCCATGTATTTCACTGCAGAAGACTTCAAATTTACCTCTGTGAATTACTCTGGGGTACAGAAGGAAATGGTGTCTGATAGTGAGATCCAGTGGAGTGGTTTCCATGTCGATGAGCACGGGCTGAAATAAATGTTTAGATTTCAATTTAAATTTTGCTCTTTAACATTAAATTTTTTTTTGCAGGCTGTGTTAAATAGGGACCAAAAGATTGGCGATCATGCAGTGTTGTAGTAAACATATGGCAGTGCAAACTTTATCTCTGATACTGTGATCTTAAGCAAAGCAGATTTGGAAAAATTATTTATTACTTACAACTAAAGGAGTAAAAACCATCTAAAGTCTAGTTCAACTGGGTCACGTGAGTGTATCCTTCCAGATTTCTGAAAAAATACTTGACCAAATTAAAAACAATAATCATGAAGATTCACATCATGATAGCTCAATCATTCTGAGCAAGTAAACAAATTTATACTTTAGTTCGAAGTACAACTTATAGCAGCTGACAGCAAACAAAAATTCCTGTACGTTCAGAGACATTTTTGCAGGTCACTGTGAGCAATGTTCAGTGAGACATTGTGGGTAATTTCCACATGTACCAATGTCAGCTGCAAGTTATAATTCTAAATGAAATTGAGATTCATTCACATGCTCAAAGTAACTGAGCCCGTGTGCTGTCAAAGTTTGTAATTATTGTTTTTAAAGTTTTGTTCTCAGAAATCTGGAAAGATATATCTGCTTGACCATGCTGAACTAGACCTTTAAGTGACCAAAATAAGATCATTAGAAACACTGATTATGAAGAAAGCACAATATTACCACACTTGATAACTTATTACCTAACTTTAAATCATTTGATTTGTTAATAATTGTATTTAATTTAAAGCACGTGTTCCCTGGAACATGGTTTCAAACCTGTGAACAACATTATGATTCGACTCGTGCAGTTGTGACAACTCCTAACATAACATTTAGTAATATTTTTGCAAAGTTACAGTTGAATACAACCATTCCTGTATTAGACATGTGACTTTTAAGAACTTTAACCGAGCACCTTTACATAACTGAACAGAAAACCAACACAGGAAGTGATACACGTTATGCCCTTTACAGGTGAGGCAAGAAAGTAACTCTCTTCATGCAACTGTATGTTGACCTTTCCTTTGTGGTCTTTTCAAGAAGTAAAGACTATTAATTACCATCTTGCCCTCTGTTTCCCCTGAAAACCCCAGGCTCTCTCGACAATATTGATTTCAATAAATCTGGGATTTCTCCTTCAATTGTATCCCCTGGAAGATTATCCTTCAGCTCTCTAAAACAGATTAAAATTATAATTCATTATCTCTTTACATGGAAACAAAAAACATGAATCCTCTTGTCATCCATACTTTTCTTTGAAATATCAAGCTCAGCTAACATACATATCAATAGGAGTAAAAGGTGTAGGTTACATAATGTCACTGGTCACTCTGAATAGTGACAACTATAATGCATGTAATGTAAAATGTATGGTTCAAAATGTGTATTAACTGGTTAAGTGGGTGGTCTAAGGCACTCACCTTTACAGACCACTGACACCTCATGGTATTGAAAAATAACAGGAAAGTAAGAAACTATAATATTGAGCTTAATCTAGGGTGTAGACGGAGTATCGATGGACAGGCACACAGATGGCAAAGTGATTGCTACAATAGAGCTAATGTGATTTTTTGTTTATCCATGCATCGTGGTGAGGGTGGAGAGGATTAAGAAAAAGTCCCTCCGCCATCTCCCTGTGAATCCTGATGGAGTTGCCATGGCTTCTCAATGAGAATAGCTCTGCACACCAGTTTCTTGTGGAGTTGCATATGATGATCACAGTGGAGTGGACATGGTGAGAGAGAGAGAGAGAGAGCACGGTGGGACTTTGAGTTAATAACACTATGCCAACGCAAATGGTGGTCACTTGAATGTTTAAAACAATACTACCACATGTATGAGCACAAATCAAAGATGTGACAAGTTCAATACTTACACTGTGTTTTTGTCTGAGTGAATAACATCAATGAAAGCAGAAGCAGCCAACAACACTAAAACAATACTACCACCTCTATGAGCACAAATAAAACATCTCTCAAGATCAACCACTTACACAGTGTTTTCGGCTCATTGCTCAACATCAAAGGGAAGCCTACGCCACCAAAGTGCAAAGATGCTAACTAAATTGAAAGACAGTGGAATCACTCCTTTGTTTGTGCCTGCCTCAAGTACTGACCAACTTCAACCACTAGACTTGACAATAAATAAAGAGTACAAAGAAGAATTAAAATCACACTTCCACAATTGGTATGCTAAACAGGTCATGGGGGCCATCATGGAAAAGGAAGATGTTACTGGTGATGATCAGTGCACTGTATTAGCGAACCATGCAACCTCATTAAACAAGCCAATCCACGCTGAATGGATAATTGCAGCTCACATGACAGTGAGTGAAAGATCTGACCTAATTATCAGTGGTTTTGAGAAAGCTGGACTTGTTTAATTCTGCAATTTGGAGACTATTTACCTGACAAGCATTTGTGTGTACCATAAAACTTGATTGATACTGTTGCTTTGTCCAAAAATCAGTGAAGTGTGAGCTTTAATACACTGCTGTAATTAGTGTATATGCACAGAGTTTCATTAATAATAGTGTTTCAAGCAATAGTTCTAGTATTTTAGTCATGTTGTTCATTAGGACTAAGTATGCATAGATAAAATGAGATGTGTGTTCACAAGGATTTGAAATTTTCGACTAGTTTCACTTGAATGAAAGTCGATTTGAATGAGTATTAAATCTAATTTCAATACACTACATACCTGCCAACCCCCTGAGAGGCAAAAGTGTAATCCAAGTGGACAAAAAGAGTAATCTGAGCAAAAAAAGAGTAATCTACGTATAATATGCTACATTTTCTACTAACCTGAATCAGCAGCTAGTTCCAGTCCTTGTACAAAAATGGACACAATATAAATAGATCAGTACATGTTAAACATATTTACAAGTGTTTATTTAATCCTCTGGTCTTGCTCTTTTTAAAAATTTACTGTTTCAAGTTTTCATATGTAGCACTTTTAACTTTAGAAAGCAACAAACTGTCATGCTGCAATTCAAAACACTTCTCACCAGCTGCTACCATGAATGTTTTGCACACCAGTAGAGCACTAAGCACTGGGTTACTGAGACTGGATCTAAATTCAGTTTTTATTTTCTTGACAATACTGAACAATCTCTCACAGTCAGCATTAGAATGGTAAAGAACCAATATTCCTTTCATAACCTGACACAGAAGAGGAAATTTATGTCTTCCAGTTGCTGGATCTTTTAGCTGGGATATAAGGTGCCATTGTACATCAACTCTGTCTGCATGAAGTACACTGTCAGGTAGAATGTCAACTTGATACTTTAGGAATTCTCCTTCCAGATGATCCAAAGTAGATGAAGGAGGCAATGGAAAGGGATATCTCTTAACAAAGAATCTGACACTCTTAAAGCTTTTTGACTGTCTCTCATTTACATCAGCAACTGAAGCATTTAAAAGCACTTCATCTCCATATGGGAATTTCCATAGATTTAAATTTCTTTCTTTCTGATGACCCATCCTCTTCATTACTTCAACCTTTACATTCATCTCCTTTTCTCTTCCGACTTCTAACAGACTTTGCTTTAGTGTTACTCTTCTTCACTCTTTTTTCCCTGTTTTTCTCTGCAGACTCACTTTCCTTTTGAAAGAAAGCTAGTAGAGCTGTCCAAAGCTCAAGTAAACGGCTAATACATTTGCCAAGAGATAACCATCTTGTACACACATGCTTTGTAACTTTATAATCTTCAAGGTCAAACTCGTCTTGCAACAGCTCGAGTGCCCGTTTCCTTTTACTACTTTTCTCCAAAGAATAGTATATGTCAATTGACAGACTACCAATATCTACTTCTAATTTATCTGCAGCCTTTCCTGCAGCGTGGTTCATCAAATGACTGGGACAACCTGTTACATAAACTCCCATCTGTAGCAACACTATATGGTCCAATTTTCATGGCCTCTGCTATTTTCTGTGAAATATCTTTTCATAAACATTGAACAATATTAGATGTTTTTGTTCTTGCACATGCATATTTTTTTCTGCAATTTTGGAATCTGGGAACATCCGTTTAAATAAAGGACCAGCATGGTCTGCTACTGCTAGGGTAAGTCCGTGTTCTATTAAGAACTCGGTAAATAACACCTCTGCATTTATTACACTCGTGTCTCTACTGGAATTTTGCTGTAAAAAGGCAGTTACTTTAGTATTCGAATTAGTGATATTGGCTAATTTGATGTGCTTCTTTGTTTTCAAGTGTTTTCCAAATTTCAAATTTACCACCATGACCGATCATAAAATCCGTTCCACAGAGCTTGCATCGGACATGATGCTGCCCCAGACTGGGGCGCTGTATTACGTGATCAATGTATTCATCTTTGAATCTTTGGAAGATTCTGGTTTGTGTCTTTTTCTGTTCCATCTTGTTAAAATTATTTTTAAAATTTCTCCTCTCCTACACACTGAACAGAATCCATTCGACGACTTTTAGCGCCAAATAACTATTGACTGGTTCTGTGTGAAATATGAATCGCAACAATAAATCTGAGACCAAAGTTTCAAAGTAGAAAACCAGTCTGTTCTCTTGGAAATATGCACTACAAGCTACTATAAATAGAATGTAAGGATAGTGTTAGGAAAGTACATGTACATGTAGGTCAACCGTGGACAACTGTACTGACTTTCAACAAACCAGCTATGGACTGGTTCTCTACCAAATATGAATCAGAACAACGAATCTGATGGAATGGGCTTAAAATTATATAACCAGTCTGTATTATTGGAAATGTGACAGCTGCTATAAATAGAACATAATGATAGTGTACTTTTGGAAAGTGCATGTAGGTCTAAGATGGTCACGTGTACTCTTATACGATAGTTACGCAGAAGCCTTCTTTTCTGGAATATAATGTGTGGGAATAATGAGCTGTTAATTAAAAGGAGAATACAACTTTTTATTGCTTTATTTGTATATATTTTTTTTAAAATTTATTTTTAAACAAAAAAGCGTAATCTATATACATGCGAGCGTAAGACATAATTCAGTGAAAAATAGCATAATGATTACGCCAAAAGCGTAATGGTTGGCAGGTATGACACCAGTATTATTTATTAATCTTTTCTTTCATTTTTAGTAATACTAGCATTTGAATGCCTTATACCTTTTCTTGTTTCTCCTCTCTATCCTTGCTTATCTCACAACATATCGATTTAAGTTGGGTCTTTAAATTCGTCATTTAGGAAAACAACAAAATCAACAAAAATTGGTACCCCACAAAAATTAGTGATACTACTGGAATCGGTCCTTTACAGTACACATGCAGTAGGCCCTACTGCATCTGAAACCAGCTGGCTCAAAGTTGTGTATATTCAACCTTGTGAACATGTGCAATTGTTGACAGTGTGCACTGCCATTACTGCTTAAGGACTAAGCACGCAGTTCACATTTCAGTGTAAATTCAGTGTCTTCTATTCTTTTCTTTATTTTTATTAGTAGTGGTTGTCATCTGAAATGTAACTGTTCCTATCTCAGAACATTACTTTTCCTCTGTATCAAATAGGACAAATTTATGCTGTTCAAGAGAAGCTGAAAGCAGACCTGCCAACCCAAACAAGACTGTCTCAGTAAGGCAGTCTCTATTTTTCTAACAAGTTAGACCAATTTTCAGTAAGATGTAACAAAATATCATGTACTGGTATTGTCGACTTGGAAAATAAAGAAGATAAACTTAAGTCAACCCCAGACAGCAATTACACATGCCGATTTCAACAGCGAGTCAGAATAAAACAGTCACATCAGACTGACACACTAAATTTTATTGAAAGGGTATAATAGCCTGATTTACGGCAGAGATTTATCTTGAAAATTCTTTTTTTGAAACTGAAGAAAGAACAGTAGGTCATGGTGACAACTTTCTGCAAAGTGTAGTGTTTGTAAGTCAATGTAAAGTTTGACTGATGTAAGGATTCTAGTCTCAAAGACATGGGTGAAATGCATATTCCTGAACAAAAAAAAAACAAAAAAACATTTAAGTGACCTACTTTTGGTATGGTCAAGTTAATCTGCATAAGACGCCTCGACATTATCAATTTTCATGTTTGTAGCTTAATGAAACAAGGTGTAAGATCTGGATGATTTACAAATAAACCTTCAAAACACGAGTCATTCAAGTATGAAAAAGTATCTTCAAAACACGAGTCATTCAAGTATGAAAAAGTATCAAAGTGAACTAAATGTGATATGGTTAAGTTACTCTTTTGGAGATGCATGCATGTATCAATTTACATGAGTGTATTCAAAGGGGTGTCCAAGATATGAAGGGTGTTATGAACGAACCTCTGAAAATACAAATGCCATTCAAGCATTAACAACAGGTCATAGTGACCTACTTTGATAAGGAAGAGTAAATCTTCAATTTTAACAAGTCTATGTAAAGGGGGAAACAAATTTGAAGCACGTTACAAATGTGTTAGGAACAAACAAACAGGCAAACAAGAGTACTGTAAACAGTATATTGTACTCCAGTCATGTGGTAAATAGTATTATTTAAAAAGTATTTTAAACCCCTCTTCCACTGGTCGGATACTTGACTGTTTGAATCATAAATTTAAAGGTTCCTCGTCTTAAGTGCAAGTCATCCAGAAAATATGGCCAAGTTAAAAGACACAACGAAAGTTATTTTACAGAAGCCATTTTTCTGCTTCCAGTCATGGTGACCCTGACCTTTTACCTACTAACCCCAAACTCAATAGGTGTCTTCTTGTTTCAAATGCATGTGATTCACAAAGTTTGGTCATGGTTTGTGGCACAGGACTTTAGTCATATTGTGGAAACTGCTTTCCTTCTTGATAGTCCATCTGACCTTGAGCTTTGACCTTTGAATTCCAAAGTTAACAAGTGTCTTCCTTGTCTCAAATGCACACCATCAGCATAGCTTACTCACAGCATGTGGTACAGAACTTAATAAGTTTTGTGGAAAATATTTTACTTCTTTCGGTATGTGACCCTGACCTCTGACATTTTGACCCCCAAATGAATCAGTTTCTTCCTTGTCTGAAATGTAAGCCACTCACAAAGTTTAGTCAAGTAAGTGATAAAGACCTCAAGATCTTGTGCAGAAACCATCAACTGCTTATAGTCCCTATGACCTTGACCTTTGACATTTTCACTAAAAAATTAATAGGCATCTTTCTTATCTCACAGCAAGTCATTTACAAAAGTATGGACAAGGCATCCAGTATACAAGTGAAGTTATTGTGCAGAAATTGTTTTCATTCTTTTCATCAATGAGACCTTGACCTCTGACCTTTACAGCCTGAAATCAATAGGTTTCCTCTTTGCTCCATATGCAAGCTACTTACCAGTACAGTCTGTTAACAGTAGATAGTGACTAACAGCAGTTATATAAAAAGCTATATCCCATCCTAACTCTGTTGTAAGGTGGATAAAAACACATGAGGACCAAGTGGGCTTAATATCACTCACCAGGCATATATTGGTTTAAAAGGCAAATGTAGAAATAAGACAGGTGCTTCAAGTTAAACAACACTCTTGTCAAAATAACTTCCAGATATTGGTAGAAATTGGTGGTATTTGACATGTGGTAGAACTGTGTTTCTACTTTGATTAACTTCAGCTGGGCTACACAGTGCATTGGGATCTTTAGTATGAATGTGAAAGATGTTCATGCTATGACTCTGTATAAGGCAGTTTTGTTTGGAAAGTAGTTTAACAATAGCCATACTTTATGTGACCAAGTCCAGTCATATGGGTTCAACCCTGACCACTCATCATTGAAAAAAAATCCACTAAAATCATGTGATATGACAAGTAGTTTGGACAAGCACATGTGAGGCATTATTCTGTTTGTAGAAAAAAATCTGAGGTGTTCTGAATTGAGCCATCCCAACACAATTTTGGTAGAGCATGTCCACATGAACATTTCTACAAAATCTGTTTCAAAATGGTTCAAATTTAAAAAAAAAAAAAAAAATACAAGTCTAAAATAGCAATTCTGACACATGATGCATGACGGATGAAGGGCCATACCATAAGCTTACTTGGCATTACAACCAGATGAGCTAATAAACTGACCTAAGGACCCTGCTAACGTGTAATTAATGTCACCACAAACAATTTTCACTGGACCAAATACAATCACCCTCTCTCTCTTTGTGTTGACAGAGTTCAAGTTAGAAAATGAACTGAGAAAATGATGCACGGACACAAGGACAGAGTTTCAAGATGGCAGGAAAGGGGGTGTAGGTGGGGGTGGGCACAACCTGGACACATGCATGGACATGACAGATTACAATATATCCCCCTCCCCCAAGCAAATGTCAAGAAAATATTTTTCTGTGACAGAACTAAACCGAGAACCATGACTGGTATAAGTTTAAATATTATATTAGTAATACATTTAAGACTTACATATGATCTGTGGAACTCTGCCTGAGTGCATATATAAGCTGGTTGGCAAGAGCATCATCTGCATTAGCCAAAAGTCGCCGAGCCTCCTCTGCTAACTTTGCATGGTATAAAAGACTCTTGTTGTTCACAGCATTTGGCAGTGGTGTAGGCAAGGGCAACTGGGGAAGCACTACAAAATTCAATATTATTTATCATTTGCTGTAGTATATATACACCTGTTTAAATATTCTTACAAGTCCAAGGCCCCAGACTCACAACAAATACCATAGAACTTGCTCATTTTCAAACACTCAAGTCCGATGGATTTGTGTCTTTGAGACAAAACACCAAGGACTGCTCTAATGAAGACTTTTAATTTTGCCATGGAAACTAAGAAGGCCATTTTACAGGAGCAGTAACTAAAGGAAATAACAATAAATACATACTGGTTTTCATGCTGCTCAATCAAAATGAAAACACTGGCAAATCTTCCCTCCATATTAAATGCTTCTAACTAGTGTTGAAGGGTAATATCCAAGCTTGCACCGAATGTCATATCCAGTCAAACTAAGCAGTGTTTGCACTAGCAATGCTCTTAATAAAAAATGGTGATCAATTATTTCAGATGACAACTCATTTCAATTAAAACAACCAATTCAGTAATTCAAAAACAAAATTTCCAGATCTGTCTTGTTGTGCTCCAAGTTGAAAAAACAAAGGTAAAATAGAACATGTAATGTGTTCTAAAAATTGTTATATTTATTTTACAAATGAACAGCTTATTTTGTTTTAGTTTAACTAGTTTTTGCACATAAAAAACGTATGCCAATAATTTAAGTTACCAAAAAGATATATCTAATAGTACATGTTTATAGATACACTAAAAAGCTCATCTCTTTAACTACATCAACAACAATGAAAGTTGGTCTTGAAAATGAGAGTTGTTTTGTATTTATTTATTTATGCATCTGAATAATTTGAGAACATGTACTTAATTTCCAAACAGCAAGTATGTATCGGTCTCCAGTAATTACCATGGAGACAACAGATGATAAACACCCCTGGCTGGCTATCATAATGATTAGGGAGGAGCTGTGGCTCTTCTAGAACTTGGACTTCTGTGAATCCATTATACTTACAGATGTTATGATTAAAATGTAACTGTCAAGTTAAAATATAAATATTTATTTCCCATTTGTCCCTGAAAATGTGAGACTGACCTTGACATTTACTACATGATGGAAGTGATAGACTTTGACAGTGCATTGGGTGAAACAAAGGATGGATAGATAAATGAAACTAGGGGCATGTATATAATAGAAGCATGCCGTACATATAAATGATAAATAAAGCTAGTGATTATATATATATATATATATATATATATATATATATATATATATATATATATATATATATATACACACATACATATATACACAGTGGCAAGATTACAGAGTATAAAACTTGCAGAACATAAAGCATTATGAACTGAACACAACCTCTCATCTCTCAATATTTTGGACTTGCCTGAGGGCAAGTACATTACAAACGAGCTTGCCCAAGTCAAATTTGATCTTGTCCTGGGTGTTGTGCAAGCGAATTTGTCCTGTCCTAATTAATGGCAAATGGGACACTGATATCTGACAGAAGAAACCTTAACAGGACACTGATATCTGACAGAAGAAACTGGCTAATGTGGGCCTGATATCTCTTATATGATTGTTGCATCATTTGTAAAATTATAAAGGTATCTCTGGCAGAATGCTTTCTGTCAAATTTGGTTAAGTCGTTTCAAGGTTTTTCTCGTTTGTTACAGTGGCTGTATCTGATGGCAGCTCAGCATTATTTGAACAAATCTGAAAGACCTTATGCCAGGTCACTTTTTTGTCAAAATTCTGTAAAGAGGTTCTTGAGAAGTAATTTAAAGATTTTTTTTTTTAATAACAGCGACCATATATGACGGCAGATTGGCATCATTTTAATAAATCTAGCATTTCTTTTAAAATTTGGTCAAATGCTGTTGAGCAGTTCTTGAGAAGATGTTGTTTAAACATGTTTCTATGTTTAGTAATAGTGGCCATACTTGATAGCAGATTGGCATCAGTTGAACAAATTACTAAATAAGCTTCATTCCTGGATGAGTGGTCCTTGAGAATTCATTTAAATGTATGTCTATATTTGATGGGGGATCAGCATCACTTTTGAACTTTGAATGAGCTTAATGCCAGGATGCTTTCTGTCAAATCTGATCAAATTCTGTCAAGTGGTTTTTAAGAAGATGTACATAGGAACTGTGAACAGGCAACGCATGATGGAGCATACAATAAGCTCACTTGGCCTAAGGTCAGATAAGCTAAACAAGAGTCACTCCAAGGGACTGATGCTCTATTGACCCCAAAAAAATAAAAAAATCGAACAATTTAAGATAAGACCATTTCTTCTTTTTAACTGCTGAGTGTTGAAACCATCTCTGCTATTTTGAGCAATAACAAGATTGTAAAATTAGCTACTTTAGTGGCCATATTGGATATATGATTGGCACCATTCCATTTAGACCAACCAGACATCATTAGAAGTCTTTTGGTGAAAATCCCATGCGAATATGCCAATCCATTCAGGAGAAGTAGCAATAACAATATTTTCATTGGATGTCAGATTGGCATCATTTTCATGCATGCCAAAACTAGACAAGATAAGATTTTCCATTTAGGACAAGTAGCAATAACAAGATTTTCAAGACGGCTGCCAAGGAGGCCATATTGGATGTCAGATCAGCACTATTTTTATTTAGGACCAACTAGACATCAGAGGAAGTCTTCTCATAAAACCCCCATGTCGATATTAGTTGCTGTTTAAGAGTAGATATAACAAGATTTTCAAGATAGCAGCCATGGTGGCCATATTGGATGTCCAATTGGGAACATTTTCCATTTACATGTAGGACCAACTAGACAAAACAATAAGTCTTTTGGTGAAAACCCAATTTAGGAGTAGCAATAACAAGATTTTCAAGATGGCCACTGTGGCTGCCATATTGGAGGTTAGATCAGCACCATTTTCATTTGGGATCAACAAGACATCATAAGAAGTCTTCTGTTGAAAATCCCCATGTCGATATGAACTTCCGTTCAGAAAGAGTAGCAATAACTGGTTTTTCAAGATGGCTGTCGTGATGGCCATACTGGATTTCAGATTGGCATCATTTTCATTTATGACCAAGTAGACATCACAAGAAATATTTTAGGAAAAACCTCATGGTGATATGACTTTCCATTCCGGAGCAGTAGCAATAATAAGATATTCAAGTTGGATGTCTGAGCAGCACCATTTTCATTTCAGTGAAAACCCCTTGTCCATATGGCTTTCCATTCAGGAAGACTAGCCATGACAAGATTTCAAATCAATACATTTTCCAAGACACTGGAAGAAGAAACAAATGACATATTCCATTCCCTTTTTTTTCATTTCATCTTTAAGCAACACAGCATACTACATTCACTTTTTCCCATTAAACTTAAGAAAATTTCTCCACAGCAGATTTCAGTATCAAAATCCTTAAGTTCTGGAACTGGTGTTCCTTGTGTTGCCATCGCATTTTTCCTTCCACAGTTGCGACACCATGTGCTTAAAACCAATAATGTTCCGTTGTTTTCTCGTTTTTCTGCCCATGGGAATGTAATATTCCACGAATCTCTCAGTCTCTTTGGCATTCTGTTTTCTTTATCAAAACTATATGCGTCTACTAATTTTTGTCTGCCAGTCTCGCGACAATCATGCTCATCTGCAGCCTTGTGCTTGGCGCCAGAGAAATTATGTAAAGTTGCCATCAGAAAAGTATACATGACAATCACTCAAAAATGAAAGTATATCTGTATATGACACTGAAAAACAGCCGATTTTATGACAATTAACGTGAGAGTTCATAATTCTTCAGAAAACAAAACAAGTCCCAAAATAGTGGCACTGTTTTTCTAAATATGGCATATGATAAAATGCAAGTGTTCCAAACATCGTGTAAGGATTTATAATATTATGGATTAAAACGATGCTTAAGAAGGGGAAAACCGCAGTTCGGGGGTGGGGGGTGGGGGTGGGGTAATGGGGCTGTTTAATGGTTGAATACTCGTTTTATAATTACATTGGGAATAATTTTCAATAAAGAGCTTTTTCTAATGTAGTTGTTTGCTTTTCTGTATAAATTACCTTTATTTTCAAAATGCCCAACCTCTGAAAGATCGTTAACAACATTAGTCCAAGCGGTTTCAACAACACGTGTACGCGAAAACATTGTGTATTATGTCACTGCTTTTTGGTGTTGTTGACTCACAACTAAACAAGATTCCTTTTTTTCAAAAACTAGTGACATTTATTTCGTGAAACAACTGTCAACGTTCAAACTATATTTATTTATTGTCCTATTAATAAAATATGGATGCAATGATTTCATTCCAAGTAACAGTGAAACTTCTCATCATTGAGGAAATCTCTGATTAGCAAGTTAGTTAGAAATTTTAAGTTCAATACAAATTCTGGAACTCGCTTCTCCGTAATGAACTGTATCTGTAAAACAAAGCTTTATATTCACCAAGTACTCATTTGGCTTGGTTGCCTTAATATCTTTATCACATTTGTGAATGAGTAGGCTACTTTAAGGTAGTTTAATCATATTACTTACATAATAATATTTATAACAGTGTTTGATTGATCAATTTAAATGAATTAATATATCACATGGCCGTGACCGCTAGCTCTTACAGAGGCAGGATTTGCACGCCTTTTAAATTTTGCAGTTATTCCACCCCCTTTATTTGATTTGATACAAAAGATGTAATTAACGTGATAATACAAAGCAGGTCTGCTATTAATTGAGTGTAACAACACAACAAATACTTCTGCAAGTCGGAGAAAAAAATACGGTTGGCACTTAATTAGGTTCTCACGGAAACTCTCGCGGCGATAGCTGAGTTGGTTGAATTATATTTTTCACATTTGAATACATGAGGGCATATTGCATTTATGATGATTACACTGAAAACGAATTAAAAGATAGAACTAAAACACAAATTTCACTTGACAAAACTTATTTAATTGGTATTTATTTGTAAAGTGTTGCCACCAGTAGGTATTAGTGACATTTTCATTGATCGAAATTTCGTCGAATATTGTTATTTACACTGTACTGAGAATGTTGTTTGGAAAGAAAATTGAACAAAAAATATGACATCTTATTAAAAGTTGAAATTTTTATGATGTTGATTAAAATTTTCGGGTACTAATCACTGTTTTTGACGATAAAATGAGCGATATATCAAGGTTTCATTTACTAATTTTGATCGTCATTTTGTTCACTTTCAACAAATAAGAGCCTTTTTTTTTGTATTTTCTAGTTTTAAAAAAAAGGGATCCACGCCTGACCCCACGGGTTCGCGAGTTATCTGTGCGAGAGTTATTGAGGGAGCGGTGTACATAATTGATACTCGCTTTGTAGAAACAGATCAAATAAAAGAGAATTTTGCCAAGAAAATAAAAAAACAAAAAAAAATTGCATACCCAGGACTCGGCTGTCAGAATTTTCATGCGTCCAAAAATGAAACATATTTTTAATTTTAAACAGATTTTGGCATCCTGGAGAACCCTGCATTTACTTTAAATGTAAGCTGACTATGGACTGTATATTAAATGCAGTCGTGGCCAAGGATACCCAGTTCATGGGATCCCAATGCAAACTACCAAAAAATAAGCTAAGATTTATCGCAATACATTTTTGTTAACTTTACATATCAAAAGGGGAACTGGGGAAGATATTTTTCTCTAACATTTACCAAGATCACACATAGCAGACATGTTGGCACAGAGTGATGCTATACTGGTCTTCTAATCTTCCGCATAGGAAAAGATACTGATATGGAGTGGACTAAGAGGTAACCAGTCTACTTGACTAATCTGAATGCCAGAGCACTTGGATTGCTATACAAATGTTTAAGACAAGCACCCAAATGATCCATACAGCAATTGTATCTTAACTGACTGAAGAGTTCCACAAACTCTCAAAATTCCAGTAAGAACTCGATAAATTTAACTTAACTTATAATCAGTTCAATTATGACTCAATTACACATTTTTTCTGTCATCAAGTGGTGGCTGAAAATTCCAGTCCCCACCCCACCCCACCCCCGACTTTGATCAATATTTGCAAAATTGAATGGCTTTTTCCTGGTGGGGAACAAATCTATTCTTTCTCCCAACTTTTTTCCCAATTTCCTGGATTCAATGAGAAATCTTGGCAAATTTCTCTGACTTGTACAAGTTTCCTCATCCAGGTCACTGGTTGAATTATTCCTGCTCCTTTTGAGACCAAGTCTCACACTAATGGTTGAAGTTTTGGTTGGTTTTCACATAACGTCAGATTACTGTTTCGTCACCTGTGTTTCCCATCCACTCAGGGCCCAACGAGGCAGAGATTTATGGTCATTAACTGCATTTTTCATGTCAGGGCTACACAG
Organism: Margaritifera margaritifera; assembly: GCA_029931535.1. NCBI lineage: Eukaryota > Metazoa > Mollusca > Bivalvia > Unionida > Margaritiferidae > Margaritifera > Margaritifera margaritifera. The sequence continues at coordinate 1,488,757 of JAQPZY010001628.1, forward strand.
GGTGATAAACTCAGGTGAAGAAGAAACTTTACTCAATTGATTCTTGCCACTTACCTAAAAGGCTATGTCCTTTGTAAGGTTTGGAGAACAAAACTATATTGATAAATCACAAAGGTCACTTTTAAACTATATGAAAATCAATTAACCCTTAAAGTGCTAATTGTGACATAAGTCGTTTTTCAGGTAAGCAACTGTTTACACATCCTAGTACTTTGGCTTGACATGAATGACTGTTAAACTAAATTTAATTGGTACATTGGGCCCTGGAACAAGCATTTTGTCATAGATTTAACCTTGTAATCATCAAAGAAGTTTTATAAATGCATGTTTATGACAGGCACTACAACCTAGAAAACTCAAAATGGCTGACTCGAACTTTGTTCATCTCCAGATGATGATTTGAATTGGCAAATACTGGCTGATGATATAATAATGACACTAATTTTGAAAGTTTTAAAGTATATGAGATTATTAAAGCGGGAGAAAGCGTTACTGGAATTTCCAGTGAGTTGATTCTGAGCCCAAAATGATGCTGAATATGAGTCTGATGTACATGCTGGATGGACATAAACTGACGGCATGCCGGTCAACCCCATGTTCAGCAGTATTTCAAAATTAAATGTATAAATGGAGAATATTAAGCCTACAGACCATTTAAGGCTATTTTTTTATTATGATTTCTTGCATCTGATCATAGATCAAATGAATCTTTATGCACAGCAGAGAATGGGTCAGGCTTGATTGTCAACAGCTGCATGAGAAAATGGAGCCTGTTGCACCTGATGAATTGCACCTTTTTTTTGTGTGCATTGGTTATGGACGTGGGTTTGGTGCATGAATCTGATTTAGATTTTTACGGGACAGCTGAGTATGTGATATCAACCCCATACTTCAGCCAAAACAAAACAAATGAGTTGAGATATATTTCTTAATATTCTAAGCATTTTATCACCTGAACAGGTAATTGTCTTTGTAAGCTCATAGGTGGACATTAGATGACAGATATATACAAGAATAAATAAAAATAAAACTGCAAAGCTTTGTGAACATTTATTATTGTGGTCTTCCTTGACTGGATGCTCATTAACTGTTACCTATTCTACACCTGTGATTTTCACAACTTGGATATAAAGTTGTAACAGACATACATATATATGGTTGAGCCATGAAAGAATGGAGTGTTGCTGTAGACATATTTGAACTTTTTCATTAAAAAAAATACAAAAATACAGATAAAGTACAAAGGTAATTTATATATTACCTTTATTTGCACATGTAAGTGCAAATATTATAAAGTTACATATGTGACTTGATGCTTATGATAAAGTTCAGACATCAAAAATTATTTTTCATATTGAGTTTGTATATCCATTATGTAATTACAGGCAATTTAACAGCAGAGTGCAATTTTTATTTCTTTCCTGAAACAAATCAGCACTGACAGATCTTGTGCTACAAAACTAGGCAGCACTTTAAGGTTTAAACTGAATACCCTTAACAGAAAAAAAAAAAAAAATAAGAGAAATACATCTACAACTTTTCTTCAGTGGATGTCCATCTATGTCTATGCTTGGCACTAGCAATGGCCAAGGTCACTAAAGTCTAAAGTAAAGGTAATAAAAACTCTAAGATTGTGAAGAATATCCATTTGAAAACAAAGTATCTGGAAATGAAAATATTCAAGGTCTGTGGTAGTTGGCAGAACTGTAATGTAAAGACTTTGATGGCCGCTAGTTTAAAATAGTTTCAAGTCACACATATGGCATGCAAGATTTAATTTATTCTAAGCTTGCATTGATGACAAAAGAGATAAAATTTATGCAAATACACAATTTGTCATTTAATTATTGATTTATTAATCTGAAAATAAAAGTAATTAAGAAAACATGGGTATTATTATAATAAATGCTGGCAATAATGAGTAAACATTACAGTGTTCAAAGAAAAATATTTTCAGACACTGGACCAGGGCTGGTGCCTTGAAAAAAATTTACAAGCCCTGACTCAAAATCCACAAGCCCTGACTCCAATACCATAAAACAAAAGGGCCCTATTTTTTAGTATTATTTTTCACACAACTATATCAATCAAATTGGTCTTCACTGTACCGTCATATTTATATTTACATGGCATTTAGCATGCCAGTAATTTGAGTAACATTTAAAAAGAGCATGTAATGTAGACATTATTATTATTATTGTTGATGTTGTTGAAAATACAAATAATTCCTAAATATAAGTGTAAATGTCTGATAAACATATAAATCATTATTATTAAGATTATTTAATTTACAATCTGATTCAATTTCTTAATTTCAAAATTGTGATAAAAAATATCAGCATTATTATACAATATTATTTCTATTTTTATTTGTAATCATTTTTGATCTGGGAAAAAAGTATTGTCATCTGAATATTTAATTATAATTTTAATTATTATTTATTCTGCATGCATGTGTATATGTTTTTGTTTTTCGTCTTCTATAATAATAATAATGTCTAAATCACTACTTACTATTTTTAATGTACTTAATTATGATTTTTACAAAAATATTATAATGCCATTTTTTTTCCAGACTGCATTATTTTGGAATGTGTGGCATATAATTAACAAAGAAATGATAAAGTCTATATTCTACATTTTTATGATTCAGAAATTTTTTCACTTTAGTTTCGTAGCTTTTATTTTAATTTTACTGAGTATAGCGGATGGTATTGTGCAAGTTTTATACAGTATAAATGTACCGACTTTTAGTTTTACCTGCGCGAGGATCCGCATCGCAAACATGCACCTTGCGACGTGTATTAGGCAGTGCTTGTACTATAAATAGCACTTTCTTTAACATTGCACTCGCCGTTAACAACTTTATTTTTCCAAATTAAAAAAGTCTGTGCAGACGGAACAAGGGTTGATTTGAAATTTTGTAAGGTATAAAGGGATTAAATAATCCTCAGCTAGAAAGTAACTGGTCCAGGTAAATAATTTCGAAGACCAAAGGTGGTGTCCAATTCAGAATGGAATGGGTTCATACTATAGAGGAAGCGTGAGCAAGGGGAACTCAATTATTATTCCTTAAAGCCAACTGAGCACTAATTATATGTACATGTAACCCTGGGCAATCTGATCCCGATTCATAGGTCACATGCTTCACGTTGTACACAAAGTTTACAGCCCTCTATAGAATTATGGTCAGTAGACGAACTTAAAAAGACTTTTAAAATAAAAGTCTGCATTTAGTTAGCGAGATTGAAGTTTTCTAGGGCAAATTTAGATTTTTTTGTTCGACAAGCCCGACGGGTTTTTCACTTAAAATATAGGAGGGGCCGTATCTGAAATTAGAGGGGCCCCGGGCGTCAGATTTTTTGAACACTGCATTCAAGTTAAATAAGAGCAAGATCCGGAATGGAAATTCCATGGTGCAACTCATTTCAGGTTAACCAGACATTCATACATGTTAATGTTTTCAAGAGTTACCTGAGCACATGATAAAATGTTAACTGCAATAATGTAATTGTCAAAGGAAAAGAGGATAGATAGGAAAATCTGGCTGTAGTGGACAAGTTTTTCAAATAATTTTTAAAAGTTATATTCCTATTTAAAGAGCATCTAATTGTCCTTAATGTCATATTTTGTCATTGAAAAGTTTCTGATGTAAAAAATTCAGTTGAAAGTAAAGTTAAGTAAACTAAAAAAACACTTTACATTTCGTTTACAACTTACTTTCAATGCAATGTTTCTATCTGCAATACCGTATTTCATGTATTTTTTCGTATCCTTTAATTTTTCGTACACCATCTAGCTTCAAACATAATAATTAATTAAATGTATCATATTTTTGTGTACATAGCACTTCATATTTTTCATCAAAACCTTTAAATTTTTGGTATATAAAAGTTCTAATGAAAAGCTTTACGTTTGCAAAAAAGATAAAAAATATTGCCATTTTGTTGGGGGGGGGGGGGGGTGGTACAAAAAAGAATAAGACATTAAAATCATATATAATTAAGGTGTTTTTGTTGTTGTTCTTTTTTAATCTTTGTATTATTTTTTAACCTTGTATTTTGATGTGTTCAAATTGGAGAGGTTCCCATTTAAAACGACTTCGAAAATAAATAGAGGTACGATTTAGACATGTCCAATGACCAAAGTATTGTTTTGCTAAGCATGTTATAAATTGTTATTAACTTTGGGTAAATTCTTAACTGAGACATCGAATAATGAAACAGGAGATTAAGAAATAAAAGAATCACCATTTATAATCGTGCAGAAAAGTCATTGATCATTTCATTGTTATTTTTTTAATCACGTATTTTGATGATTTTTATTTGAATCAAGGAGAAGTTCGCATTTCAAATGGCGTCGAAAAAATACTGATGTACGATTTAGATACGTCAAACGACGACTGTATTGTTTGCTAAGTATGTTTGATATAATCCTATATGAAAAACATAAGTATTTGTTGCCTCATTTAAAAACTAGCCCGAACTATTTGTTAACTTCGCGGAAATTTTTAATTGAGGCATCGAATCATGAAACAGGAGATTAAAAAATAAAAGACTCGTCATTTATAATCGTGCAGAAAGGTCACTAATCATTCCATTCTTTTATTAATATTTTTAACCGCACATTTTGATGTTTTTTTGAATCAAGAAGAGAAGTTAACATTTCAAACGGCTTCGAAAAAATACCGATGTACGATTTAGATACATCAAACGACTAATGTATTGTTTGCTGAGTATATGTATGATATAATCCCATATAAAAAACATAACTATTTATTACCTCCATTAAATACTTACCAGAACTATTTGTTAATGTCGCATAAATTTTTAATTGAGGCATCAAATAATTTAACAGAGACCAAGAAAGAAAGACATAACTGTTTATAATCATGCAGAAAGGCTTTTGATCATCCCATTTGAAAGGTTAATTGTTTTGTTAATTGAGAATCTACTCTCATTCATCAATTCGCCTTTCTTTGTCTTCTTTATCGACGAGAAAATATAATGATGGATGCATATCTCTTGTTGTCATTACAGTATCTACTGCTCTGCATTAACTGGACAATGGCCTTTACAGCACATAATCCTTAAACAATATCGTTAATGAGAGATCTTTATTAAGATGGTCACTGCAACAAAGCACCACGCGCATCTTAAAACGAGTTTGGATGCCATTTGATGTTTTTTCCTATCCAGCAAAAATTATATCTCAGTACATAATAAAGTGAAGACCACAGACCATTGGTCAAATTAGTTTTATTGTTTCATTATAGTAATACGAAAAAAAAAAAAAAAAAACATGTTGTTTGGACAATGGCCTTCATACATAAAGCTCACTGACAGATTTTAATTTCCCTATGGTTAACCTCACTAATTTGATCTCGTCAGTCGAATCTTGCCATGAGTCTGGTGTCAACTGGAATAATTAGCATGTAAATAACACTAGCTATGTGGTTTTTGTGACAATGGATATTGCAATTAAAACGAGAATGAATTGTTTATTCAGAGGTGTTAATTGATAATGGAATATAATAGTGCCCTTGTATGTCAGGTAACTGAACAATACAGATTACACTCGCCCTGTCACCTCTCTCTTTCTCTCTCTCTCCAAAAGCTACAAATAAAAACTGCTCCAAATACATACGATCTTACACACTGACACAATGTTGTTTCATCTCACACACACACACAGACACACACACTGGCTAAAAACAAGTATTTTTGAGTTCTTTTATTCTTTTTTATTGTAATTTGATAATGATGTTACTATAAAAATACAAGTTGCACTTTTTGACAACAGGGGCTCATATTGTTGCGTACAATTTACCGATAAATAATACATGTACAGACCATCTTAATCATTTTGTAAACTAACACACCGTAACAGCTACAAATAAGTGTGATCTGAATACACATGATATTGCACACTGACAACATTATCGTTTCAGCTATCTCTCTCCCCCCTCTCTCTCTCTCTCTAGGTCACTAATAACAACAAAAGTCTTTTTGAGTATTTGTATTTTTTTTATTGTAATTGGATCCTTGAGATAAGAGCAGAATGAGACAAAATTTTTACGTTTATTTTGTACGTTAGAACTGTTAGGTCTTTGAGTATCGCGGGTCACGCAGACCTTGTTCGGGTTCGATCCCTTTATTTTTCCTTCATGGTCAGTACTCCAAAATAATTATTTATTTTACACATAATTTTTTGTACACTGAAATTAATATTTAATTTTTCTTGTACGAAAAAATACATTAAATACGGTATTCATTTTACCTCCTATATGTAAGTCTATGAAATATGAGGAATTTTACGCCGTGACAAAATAATAAAAATCCATCGAGAATGTCAAAGGTTATTTCAATTTGATTAAATTTACTCACATGAGAATTGGAGAGCAAGCAGAACAGATCCTTACTAGAAAGTCAACAAAACTGTTCATTTTGTTTCAGAACTTTCATTCAATATTAAATTATAATGTAAAATTACCCAAGTTTCGTTGTGTTTATTTTGGTCCATTTCCAGGTATGCAGTAAAATTTCATATTATCATGCACACATCCAACCTCGCTATGCTGGCAAACTTCATGAGCAGTGCAGTTGCACAGCTAGCTTGAAAACCAACAGTTTTCATCATCACCTAAAATATAAATTCCCCCCCAACAAAATTGTCCACATTTTCATCAAAATCGGCATCCACATCACCGTCATCACTTCCCGTTTCAATACTGTCTGCAATTTTGACCTCTGCACGTTCAAATTCAGTTTTGAAAAAAAAAATTCTATGAATCAGTCATCATCATCTCTTCATTTCGTTGAAGTCAAGATTATATCTGCACTGCTTAAAATACCAATTTTCACCACAAAATTGGCTATATTCATCCATATCTACATCCACATCACTGCCATCATTTGCTGCTTCAGTGACATCTGCCATCTTGATCTTCACATATTCAAGCCAATGTTTGAAATCAAATTTTCAAATAACCAGTTATCATCAACTCCGTTTATTTTGATGAAGTAAAGATAACGATCCCCACTGCCTAATATGTCAATTCTCTACAAGAAATTGTCTTTATTTTCAACTAATTCGGCAAGCACATAACTGCAATGACTTGCCTCTTGAGTACTGACCATCATTTTGATATCCGCATATTAAAAGAAAATTTAATTTTTACCCATTTTGGGGGTCTTTTAAACTCATTCTGTTAATGCATTTGTGTACCTTCTACCTTTATTTCCTTCTTTTCAAAAGAGTACATGTAAAATGATAACATATTACACAGTTAAATGCACTCTTCCACAAAGTGCTTGACAGAATGTAGTGAACATACGACCGGAATTATATCCCGTTGGAAAAGGGTTAATTAGTCACACTGGCTTCAAGCCTGTTTACCTAAGTCTAGCCATTAACTATTCTGGGAATTGGCCATGGCTGACCCAATATATACAAAGGGGGGTATCACAGGGGAAATGAGGCAAGTGATGGGGACATATTACACGGAGAAACGGTGCATCCTTTAATAATTTCATGCATATTTGACCCGGAAGCTCAGGCCCCTGAGAGCCCTGACTTTATCTACCTTTGTCAAGCAATTCATGCCATCTGGATGTACTGAATGCCTGAATCTACCGCTTTCCATTTATTCATTCACATTAAGTGATATATCACACATAGAGTAAGTTGTCATTGATAATTGTTGCATATGTGTGTGCTCTATTACCACTTAATTGCATATTGGGCTATGCGACAAAATTATTGGCGAAACAAAACACTTCAAGCAAAAAATGTCTGGCATGATTAATTAGTGGTGTTGTAAACAGTCTTATTATATTGTGTTTACTCAATCCAGATACAAAGTGTATCACAATTTGACTTCAATCCTGCGAGTCAATGCAATTAAATTAACGAAAGGGGCATTGCAGACTTTAGTGTTGGATTCCAGTATGAACTGATTAAATAACAGTAATGATTCTTAAATTTTTTTTTTATTGATTATACAGAAGATCAACTTCCATGTGTGACATTCTGTTTGATTACACTAATTAAAGAGCTTTAAGTTGCTTGAAATCACTGACTCTGAAGGAAAAATGTTCTGCAGTTATTGTAAACAATATCCCAAACTGGCACAGATTGGAAATTCAACCAGTGTATTTGCCAATGGAACTGACAATTTCAAGATTGAACCAATCAAGTCTCGTGACAGTTCTGGATATCATATGGCCTGTGTAGCACAGTATATATATGAAACTTGCCAGCATGTACAGAAAATCCCTTAAGTTTCAGTTGCTGACATCGCATTAGGAAAGACCATTTCAAAACTAAATGAGAATGAATTGGGAAATAATAAGAGCTCTCTCTTTAACACAGTCTACACCCTAATCCATTAAGGAAAACCATTTTATGATATGGAAATGCTGTTTGCACTCCAAGAGAAGAATGATATTGAACTTAGTGTCAAGTACAAGAACAGACGTGGGCTTTATTCTGTCAGTTAATCAAAGTCTCGAGAAGAAGCTAGGGAAAATCTGAATTCCAGTAAATTCCTTCTCTATTCTTACTGATGGAAGTACTTATCCTATGATATCTGAGCAAGAATAGTCTATATAAGATACCTTGACAATGGAAAACTAAAACATTAGGCCCTTTGAAGAAATAAATATATTGTACATATTTCTTTCGTTCTTTCTATCGACTAAAGTACATGTGTCTCATTGAATCTGGGCAGGTGATTGAAATTTTGGGACAAGTGAAGAGATGGCAAGACAAGTGAATATTCGGAAATTAATTGTCATGGGCAAGTGGATGAAAACAAATATGATCAACCCTGCTTGTATGTCACAAGAAAATTTATCTTGGCCTTTGAAACATTTTTTGAGGAATTATCAATTTCCTGTTGCGATTTCTATTTAAAAGCATTTTCTACTACTGTTTCAAGTACTGCCATCAGTAGAACAAAATCTAAAGGGGATAACTACTATCAGGTATAAGCATTTACCTAAATTTCAGCTGCATCCTTTGACATACAAAACTGAATTGGAAGGGCATTGGAAATATATTTTGTTAGTGAATTTAGCAAGACAACAAAGTTTTTTACTATTATTAGTAATAGGAACAATATTTGTGTGCACAAAGTTGCAACTACACTGTATTTTATAATGTAAATATAGTATGGATCCAGTTACTTCATACATATGGCAGCCTTGTAATTATCTTCTGAAGTAGCTGGCTCAGACTAAAAGTACATGGCCAAGTCAACGCAACAATATATATATATTTTTTTACAGTATTGTAAAAGTTGACAGCTACAAATGTTAAAATTAGTAAAAGTATGTTTTTAAGCTGTTGCCAGCAGCTGTTGAGAAGGCTGTCATGGTGTATGTTTTAGTTTTTGTCTCATGATTGTGTTTGGTTTTATTCACTTGGTTCACTGACTTGCTGTGGCATGTGCAAAGTGTCAGCGTCCTATGCCGTAAGCATCAAGGAACTGAAATCCCCAAGCCAAAGAGGGGGATGGGGATATATTTCTGCACAAAGGAGGGAATTAATGCAGAAATAAGGATAAGACCTGATTGATGTGAATAGACCCTGATACCTGGGTAATTCTAGCTCCGAATATAGACCTTGTATAAATCCTGAGCATTTAGAGATATTCCTACCAGAATAAGTACAGCAGACAATGATCAAATTTTAAAAAGAAAGTATTTTTATTCATCTATTTTTTTTATTCATGAACTTTATAATGATAACAAAATAAATAAGTCTTTACACCTATTCCATTGATCAATCATGAATCACTACAAAGGTAACATTATTTATGCCTTTTTTATGATGGACCTTGAGAACAAAAATTTGACAGGAATGTTTTAACATCAGCTAAATCAATCAGCTTTTTGACAATTTTTTGACAGAAAAATCTTTGACTTTTTAAAAGAATGTGGTTTATATAACAAATTTTGATCCTATATTTTAAGAACTTTACCCTTTAACCTTTGTTTTATCAGTGTTTCCCCTAGGGGTATAAGATTGAGAGTGTCAGAACTGGGGGTCAGACTGAGTAAAAACCAAACCTTGGTGTCAGAACTGGAGGTAAAATTAAAAAATTGGGCGTCTCTGATGCACAAATGAGGGTAAAGGGAAACACTGGTTTTATTTTAAATACTTTCACAGAACTCTGCCATCATTTAGATTTTATCGTTTTACTTGTAAGTGAAAATATTTTGTTTTATTTGGAAGGGTGTATCCCCTAATTTTCCTTTGATATTGTTAGAGCTATACATGTAATCAGCACAATATAGCCAGAATTGCATTGGTATGTCACTAAACATTATACACAGATACATATATTATCACTCTGTTTGCTGATGAAGGGACTTCAATAAAACTTTGAAGAAGAAAATCTACAAAGACACCTAACCCTATGTAAAAAAAAATGTTTTATACATGATTTCTGCAATCATTCAAGCCACAACGAGCTATTAGCAATGGGTGCATCACAAAGGGACCCATTCACTACAACTGGCTTCACAGGGCCTTAAAGAGTTGAACTCGTGTTGTGAAACCAAAGTTGAGAAAATATGGGCATTCAGAGGTCACGACTCCTTTAAATGATGATGTGGAATGTTTGAAATCAAACTCCTTCAAGGTCTCATCAATACAAGCAACATCCCATGTAAAGATATTAAGTTGATTGACAAGGGCCGTAACTCTACAAAATGAACTAGAAAAAACCCATAATGGCACATCTAGGTCTAAGAAACAATGTTCGCATCAAACTGTATCAGAAATGGAAGGAAAATCTATGATGATACATAATTATAAAATTATGTGAATTATATGACTGAAACACACATATGCAGTTATATACACATACACAATTCACAAGGAAAGGAACATACAATTAAAAGTTGAAATGGACTTTGGAAATGACTAATATAATAAACATTGATAGTTAAGCCACTTACAGTCTGTCAAACTTGCTATTCCAGCCAGTGTTGTAATTGGAACACTTGGGACCTCGCCATTCATTGTGAAAAAATTTCTTTGAAGATTACATCTGGAAAAAATATAAAATCAAAACTAAAATACATGCGAAGTAAATAATTACCATGAAATACCATATGTTAACTTATTCTGCACTTCCACCCACTGTGTTTTCATACAAATGGCAAAACTTCCAGTTTAAAAGATTTGCTCAATACCTATCTTTCCAAGTTAACTGTGAAATAAGTTTTCAATACATTTGGATTTTCAAGCTTTCTCTTTGTCTAAGATAGAAGTTTGTATATATGGTAGGACTGGCTTATGGATTCATGGTTTATACATTTCAACTGGAATTGAAGATAACCAAACTGCTGAAAGTGTCACCCCAAATCCTGTGTTGTGCCCTCACATTTTAGAATTTTTTCTTCTTCTGCACAATACAACCTTTACAAGGGTTATAAAATATTCAGAGCTCACAGGGTTCTCCAGGATGCTGAAATCCGCGTAAAAGTACACAAATGTTTCATTTTTGGATGCATGAATATTCCAACAGTGGAGTCCTTGGTACGCAAGTTTTCTCCTCACCAAAATTCTTTCATTTGATCCGTTTCTACAAAGCGAGTATCAATTATGTAGTGCATGAGCTATCAAACAAAGTTCAAGTGATTGTAATGGGATTAGGTGAAGCCACATAGGTTAGATCTTAGCAGAAAAGGAGATGAAGATGCCCATTATTCGATCACCAACGCCTAATGATCATTTTGATCAAAGACTAATTACACACGCATGTGATTTGACACCTCTCTTTGATAAACATTACTCAGGACATTTTTAATCCATAATATTATAAATCCTTAAACGATGTTTGGAACACTTGCATTTTATCATCTACCATATTAGAAAAAAATTCCCAAGGTTTAAGGACTTATTTTGTTTGTTGGAGGAATACAAAGTCCCATGTTAATCATCATAAAATCAACTGTTTTTCAGTGTCATGTACAGATACACTTTCGTTTTTGAGTGATTATCATGTGCACTTTTCTGATGGCAACTTTACATAATTTCCTTCGTACGAAGTGCAAGGCTACAAATGAGCACAATTCTCATGACACTGACAAACAGAAATCAGTAGATGTATCTAGTTTTCAGAAAGAAAACAGAATGACAAGGAGACTTAGAGATTCATAGAATAAAACATGGGCCAAAAAATGAGAAAACAATGAAGCATTATTAGTTTTATACACAAGGAAAACTGCTACGGCAACCCAAAGAACACCAGATCCAGAACTTAAGATTTTGATCCTGAACCCACTTTGGAGAATTTTTCAAAGTTTGTTCAAGAAAAAAGTAAATGGAATATGGTCATTTGTTTCGTCTTCTGGTGTGTTGGAAAATGTATCGATTTAAAAAGAAATGAAGCTCTTAAATAAATCAATTAGAAAAAGAAAGTGTTATCTCTTACTTGATTCATTCTAGCTGCACAAAAAATTGAAGTATTGGCAAGATAAATGCACTGAGGATTGTTATACATGTAGTTGTAATATCATAAACAATCATGGCGATCAAATGCACTAATTTTTAATTTGCTTATTATAATACCAAATATTTCACAATGAATAAGCATCTACAATCTGAAGACATATACATCGGTGACACAAAAAATATGCAATGTTCTGAATTATTGCATGGAAAAAAAAGTATCATCATTGGGATTCCAAGTTTTAGGGCTGGGACTGCAACTTTCTTAAAGGAAGGAGTCGTGGATATAACTTTAAAAATCCTATGGAGAACCCAGACTCAAAAAAATTGGATAGCCCAACACCCAGGGCCCCTCTAAATCTAGATCTGGCCCCTCCCATATTCTACTTGAATTGCCCATCAGGTTTGTCAAAAAAAGATGTTACCTAATTTGCCTGAAGGAAATTTTGAGTGTGTCAATGAAATATGGCATTTTCATTCTGAAGTTCTTGAAAGACACTGGTAACTTGTCAATATTCAACTCCCTGCTAAGGTTCTTTCCACCTTATGAAGATCATCTGGTTAATTCTATTGAAAGCTATAAACTTTGCATTTGGGCAAGTGGATTTTGAATCAGGGCAAGTGATTTCTGTAAAGCTTCTTACCCTGGGTCTGCGTCTGAAAAACAATTTCTTTGTACACTGATTTAGACATTTTTAAAGATGGAATGCTCTATTAAAGTTTATTCAATCGCTTATTTACAGCCATTCCAATTAATCGAATAGTTTCAGATGAAGTGTCAAAAGGAGCATTCAAAATTAACCAAGCAGCTTTCTTCTAATGTTGTTTATTTGTGCTAACTGGCTCTTAGTACAACTTACCCATATTGTCAAACAGAAGTCAACAACATGCAAAATGTTTGCATTATTATAAAATTATTATAGTATTTCCTACTTTTATTTAAGTTATTTTACTTGTAAGCGATTTACAGAGGTGACATGTTGATTCCACTTTAAATCGCTTTCAGTTTACAATCTTACAAGCTTTTCATCTTCATCAGTTTCAATCCCTTCACCATGAGCGTCTACAGTATTTACCTGAAGCTGACATTGTACAGCATCTGCTGTGTTTGTATGCTCTCTGCAAATGGGAAGGTTATTTATCAATGGAAAAAAGAGCAGTGGTCCTAAGCTTAATACCATATTCAATTTCATGCGAGTCAGTTTGTACCGGTTTATTGACTATTTCCTGCAACCAGCAGTCTTTGGCTTTTGTTAAAGCTGCTGGTCAAGAATGACCCCTGCGAAAACGTAACTGTTCTTTGTGAATGAGCAAGAATGTATTTAAATATATATATACTGGACTGGTAAGCAGTTTCTGCCAAATTTAAGATAATGCAGACTTAGCATCATTTTGCAAAATGGGCCAATTCCACTTATTTTAACTTGTCCAAAAATCACCCAGAATTAATGCTCCAATTAATTAGGTACTTTTTACAGAAAATTCAATATTAAAAGTTCTGGCCCTGTAGTCACAAAAGTCTGAGCACAAAATGTAAAATCATCTTGACATTTTTGGGATCTTCACTCAATTCTTTCTATGGTCTAAAACATGAAAAATCATGTTATTTTTCAACATACAGGTCAAATTTAAAATATCATCTCAAAGACCCTCCAGCAACCCACGAGACAAACCTGACACATGCATCCTCTATTTACTAAATACACACATATTCTTACTATTATTATTATTCTTTTCTTCCTTTGACCGTTGTGCAGTTGTACAAACTCCATGCGGAAAGTTACACTTCCTGACCTGAATTCTTTCAAGCATAAGCTTTGTAAATTGAACTTTTGCAGTATTTAGACCATTAAATATTGTTTTTATTCTGTTTTATTTATAAAACCGTTTATTAATATTTAACAACATCGACCTATCAATACTGTTCATTTTTCATCTCCTCGCTCCTACTTTTATCATTACACTAATAGCACACCGAGGTGTAACTGTGCATAATACTCCAATAAGTGTGTTACAGCACAAATAGATATGGCAGACGTTTTTGAACTTTTGGGGTTTTGAGTCCGAGTTAAATTTTTGTACTCCACAGTTTCGTTCACTACGGTGACAGTCACTAACACCCCCACCCCCTTTTAATATCAACAATCGTCACAAGAGCAACAATAGTATCACATAGAGACTTCTTAGACTGCAAGGTTATATATCATATAACTGCTGCAATTAACCTGTTGCCTTTTTCTACAACTTTTTGATATCATATCGATTCATATTTACGATGAATCAAATAAAAACAGATCTAGGATAAAATCGATTGTTGCAAATTTTGATGTATGCACTCACCTGTCCTATTTTTCGACGATTCTTAGAAACAAACCGAGAACGTTCGGGTTATTCAAAGATATCAATGCAAACAGGAATAATTACATTATCGAACAGACAGCTATCCAGACAAACAGAACTAATATTATAGATGATACAAGCCCTAGTTTTGGGAAATCAAAACAATACCCGCGCCAAAAATTACAACAAACCTAATCACTGTAATTTCATATAATTACGAGGTAAAATAGTTCCCAATGTTGCGACCAATCTAAAAACAAGGTAATTTGGTATATCTCTTTGAACAACATAACTATAAATTTGTATTTTAAAAAAGTAAATACAAAATTTCTGAGCAAATAACTGCATCTTGTACTTTAATTTTATGAATCGCGGATGAGCACAAAGTAGCTTCGGAAATAGTTCCTTGTATATACGGGCTTCTTGAACGTCATCAAGATGGCCGCTACTGGTGTAAACAGAACCATGAAGCGTAGAGTGTTTATTGTCGGTGTTGGAATGACAAAGGTTTAAACAATAATATTGACATTTGCCATTAGCATATAGTTAGCTCTGTGTATCACAGAATGTTTTTTTTTTTAAATTTTCCAACCATATTAAGAAAGTTACAAGTTTATTTTAGTTGATCATAATAAGTGTTCGGGGCGTTTCAAAAGTTCAAAGTTTAGGGATAACAGGCCAAATTTAAAATTTCATGTCGGGTTCATAAATATGGTATTTTTGTGAAGGTCAGAGCATCAGAAATTACAAATTAGCAAGTGAAATATAATCCTTTTCTTGGTTTTTGCTCATAGTAAGTAAAAAAGAGTTATTTTATCACATGCAAAACTAAAAAATTGTTCAAAAAGTGAGAATTTTTTGTACAGTGTATATGATGAATATATATCAAATAATGGAATTTTTGGGGGGTTAATTCTTCAAGTAGTCACTACTGAATATAGCCAGACTGTTCTTGAGGCATAATTGACGCATATATGTAGTATATAAGAGGTTTTGTATGGTTTTAGGAGATCATATTGAAGTATAAGGATTGCAAAAACATTTTTATCTTTTCTAAAAATGTAGACTGCTAGTCCGAGTTTCCTCTGACCCTTCACACCCCATTTTTGAAATGTCCAAATATCAAAAATGGGGTGTGAAGGGTCAGAGGAATCTCAGACTAGTAGACTGCATGTCATAAATATGGGTAAAGCCAACATTAAAATAAACAAAATAGCTAAAAACATAATAATAAACACCTTTATTCATATGAAAGTGAAAAACAAATGACATTCAAAATATCCGTCTCCTTACTTTTCAAATAAATAAAAATGGAAAATGTAACAAGATACAATCCAGGGATTTGTTCCTAATAAATGCCTACCTGTATTGGAAACTTTTTTAGACTAACACATCTAAAAATATTGTTTTTATTATTCCAGATTTGCATGAAATATTATTTTTCTCTAATATTTCTTATGAAAATTTCAGTACATTAACACTCCATATGCTTTTTAAATGTTATGGTTTTATTTCACAGTTGTGTTGTGCTCAGATATTTTTTGTGACATAACAATATCAAATTATTTTTAAAAAAGGGTAAAATGATAAAGGCACAGACAAATAATGATGTTTATATAGGGGGAAGGATGTAACAACAACCTGAACAGGCAAAAAAAAATTGCTTGGGGGTGGGGGGTCACCTTATTCTTGCAGAAAACAACCACATCTGCACAAGTAACAAGTATAAATATGTATGAATCTTTTTTTTAACTACATTATTTTAATAACCATACGTATGAAGCAAGTTTGATACTGTATTGTAGCACTAATTATAAAAACAAACAGCATAAATATTGTTGCTACCGCTACCAGGTGTTCAAGGGAGAGAACTGATATGCATTTGAAACAAGGAGAAGTCTTTAAAATTCTAGACAGATTCCATAGTTAGATACATAAATAAAGCCTCTCCTGAGTGAAACCAGCCCCGATCCACACAGTTTTTGGATTTTTAAAGACATTTTGCTCTGAGTCATATCAGATTCTTACCAATAATGTATGGCTTAAAAGGAAACCTAATAGGTTTCCTTTGTGCAGATGATGACGTAAAATGTTGCTGCCATCCATGAAATAATCTAATCAGAGATAAAAGAATGGGAGGCATGTAAATAGGGGTACCCTCTCTGTACAAAAATAGTAAGATGGTGCCATTCTGCTGACAGAAGCGCCATCTGGCTACATTGTTATATTTGCAAAGTTCAATTTTGACAAATTGTTTTCTGAGATAGTAACAGGATATGATTTTTCCAGAATTATAAAATATATCGAAATGGAATGTTTTCTGCGTAATTTGAGCATGCAGAATTAAAAATAAACTCCTCTTTATGATATCTTTTGAAACAAATTCAGAGGAAACATTCAAACACATGCACCGTCCACAATTTGTAATATTTGTCTTATGTAACTTTTTCAAATTCATGACCTCAGAGTATTTCGTGCTCATATTTGCATATTTCTTACATATGTTTATATTGAAATGTTTTGTGAACTTTAAGCTTTAAGAATAAATTTACTTTTATGTGTTCCAGGTACATCTAACATCTTTCTGCGCATTTTTACAAAGTGCCCCCAAATATTTTTTGCATGAAATTGTATGTTACTGTTCAAACCAACAGTTCATATTAATTACAATATTCATGTACATTGATTTGAATTCACATTATAGTAAATAACAAATGCAATTTTAAAATTTGATTGTGATCATATATTTTTGGTCAATTTTCAATAGTTTAAAATAAAATAAATGACCCAAAAAAAAAAAAACAAGAATAACTTATTTTAAATATTTCCACAGTTTTTCTGCTGTTTATGAAGTTTATGTTCTCATTTTCATTACAGGAAGTAAAGACTTCTAGGGTGTAAATTTTGGAAGTCTCAACATTAAATTTTGGAAGTCCCAAATCTGTGATATTTTCTTAAAAATTCTGACCATTATTTTGAGGAATATTACACACAGGGTTCTCCATGGGATTTTGAAAGTTGCAGTCCAGGACTCCTTCCTTGAAGAAAGTTGCAGTCCCAATCCCAAAAATATGAGTCCCAATAACAATATTTTTTTTTCTCCTTGCAATAATTCAGAACATTATGTGTGTATTGTTGGGTTATCAATATTTATTTCCACTCACTCAGACATAAATGTGTCTGTAGTGGAAACACTTACTCAGACATAAACGTGTCTGTAGTGGAAATACTCAAACCCTTAAGACTAGTATGTAGAAGTATTTTATTCAAAAGTAAACCAGAAAATGGGTATATATATATATTTTATGCTAGGCCTTGAATTACTGGAATTTCCTAGTGAAATAATTGTGATATTTCACTGGAGTGAACAAATATATTTTTTTCACTGGCTGTCACTAGACATTGATAATATTATGACTAAGAAATTTCAAAATGTTGTAAGACACTTGCATTGTGTAAAGGTAATGATGGCTGCCTTGCATCCAGATGAACTGGGTTCAGATCCAGCAATGAGCAAATATTGTTTTTTCTTTATTTTGTTTTTATCTGCTGTTTTAGCTTGAATTGGGAAGGAGCATTATATTACAACTGATATTTTCTGTGTGAATATACACAGAACAGAGCAGAACATAAATGGTAAACTGCTGATATTATCGCCCAGGATACAATAAGAAATCTGCTACTTCATTCTGTTATAAAAATGGCTAAACAATATGTTTTAATATAAAATAAAAAGAAAATTTGCTTGCTCTGAGTGAATAACATATATTTCATCTCGTGGGTGAAAAAATTAAGTATTTTCACTCGTGGCTTTGCCATTATTCACTCGTTTGAAACAAATATCCTCTATATAAGTAATTGGATTGCTAATGCTCGTTCGTTGTGAAATATTTAGTATTTTAGTTATTGAATAAAAAACTGCAACAATTGAGAACAGTGATTGTCATTGTGATGTTACAACTATAACAATGCTCAATCACTTTACCTTGCCATTCTTTATTTTTGTGTGCAGATAGAAGGAATCAAGGAAGAGATTACATTTTCTTTTCTGTATTAATATATTTAATTAGCTTAATTCCATTTTAAAACAATAAATTTGCCAAGACACTGAAAGAAGGAAATAAATGACCAAATTCCATTCACTTTTCACATTGCATCTTTAAGCAACACAGCACATCATATAACATTCACTTTTTTCTTAAACAAACTTTAAGGTTTATATGCCCTTCTTGGTCATTACACCCAGGGACGTTGTAAGGGGCTGGGGATACGGGTGACCGCTGAGAATGCCAAGCGTTGGGGGGTGCCATTTAGTGAAGTTTGTAGTATTTATTCCGAGTGGGGGGGGGAGCAACGCTTGCCTGGGGCGCTGTTTCGTCAAGCCAAAGTTGTGACGGCCCTGATTACACCATATATTTTGGCCATATGACTTATATGACCACAGCAGAAACATTACATTGCAACTAATTCTAACCGATAGGAGTTCCTAGATTACAGTGTTGCAATCACAAGTAGATATAAATGTTAATCAAATGCCACTAGAACAAGTAATTTTTGTTGTTGTTGTAGTTTTCAAAACTTCACCAAACATTGACCAAGTCCAAAAGATCTATATTTTCTTTTGAATTAACCGCTAAACATGTAGTTGTCAACATGAGGTTTCTCATCCGTAACAATGGTGACCTCTATAGTTTGAATAGATGAACACTGTGGTATGAAGATACCTGTGCATGTGCTTCATGTACATTTATAGGGGTTGTGTTAAGATTGTTTTGAAATGTTTTTCCCTTTTTCATTTTCTGATGAAGTTTTATAAGTTTAGAAGTGATTTTATTATTTTATTTTATTTTATTTTTAAAAGCAAAATTCTTGTAGCATAATTCTTTACAGAATGCTGGCAGAATGGGATTGGTCTCTTTCTCTCAGCAAGAAAGCAATAATAATTCCATGATATGTACATTTTAAATTTTTTGTTCAGTATGAAAAGAACTGCCAATTTTTTTTTCTTCTGACAGCAGATAATAATATTTCACACTATTCACCACCACAACAACACTTACAGTGACAACAACAGGGACAGGTATAACATTGATGATAGGAAGCTAAAAGAAAAGATTCAGAAGAATGGAATTATATAAATAATGATATATTTTTTCCCCTTTTTTGGAAACAAAATACTCATTATTTAAGCATTGTTATTGAAATGTATAATACAGAAAATAAAATCACATTCATTTACTTTTCCTTAATATATGAATAATGGAGTTTAGTATAATTATTATTATTGTTATTATTATTACTATTATTATTATTATTTACCACATTAAAAATGTAGTATGAATGTAGTAATAATGACAAGACGAATTACTGGAAATTAAGAGATAATCTTCATGTTTCATTGAAGGTTTTCAGAATATGAGTAAAAACTCAGAATATGAGTACCAAACTCTGTTTCTTATGTACTCTTTTCTTATGTGCTCAGATTAGCCTATTTATGTTGTATTTATTCAAGTAAATCATATAATTCATGCCAGAAAATGAAGTAATTTGATTGCTTATTAATAGTCTCCTATCATTCATTTTATTGAAGTAAGTTATATTTGTTTAAAGTAACCGTGTAAAAATGAGTACTTGTTAAGTCAAAACCAGTAACCAGGTTGTAAAACATTTACTAAAATCAAGTAAAATATGTATGTAATTCATGCTTGAAAATTAAGTAATTTGATTACTTAGTAATAGCTTTAAATAAATCATTTTCCTGAATTAAGTAATTAATCTGTTAAAGTAAGTAACACGAGGTAAAAGCGAGTAATTAGCAAGTAAAAACTAGTATGCAGGTAGTAAAACTTCTACTTAAATCAAGTAAAATGAAATTACTATTTAATTTGTTTTTTGGAGTGTGCATATTGACAATTCACTTTTGTTACGACTCTATGGTCTAGAAAAATGTAACAGAAAGAAAGTGAAACCAACAAATCAAGTAAAAATAAACAAGCAATTTATTTCTCGATAATTCAAATGAAAAATCAAAAAGACACTTACAGTAATGTGTATTAAAATCCAAATAATCCAATAAGAATTAGTGTTCTAATCACAAGTCTTAAATATAGAATGTTCCAAATTCACGGCTGTATTCTTGAATGTTATGATGTGCCAATGGTCTTCAAAGTCCTGATGTACTAGTAGTCTTTAATGTGCTGATGTCAAAATGAAATACTCCAAAATATCTCTGAATAGGTTCACATAAATTCCAAAATCATAAATTAAAAATCCAAAATCCAAAAGTCTATGAGCACTGTTATAATCCAATGAATATTTAAATAATTCCTCTCTTAGAATTTTGAATTACTTGCCACAACTGTAATAGCTCTTGACTGCTAGTAATGTCGAAACTGAAAAACTGTCAACTAAACATGGTATATATAAAGATTGGTCACATGACAGAATGTTCTAGAATATGTGTCATCTTAATGGAATTTTACTTGTAGGGACATGACTTTTTACACATAACTCTAAGGATTTTCCAGTTTTATCTGTAAACAAAATCAACCTTGACCTCAAATTTGGTAAACATTTTGTTTATCAAAACTATCCTTTAGCTCAAATCTGAAGTAAACAACCTAATTCAAGGACACTAGTTAAACATGTTTTTTTTCTTCTGATAAACAACATTAAGATTTAAGTAAATATTAAAGTCGAGAAACATTTATAATTTTCTAAAATATCTATAATATTATATAAACATCATACATAACACTTTGCTCCCCCAGTTTTTGTTAGTTATTACCCTTTTTGTCTTGAGCATAATGCAGTGTATGACACAATCTCATTAGCACAGCTAGTACCGCAGTTTCTTGTGGATTGCCATGAAACTTGGCAAATGTTATGATCATTACCTGAAGATATGCATATTGACAAATCACTTTTCTCCGACAATTTTTGTTAGAATTATTGCCCTATTGCTCTTTTTGTCATGTAGCTTAGTGCACTGTATGACCCAATCTTGTTAGCGTAAATAGTCCTGCAGTTTTTGATGGATTACCATGAAACTTGGTAAATATTATGGTCATCATCTGATGGTGCACATATCTACAAATAACTTTGCTCCTGCAAAGTTTGTTAGAGTTATTGCCTATTTTGTTTCATAGCTTAATGCAGTGTATGACAAAATCTCATTAGTGCAGATAGTTCCACAGTTTTTGTATGAATTGGTGTGGAACTTACTACGTATTATGGTCATCATCAGAAAATATGCATGTTGATAAAATCATTGCACTCACATTATTTTAGAATAGTTATGTGCTATTTTTACCATTGATTCATCTCCATCATGGGGCATGGGGGTGGCTGAGGGGATGTATTTACATTAGCAAATTACTCACCATTCCTCAGTTTTTATTGATGGTTTCTGTGATTCTTTAAAGTAAGCGCTCAAGATGACCCCTGCATTTATATGACTTCTGATCTTTATGAAATATAATCCAGGATTTTAATTTGAGTAAAGAGAGGAAAAGTCTTTGAAATAAAAACATTAGTTCTTCAAAATTATGTTTAGTCTAAAACAGAACATTCATGGTTGGGGTATAGAAGATAATATCAGTTATTTCAGGCCATTATAGCTTTATCAAAGTTACACATTTTGACCTTACAGGATGAGCATACTGTACATGTTATCATCTTGTCATTCAGGTAGAGGTAGACAAAGTCCATTGAGATTTCTAATGGTCATAAGTGCTTTTACTTTTACACTGTAGATTTAGCTGTCAGCATTTTTAGCTCTATTTGTCATAGAGCAAAAGAGCTTATGCAATGGCCTGTCATCCGATGTCTGTAGTCCATCATCTCTACATTAGTATGAGTTTGTTATCATTACTCCTAAACTGCTGGATTGCAGTGAAACTTTACATGCACATTCATCCCAAGGTCTAGTTGGGCCTAATGAAAATAGTGCCCCTTCAACAACCAATATGTCCACCATGGCAGCCATCTTAAAAATCTTGTTGCTACTCCTCAGCGCTCTCAGTAATGAGGGGCCACCATGTCCTGTACCCCAATTTTCAGTTTTGGACACCTAGTCTTCAAAGTTGTGTGCATCCATTTTTTCTTAAATATTTTTTTACAGGACCTATGGAAAAACATTAAGCCACAACCAGGTCAATTAAAGCAGATTAGCACAAAACAAACAAACCAATTTTAACACATGTTTATACACTTTATTGTCTGTATCAGATGGCTGTGACAAGCAATTAACTGGCATTTATCATCAAGCAAAATCACTCTACTGAGTAGTCTTTTCATCTTAAGCAAACATCTGCAAATTGAATCAGAGTAGACTAGATTCAGTACATTTGTCTGCTTGCTTCAATTTTGAATTGTTCAAAAATGGTTTGGTTACCCAATAAAAACACAAGGCACAGCACAGTGAATTATATTGGTTTGATTAAATTGATTTATTTGTGATTTATTTTTGAATAAACAATGAACATTGCCATGTGGCAAACAAACCTATTAGGTTTATTTGGAAAGAGGTAAGTGTGTAGTGATGACACTTATGTAAGTGGTTAAGGACTGATCCCTGTGTTAATGAAAGTGAGACTGAAAAGGAAAATGAAGCAGTGTCCGATTGTCCCAAACCAACAGACATGCCTGTGAAAGTAAAGGTTAAATAATGGGGCAATGAGTGGTTTGAAACTTTTAATTGATCCTATAACATTAGAGTGATGGAGAGATTTTAATGGACAGATTTTAACAAAGTGCAGTGTTTGTTGTGAAGCAAGAAAAATGGTCCTTTTGGGACTACCAGTTCCAGGAACTTATGGTTCTGTGTTTTCATGCCATGAAACAAACAGAGATTAATAAAATGTTAGACTCTCGTATTTCTGTATGGGATCCCCAGTTTCAGCAGGCTGAGAGTCCTGGACTCCCAGTTTCAAAATTCTACTCAGAGCTCTGCAGATCTAATATCTTAAATGGCTGCCTCAGTGGCCAGCTTAAAAATCTTGTTATTACTACACCTCTTGAAAAGATGGTCATATCAACATGGAGTTTTCACTCTAAGACTTCTTATGAGGTTTACTTGGTCCTAAATTAAAATCAGGCCCCATTGACATCCAGTATGGCCACTGCTACAGCCAACTTGAAAATCTTATAACTTTTCCTCCTGAACAGATGGTCATATTGACATGGGGTTTTCGCTAAAAGACTTCTTATAAGGTCTAGTTGTTCCTGAATGAAAATGATCCCAGTATGGTTGCCCTAATGGCCACTAAAAATCTTGTTATTGTTAACATGAACTTTGCCTGAACTGATGGTATTATCAACATGGGTTTCACTAAAAGACTTCTTATGAAATCTAGTTGGTCCAAATTGAAAATTGTGCCGATCTTACGTCCAATATGGCTACGGTCTTTCACTTTACCCTCATTTGTGCATCAGAGACCCCCAAATTTGTAATTTGACACCCAGTTCGGACACTAAGGTTTGTTTTTTTCTCAATCTCACCCCCAGTTTTGATTCCAAGAGGATTGCTGACTCTCAATCTTGCACCTATTGATGGCTACATAATCTTGTCATCCCTTCTCTTGAATGGATGGTCAAAGTAGCATGGGGTTTTCACTGAAAGACTCTTTATGATGTTGGTTCTGAATGAAAATGGTGCCAATCTGATATCCAATAGGACTGCAGTGGTAACCATCTTGAAAATCTTGTTATAGCTACTTCTCCTTAACAGATTGTCACATAGACATGGGGTCTTCACTTGACATCTATGATATCTAGTTAGACCTAAATAAAAATGGTGCTATCAAACATCAAATTCAGTGACCATGGTGGCCATCTTGAAAATATTGCTACTCCATTTTAAGGGATGGCCATATTGACCTCATGTTTTCATTAAAACACTTTTCAATATATATATGTAGTTGCAGAGCTATAGATAAGCTGAGTATTTTGCATATTTTAAACCAATGAATTGACTAAAAATGCATCATTTTAATACGTTCAAAAAATACAAAACATATTTATTTTACGCATTTTGTTCCAAGTTTTCAGTATATTACTCCTACCATAAGCATAGTAATCTTAGATGTCTCCTCACAGATGAAAGAAGCTGTGATTAAATAAAACTAGTACACAAAGAAATATTACTGATTATCTGTGGGATGATAATAAGACAAAGATAACAGCTTGTAAAACACAATCAGATATTATTTGATGCTTGCATAGGGAAGAAACCCTTAAAAAGCATGATGGCAGTCCAGTATCAGAAAGAACACTTCAGAAGTGGAAAGATCGGTATCCTTGACTTCAGTTTATAGAGGTGGAGGTTGAAAAGACTATACACATACTGTCTAGTACTCAAAGAAAAAGCTCATACCGTATATTTGATGCAGTATTAAGATCTTGGATATTCTCAATACAGTCAAATGGCATGGCTGTAAAGCCAATGAGCAAAGCTTCCTTGTTAAACCCTTAAAAGTTCCTATATCTGATTTCAGTATGATGACCAGTTGTGAATTGAGGAGAGTGTCTTCTGACACATGCAGAATAGTGGTCACAAACTTATATTATCAGGTTTATTAGTGTAACCATTTGTGGACTAAGGGATGGATAGTAGGTCCAGTGCACCCTTTCATGTGCTGTAAGAGGCAGTGGCAAAGTGAAGCCACGGTGGCACAGTGGTTAGCATGCAAGTTTGAATCCTGCCATTGGATCATTACTCCAATTGCCTCAGCACTAAATAACCTACTTGTGTTGCTGTGCCATAAAACACCAAACCAACCAAATCTGTTAGTGTAAATTTGATTTATGAGGGTCATGGTATTTCTAGTTATCCTGTCAGGACTATGTATAAGTTGTGTGGAACCATATGTTTTGGAAACACTTGTGCACTTTATTGGAGTATTCTTTAAATAATCTCTTAAACTCTTCGTGGATGTCTCATAATCAAATTTATCAAAGGCTTTCTAAAGTTCAGTTTTGAAGGGTTCCATCCAAACAGCTTTAGAATTTGAAGGTTCATATACTGAGCATATTAGAATTGGCTTTGTTTGCATCAGTTAACTGAGCTCTATTCAGATACTTTCAGCTTCACCATTTTCAAGATCATTATGCAATATTCATTCCACAAATAGAAAAAGTGGGACCCAGATGACCCCCAACAGGGTCAAAAAGTGCAGTCACGTAGAAAAAACAGGAGTTGCAAATATCCTTAATTATTTCTTGTTTAATCAAGACATTTAAACATATATCATTATCACATGAAATCACATCATGGATTCGTTAGCTCTGCTGGTCATAGACTAGAAGAGCTTTTGGGATGGTCTGTCATCTGTTGTCTGTCAGCACAAGTTTGTTATCACTACTCCTCATAAACTACTTAGAGGATTGCCTAGAAACTTTACACGCACATTCATCCCATGGTCTAGTTGGTCCTAAATGAAAATCTTGTTATCACTATTCCTTCTGAATGGAAAATCATATTGACTTGGGATTTTTGCCAGAAGACTTCTTATGATGTCTAGCTAGTCCTAAATAAAAATGGTGCTGATCTGACACCCAAGATGTATGTGAATGAAAATGGTGCTGCTCGGACATCTAATATGGCCACCATGGCAGCCACCTTGAAAATCTTATTATCGCTATTCTTCCTGAATAGATGGTCATATCAACATAAGGTTTTCACTAAAAGACTTCTTATGATGTCTAGTTGGTCCTAAATGAAAATGGTGCCAGTCATACATCCAATATGGCTGCCACAATGACTGTCTTAAAAATCTTATTGTCAATACCTCCCCTGAATGGA
Organism: Margaritifera margaritifera; assembly: GCA_029931535.1. Taxonomy (NCBI): domain Eukaryota; kingdom Metazoa; phylum Mollusca; class Bivalvia; order Unionida; family Margaritiferidae; genus Margaritifera; species Margaritifera margaritifera. Next base: position 1,515,365 of record JAQPZY010001628.1, read on the forward strand.
TGATCATTATGACATGGGGTTTCACCAAAAGACTTTCAATGGTGTCTACTTTGTCCTAAATGAAGATGGTGCCAATCTGACATCCAATATGCGTACCACAGCAGCTAATTTGAAAATCTTGTTAGTGCTGAAGATGGTTTCAGTTGTATCTTTCAAATTGCTAGAGTCTGATTTAACAATGACTGATTTAAAGTATATAATGCTGAAAAAGTTAATATTTATTGCAGAAATTAATGAATCCATGACCAGAGTGCCTGTGATCATTAACAGCCTGTTGCAAGCTTTCTGTACTGGGATTTGAATTCCTTATGCTCAAGTAACCATTCTCTAGAATTCATTTTAGTCTTCAATTTTACCTCCCATGATGCTGCTGTTGTAATAAGTACAGCAATGTTTTTGCCGAAGATCGCATCTTTTTCTTTACATTTTCTGTCAATGATCATCAACCATATGCTTTCGATTAGTGTCCATCCTAATTAAAATCAGTGAGACATTTCTGTAGGCCAGTGAAATTGAACATCTTATGCTTCTTTGGCAAAGAGCACACTCTATTCAGTAAGCTTGGGATGCACTCAATTCAGTTAGTCTAAAATCAGCATTAACAATTATCTTTTATCATTATTGTCTTGGGTCTTTTTTGTGTGTCCTGTTGGTGCCATAGAAGGAACTTTATTGTGCCAAAGATGAACAGTTAGGGTCATTGGTGCAAGGGTGCAACCTAAAATGAACCCTGATGGTGCTGCTGAAACAACAGATTCTCTCAATGACTATCACTTCTTTTTTTTTTTTGCTGTATGAAATACAACTGGTTTTATGTGATATTTTGCTGAACTAGATTTTGTTTGTTAGCCATATAGTTACTGATACCCATGATCCTAACCCCTTTCCCTAGGAATCGTGACCCAACAAATTGACTAAGTTTTCATGAGATTTTATTCACTTCACAGTTTGAAAAGCCAGGTAGTAGAGAAGGCTTTGACTACCCTCAGATGGCCAAAGAGGCAGGTAAGAACAAAATGAGAAGAATAAAGAGGAAAAACAATTGTTGAAGGGAAAATCTGGGCTAAGGCATAATATGCACTCAAAATAAAGTTTATTTTCTTTATTACATTTGTAAAATCAGAGCAGCATTACTCAATAAGTCAGTAACTTAAGGAGAAATCAGCCCCTTGTTTATAAATATTTCCAACACAATAAGTATGCCATTTTCTTGTAGATGGTATTAAGTCAATGACATGTAACCGACACTTCTAGTTTTTATTGCCAGGTTGGGTCTGTCATATTAAATGCACTCTGATCTTCATGTATGTATGGTCCATTGAATGTGTGTGTGTCTTTTTGTGTGAACACTCATGAAGAAATAGAGAGCACAGATGTATTACAGTATGTAGACAAATAAATATTTCAAAACTTAGTAAATAAGCCCTCTGTATTTTCACTTGTAAATTATCAACCATGCTTTAGTTTATAACAAAAAGGTAAGTAATAAAGACATTTTACCCACATGTTTTATGTAACAATTCATAATTCCTAGGTTTATTACAAAATTAATAATACAATAAAGTCTATCACCATATCAACTTATATACTTGATCAATTGCTGACCAGGTCTGTGAAATGTTATTCAGTATTGCAACTCACAGGCTTCACTAACTAATAAAACAAAATTTACTAAGAAATATAGCAATAAAAAAAAGTATATTGGCTGCATCAATAGGTAGAGCATGAGACTCGTAATCCAAGGTTGCTTGTTCTGTACCTGCCCAGGCCAGTCCTCTTTGGGTGCCTGGGTGTGTACTTGGAAAAGGCACATGGCTACCATTTTCTTGGCATGATATAGCCAGAATGTATTAAAAAGGGCCATTAAAACCAACCAAACCAAAAAAAATATTTATATATTGTCATGTATAAACAAATTAATTTCCTGACTCTGAATTGTTTGTATAGATCTATGTTGCTGACATAAGCAATGTGTTGATTGTGAAAAGAAGATAATTCTCAATTCTGTATAAATTTTATATGAAGACAATAAAAAGGTAGACTCTCTTGTGCAAAAATATTTGTTTTAAGAAATATATGCATGAAAAATACTGTAGATAAAAAAAAAAATAGAACCTATTTGTTGATTGAAGCTTTACTGATCATCATAATTACTGAGTAAGCCAATTTGAAAATGTGCTGCATGATTACAGACACCAACAGGAAACCTTCATATAAATTCGTTCGAAAGTCGTACCTTGTCTGGCTTTCAGGCTTTAAACTTATCTATCTATATAATGTCCAAGATTAACAATTTCAAGAGAGAATAGTTCACTGCAAGAATTTGGTGCAATATACTTATTGAAATTACTCGTTTATCAGATTACCCTTAACTTTCACAATTTGTTTTTTGTTCATAGGAACAAAGGCAATGCAAGATGCTGGAATCACCTATGATGAAATTGAACAGGCTTGTGTTGGTTATGTATATGGTAAGTTTTGTATTGCTGCTGCATTCTTCTTCAATTCAGTAGTGTAATTAAGTATTGCCAATTTTTAAAATAAAATATATGTAACAAATGAATGGTTTCATTGTTTGCAATTTTGAAATCCTTCTTTTTGTTCCTTTAGTCTTTAAATTAAGTGAAAGTATTTATTGTGGTATTTAGTGTTCAAGTTGTGGGTACATGTTTATATATTGCATTTATCTATGGTTATATTACATTTCATATCTCCTCCTATGTGCATGCCATAGTTAAGTAATTTGGAAATGGGATACATCTATATTTAAACGCTTAAAACTTTATTTCCTCCCAACCAGACCACTGTTACCAGTTTTTATCCCTGTGTTTTTAGCTCTAGTGGTCATAGACCAGAGGAGCGTATGGCATGGCCTATTGTCCATTGTCTGATGTCTGTCTGTTAGCACAAGTTTGTTATCATTACTCCTCCTAAGCTACAAGGAGTATTGCCATGAAACTTTACGCAATCATTCATCCAAAGGTCTAGTTGGTCCAGAATGAAAATTTTGCCTCCTAGACATCCAGTATGGCCACAACAGCAGCCATCTTGAAAATCTTGTAATTGCTAGTCCACCTGAATGAAAGGTCATATTTACATTGGGTTTTAACTGAAAGACTTATTATGATATCTAGTTGGTCCTAAATGAAAATGATGCCAATCTTACATCTAATAGGGCCACCACAGCAGCCATCTCGAAAATCTTGTTATTGTTACTCCTTCCGAACAAAAAGTCATATTAGCATGGGGTTTTCACCAGAAGACTTTTTATAGTGTATAGTTGGTCTTAAATGAAAAATGGTGCTGATCTAACATCTGGTATGGCCACCATGGCAGCCATCTTGAAAATCTTGTTATTGTTACTCCTCCTAAATGAAAAGTCATATCAACATGGGGTTTTCACCAGAAGACTTCTTGTGGTGTCTAGTTATTCATGATTGAAAATGATGCCAATCTGACATCCTGTATGGCCTCCCAGGTAGCCATCTTGAAAATCTTGTTATCACTACCCCTCTGGAATTAATGGTCATATTGACATAGGATTTTCACCAAAAGTCTTCTTATGATATCTAGTTAGTCCTAAATGAAAATGTTGCCCTGCAGACATCCAATATGGCTGCCACAATGAACATATTGAAAATCTTGTAACTAATTCTCATAAAATGGTGGTCATTTTGGCATTGGGTTTTCACCCAAACTCATCTTTTGATGTCTGGTTTGTTCTCAATGAAAATGGTACCGATTTTACATCCAATATGGCTGCCACAGTGGCAGATTTGAAAATCTTATCACTCAAAAATATAGATGGTTTCAACACTCAGCAGTTAAAAAGAAGAAATGATCTTTTCACGAGTTCCTAGAAGAAAATTTCGGACAGTAGAGCATAAGGTCCTTTGATGGACTCTTGTTGAAGAAAAACATGGAGATATTGTGATCACCTCCATCTGTCCACAATGCTGACTACTTTCCTATGATGTAAACTGGTACAAAATATATTTTGTTTCTGACTCCACTTCTTCTTGGACCCCAGGAAGGTGAATAATAGGAAAAGATGCAATTTCATCCACAATTCTGAGTATTTATGATAGACATGATTTTTGGCTAAAAGGGATTTCAGTCCCTTCGGAACTAATTGCAAGCTGTCTATTCTTCTTTTACAAAACATGTTTTTTCTACAATTGGAACTGACTATATTTAACTCTACTGACCAGTCAAGCTTATGACAAAACTCAGATTCTAACCTTAAGATGAAGTGAGCAAATCTTAAAGTGGATACCTAGCTTGATTATATTGTAGCAGTTCTTCAAATGATACAAAATTATTTCGATAAATAATGCTCTTTAATGTGATTGATAAAATATTTTCTCCCACAGTATTTTTATGAATGTTGTGTTATGTATGATGTTTATATAATATTATAAATATTTTAGGAAATTGTAAATGTTTCTTCACTTTAATATTTGCTTAAATCTTAATGTTATCAGGAAAAACATGTTTAACTAGTGTCCTTGAATTAGGTTGTTTTGATCAATATGTTTTCTCAATTTGAAGGTCAAGGTTGATTTTTGTTTACAAGTAAAAATTCCATTAAGATGACTCATGTTCTAGAACATTCTGTCATGTGACCAATCTTTATATATACCATGTTTGGTGGACATTTATTCAGTTTTGACATTACCATCAGTCTTGTAAAGAGCTATTACAGTTGTGAAAATTCATTCCAAATTCTAAGATAGGAATTATTTTAAATATTCATTGGATTATAACAGTGCTCATAAACTTTTGGATTTTGGATTTTTAATTGATGATTTTGGAATTTATGTGAACTTATTCAGAGATTTTGGAATACTTCATTTTGACATCAGCACATCAAAGATTTCTAGTACATCAGGACTTTGGAGACCATTAGCACATCATAACATTCAAGGACACAGCCGTGAATTTGGAACATTCTATATTTAGGACTTGTGATTAGAACAATCATTCTTATTGGATTATTAGGATTTCAGAACACATTACTGTAAGTGACTTTTTGATTTTTCATTTTAATTATCTAGTAATAAATTGCTTGTTGATTTTTACTTGATTTGTTGGTTTCACTTTCTTTCTGTTACATTTTTCTTAGACCATAGAGTCGTAACAGAAATTGGGGGTCGTCTTCTGGGATCTGAATTTCTTTAAAGCATATTAGAGATATTAAATTTATCTTTGAAATTCATATTGATTTTGTCTCTGAATTTTTTTTGTCTTTGGCAAAGATTTTATATAGAGAAATTTTTTTGTGTGAAACCAACAAGCATTTACAATGGCATCTAATGTTCAGAATTTCATTTCAAAACCTACCCAGGAGGGGTTAGAGTGCATGAGAAAGGATGAGTTGCTCGAGCTTGCCAGAAAATACAGTCTATCTGAGGCAAAAGTATCATTGACAAAACAGGAGATAAAGATTATTTTAATTCAGTATTTAGTAGGAAAGGGAATTTTTGATAGCAGTGCTTTAAGTTTGAAGAGAAAGCCTGTATCTGGTTCTGACAGGAAATTAAGGGAATTAGAGTTAAAGAACCAGATTGATTTAGAATTGGCAAAGCTTCAGATTCAGAAAGAGAGAGAGAAAGAAGAGAGGCAGATACAGATGGAGAGAGAGAAGGAAGAGAGGCAGATACAAATGCAGAAAGAAGAGAGACAGATACAGATGGAGAGAGAGAAAGAAGATAGGCGGATACAGATGGAGAGAGAGAAAGAAGAGAGGCAGATACAAATGCAGAAAGAAGAGAGGCAGATACAAATGCAGAAGGAAGAGAGGCAAATGCAGATGGAGAGAGAGAAAGAAGAGAGGCAGATGCAAAGAGAAGAAAGGGAAATGCAATTTAAGTTAAGAGAATTAGAACTGGCAAACAGAGCACACTCCACTCCTTTAAACACAAGTCCAGGTTTTGATGTTACTAGATATATTAGGTTAGTACCCCCTTTTCAGGAAAAAGAAGTAGATAAATACTTTCTTCATTTCGAGAAAATAGCTGAAAACTTGAAATGCCCCAGAGAGCATTGGACTTTGTTGTTACAAAGTGTACTTATTGGCAAAGCTCGTGAAGTCTACACTTCACTGTCAGTACAACAAAGCACTGATTATGATGTGGTTAAGGAGTACATCTTGAAAGCTTATGAGTTGGTACCAGAGGCATATCGACAAAGGTTTAGGAATTGTAGAAAAGAAACTGGACAAACTCATGTCGAATTTGCAAGGGATAAAGAACAACTATTTGATAGGTGGTGAAAACCAAGAAAGTTGATCAAGCTTATGATAACCTCAGACAGCTCGTATTAATTGAAGAGTTCAAGAGGTGCATCCATAGTGATGTTAAAACCTATCTTGACGAGCAGAATGTGGAAACTTTGGAAAATGCTGCTCGTATGGCTAATGATAAAGTCCCTGACTCACAAAATTTCATTTGGTAATAAATCGTCCTCTCAGCAGTTTTCTGGTGAAAAACCATTTCAATCTCATTCGAGTACTTCCAAATTTCACAACAGCACAACTGTTAGGAATCAAACATCTGATAAGACTGATCAGAAATCCTTATCTCTTCCTACGTGCACTTATTGTAAAACGAAAGGGCACGTTATTTCTGATTGCTTCAAGTTGAAAAATAAGCAACAGAGTAAAGACAGAGCTTTTCCAAATGCTCTTATTTCTACAAGGTCAAGGTCACGGTCTTGTATTGAAAGCAATACATTTGTTGGGTCAAACAAACCCCAGTCTGATTCTATTTTGGAGGCTTATGAACCATTCATGTCAGAAGGTTCTATATCACTTATTGGTGATTCTGCCAAACCTATCCCAATTAAAATATTAAGGGACACTGGAGCTTCTCAGAGTCTTTTATTATCAGGTACTTTGCCTTTGTCTGAGGAGTCTTCTTCAAGTGAAAGTGTTCTTGTTCAGGGAGTAGAGTGCGGCTTTGTAAATGTTCCTCTCCATTGTGTAAATTTGGCATCAGACTTAGTTTCTGGACCTGTGACTGTTGGGGCAGTGACTTCTTTACCCATAGAGGGTGTTCATTTATTACTAGGCAATGACCTAGCTGGAGATAAGGTTGTGGTTAATCCACTTGTAACTGACAAGCCTTGCTTGGATCAGAAAGTTGATCCTGTCGAAACTGAAATCCCTGATTTGTACCCTGCTTGTGCAGTTACTAGAGCTATGGCAAAAAGAGCTCTTGAGAGTGATGTTGATCAGGATATTATTCCTTTAGCTGACACATGTATTGGTCAGTCTTTTGATGAGGTCACTTTTTCCTCAGGTATTGATCAATCAAATGGTATTGATCACAGTGATCCTCTTTTGGCAACTCATTCTCTTTGTTCTAATCAGGATGACAAACGACAATCCCTTGTCGTTGAACAGGAGCAAGATCCCGAGATATCTTGTTTGTTTCAGAGGGCTATTAGTGAAACTGAAGCCACACAAGTTCCAGTGTGTTACTTTGTGAAAAATGGGGTCCTTATGAGGAAAATGGAGACCACCTGATGTACCCGCTGGTGACGAGTGGTCAGTGAGCTATCAAATTGTTGTTCCTAAGTCATATCGACAGGAAATTCTTAATTTAGCCCATGAAACTCCTTTGGCTGGTCATTTAGGAATCCGTAAGACTTATCACAAGATCTTGAATCATTTTTATTGGCCGAAACTCAAAAGTGATGTTTCTAAATACTGCAGATCTTGTCACACTTGTCAAATGGTAGGAAAACCCAATCAGAAGATACCTAAGGCTCATCTGCAACCTATTCCTGCATTTGATGAACCATTTAGTAGAATAATGGTAGACTGTGTTGGTCCTTTACCTAAAACCAAGTCAGGCAACCAATACTTGTTGACCATCATGTGTACATCTACAAGATTTCCAGAAGCAATTCCTCTGAGAAATATAAAAACTAAAACTATTGTGAAAGCTTTGGTGAAGTTTTTTACACTTGTTGGCCTTCCCAAATCTGTCCAGTCAGATCAAGGGTCAAATTTTATGTCTAGAATTTTCCAACAAGTTATGCATGAATTAGGCATCCAACAGTTTAAATCTTCTGCCTATCACCCTGAAAGTCAAGGTGCTTTGGAAAGATTTCATCAAACTTTGAAGAATATGATTCGATCATATTGCTTTGATACAGAAAAGGATTGGGATGAGGGTGTTCATTTGTTGTTGTTTGCTGTTAGGGAATCAGTTCAAGAGTCGTTGGGTTTTAGTCCCTTTGAACTAGTTTTTGGTCATACTGTCCGTGGACCACTGAAATTATTGAAAGAGAAACTTCTTTCAAATGAAGACTCAAAGATTAATCTTCTTGATTATGTTTCTGATTTCAAATACAAGTTGTCAAAGGCCTGTGAAGTAGCAAGAACTAATCTTCACACTACCCAGTCAAAAATGAAATTAAGGTATGACAGAAATTCACAGGAAAGGAGTTTTAAACCTGGTGACAAAGTTCTGGCTCTCTTTCCCATACCTCAGAATCCTCTTCAGGCTAAATTTTTTGGTCCTTATACCGTTGAAAAGAAAGTAAATGACTTAAATTATATCATTAACACTCCTGGGAGACGGAAACAGAAACAACTTTGTCATATAAATATGTTAAAGGAATATTTTGACAGAGATAGCCCAGCTAATTATTCTGTTAATTTAGTTGTACCTGTCCCACACAGTGAAGATATCAACGATGGAGTACGATCAGACTATAGTGACTCTGGTATAACCAATCTTCGGAATTCAGAAATATTGAACAACCTAGACCAGAAACTTTCACATCTACAACAACAGGAAAGAAATGAACTAAAACAGCTATTACATGACTATGAGCACTTGTTTCCTGATGTTCCAACACGAACAAGTAAAATTTATCATGACGTTGACATTGTAGATTCTGCGCCTGTGAAACAGCATCCTTATAGGATGAATCCTCTCAAACAGAACTATCTGAAGAAAGAAATTCAGTATTTACTGGAGAATGATTTCATAGAACCAAGTTGTAACTGGAGTTCACCATGTATTCTTGTTCCCAAGCCAGATAATACATTCCGTATGTGTACTGACTATAGAAAAGTCAACAGTGTCACCAAAACTGATTCATTTCCGATCCCAAGAATGGACGATTGCATTGATAAAATTGGAAATGCGGAATATGTCACCAAGTTTGACCTTTTAAAAGGATTCTGGCAAATTCCACTGACGGAAAGGGCAAAAGAAATTTCAACATTTGTAACTCCAGATGGACTTTATCAATATAAAGTCATGCCGTTTGGAATGAAAAATTCGCCTGCAACGTTTCAACGTCTGATGAACATGATAACATTTGGTCTTGATAATTGTGACGCTTATATCGATGACGTCATTATCTACAACAACACCTGGGAAGATCATTTGGAAACCATTCGAAAATTCTTTGATCGACTCAGTGATGCGAATCTGACAATTAATTTGAGCAAAAGTGAGTTTTGCCATGCTTGTGTCACATTTTTAGGACATATTGTGGGACAAGGTCAAGTTAAACCTATAGAAGCTAAGGTCAAAGCTATCTCTGAATTTCAAGTTCCAATTTGTAAAAAGCAACTGATGCGATTTCTAGGTATGGCTGGATATTATCGGAAATTTTGTTCCAATTTTTCCAAAATTGCTGAACCTTTGACAAGTTTATTGAGTAAGAAAGCCAAATTTTATTGGTCTGACAAGTGTCAGGAATCTTTTGACAAGTTAAAGGCCATGCTTAAGAATGCACCAGTTCTTTCTGCACCAAATTTTAGCCAATCATTTAAATTATCTGTTGATGCAAGTGATGTAGGGGTTGGTGGAGTATTGATTCAGGAAGACAAAAGTGGTGTGGATCACCCTGTGTGTTATTTTTCTAAAAAACTAAACAAGCACCAGAAAAATTATTCCACAATTGAGAAGGAATGTTTGGCTTTGATATTGGCTTTACAGCATTTTGAAGTGTATGTTACCTCAGCTCTTTCTCCAATTATTGTGTACAGTGATCACAATCCCCTTACTTTCATCAACAAAATGAAAGATAAAAATCGGAGATTGTTGAGATGGAGTTTGATATTGCAGGAATATAACATTGACATTAGACACATCAGGGGAAAAGACAATGTGATTGCAGATGCACTCTCACGTGCCTAGAAATGTAATATTGCTTGATGTAATTAAGTCCAGTATCATAAAACATGTTCTTATGTAATTTGGGTTATTGTAGTATTAGATGTATATTCAAAAGAAAGCTTTATTGTATAAATCTTTCTTTTTCTTTATGACGGGAGGTATTATGTATGATGTTTATATAATATTATAAATATTTTAGGAAATTGTAAATGTTTCTTCACTTTAATATTTGCTTAAATCTTAATGTTATCAGGAAAAACATGTTTAACTAGTGTCCTTGAATTAGGTTGTTTTGATCAATATGTTTTCTCAATTTGAAGGTCAAGGTTGATTTTTGTTTACAAGTAAAAATTCCATTAAGATGACTCATGTTCTAGAACATTCTGTCATGTGACCAATCTTTATATATACCATGTTTGGTGGACATTTATTCAGTTTTGACATTACCATCAGTCTTGTAAAGAGCTATTACAGTTGTGAAAATTCATTCCAAATTCTAAGAGAGGAATTATTTTAAATATTCATTGGATTATAACAGTGCTCATAAACTTTTGGATTTTGGATTTTTAATTGATGATTTTGGAATTTATGTGAACTTATTCAGAGATTTTGGAATACTTCATTTTGACATCAGCACATCAAAGATTTCTAGTACATCAGGACTTTGGAGACCATTAGCACATCATAACATTCAAGGACACAGCCGTGAATTTGGAACATTCTATATTTAGGACTTGTGATTAGAACAATCATTCTTATTGGATTATTAGGATTTCAGAACACATTACTGTAAGTGACTTTTTGATTTTTCATTTTAATTATCTAGTAATAAATTGCTTGTTGATTTTTACTTGATTTGTTGGTTTCACTTTCTTTCTGTTACATTTTTCTTAGACCATAGAGTCGTAACAGTTGACAGTTGTGCCTGTCTCCTTAGCCCCTAGGGACTTATTCTATGGGTTAAGGGGGGCCCAGGCTGGCTGAGTGGTCTAAGGCGCTCGCCTTTACAGTTCACTGACATCTCACCTCTGTCCATGTGGGTTCGAGTCTCGTGCTTGGCCAATGTGGGTATGTGAGAAAGCTTGCCAGTAGCTTCCTGTGGGTTGCTGGTTCTTCACGGGGTTTTCTCTGGTTTTTCCTCTACCAAATATACTGACCACCATGTATAGCCTATGATGTGCTGAAAAATGGCGTTAAACCCATCACAACCAACAAATCCATGGGTAAAGACTTAGAAGCTCTGAAGGTCCCCAAACTATAACCATATATATACATTCAACAGAACATGTCAAAACAAATTCAGATCTGCAACCAAACATTGCCCCAGGGTCTGTCTTTAACCCCATTCTCAAATACAAAGATTTGCAAGTCCTGTTTCTTTAAGGATTCTCCCAGAAGGGCTTGTAGTATGGACTGAGATTGCTTAATCAGATAATGAGTAGCAGACACATATGGAATAATGTGGCCTCTTACTGACAGCAATCACCCAACATGTACTCAGCTCTGGAATTATATGGAGATAATTCGGGCACCCTGCAGTAGGAACGCAGAGGGACAATTCAGTGATAAAAAATTTGTCACTCGAAAATGTACAAAATTCCATTATAATTCTTAACATGATCATTTTTAATAATATTCAGCTGTCTGATTGGGCTTTCACATTGGGAAAAATGGTTGCCCGGCAATCATTTTTAGTTGTCACAGGCTCTTGGACAATGGATTTTTTTACCCCTGATACTTGATGTTTATCAAAACTTACATAAAGCAAATTGTACAGGATGCTTTCTGTTATTTTGGAAGCCATATTAATGGTGCAAGTGCAAAAATGCACCTCCATTATATGGTCCAGATTTTGTTTACTTCCTTTCTTCCCCTATTGTGAGTATTGTTGGTCAGGGTAGATAAACTACACTAATATTTCATAGATGTAACTTTGAGTAGCACTAAATGTAATTAAAACTGAATCCTGGGTGCATATATGCTCCTTTACACCTTGCATCATGTGACCATACTGTATCAAAATGGCAGTCATCAAAGAAGCGGTTATTAATTGTGAGTTTATAATCAAAGTCAAAGCTTCTTCAGTATATTGTTTTGAATGCATTTGCTGGCTTTTGTTGCCAGAGCACAGTTCATAACCATGTAATATGTGAAATTATTTAGCAGAACCATTATTCAACCAGTGAAGAAAAGAAGTAAAATAAAAAATCAGGAGGTTACAAACAAATGGGGAGGGTATGTGAATACTATAAGTGTATGTATACAGATGCTGAGCATGAATAGATGAAATCATACATATAACCAGTATTTCCCACTGTGTCCATCCAGACCACCAGGCACTTACTCTAAGGGGAAAATCATATGGGGTAGGGGCATTTTAGGTAAGCATGTTTATATGTAAGAAACAAATAGCTTTTTAAATGAATTTTCTAATATAACTCATGGTAAGGATTTTTATTTCCTCAGGCAGAGTTTATGATACAGTTGTGAAATTTTTGTATTTTACATACAACCATTAGTGGGCCAGTTTAGATCACAATTTTGATTACAAAATTTTCATACACTTAAAGAAAAATCTCTAAATCATCTAAGTTCATGCTATCGACAGGAACAAAGAGCTTTATTATTTTGGAAGGAGTCATGGTAGCTCATTGGTTGAGGTGTTTGACTTGTGACTAGCTGAGGTTACCTTAGCTTAATAAGCCCCTAATTATACTGATGGTGGCAACTTCAGAGCTGAAGTCAAATGCAAAGATATTTTCAGCAGAGTTGCCAGATCATTGGGATCTGGTATTTCTCCTGAAAATGTATGAGGGTTTGATTCTCACCATTGTATCAGCTCAGATTGACTGCCATGGTATGTCCTTGGGCAAGGTAATTTACTTGCCTTGGCCCATTATAACAAAAAAGTCTTGCTGTGCTGTTAAACACCAAAATCAAGCCAAACTTATTATTTTGGAGATTTGTTGTTTATTTTTTAATTTTATTTTTTAGATTTAGTGTTTTTTAAAGATCAGGGCCACTAATACTATAAAATACATAGTATTTGAGATATGATGACTTGCTATTGGTTAACGAAAGGGCTTTCTTAGATTTTGTAAAACAAAAATCTTCATACATGAGAATCCAGATATGACTTATGATAGAGCAATCACCAAAACTTGTATTTCTGGTATTAAAGCTTTTTTCGTGCATTTTAAGCTCAACTGGCCATAAAGCCTATTGAACTTATGTCATGGCTTTGTGTCTGTGATGCATCATCCATCCATCCATCAATAATTGCTTGTTTCCATTCTGAAGGCTATATTTCTGATCTGATTTTGATCAGACTTGGAATATGGGCTTGTGTCTGATTGGCTGGGCTTGTTACCACTCTGAAGGCAAAATTGTCGATCCAGTTTTATCAAACTTGGAATATGGTTATATCATCAAGCTCTTGGATGAGTTTGACAGTGAGTGAGATGCATATTAATGAGGTGATCTTGCATTTCACTGAAAGAGATTGTTACCAATCTGGAGACCATATTTCTGATCCAGTTTTGATGAAAGTTGACATGGGCTTATATCATCAGGATCATGAATGAGTTCAACAATGAGCACGATCCACACATAATTATGAGGTGATCTTGTGTTTGATTGGCTGAGTTTGTTACCAATTAGGAGATCATATTTATGATTTGACTTGGAATGTGGGCTTGCATTATGAAGTTTTCTGAGGAGTTTTACTGATCAAGATTTACATATATTAATGAGGTGATCTTGCCTCTGATTGGCTGAACTTGTTAGCATTCTGGAGACCATATGTCTGATCCGACTTTTATCAAATTTGGAACTAGGGCTTATATCATCAAGATCTCAGAGGAGTTCGATAATGAGTGAGATCCATGCATATTAATTATGTGCTCTTGCATCTGATTGGCTGAGCTTTTCAACACTCTAGCAACTATATTTCTGATGAGGTTCTGATCAGATTTCTTAAATAGACTTGTCATCATCACTATGTTGGATGAGTATGATCATGTGTAAAATATAAACATATTTATAAGTAATCCTATTTCTGATTGGCTGTGCTTGTTACCACTGTAGAGACCAAATTTTTAATTGGATTTTGCTCCAACTTGCAATAAAAGCTTTTATCTTCAGTGTCTTCAGTAGGGTCTATAAAATAAGTGAGATTTGCATATATTAATGAGATGGTCTTGCATCTGGTTGGTGGAGCTTGTTGCCACTCTAGATCTAGAGACTATATTTCTCATACAATTACAAAAAAATGTAAAATAAGTACAATCGACTTTGTATAGAGCTTAGGAGATAATTTACATAATGTTGTGTTCTTACAATACTACATAAGCCTGCTTAGTGAATTGGTCAACTGTTAAGTTATGTAAGATAGGTGAGCAATATAGTGGCCTTTTGTTTATTTATACAGGTGACTCTACATGTGGCCAGCGAGCTGTGTACCAACTTGGTTTAACAGGCATCCCAATTTACAATGTAAGATTAATAGCATCAATCATATGCACAGGCATATGATAGGGAAATCCCACCAGACGTTCAGAATTTTTGGGCAGGGATGATGATTTGCTGAGTTCTAGCCCACCAGTTCTGATTCTGAGGCTGGGAGTTCCCTATCCCACACCAGTGCATTTGATGGATTGTTTTTCTCTCATTTTTCACCTGGGAAGGTTGTTGGAAAAAGATGTGTTATCATCAATATTGATATAGCTTTAGGAATACATAATATTTTCTAAAAGTTTAACATCAGGGGTATCAAACATATGGCCCATGGGCCGGATACGGCCCGCCTGACTCATTATTTTTTTATTATTATTTATTATTCATATCAAATCTGGCCCACCATAGCAAATGAGTTTGACACCCCTGGTTTACATCATTAGAAATAGCATACAAAGTTTAGTTTACAAGAAAAATTTTGTTGTAAACAAGCGTTATTGTTGAAAGATTGGAAACATTTTTATCTTTTAATACTTAAAACTGCAAGAAATATTGCAGACATGCATTATCATATTTCATGTAATGTTTTTTTTCAAGGTATGAAAAATAATCTGTAGAAAAATTAATGATCATTTTGGGGAAGATGAAAAGTAAAGGACTTAACATTGGTGAAAACTAAAAGATATCTACATGATCATAAATATTAAATTAACATGCATTGTAATTGCACTAAAGCATCATGCATTAGAATAGGATGTTGTAAGATTTGCTTTTATATATATATATATATATATATATATATATATATATATATATATATATATATATATATATATATTGGAATATAAAAGGAACTGACCATTTAATTTTTTTTTCTTGTTGAGTGGGGGAGGGATTTTCTTTTCAAACAGGATATTTTTTTAAATCTCAAGATATTTGTTTTTTCTTGACTAATATGATCCATATAATTATTTATTTATTTCCTACAAATCAGAGCAAAAGTTATTTTTTCAAGCAGTTGTAAACAACTGTTTGGGGGTTGGTTGGAATTTTTGGGAAAAATATCCCAGACCCAGAAAATTAAATTGTCTGTCCAAAAAAGCGGATAACAATGACATGGACAAAAGCATCCCATCATCACATCTGTATTCTTATGCCTCATGATCAAAATAAAATATGCCCCAATGTGAGGGTGAGATTTCAGCCCTTTATGCGCTATTGCTAAATGTACTTAACTTTAACTGTCCTGTTTAGGTGAAGCTTTTGTCAAAGACAAAACAGTAATAAAATAGCACATAGAAATTAAAAAAATACATACCATACTCCTTATTTTCAAAGATATAATTTTATATAAATATTCACAACATTTATATCTGTATATACACTGTTTAGTTTTTAAATCCCATGAATGACCATTTAGCATGCTATGTTGTTTTCTCAGCAAGTGAAATGATGTCTGCATTCCCACCAAAGAAAATGTTCTTTTATCAGTAAGTAATGTGCACTTCCCGTAGTTCTGCAGCATTTGGTTTCATCTTTGCTCATGCCAAGCATAGTTGTTACCATGAATTCAGAGATTTGACACTTCTGTTGGTGAATACAAAGGTATCACTTGTTAAGAAATTTACACTAGTAGCACCTGGCATAACATTGTACCATATACATTAACATAGATAAGCATTATTAAATGAAACAATGATTGAAATTGTACAAAGTAGTCGGTGTCCAAAATAATTCAAAATAAATACTTGCATTAGTAAACTGTATTAATTGCCTTAAGAGTTAGACCTAGGAAAAGAGTGGGATAGAATGTGGGCCTCCTATAGAGAAGATGATTTAATCTTAGGACACATATGGTAAACTGTATTTAAAGCTAGAATCTTCATCTAAATTGAGCTGTCTATGAAGGATGTTGGTATTTATTATTTTAATATGATTGGAAAAATCTATATCTGATGATTTGATGTACAAGAAGGCCAAAGTTATTGTAGTAATTTCAGTTTAATGTAAATACTGTTGAAATAGCTAATACCTTTTTTTACACACTGGTATTGGAGAGAAATTCTTACAATAAATATACATAAAAATGTCGGGCAATAAATAAACGATGTATATAACAGATTGTCAGTAAAGATCTGCTTTATTTCTGCTGGGTTTTTTTTGCACAATATTCATTGAATGCCTTAATTCCAAAACAGATTGATCTTTAGATATTAGACTTCATTCATGTGAAAAATTATAAAGCCATCTTCAGTATAAATAATAATTATGACTTTTATGGATCAAATGTGCATGAAAAATTAAATGATAAAAAAAGTTACATGAATTCTGGTGTGTCATAATTTGTGTCATAATCACAGTTTCATTGAGTGCACTTGGCTTTCTCGCATGCAGAAAACTGCATCACACATATATAGGAATGAGAAAAAAGTGTTGTGTGCATGTTTATTCATGATCACTATATCTGTGTATCTTATCTTAGTGATGTGATGAAATGCACACACAAACACACACACACACTTATGTAATCATATCAGATCAAATCTCATAACTGGAGTTTGCAGTTTGATTATTGTTTTGCACCAATTAGTGTTATATAAAGGAGGAATTTGGGGGTTCAGATGAATTCCATCCTGTGCTATTTTGTGTCTGTCGTTAATGCCAGTTCTGGTGAAAGTTTTATTTTGTTACTTTCTTTTTTTGTAAGGCTGCAACACCATTATTAGATGAGTTAATCACTGGATTTTTATACGCCCACCATAAGGCATAGCATATTATGCTCTGATGTCCATCCATCTGTCTGTTACCAATTTCATTTTCACACAGTAACTTGAGTTGTCCACAATCATCAATTACCAAACTTTTTGGATGGCTTGCACTCACGTAAGGAATAACCCTATCAATTTTGAGCTCATAGGTCAAGGTCACTGTCACTGAACAAAGAAAAATGGTTTCCACACAACATGTCAAGTTCTTCACCATCCATAGTTACCAAACTTTGTGGATGACTTGCACTTGGGGTAAGGGAGAACCCTATGGATTTTGGGGCCTGAAACTAATAGGTCAAGGTCACTTTGATAGAAAGAACAGAAAATGGTTCCACACAATAACTCAAGCTCTCCACTTTCTACAGTTACCAAACTTTGTGGATGGCTTGCATGTAAGATAAATTAGAGCCCTATCATTTTTGGGGTCAAAAGCTCAAAAGGTCAAGATCACTGTGACTGTAAGAAGAAAAATGATTTCTATATAATAACTTGTGTTCTCTGTCATCTGTGGTTACCAGACTGTGTGGGCTTGTACATGGTGTAAAGAAGAGCCCTATAGATTTAGGGGTCAAAAGGTTAAATGTCAGGGGTGAAGATCGCCATGATTGAAAGAATAAAAGTGGTTTCCACACAATAACATTTAGTTCTACATTACATATCTGGACCAAACTTTGTGTCAGGCTTGTATTTTGGGTAAGGAAGAAACATGTTGATTTGGGGTCAAAAGATCAAAGGCCAAGGTCACTGTTAAAGATGAAATATGGTTTCCACACCATAATATTAGTTCTGCATCAAAAGAAAGTGGTTTCTGCACAACAAATTTAAGTTGTCTGCTTAGGGAAGTATTAAACATGGGGTGGGTGTATAATGTGGCATTCATGGTACATCTGTGCCAGATGTGTTGTACACAGAGGGTAGAGCCTATGGAATGTTGGCCCATCAGAGGTCAGGGTCTTTATAAGGGCACCATTGGTTCTGAGGAGGGATATATATAATTTTTCTATTTTAAATCAGCAAGTATATTCATTTTAGTTGACACGGATATTGCCAGGCTGGGACAAATTTTATAAAAGTCAGTTTGCCCCAGGCAAGCTGACTGAAAAATTGAACTTGCCCTCAGGAGATTTGAGTTTGCCCAAAAATATGACCAAAGAATACCATAATTAAAAATAATATAGAATAAAATCTAGGCTGTATTCTTGAAAGTGTTATATTCATTTTACAAATAAACAGTTTATTTTGTTTGCTTCTTATCCCTTTTTTATGGGCACATTTAAAATTATGTAAATCAATAGAGCTATTAAAAAAGATATTACATTCAGACAGATATATAGATGAGGGCAATAAAAACTTTAAATTGATTGCTGGAGAATAGAGTGCATCGATAGTTAAAAGATGAAAGACAGACAAATAGATAGAAAGATATTTTCTGCAGTATCAGCAGAAAATTAGATAATTTTCTGAGACTCTAGCCAGGGATATTCATTAATCCACAATGACTGGAACTTTCTTGCACTTTTCATTGTACAATACCTGCTATTTTTCTTTGTAACAGATTCATTAGATTTGTGGTAACTTCATCAAATTCCTTTTTTTGTTGCTATGATATGCTAACAGACACATCTCTTAAACTACATCAACAATAATAAAATCTTGACTTCTTATGATGTCTTGTTGGTACTAAATGAAAATGGTTCCAATGTGACATCCAATATGTCCACCACAGCAGCTAATATTAAAGTCTTGTTATTGCTGAAGAATATCAGAGATGGTTTGAACACTCCACAGTTTAAAGGAAGGAGTTGTCTTATCTTGAATTCTAGGAAATTCTTTTCAGCCAGTAGAGTTTCAGGACCTTCAAGTAACTCTTGTTGATGGATTGCCCCCTAAAAAAGGAAAAAAAAAGGGTGAAGTTTCCACAAACAAATTTATGAACATGTTTCAAAGAAAAATAGCCAGTGTGATATTATAAAACATGAAAGAAAGTGCCAGTGATCATGGATTAAAGAGTATCCCTGGCTAGAGTAGGACTAAGAAAATGATCTAATATTCTGCAGCTGCTGCAGAAAATATCCCAAAACTGCTCAATGCAAAAATGGGGGAGCACTGAAAATTATAGGAAAGACCCTATGCGATCATACGATTTGAGCAAAGTTCACTTGGACTGTGTTCCAAGGAGCATGAATTAAAATGGGAAGGAGAATGCTCCAGTCAAATGTTTCACGGCTACACCTACCCAACAGTTCGCAGGAACTCCACTGGGAAAAGCATTAGGCAAGCTTCAAGAGAGTGAACTTGTGTGCTTAAGTTGTGATGTTATGATGCCATATTTTGGGCAGGCTCAAATCTGCCAGAGGCTAGTTCAATTTTCCAGTCAGCTTGCCTGCCTGGGCAAGCTGACTTTTATTTTTAAAAAATTAAGCCTATAGATATCATCAAAATGTTGGATAAGTTTGATTCTGAGCAAGATCCAAGCATATTTATGAGGTAATCTTGTATCTGATTGGCTTTGCAGGTTACCACTCTAGAGATCGAATTTGAATCAGATTTTGCCCCAATTTGGTAAATAAGCTGATATTATCAGTATGTTACACAGGTTCTATAATAAGTGAAATATATTAATGGGTACATCTTGCATCTGGTTTTCTGAGCTTGTTACCTCTCAAGACCTAGAGACTATATTTCTGATCCAATTTCAATAAAACTTGTTAAATGCATTTATATTATCAATATCTTGGAAGAATTCAGTTATAAGAGACTTTGCATATTAATTATGTCTTTATCGTTGGAAAGAATTGTTATCAAACTATAGTAAAACATGTAAAAATCAACAAGATGTAAAGTTTGGGAGATAGTTAATATAGGGTTGTGCTCTTACAATACTACATAACAAGCTTAGCAATATTAAGCATTGGCAATATTAGCTCACACACTCACTCTGTTCATTCAGAGTCCCTCAAGGCTCTGTTTTAGGCCCTCTCCTCTTTCTTATTTATGTAAATCTTCTTCTATTAAATAATGAATTCACAAATAAAGATTCATTTGCAGATGATGCAACCTTGTATACATCAAGTTCTGATACTGAAGCTATCCAAACAAGATTAGTCTCATACCTTATTATAGTTCAAAGTTTAGCACAACAAAATAAGATGGTAATAAATAAAGGTAAAACAAAATGTACAATTTTGGTGACATGACAAGAACTACATAAACTAGGACACACAAAATTATTTCTTACAATAAATAATCTTAAGTTTGAAAATGTCAAAAACGAAAAGCTTTTAAGTGTGTCTCAAGATAATAATTTAACAATGGGATGACCATATTGACAACATTTTTAAAACACTATAATCCAGGATTGCTCTACTAAGTAGAATGAAGAATATTTAACTTCAGAAACTCACATTCTATACTACAATGCATATATTCTTCCAAAAATGGATTATTGGGAAACTGTATTGGGAAACTGTGGTAAATTTCAGCCTAACTTCACAAAAGGGCAGCATGCATTATTTTCGATGCATCTATTGATTATTCATCAAAAGAATTGTTTACAGAACTTAAATGGCTTTACAGTATATGAAAGGATTGATTTTTCACAAGGCAGTTCTTGTATATAAATGTCTACATGGAGCTGCACCAGAGTATCTACTGGAATTAATTCAGGCCTCATTCAACACTTTGCCATTGAGATCAACATCAAAGTGAAACCTTCATCCACCAAAACCAAGAACAGAGCAATTTAAGAAAAGCTTCCACTACATGTAGAATATGCAGAAAATATTTCAGTTTTTAAGGAGAGATTTCATAAACATTTATATGTTACTAGTAGATTATAATATAATTTTGTATTTATAATACTAAAGACATGTTAAACTAAATAGTAAGTACTGTTATCTTTTGTATGATGTACATTGTTATACTTTTTTCTTAAGAGGGCCTCAAGTGAGAATAGTCCTTGACTAAATGAGTCACCCCCTCTAAATAAAGTATTATTACTATTATTATTATTATTATTATTATTATTATTATTATTGAAATGGTCAACTGTTAAGTTATGTAAGCCAGATAAGCAATATCATGACCACTTGGGCCTCTTTTTAGAATAAATCTTAATGACTCTAATTATTAATATTATCACACAATTTCTTTTCAATTTTCATTTCTAACATGGTTTGAATATGAAGATGCTTTATTTCTGTTTATTTGACTACCATTCTTGCTACATGTAGTCAGGACTTTTTCTTCTGACTTTATTTTACATGTCTTGATGTATAGTGTAAATCAGGAATCATTTACATGAGGTTAAGATAAGTTAAATTGAGGCAACACATGAAAGAAATTCATAACAAAAGTTTCAGTGATGAAGTGCTTCATGGTGAGATAGTGAAACTTCTCAAGACCCGCATTCCCCTTAAAAATGGAACCAAATTTTTTTTTTGGGTTTTGAGGTGTTTTCTGTTTACTGATCTGATTTGAGCTGAGTGCACCTTGGTGGAAGCTCGACATGGCGTTCACTTTGGCATCCATGTGCATGTCCACGCATTTATCTGTCATCCATCTGTTCATCATTTGGCTACAGAAAGGATAAATATTGATGTGTACAATGCCACTTTATCAAAAGCTACGGGATGGGCTCAACATGCAGGCTGTGGCTGGCTTCTTTTATTGAAAAGGGGAAAATCTGGGACCATAAAATTATTTCATTTTTTAGGGGATTGAATTTTTTTGAGGTTTTTGATTTTGAGAGGTTTAAATGCATTTTCCACTTTTGTCCTCTTTGACAGGTGAATAACAACTGTGCTACAGGATCCACAGCCCTAGTAATGGCCAAACAGCTTGTTGAAGGAGGTGAGTTTAATGGGGAAACACAGCCTTCAAAATTTTTACTCTTTTATTAATCCTCATTAAATTCTAAACTATTATATGAATCTTTAAAGTTGTGGCAATTCAGATACACAAGATATAGACTGGCACATCTTGCTGGTGATAGTAAAAGGATAAATCAATTCTTCAAACATAATTGATTCAAAATCCATACAAAATCCACATTTCTTAATCGGAATCCTGTAAATGTTGGCAACTGGTTTAAAAAAACTTTAGAAATATATAAATTCATTTATGCATGAAAAATATATATATGCTATTAACACATTGATTTTTTGCTTCTTTGTTTTATTAGTTAGTGTTAGTAGTCCTGTAATTTATAATGATGAATCACATTTCACAAACCCATTCAACAGATTGATCAATGATACAATGTGTCATTTGACATGGTTAAGTTCTCTCATCATGCATCTTTCACAGCGCTTGACAGAAGTTATTTTTAATGATTGTAGGCATCATAAATTATATGAAAGTTCTGGATAACAGTTGCTCATTTTTCTCATAATGTTTGTTTTTTTATAAAACCACATATCCGATAATTTGTGACTGAAAATGCAGTTAGTACATGCAGTAATAGTATACACACATGTTCGTTCGTGCTCTCTCTCTCTCTCAATTGTTTGCACACATAAAATGATCATGTTGATTTAAATAGATCTGGGAAGCCATGGTAGCTCAGGTAGAGTGCCAGACTCTTAATCCAAGGGTAACAGGTTTGATACCGGCCCAGGCTGGCTGCCTCTGTGTGTGTCCTTGGGAAAGGCACTTGGCTTCCATTTCCTCCACATGATACAGCCAGAAATGTATTACAAGAGCCGTTAAAACCAACAAAAACAAAAGAAAAATCAATAGACCTGACAGCGCTGACATAGCAATAACTGGAAGTGACAGTTACATGTCACAAATGCAGCATCCTCTTTGAGAAAATGTTGAACCTCCTGTTTGGAATTTTTTTATAGAAATTATAGGCTGATTTCTCCTAAATTGGTGGGGCCAACAGTGCTTCGATATTACAAATGTAATAAAGTGAACTCAATCGATTAAGTACATATTATAGCACAGCCCTGATGATCCATTAAATGTATTGTTTCTAATTATTTTGCTGTTTTATTATATTTGTAGCAGAAATTTTTTTCTGTAATCTCTCATTTTTTGTGAATCTTTGCTAAAAAAAATAATCTTAATTTCACTTTTAAAACAAATGATAAAACTACAACTTTTCAGGACAATACAGTACAGAAAAAAAAGTTTGATAACTTAAATATTGAGCAATCAGTATCTCTTGAATTACAAACTTATTCTCAAGATAAATCATTCTCTTATGTGTGACCTGAACAAAGTCAAAACCTGAAAACAAACCTAATATTTGATCCCAAGGCACTTCAGGTTTTTAAAGTTCTGCTGTACTTTTATATTGTAAATACAGTTGTATATTTAAAATAAAAGCATGTATGAAAAAGTGAGGGCAGAAGGACACATAAAGTTACTTAGGGATTTCCCTGCATCATTCTGAACCACCCCAAGGGAAGGTGGGTCACAGTGACCCAATTTTCTCATACAAATGACTTTGTTTTTACAAAGTTGGTAGCATTGTAACAGTTTTGTCATCCCAGCAAATCTCCAGATTTAGGCATTTGTTTCTATGGAACTTAGAGTGTTCCTTCCATCATTCTACAACACCCAAGTGAAATGTAGGTTACCTTTCCTTCCACAAATGACTCTTGTTTACAAGTTAACTTCTGAGTAAATGTTTTGTTTACTTGGCAGATATCCATCAGTGGATACATGGAACCTAGCCAGGGTGTTCTTTGCATCACTCTGAACCAGCACATGGAAAATATGTTACATTTACCTATTTTTCCTACACTAATGATGTTATTATTTATAGTTTAACCCAGCATAAAAGTTTTATCTAGCTGGGAAATCTTAAGCTGTAGGTATGTCATGGTTATGGACCTTTTTCAGGATGTTCTTTATATCATTCTAATCCACCCCAGGTGAAAATTGGTCACAGTGACGCACTTTACTTACACTAATGGCTTTGTTGTTTACAAGTTAACCAAATTTCCAGCAGAAGGCTTGCATGATTGGAAACTTTCCCAGTCAAAAATTTGGTTGCAATTACCTATTTTTCATGCATGAATAAATGATTGTGTTATTTGGAGTAGTTGCATGACATTACATGCAATCATGGACATGCACATGCATGCACAGATGGATTGGAAGTATCAAATGATCTATCAATTTTCTTCAGAAAGTGCAGAAATAACAATTGCAACATCAGAAAAACACTGATGTATACGTGAGCTTGGTTTTCTACCTGACAATTTGTATTTCTCCTTCAAATACGTTCCCTGATCATATTAACATTAGGGATATAATCCTGCTACCTTCTGAATCCAGTCCATTACCTCCCCTTGCTGCCACCAGGTGTCATTAGTTTTTAAGCTTCGCTGTCGTACAGTCAACATTGTACAAAAAACTCCCATAAATCCATGCCAATATTGATGTGAATTTTAACCATCCATCCAGAAATTGGGATTAATATTGTGTCCTAATCATTCCTCTACAGATGGTATACATTATTTGTTAATTTTTTCAAATATTTTCGTGAATTTGTCACCTTCTTGGACTTTGTCTATTTAGGCCACTTGGTACAACATGCTATCATTGATACATGTTGTGTTTCAAGTTTAACACGCACTGCCTATTGTTTGCTCACTCATTAATGGGTGTTGTTTTAGCAACTTATTAACATGCTGTGTTAATTTATGCAATTTTGTCATTTCAGCGAAATATGTCAATGAAGTGCAAAAAATGCAAGAAGTTCAAGGCCAGGGAAGACATGCATGAATCATGTCTGGCGTGTACAAAATGTACTTCGTCCTTACCTTGCAATGTGTGTGCAATATGGTCCAAGGAAGGATGGGTCGCTCTCTTTCCGAAGTTGGCCAAAGGCAAAGAAAAGAAGGGAAAAATCTCACAAGGACAACACAGACGTATTAAGTATTCATACCAAAACAGAATCTCTTGTGAACCTTGTGGGGGATATTGCTGGGGTCTCCCCCCCCCCCCCCCACACACACACCTAAAATGCTGCGTTTACAACCATCATCTACTATCACTTCTGTGGAAATGGGGGAGCAAAACAACGATGTATTGCAGTCACAGTATTCTATGCTGGACTTTGAATTACAGATGCGTCAACTGTTTTAGGAGACAGTGATGCAATTTTGAAATTCTGTGCAGGTTTTGCCCTTGTATCCTGTTCTTTCTTTCACCGGTAATTCTAGCACATTGGGGGAATCCCCCCCATTTTAGGCAGCCCAGTCGGTGTAAGTCCACCCGCATGTCTGAGCATGGCCTTCGGGACAGTAAGTCCGGGCGCATGGGTTTTTCTATGGATCTATTGGATCCATCCTATACTACAGTATCGCCATCTGGAGCTGTCCTGGCCATCCAGCCATGAACCGGGAAAAGTCTGACCTTCATCCATCCCAGTGTTTTGTCCATCAGGGTATGGAGTTTATCCCCAATCTCAATCTGCTACGACCCCCTCATGTTTGTATACTATGGATCATCGAACTTGTTGAGTCCATTTCCAACAGGACTTTGATTTCAGAGAGAGAGTTCTTGCAACTCCTTGGATTATTCAATGTGCCAGTGGACTTGATCCCACTGAGCCATCTTTTTATGCACCCCTTACCGATGACCTTGCTGGCTCAATGGCACCCATTTTCCAGTCCACTCAATCAAAAGGTCAGGATCACAAACAAGGTATGATCATTCCTGGGTCATTGGTGCAACTCCAGTTGGCTCATGACTGGATTTCCTCTGGAGAAGCCCCAATCTCAAGTGACAATATGTACAGATGCCAGTGCATACATCTAGAGAACCTACCTTCGATACAGTCAGTGGCACATGAGAGCCAGGGGAACTGCCTATCCACATCAGCCTTCTCAAAATGAAGGCTGTCATGCCTTTCAGTTCTGGAAGGACCGACTCTCAGGGAAAAGAGTCCTGATTATATAGGACAACTCTGTAGTGGGGACCTACCTCCTCGAACAAGGGGCACCAAATCACCTGACCTGCACATTCTGGGTTGGCAGATTCTACGTTGGTGTGACCAACTCCATATCAATGTACAAATCAGGCACATTCCTAGCAGACTCAATGTCCTGGCTGACACACTATCCAGAAAGGGTCAAGTCATTGATACAGAATGGCCCCTCCATTAATCAGTCTTTCATCAGATTTGTGCTTGTTGGGGGCGTCCTATGATCGATCTTTTTGCGACAAAATGGAATCACAAGTTGCCCACCTTTGTCTCCAGTTTTGGACCCCGAAGCTTGGGCCATGGACGTGCTGTCAATCAGTTGGGAGGGTTTGTGGACCTTTGCCTACCCATCCATGGTCTTGGTGCCGAAAATAATACAGAAGTGGTCAGATATGCAAGATGATTCTGAAAGCCCCTTTCAGATGGGACAAGTCCTGGGAGAACAATCTACTTGATCTAGCAAAAGATCTGCCCAGGAAGATTCCAGGCAAGCCAAATCTTCTCAAACCACCCCGGTCACAGATATTCCATCCCTGCCCAGACCGTCTTCTCCTTCACACCTGGTTCTTGTCAGAACAGCCTTGTGAGAGAAAGAATTTAGACCTTTGATTGTGGAGAGAATCTCGAGCAAGAAGGCCCTCCAATATGAAGGTTTATGAGGGAAAGTGGCGTGTTTTTAGGGACTGGTGCCAAGTCAATAACATCATCCCTTTGAGTGCATCGATCCCTCAACTGGCTCTCTGAGGAGAAACAGTTGGCCCCAATTACCCTCAAAGGCTACCTCTCCATGATATTTAACTCATTCAGGCATCATGGCAGAAGAGATATCGGTCATGAAGAAGATATATCAGGCCTACTGGCCAATTTTGATTTGAATCGACCAAAATCACTCACCCTGTTTCCAAAATGGAACCTGTCCTGGGTTTTAGCATAGCTCAATTCAGATAAATTTGAGCCTTTAGCCCAAACCTCACTGAAGCTACTATCATACAAAACATGTTTCCTGATAGCCTTAGCTTCAGCATGCTGGGTGAGTGAGTTACATGCCCTTTCAGTTGACCCGAACTATCTTCAATTCAGATCAGATGGTTTGGAGGTTCTCTTGATGCAAACAGGCTTTGTGGCCAAAAATAGGTTGCCATCAGTGGCCAATCAGAGAGGCATCATACGCTCCCTCTCTTCAATAGACACGTTAAGAGCAGCAGCCATGCAAAACCCTGTCCACTCCCTCAAGCACTACTTGAAGCGCACAGAGGCAAATCGTGGCACACGCAAATGATTCTTTCTCCTGGTGGAGACCAGGAAGCAGGATATCACCCCTCAAACCCTATCTTCAGGGCTGAAGTGGGTTATATGCTCGATGTACTCTGAAGTCTACAAAGATCAGAGTTGCTTCATGAGGATTTCCATTGAAATTAGAGTGAACTCTGCGAGCCTTGCTTCAAACATGACGTTTTGATACGAGGCATAAGAGAAGCTGTTGGCTAGCATGCAGAGTCAACCTTATCTTTTATCTCTGAGATTTAGTTTCGCAGAGACAAACTCTGAATCTGGTGGGTCCTATGATGGTGGCCCAGATGACCACCAGACCCTGTTAAAGCCAACACAGCCTCTTAGCTTCACTGGATTCGCCAGTGAAATTTTGTTGGTAAGAAGAATTCAATAATCATCTTCTTACTGGATATAGGGGTCACAGATCACGTGACCGCAGGCTGTGTTGTGTTCAAGTTAGGAGAGTGGGTTGTCGTTCACATAGGGATTCCCGCCTTTATTCCCAAAAAGGATACCCAATGTATAGGTAGGATGCTCAGCATCTCCTCCAAGTACCTATTCCCCTAACATTAGTGTTATTGGGGAACATATTTGAAGGAAAAAGCAAATTTTTAAGTAAATTATGATTCTCTGAGAATACTTAACTGGATCACACTACTTTAAAACCCTCCCAGTCACCCCGCCATGCGAGCATCCTTGTTGGTATTTTGATCAGCTTGGAAACTAGCGACACCTGGTGGCAGCAAGGGGAGGTAATGGGCAAGAGTTATTGACCTTTGTCTCGATGATATAGACAGAAAAGACACATTTTCATCTTTTAGTAGGGCTGGGTTTGGGAGGTAGCTGGCTTAAATCCCTAACGTTAATGTGATCAGGTAAGTATTCTCAGAGAAACATAATTTACTT
This sequence comes from Margaritifera margaritifera, assembly GCA_029931535.1. Lineage (NCBI taxonomy): Eukaryota > Metazoa > Mollusca > Bivalvia > Unionida > Margaritiferidae > Margaritifera > Margaritifera margaritifera. The sequence goes on from JAQPZY010001628.1 coordinate 1,543,855, forward strand.
AAAAATTTGCTTTCCCAGTTGTTGCTATTGTTACTGTTTTATATGAAATCCTTCCCCCACGCCTTTGGAAAAAATTGCATTGTCAATGAGATGTTATATTTTGTGGTGTGATTATACATTTCTAATGTTTGCATGTTTTTATTCATCATTCTGTTCCTTGACACCATTAATCCTGTGACCATCAGACTTAGCATAAAGTTTTTAATATATCTCACATTAGCTTACAAAACATATCATTTCCATGGCCATTTTAGCATTCCTTGAGTTGTGCATTCTCCTTGTATCTCTCTTCTAGGAATTTCGGATTGTGTATTGGCACTTGGATTTGAGAAGATGAGTAGAGGATCACTCAAAGCCATGGTAAGCATCTGAAAGACCTTCATATAATTGTATCTCCAGTTTTACATAATATAGAATTGTAAAAGTTTTGACGTTGCTTACGGAACAATGTTTTTCCCAAATATTTTACAGAAAATGTGAGAAGTGCATGATCCTGTATGTCTAGTGCATGTCCATATTACTGAAAGCATAATGTCATCCAGTTTTTCTTTACCCTTTGAAATAGAGATTTCATGCCTTCAGATATGATTGAGGATGCAATTTAGATTGCCACAACAGATTTAGAAATTTGATCCAGCCCTTGGGAGAAGGTCTAGTTGGGGAGAATTTTGGGATGGTGGGGAATGAATAACTGTGAAAATCAAGAGAATAATGTGGTTTTAATCCAGATTTATAACAAAATTAATACAAGATTAAATTTAACTGCATATGTTTATATAATCTAATTCAAGATAGCAGAGTGAGGAAATGTTGGGAAAAAAATCTTTGCTGCAGAGTTTTTGTTCGATGCATCATGATTTAGAATCATAATTTTAAAAAATCTTCTCTTTTCCAGTACCATGATAGGACAAATCCACTTGACCAGCATGTGAAGGTCTTGGCAGAGACCTATGGAATTTCTCATGGTCCCTTTGCAGCACAAATGTTTGGTGATGCTGGGAGAGAACACATGGAAAAATATGGTGAGCAATACTGTGAAATTTATGCATCTTGACTTATAGGGAAAATCCAGCTATTAAACTTGTCACCATATTAATCCTCATTAAATTCTTAGCTATTGTACCAATTTTCAAAGTTGTGGCTGATCTGATATACAAGATAGAGATCAAAATTTAATTATCACAGGGCCACACCATATCGGCTCTGGCTAGGTACTCTGAGATTAACTGAATTAACTCTCTTTCTGTTCCGGTGATGCAGCATGGGCACATCTTGCTGGTGACACTGATTGAAGTGTACATGTTTTTATTTGAGGCAACATTCCTCAGATTGCTTCTGTGTTTTATATATCAAGGGTAGACAAATCATTTTGCTTAAGTGTGTACGACAATTAAAATTAATGCCAGACAACCATTTGTCCCAATGTGAAAGCCCAGTTGGGCAACTGAAAGTATTCTTAAAAAATGATCATGTTACAAGTTATAAACAGAATTTTGTATATTTTCCAGCATCAAACATTTGATCAGTAAATTGTCCCTCTAGGTACCTACAGTAGGGTACCCAAAAAATCTCCATATAATTCCATAGTTGAGTGTTGGGTGATTGATGCCAGTAAGATGCCACACTAATCTACATGTGTCTGCTACTCATTTTCTGATTAAGTAATCACAGTCCATACAAACAACTCCACAAGGTGAAAACTTAAAGAAACAAGACTCGCGAATGTTCATCTCTTGTCAATACACCAACATTTTGTACCAACATTTTGTATGAGGATCTTTCATCTTTGGCTCGACACACTAAGCCCAGGATCTAGTATTACACTTCCTTGTTGGTTTGTGAAAGAAATGGGCACTCTATGTAGAGCATGTGATAGATGCTTCTGTTGCCATACCATGACGTGTCACGCGAAAAACACGATTTTGGACTTCTAAATCCCCTGACATAGTCGTGCTTAGAAAAACACGATTTTCAGCAATCTTAGGGAAAAATAATACCCCACCCCACCCCTGTATTTTTTTACCATCATGATATTTCTGTGGTATGTAAACAGTCCTGCTCAGAGCTCATGTAAAACTATCCTCGAGGCAGTTTATACAGCTGTTTTAGAGGCAACTAAAAGATAAGATGGTCAGAGATAAACAGCCACCTTTCAGAGATTTACCTAATTGGCTCACAATTGCTAGGGTGATGTGTTGTGTCAAATCCTTTGAGCACTACTGAGGGAGATTCCATTAGACTTATTTGCATAGGTAAAGTACATTAAGTGGAACAACCCAGTTTGTCTGAAGTTAAGTACATGAAAGAGATGCGTGTTGAAGAACAAATATTGTTACACATCACTGACTGCATTGAATGAGAATGTTGAAGCCATCTTTATTAAAGTTTGTGATCAGAGGCAATGTTTCGTTGAAGTCTAATTTATTACTCCATATATAAATGCAAAACATGATTATTTTGTTAGTTGGAAAAGTGTACAAGTGTGATTAATTTTCTAAGTCAAAATTTCGAAACGTAGTCAACAATTGCATTACCTTCAAATCAACTACTTAACTACTGAATGCAGCAAAGACTGCATGTAATTAAAACTACATTCCACTGTCCAATGGATTTTAAAGACAGTAACTTGGTGTATTTTGGTATTTAATGTCTGTGAGGTTGTGACCATGTGTACCTATGTGTGTGGTGATGTTATTTGACAATGCTAAGTCTACCATATTTTTGTCTGTAAGTATATTAAATGCTTCAGAGAAAACAGATGGTATTTTCTTATATTCAGATTTGAATTTCAGGTCATTTGCTATAGGCTGATTTGAAAAGATAGCTTATTCTTATTTGGATGACATCGCTTTTGGGGGGTCACACACAATGACCCCCCCCCCCCCCCCTTGAGACTACAAAGCACACTTTTTGAGTCTCAAAAAACCCAACACTGTCTTGGAATATGGCAAGTACGTGTTAGCTAACTTTAACTAAAGGAATATGGCAATTTTAACTAATCAAACCAATCATAATTGTTGTTGTACATTATATTAGATTGTTGGGTAATGGCTAAACAAAAATACCACGTGGATAGTTTACAGTTACCTGAAAGTTTATACACAGAATGAATTGTATTGGATAATTATAACATTAACTGTAATGTAGTAAACACAAACAGGCATACAGGATGGATAAGTTTGTGGTCAGGGTTGGAAAGCCAGCAATAAAACAGTGTCAAAAAAGGAAATTGTTCTATTATCTTTTATTTCCTGATCTTTAATAGATTAAATAAGTGTAAATTTGTGTGACATTTTCCATTTCAAGATTGATATAAGTTATGAGTATTGTGTGCAATCAAGACTAACTAACTAACTATATCTGTTTGACAAAAGTTGTTGAATAATTTTGATTATGGCAATCATGGGCTACTGCAGTAATTTACCTGGCAACTAGAAACGTTTGCTAAACATCTGAATTTTCAAAGCTGGTTGCCCAGGGACTGCCATGGATTTTCAACATTGTGTGTGTGTGTGTGTGTGTGTGTGTGTGTCTATTGTTACGACTCTATGGTCTTAAAATAATGTAGCAGAAAGATAGTGAACCAACAATGTATGTAAAATCAACACAATTTATTTCTAGTAAATTAAAGTGAAAGTCAAAAGACACTTACAGTAATGTGAATTAAAATCCAAATAATCCAATAATACTAAGTGACCTAATCACAAGTCCTAAATATAGAATGTTCTGAATAAATGAAAGTTCCGAGTGAATAAATGTTCTGAATGACAATCATATCCTTTTTTGTGTTGTTATTGATATTTTGTCCCCAGTACTTGGTTTATTTTCATGTATCTGTGCCCAGTTTCATTGATTGGAGGGTATTGAGTACATCACTATCAAAGCGGTGTTTCTATGTTTCATCCTTCCAATAGTAACCAGTGTCAGAGTAAGTATTTCCTACCCATTTGTTGTTCTGGTTCATTGTTGTATTTATATATTTCCTTTCAGCATTCAGTAATGTCTCATGGTATTGGCAAATGGCATAACAGGGCAGTGTGGGACACTCACTCCACCTATCTTGTATGCACAGAATTCATATGCACAGACAGTTGCCCTATTTGTTGTTGTGTATTGACCAGGTTTGGGACATGGTGGAAAGTCACACTCATCTCTTCTCAGGCGGACCCCATTCACTCCCAAGAAGGAGCTATGGCACTTCCCAGTGTAAGGAAGTTTCCTCCTTCAATGACAGCACTTCCCAGTGTACAGACATCACCTGGCTTCATGAGAGAGGTTGCTATGGCACTTACCAGCGTACGGAAGTCACCTGTGGCTGCAGCACTTCCTGGTGTTTGGAAGTCAGCAGCTACCGTGACAGCACTTCACAGTGTACAGAAGTCACCTGATTCATTGTGAGATGAGTCCAGAGTTAGGAAGTGGCATTAGTAGACCTCATTTAAGCTATCTCTCATTCATTGAAGTTGACTTCCTTGAACAGAGACTCTCCAATAAGGTCTACATCATTGAACCAATCATTGCACAGTGACTGGTCACTGGGTAGTGTGTCAGATGACAGTCAGCAAAGATTTGTCACCGGATCACTGGGCACTTGATGCCAATTACTGGGATATGTGTGTGGTAATAGAAAGTCTGTCACCAGTCACTGAGTACTGGGCACTGATCAACATGCATAGGACATCAGTCTTCAGACCTGGTACCAGGTTTTGACCAGACAAGGGCCAGACAATAGAAGGAAGGGTTTGGTTTGATAATGCCTTGATCTCTCTGCCTCCTTTCAATCCCAAAGGGGAACGGCCTTCAATTCTTTTGAACCAGTCTGAGGAAAGGGATCAGGTTGATACCCCTCCCTGTTTTATGTTTTTATGTTCCCCCTGAACCCTTACAGAGCTTGGGGACTCCCACCACCCTGTGTTGAGTCTGCCATGTTTTCTTTTCCAACCATGCCACCATGGATGGTTTTGCCGTGGCTCCAATAATTGGTGGATTGGGTATGCCCTAGATTTTCCCTGTCTCCTCCAATCTTATTATCGGGGCTCCAGGTGGCTGAGTGGTCTAAGGCATTCATCTTTACATATCACTCACATCTCACCTCTGTCCACTTGGGTTGAAGTCATGGCTTGACCATTGTGGCTATGTGAGAATAGCTTCCCGTGGGTACCCAAAAAATCACAAATCCTGTCTTATCAAGGGTAGATAAGCATCAAGAGGGAATCTCCAGGGAGTGAAGATCAAAGAGCTAGGCTCATCTCCTCCTGTGAGCGGTGATGAGATAACAAACCCCTGGTCAGGAAGTCCTATTCTCCCAGGAGAGAGATCTGACAAAATAATCCTGCCTTGCCCTGAGAGCAAAGACAGGATGAGTTCTCAGAAAAACCTATCATACCTTGTCCTTCTCATGAGTTGGGTTTGCCTTCTTCATCCCACCCACCAGGCCAGGTGATGGGGGAGAAAGAGATGTGGAGTTTTGATAAGGCGGTTAATGAGGTTTACCACCTACTTCCCCCATATCTATGCCCCAATCCTGCAGGATCTTTATAGGCTAGGATCCTCTCCAGTTTGGAGGGACTCTCTGGGGCACAGCCCAATTCATACCTGCTGTTGCTTCCTTACTCAGTGATGGGGAGGAAGCTGACTCAGAAATTGTCTAAAGGTCAAGAAAGGGGCCAGACAGCACAGAGAGTGGTCTGTCTCCACTTCTACACTTTAGCCCCTGGTTTCGGCCAATAGCTGCAGGGTCCATTTGCCTGCTTGGCCCTTAAGCCCCCTACTTTGGATTTAGGTTTCTTCAGGTGGAGATTTCAGCAGCAACCTGTACCCATTACTCCATCAAAGCTCTTGAAGCATTGGAAATGAAAGTGCAGACACTAGTTGCCATAGCTTCTGATGCCAACCTTTTTTTGCGGCCTCCTTCAATCTGTTTAAGGAGGAATCTTTGTTTCTAGCTGGCTTGTAGAGTTAGTGGCTGAGGGCAAGACATTAAGACGTGTGCTGTTGATGTCTATGGCACTCTCTGCAGAGCTACTTCATCTCAGGAAGGATGGAGTCTTGGAGACATCCAAAGTTTTGCTGGATCACAGCAAAAGCCTTTTATGGGCCACCCCACTGGATACAGAGATACTACTCAGAGTGTTAATCCCTGCAGCGGCCTGTTGCAATTTAACGGATCAGCAACACCAATCCTTGGCCATGGTACTGTCTGAAGAAACACCCCCATTCTAGAAGGTCCACAGTCCCTCCTAGCAGTTTAAACAGGGAAACAATCAAAATCGAATAATTCCCAGTTTAAAACCCCGTTCCACCTATCATTCTGTGTCGAGGTGGCAGGAGCCAGACGAGGAATTCTACTGAGGGAGGCAACACCCTCTCCAGCAAAGTCTTCCTCTTTCCACTGCCCCAGTAGGTACCAGATTAAGCCATTTTTCAGAGGCTTGGTTGGACCGCTCAAATAATGCATAGGTCCTTTCCACAATAAGGGAGGGTTGTCAGCTTAGCTTCTTAGACCCACCACCTCTTTCAGGGACCCCTATTCAATTCCACTAGTCTCAACTGGTATCTCTGCAGGAAGAGGCGTACTTTCTTCTAAGGAAGGGTACATTAGGTAAGGTGAAGACAATAAGAAGTCTGTGATTTTTTCCCTGATTTTCTTAGTTTCAAAGAGAGGGTGAATGTTCAACTCATTATCAATCTTTCCCCTTTCAACCAATTCCTTCTGGAAGAGGGATTCAAGATGGAGACAACCACCTCAGTGGAATGCCATCAGGCTGAATGACCTGATGGTCTCCATAGGTCTCCAGGATGCTTATCTTCACATTCCTGTCTTCTCAACCCTTAAGAAATGTATGCAGTTTTGTCTGGAACAGGAGATTTTTCAATTTTGGGCTCTTCCTTTTGGCCTTGGTTCTGCTCCCACAGCCTTTATGGGTGTAATATCGGCTCATTTAAGGTCCTTATGGGTTCCCATTCTCCAGATTACTACTTGATGCACAACGTCCTCAGGCATGCCTTCCTGAGCGATGTGTCTCTCTGTTGGGAGGTGACGACTTGACTAGGTTTAATCCCCAGTCAGAAGTTGGATCTTATTCCTTCTCATAATTTTGTTTATATGAAGATAAATTTTCTCACCTGTCACAGAACAGACTGTGTTTTCGTCCCTTCAGAATTTCACAGATACTTGATCTGTTAGCAAGACTGGATGTCATCTGGTCTCAGCCTCTCTCTCCTGGGTACTCTGAATGTGGCAGCAGACTTAATTCCCCTAGGAAACTTCATACATGGCCCCTCCAATTCTTTTTTTTTGCAAACTGGAGACTTCACTAGGACCACTTGTTCACCCAGATCCGTTAGGATCCAGGTTTCATCACTATCTGAGTTGGTGGAAAAAATGGGACAGGCTCTAACTGGAGTTCCAATTCATGCTCCTGAACCTCACTCCTTCCTTTACACCAATGCCTCAGATTCAGGCTGGGAGGAGTGGCTCACCTAGAGCCTGAGGGAGCAGTTCTGCAAGGTCAGTGGTCTTGGAAAGAAGCTTCTCTCTACATGAACAATCAAGAGTGTATAAATCCCATAAGGTATCGCTGTATCATGGTTACTACAGACAACACGTCTTTCATAGCGAACCTCAGATGCCCCCTCTCTGTGCTTGGAAGTTTGGAACCTCCTTCATTGGACAGCTTTGGAGGAGAATACTCTCAGAGCCCACCACATTCTGGGCAAGAAGAATGTTCTGGCAGACAGCTTGTCCAGACAGGGGCGAGCAGTCTCTACACCAGTCAGTAGCAGCTTTTTCATCTGTGGTGAAGGCCAATGATAGACTTGTTTCCAATGAGGTTGAAAAATGAGGTTCCCCTGGAGTGCCAGACCAGAGGACATGGGCATTGGACACCTTCAGTCTGAAGTGGGATCAACCATACATTTGTGCACGCCCACCTTTCAGAATAATCCCTCAGGTTCTTTACAGAGTCAGGACTTCCAAGTATTGGTTCATCCTAATAGCTCCCCTGTGACCTAAGAGATTGTGTTTCAGTGATCTCCTTGACCTTTTGAATTTTAGCAGTATTGAAACTTTAAATTTAAATGATTAAATACAAAAAATTAATTTCTTAAATCTTTGCATTATGCCTGGTTGACCTTATTCATGTGTCATTAATCGTGTGGGAAATGTTGTGCTAACTAAGAATATATCAAAATTGGAGATTTTTCGCTTTCATTTTTCCAGAAATCTCAAATTTAAATTTCTTCAGAGCTAAATTTAAACTTCTATTTTTGTCACTAATTTAAGTAATATTTATTCCTTCTCATATACAGGTGTATTTATATGAAGATTAATATAATTTATATGTATTTTCTTGAAAGTAACAAAAAGAAAGCATCTGAAGTGCTGTTATAGAAAATTTTAATTAGTTTTCCCCATCTGTAATATCATCATGATCAGAAAAAGGTAATAAGTTTGTGATGAGTTGGGCCCCCCTCCCCTCAATCTTTAAATGCTCATAACTTCAAAATTACTTGTCATATTTTAATCGAAATTTCACCATTGTTTATGTTTAAGATATCCTCTTTATTTTTATAATATTTATTTCTAAACTTCAGTCTCATTTTAAAATCAGCTTCATATCTTTACATGGGATGTTGCTTGTAATCAGGATATTTCAAGAACCATTCAACATATTCTGATGCAATTTGATGTGAACATTATTTTATAGATCTAGATGTTTCATAGATCTAGATGTGTTTTTTATGAGTTTTGTCTCTTTTACTCCATTTTGGACAGAATTATGACCCTTTTTTGTCAATTTCATATCTGTATATGGGATGTTGCTTGTATTGATGAATCTTGGAAGGAGTTGGATTTCCAGCATGCTGCATCATCATACAGTGGAGTTTTAGCCCTAGAATGCCATATTCTTCTGACTTAGGTTTCCCAACATAAGTTTCTCACTTTGATGCCTTAAGGAGCAGATTGTGGTGAGGGTGGCCCATTGTGATGCACCCATTGCTAAATAGGGTCCATGACCTCATTATATCTGAAATAATATAAAAATGAAGGGCATTATAATGCAGGAGATCTGTATTAATCTTCTTACAGGTACTAAACCGGAGCATTTTGCCAAAATAGCCTGGAAGAATCACAAACATTCCAGCAATAATCCGTAAGTTTCAGATATTAGTTGCTTTGTTTATTTCTATAATGATTTAATATTAATATTAATAGTTTTACATGTTGCTTTTAGTAAACAAAATTTGTCCATATACACCATGACAGACCACTATCTACTGTGTAGAAATTGTTTTTAAGGACAGATTTAAAGCCAGTTACCTAATTCTATCCAATATCTATTCTAGAACAGGGGTGTCAGACTCATTTGCTATGGCGGGCCAGATAAATAATAATAAATAATAATAATAAATAATGAGTCTGGCGGGCTGTATCCGGCCTGCGAGCCATATGTTTGACACCCCTGTTCTAGAATCATTTTTGAGTAAAAACATTTCTTTTGTGATTAAAGTGAAAAATATTTGCGACACAATATTTCTTCTCAAAATAGCCCTGTCTTAGTAGAACGTACAATAAAATAAATGTTGATAATCAGTCACAAACTTTGTATATTTTGTATAAATTAGAATTGTATTTGGACAGAATTTAATACACAGCAGTTTTGCATCATGTGCAAAGCAGTCTTAAATATGCAATAGAGGCACCCTCCATATAAGTGACTTTAACTGTGTAATGAAATATAAGAAGAATTGGGCATCAATTTTTTGGGATTACAGAAGTATTCTTGAAACAACCCAGAGACTTTCAGGTGATCTGCATTTAAGGTTAAAAAACTTATATTGGTGAGAAAAAGTGGACTCAAATGAGAAAAACAAAGTTTCACAATTAAAGAAATATATGTTTGTGGACTTATGAGTTGTAGGACTTGTCAATAAGTCACCACACATATAAGGGGATAAGGATAGCCCGCCTTCCTCCTCATTTATTATGCCTTTCCCCTTATTTGGTGATAGGGTACACTTGCTTCGGCAGTACTTATAATAATTTCTTGCATAAGGGTAAGTATTGCTACCCTTTTGTTGTTCTGGAATGGGTTTTTTTTCTTCATCCAATTGGAAAAGATAACATTACAATATTTGTACAAGTATTTCCTTTGGCAGTACATATAATAAATTGTTGCATAAGGTAAGTTTTGCTACCCTTTTGTAGTTCTTGAAATTTATTGCCTTTTTTCATCCAGTTTTCAAAGATTACATTATTAGTACTTGCTTTTTTTGTACATTTAATATTGTAGAATTAGAATATTTGTATAAGTACTTGCTTCAGCACTACATATTCTAATTAGGATATTTGTATATTTTTCGTTTCAGAGAGTACTTGCTTTTGCAGTACATATTTTTCTTTTCAGAGCGAATGTCGCAGAGTGTGGGGAAATGGAACAAAAAGGCCTCTTGGGATAATCACCCCACCTGTTTAGCATGTACTGTGTGTACACATGGATGGTAGTCCATTTATGTTGTTTGTGGTCAGACAAGTTGTGACTTTGCCAATAATCAGTGTTCTATGAGGTTGGAAGAAATTTCCTTCTTCCTCCTCATGTCTTCAAGCCCAGGAGTGTGTGGGATTTTTCTCTTTGTTAGACAAATACTGCCCCAGTGGGGTAGGAATGTTCTGAATCCTGCAGGACTCGGAATAGACTCCTCGATCCCAGGAGAGTATGGGATCTTCACTCCTCGACCCCAGGAGGGTATGGGATCTTTCTATCTGTTAGAGGGAAGTAATGCAACTTAGGGCAGGCATGTTCTGAGTCCTGCAGGACTTTTGCTTCTTGATCCCAGGAGGGTATGGGATCTTTAATGCCCTGTTAGGCAGGAATAAAGCTCAAGGATCCTTGATGATCATTCCAATGCGGTCAGCACCTGAGTGTGCCCCCCCCCCTCGGTATAGGGCATGAGAAGCATTCTCTCAAGGTTGGTGGCCAAGTGACGGTGAAGAGTAGATTGAGCCTCCCTCAAAATGGAGAGCAGAGCTCTATATCTTCTGATGGTAGCTCTCCATCAGATTGTTTTCACCTGACCAGTCTTTGACTGGTGACCAGGTACCAGTCACCGGTCACCAGTCTTCCAGCACTGGTCACTGGTCAGTAGAGCTCCATCATTAGTTTGAGGACAAGGATCACGTCAATACCCTCCTATCAGAGCCGATTGGACATTGCAGGATGCGGGCCTGCTTCATCTGCTTAAGTGGACCTAAACAGAGGATGGGGACCAGTCCTGTCCCTTCTAGACAGCCTAGGGTGGATGAGAGGCATTCTTGTCCTCCTAAGAGGTCTGCTAGTAAAGGCAGTCCATCACTTCCCATGAGGAGTTGACTCAAAACGAGAAAAAAGGGAAGATTCTCTCCAGTAGGAGATACTCTCAGGGGTGGATTCTGCTGCTCTAGAATTCCTTGAAGGTCAGGGAGTTTTCTAAGAGGGAAAGAGTTCACCAGGCAGCAGAAAGGATGAACAGTCCTCCCATTTATGCTTTGACTGCTGTGCTATTTTCAACTGACAGCTTTAAGGTCCATTAAGGGCATCACCCCTCAAGCCTCCCCCCTCTCCCTTGGATGCCAGGACATCACAAGTGGGGATTTTCATTGGGACCTTGGCTTGACCCCCGCCTACCCCCCTCCCCCAGGTTCAAACCCAGGAGGCATTGGTGCTTGGAGCCAGGGCACTGGTTACTATTACCTGGCATGCGTTGTCGATATCCATAGCACTCCCTGCAGAGCTGCTTTACCTCCACAGGGATGTTGCTTTGGAGACTTTCAAGGTCTTGCTGGACCATAGCAATAACCTACTATGGTCCGCATTGTTGGAGGTGGAGACGTTCCTAATGGGGGATTCATCTGCTCTGTGGCATCTCAGGATTTAGAGGACCAGTTCACATTGGTCCCTCACAGCATTGCCTGGCCCGTCACAACAGCCTAGAAGCATGCTCACCCTGATCGCCCCTTGGAACTTTCGCCTAAGGTTTCATACAGATGCGGCCTAATCAGTCTTTAAAGAAGCTTCAATTTAACCTCCTTCTTGCCTGTCTTTTGAAGTAGAGGCAGTTGAAAGGCATAGGGAGAAAATTCTGACTCCTCCCCCTTCCCTAAGGAGGGGGGGTCTGACCCTAGCGACTTGCTCCCTCTCCTGCTGTGCCTGCCTTTTCCCATCATCCCCGAAGGAGATAGATTAACCCTATTTGCAAGTGCTTGGTCGAGCATCGTGTATGATGTGGGGTCTATTCTACCTAAAAGGAGGGTTATCTCATCAGTTCCAGGAACACCCTTCTGCAAAAGAGCACAGTAGAGAGGGTAATAAACGACCAGGCTCTGGCATTTTGTTCCTGGAATGTCTAGTCTCAAGAAAGGGGCAATTCTAGACTACATAATCAACCTTTCCACCTTAAACAATATTCTTCAGGAAGAATTTATTCAGAATGGAGACTAGCACTTCAGTCAGGCACGCCATAAGGCTCTCCAACTGGGCAGTCTTCATTGATCGACAGATCCATTTCTTCACATCCCCATCTTCCTTCCACAGGAAATATGGGAAATACCTCCTGTTTTGCTATGGGCCAGGAGGTATTCTAATTTAAAGCTTTTCCGTTCTGACTTGCTTCTGCTCCCAGAGTTTAACCAGAGTGATTGGGTAGTCGCAGCCCACCTTAGGTCCCTAGGGATTCCCATCTTCCAGTCTTCAATGACTGGTTGGTGCACAGTGTCCTCGGAGATTTCCTCCTGAAGGACTTGTCCCCTTGTTGGTTCACAGTGATCCGTCTTGGGCTTATTTCCAACCTAGAGAAGTCAGATCTCCTCCCTTCTCATGATTTTGTTTATGTGGGGATGAATTTATTCATAAACCTCAGGAGAGTCCATGATTCCTTGGACAGGTTTGACAAGATCCTGTCTCTTATAACTGCCCTCCTAGAGAAGAATCATTGTTGGCCCTTTTTTTTACCTTTCTCCACTGGGAACCTGTGCTCTGTGATGGACTTGGTCCCCTTAGAAAGGCTTTTCTTGTGCCCTCTCCAGTTTCTGTTCTGGCAAACTGAGAAATGGACAAGGACCCTCTATCTACACAGATCCCCCTGGGATCTGCTTTTCATCACCACCTGAGTTGGTGACTCATCTGGACCGGTTGCATAAGATTGAGGCTGGGTGCTCACCTGGAGCCAAAAGCTTCTGTGATTAGGGCAGTAGGAAATGCATTAGCCTAGCTAATTTCTTAAGTGCAGTGGTTGACTTTCTTCTCTTTCTTTCAAGGAGAATTTTTGGTCTCCACTAATAAGGGCTATAGGGCAGTCCATTTTCAACACACTTAAATTCTCTAGAGATCCCCCTATCGGCTTGGATCCTCATCTTTCTGATCCCATCAGTTATTTTGAGCTTTAGAGATTGGTTTCTCGCTTATGAATACCTAGAGGAAATCTATCATGTATTCTTTGGGCCTTGTCAGGTCCCTTAGGAACTGTTGAGTTAGGCTTCCTTCAAATCTCTCCCTCGAGTCACGTCAATTGCTCGCTTTAAACTCGATGAGAAGGAGGAGCGAGCTTCATACCTTTTCAGTATGATTCAGTGGTGATTATGACTCAGTTTCACTTCTTTGCTAAACCAGGTTTCAGAACATGAATCAACTCCCTTCAGTATCTCAACTTTCTATCGAGATCCCCAGTATCATTTGTGTCTGTGCTGGGGATGATCTGGATAAACTCCTTGTCCTATTAGGGTTTTAAGGTATTTCCTCACTCAAGGGACATTCTTGTGAGAATTTATCCCACGAAGTTAGATATATCGCTACTTCTTGGGTCTATCTGAATCTTCTTCCTGGGATGATGTGATGAGAGATGCCTTCTGGATGTTTCATACTACTTTCTCATTTTACCTTTCGATCTTTGGCACACCAGAGTGAAGGCATGTGTTTTGTTGGGCTCGATTGTAATGGCACAACACGTGGCTCAGCATTCTACCAGCTTATGGTAGTGAACACTCCTACCGTAAGAGTATTGCATAAATTGTAATACCAGATTTTTTCAGAGGCCATCAGACTCCCGCTTAACTGACAAATTCAGCAATGCAATACCAATATTAATTAAAATGGTGCCACTCGGACACCCAATATGACTGCCACAGTGGCCATCTTGAAAATCTTGTTATCGCTACTCCTCCTGAATGGATGGTCATATCAACATGGGGTTTTCACTGAAAGACTTCTTATGATGTCTAGTTGGTCCTAAATGAAAATGGTACTGATCTGATGTCCAATATGGCCACCACAGCAGCCATCCTGAAAATATTGTTATCACTACTTCTCATGAGCGGAAAGGCATATTGACATGGGGTTTTCACCATTTTCACCAGAAGATTTCTTATGATGTCTAGTTGGTCCTAAATGAAAATATTGCCAGCCTGATATCCAGTATTGCTGCCACAATGGCCATCTTGAAATTCTTGTAGCTTCTCCAGAATGGATGGTCATATCAACATGGGGTTTTCACTAAAAGACTTCTTATGATGTCTAGTTGGTCCTAAGTGAAAATGGGGCCGATCTGATGTACAATATGGCCACCACAGTGGCCATCTTGAAAATCGTCTTAATGCTACTCGTCCTGAATGGAAACTCATATTGGCATGGGGTTTTCACCAGAAGACTTCTTATTATGTCTTATTGGTCCTAAATAAAAATGCTGCTGATATGATGTCCAATATGGCAGCCACAATGACCATCTTGAAAATCTTGTTATTGTTACTTCTCCTGAATGAAATGTAATATTGCCATGGGGTTTTCACCAGAAGACCTCTTATGATGTCTAGTTGGTCCTAAATGAAAATGGTGCTGATCTGGAGTCCAATATGGCCACCACAGTGGCCATCTTGAAAATCTTGTTATTGCTAATCCTCCTGAATGAAATGTAATATTGCCATGGGGTTTTGACCAGAAAACTTCTTATGCTGTTTAGTTGATCCTAAATGAAAATGGCACTGATCTGATGTCCGATATTGTGATCAGTACTTCTCCTGAATGATGGTCATATTAACATTGGGTTTTTACTAAACAACTTCTTATGATGTCTAGTTGGTGCTTATGGTGCCATTAAGATATTCAGTATGCCAGCCACATTGGCCATTTTAAAAATCTTGTGATCATTACATCTCCTGACAGAATGGTCATATCAGTATGGAGTTTTCACTACTTCTCCAAGATGGCTGGTCACATTGAAATTGTGCTTTCACCAAAAGACTTCTTGGGATGTCAAGTTGGTACTAAACAGAAATGGTGCCAATCCAATATCGAATATGGTCACCATGGCATCCATCTTGAAAATCTTGTTCTCATTCCTCCAGAAGAACAGAAAGTCATATCAAATCAGAGTTTCCACCAGAAGACTTCTTATGATGCTGTGATTGGCCTAAATGAAAATGGTGCCAAGTTGACATCCGATATGTCCACCACAGCATCTAATTTGAAAATCTTGTTATTGCTGAAGAATATCAACAATGGTTTAAACACTCTGCAGTTAAAAGGAAGAAATAGTCTTTTCTTGAATTCCTTGAAATTCTTTTCAGCTAGTAGAGCATTAGACCCTTCAAGGTCTTGTTAAAATTAGTTTTCACCCCAAAGAAACTACATTTTCTGGATTGAATGCCTATTGGTTACATGGAAGTCTAAGGTAGGGACTTTCTTTTTTTTTTGGAAAAAAAGGGGATGTGTTTGTTACGGTAGGTTCGTCTGTTTGGCAGAATTCGGTATGTGTCACTCATAAGCGAATTTATCTGAAATGGGACTTAACAATTTTCTGCATACTGTTTAAGATTGTCTTTAGATTTACTTAAGGTTTTATTTGTCATGAATTTTGAAGAAATAAAGGTGGAACTACTAATTTGCCTTATGATTAAACAAGGTTCCCAGGTACTTGTGTTACTCGCCTGTAGCTGGCAGACCAACCTCCTTGGTATTATAATTCTACTTTATTTGCTTGTGTATGACACAAATCTAAAAGCAAACAGTGTAGACCCAGAACTGCCATCCGATAATTCACCAGTAGATCAGAGCTCATGCAGGTTATGATTTTAAACCAACTGCCAGTGCATTATGCGGCAGCAGATCTGAGTCAGCACTGTCCAGAGTGGGCCACATGTTAGTTATACTTTGGTAAATCCAATATATGTTCTACTTTTTGTACAAGGTATTCCCAGTTCCAGGAGGAATATACTCTAGAACAAATCAACAATTCTCCCATGATGTCAGATCCTTTGACAAAACTACAGTGCTGGTGAGATTCCTGCTTTTTGTTTTCATCATAAATTTCATTTAGAGTTTTTACAGATTTTTCTTAATAATTTGTGATCATCAATCTCTTACACATTATGAGATACTATGTGGACAAAGAGAGGGACTTTTAGTGTATTGGGATACTGTGAGTTGTCCAATGACAATAGCTGTCTCTCGATGTAAGTATCATATTCATAAATTTAAGAAAGTGATTCAACCTGTTCTTCACATTTGTTGTGTCTAAAAAACATAAGAAAGAATGTCAATTAACCGCTTCAATTTCTCAATATGCAAAGTCATACGAGTTCTGAGTTGCATGTATATTCTGTTAGATATGGCTTGTCTTAATGAGAAAAGGTGGCACTAGATTATTAAATTATTATTATTATTATTACTATTATTATTATTATTATTATTATTATTATTATTATTATTATAACCTTATGCTTTGTTTTATATTTGCCTTTACACTTCACTTTTTGTCATCTTCCACCATTAATTCCCTATTTATTTGATTCATACTTGCCATAACACGACGTGTCACGCGAGAAAAATGATTTTTGACTCCCAAACCCCCCGACATGATTGTGTTTCGAAAAACACGATTTTCAACAATTTTGCACCCAAATTTTTTTTCCACCCCATAAAAAGAAAAGAAAAGAAAAAAACGTATATTTCTTGATCACTATTATATATGCCCATAATCTGTGGTATATATAAACAGTAAACAGTTTATACACCTGTTTTAGAGGCAATTAAAAGGTAAGGCGGTCAGAGATAAACAGTCACCTTTCAGAGATTTACTTAATTGGCTCACAATAGCTAGGGTGATGTGTCGTGTCAAATCCTTTTGAGCACTGCTGTGGGAGAGCCCATTAGGCTAATTTGCATTGGTATCATTAAGTGGAACAACCCAATTTAAAGTTAAGTAGATCAAAGAGATGGGTGTTGAAGAACAAACTGATTGCATTGAATGAAAATGTTGAAGCCATCTTTATTAAAGTTTGTGATCAGTGGCACCGTTTCTTTGAGAATGTTAACACCATCTTTTTTAAAGTTTGTGATCAGCGGCAACGTTTCTTTGAAGTCGGATTTTTACTCCATATATAAAATGGAAAAGTGTACAAGTGTGATTCATTTTCGAAGGAAACATCGAAACGTACTAGCGATTCAGGAAATATGGAGCCATTCTCCCAAGCGAGCAAAGCCCAGCAAAACAAAATTCCAGAACTCCTGGTTGACGGAGTTTGACTTTTTGAAGCGCAGCATCAAGGGGGAACATTTTATTCTGTGCACATATTGCAACCACCATATTGACATTAGTCATTCTGGAGTGTATGACATTCATCGACATAGCAACAACACCCAGCATCGTGACATGGCAAAAATGCAGAGCTCAATACCCAAATTAAATAGCTTGTTTAAACAGTTGTTGATAGACAATGTAACTAGAGCTGAAGTACTTTTCTGCAATTTCGTTGCCGAGCACAATCTGCCGTTTTCAGCAGCAGATCATTTTACAAACCTATGCAAGGAAATCTTCCTTCAGGAAAACGAAGATTTGATATTCTGACTCAAGTGGCCATTGCATGTTTGACACTCCCTCACAGCAATGCCGATGCTGAGAGATCATTTTCAATGCTTAGAAAAATTCAACAAGATCTTCAGGGAAGGCGGAACAACACCACCATTCAATCTCTGATGAGTGCTAAGATGAACACAAATGATACTTGCATTACCTTCAAACCAATTTCTGAACTATTGAAAACAGCAAAGACTGCATGTAATTAAAAGTGGATTTTAAAGACAGTAACTTGGTGTATTTTTTTATTTAATGTATGTGAGCTTGTGACCATGTGTACATATGTGTGGCGATATTATTTGACAATGCTAAGTCTACCATTTTTTTGTTTGTAAGTATATTAACTGCTTCAGAAAAACAGATGGTATTTTCTTTTATTCAGACTTGAATTTCCAGTCATTTGCTATAGGATGATTTGAAAAGATAGCTTATTCTCATTTGGATGACGTTGGGGGGGGGGCACGTGCACTGACCCACCTTGGTCATTTGCACTGACCCCCCTTGATACCACAAAACACGCTTTTTGTGTCCCAAAAACTCCCCAACACTGTCTGGGAATATGGCATGTATGTTGATTTCTGTTGTCGATTCCTATGTTGGTTAAAATATTAGCAGGGTCGAAATTCTCACAAAAAAATCTACCAAAATGCATGAAAATCACATATATTTGCAAGCCCAACCATTGTTTATTTCGTTAGATGTACCCTATATTTAGCAAACTACACTGGCCAATTTTTCATTGAAGTCGAGGTACACCCCAAAATTTTCAATTCTAGAACAGATTCAATAGTAGAGCTTGGCAACCTAGAATTTGATTTGGCCTTTTAAACTTTAAAGTAGGTCACCATACAGCTACTAAAGTTTGAAAGTTACTAGGAGCACTGAGAGATCTTCTTTACATGTTGGTTTATATGGTCTTCAAAACACATGAGGAAAGTGGACATCTTGAGTGCATAAAATTGAAACAAAAAAGTAACTGACCATGTACAGGGTTGCATCTAGGATGTGCAATCATGAAAATCCCCCCAAAATTTAAGATTTCCTGCAAAATTTCAAATTCTATGCGGGCAAAATTGCGCAAAAAATAAGAATTGTGCGTAATTTTTTGTGAAGAATGCGCTATTTTTATATATGTTTTCATTTAACGTAAAAATCCCAGTTCTCACTTTCAGCGGATATGTTGTCCTTGTGTTGTTGTGAAATACGTCACATATTTCCTGTGTGTCATGTGCTCAGTTCTGATTGGTTACTAAGAAAGGTCAGGAGAGCACATGTTTGATGCAATAGGAACATCCTCTGCCTTTTCTGTCAAATTGAGAAAGACCTATTTCACGACCTGTTGGAATGGACAATTGATGTTTGATGCTGAGGCTAGCTTGGCGGGACCAGTTAAAACTCAGACACTTTTTCATTATTTATCAGTGATACTTATAATAATAGTTAGAGTGCAGATTTTTCTGTCAATAGGCACAGCGACAGTAAACAAACAAATCCTAGTATCAGACGATGCTAAAGATGGCAGTGCTGAAACTGAGGTGTCCTTCCAACGTCAAGAAAAAAAAAATCCTTCAATTCAGACTGGAAAAAAAATAGACCATGACTGGAAACGAATGAAATAAATGAGATGTATTCGCAATTGGTGTGTAAAAACTGGCAAAGAAAATTCGTTCACACTTGGAATTGCTAATTTCAGGACATCAACCCCTGACAGACAGGTTGAATTCACCTCACAAACGGGCGATTCAGGATTTGAAACAAAGTGAAAATCTTAAAACTACATGCATGACATTTATCAAGTGACATACAGTAATACGTGACACTGTTTTTTAAGATATAAGAATGGACAGAGGAATGACATGATTTGCAGCGTATGCTTTGATTTTTTAATGGTCAGTGTGTAGAGAAAATACTGTTCTTAGAAACACAAGATTTTGGTTTCAGTTTTAAGTGTTATACTGCAATATATAGAGCACATGATATGTATTTAGTGTGGTAAGATAATATACAGAACTCGTGCTATGGATTAAGTGTTATACTGTAATATACAAAACACAATATGCATTTAGTGTTGTACTGTAATATACAGAACACATATGTATTTAATGTTATACTGTGGTATTCAGAACACATTGTATGCATTTAATACAGTTATTATACTTGCTATTGCTCTCTCTGAATGTTAATTTTTTTTTTACATTGTCATGGTAGGCCCCCCTTGTCATTAAGTTGGCCCCCCTTTTTCAGATTCATTGGGGGCAAGTGCCCACATTTACCAAATTCTAGATGCAACCCTGCATGTATTAATCATGCTAAATAATGTGATACTTGCTACACACACACACACACATTGAGAACACAAAAATAATTTGGTTTCCATTCGACTCACTAGTTGTGGAAACATTGGAGATAAACAAGTTGAAAACTTTAGGATAGCAGTGCTCAAAGAATTTTTTTTTCAGACACAGGCCCAGGTCAAGTGGCTTTAAAAAATCACTTTCCCTGACTAAAAATCCACTTGCCCAACATGACTACGCGTATAAACCAATAACGACTGCAAACTGAATAGACCCAGATCTGCTGTCGCTTATTCAGATTTATTTTTATCACACACTTGGAATTATGATTCTATATGAAATCTTGTGTTTGCAGTTATCTCTTTCAGAAAACTTGTGAAAACTTAACCTTCTGCAGTGCCTGTTAGTAGCCTAGCTTCTAGTGTCACCAAAACTGCAAGTTTTTTCAGCACATTTTGACAATGTTGGCATTGCTGACATAACGTGTGTTTTATTATTATTGATTTATCAATACTGAGTGAGAATGTTTTAGGCATGTATTTCACAGGCTATGTGCTCAGTTTGACATTACTTTTGGGGTCATTTTCTCTTTATAATACCAAATGTACAATAATTAGTTGACTTTGTTGAGTTTTTTTTTTTTAAACAACTTGTAAATTAACCAGACTTGCTAATTGTTTCAACACTACAGATTTCTACATTTCTCAAATCTTTTAGAGATAGCTAGTTATATCTCTTCCCCCCATCGAGGGTTACATATTGGTTTTGTGTTGTCTATCCATCCATCACACTTTCTTGTAAACAAGATGCAAGATAGCTCAGGAACTATTTGAGCCAAACCAGACCAGATTTGATATTTTGATCCCTTGAGTTGGTCCCAACCTGATTAGATTCTAGTGACTGGTGCCTAATTTCTCAATTTTCTTCAAACACATTTTTAAACTCTTTGGAAAAAAACTTGTAAGTACATTTAAGAAAAAATTGCTAGAGGTAGACAAATTAAATTAGTTATACTTATTTATATTACTAGATAGATGACCTGATTAGATTTTCATGCCATTATAGCAGTTTTTCAGTTTTTTAAAATGTATTTTGACAGATTTTTGAACTTTTGAACTGAGACAATTTTGACAAAAACCTTGTAAGCATGATTAAGCAAAAACATCACTTGAGGTAGACAAATTAAATTTGGCACACTGATTTGCAATAATATGTAAATAAACTGATTAGATTTTTATGCCATTACAGCAAATTTTCCTTTTTTTTAAACACATTTTTTAACTTATTGGGACTGTCTTTTTTGACAAAAACCTCATTAGCAAGATTTAGCAAAAATATTTGAGGTAGAAAAATTAAATTCGTCATGCATGTTTGCAGGCATATGTAGATGGCTTGGTTTGATTTTCATGCCATTGTAGGAAATTTTCAAAGTTTTCTTTATTTGTACAATTTGAGACTTACCAGTAGACATTTTTGCTCTGAAGTGTTTTACAAACACAAACCTTATGGGGAACATGGTGATGTTGGGAGCAAGATTTCACCCTCCTGGCCCCTCTTTTGGACAAATGTCATACTTATCCAAATTTTTTCAAAGCTGGAGCTTTCTCTATGCTAAAATTGATTCGACTGCTTCGATCTTAGTAGAGCAAGACTAAAATCTGGACTTTCTACATCTCACCAAATTCCATTTCATTCCATTCATTAGATTTTCTTTTCCTTCTCTCAAGTACCAGTGTCACAGAATGACATTAATTGTCATGGTGGTTGTGTGGAAAGACATGTTTTTCCTTGCAAAAACAAATCCCTTGTTGTTGATGAATGAGATAAATCACATTCTTAGATGTTTCAGTTATATACTTGGAGAGGTGTCCATTTTCATTGGACAGCTCATGGTGTCATCTGCATCTGTGATCCCTCTTCTGCACAACATAAAAAGTCCCTCTTCAGTTTTATTGACATAGCAGTGAATGAGATTTTGTATGAAGATACTGCATCTTGATCCTTTGTGCTATTCCTGATCCCTAGAGTCCCAACCCTTCTATATGCATTATGAAACATCAAAATAAAACAAATCTGCATGAAATATAACCAGTTAACAGGCAGCTGTACTCATGATCTTCATCTGCCAAGAAAGCAATATAGTTAACTTTCCTCTGCAGAGGTGTTATAAGTTGCTACAAGAAAACCCTGCTAACAAGACATTCAATTCTGGTTTGTTTAGGAAGGAATTAGGAGAATTCAATTTTTTTTAAAACTTGTTTGGAAATAATAATAATAATAATAATAATACTGACTTGTTTCAGACCAGAGTACATATACATTTACAATACAGAGAGTAAAAATCATGCGGACAATAACACTGTCCTTCCATGAGTCAATTTAATGTAGAAATATATTGTTTTCAAAATATTATTTTTACTTCCTTCATTCATGCACCGAAGTGAATACACCCTATTGGGTATTATTATCAATGAAATTAACTATTAGTCCTGAAGATACTGTTCACTTTGCCAGGTGTACTACAGTGTTCCCCCTTTTATAAGGCCACCCCTTTTGCAGCAGAAAAGTGGCCTTATAAGAATGGTGGCCTTTCTAGAGGGGGATCACACAGTTGTGAGTAATAACTACATATAAAGTATAAAAGGTGTAACTAATTTTTATATATTTAATATTTTCATTTAAAAATCACAGGAATATTATCTGGTTATGGACTTAATGTGATAAAACTAATATCAATGTTATTTTTTAAAAAATATGAATAATCATCAATCATGCTGCAAAACCACCTTGTCAGTAAATTCTCGGCACAAACATTTGGTTGTAACTATCCCTGTACGTCCATCGATTCCGTCTTCCACCTCACTGCAGTTGAATGTATATTGACAATGTTTATTTGAATCTTTCCGACATAAAATTTCTCAGTAGTGATCAAAGGACTCTCCCTCTTTTCATTTAGTCTAATTGCTTTCACTTTTCATTCTAAACTGAGAATGTCTGACAACATTTTGCGACAACTTATTCCTTCATGGGCAATAAGTAGTTATGACATGAAGATGCAGTCTTTACAAAGGAAGTGAGCTTGTCACATGATCAACTTTTTTTTTTTTTCTTCAGTCTGGTACCTGGTTAAGTACATTTCATAATCTATGAGAGGGTGGCCACAAAGGCTAACATACCATTTTGCTATCTGACGACCGGATGTCACACTGACTGGAGCTGAACAATACTTTTCTTCTCAGCAGTTAGCTTTTGTCATCTTGATAATTATCAGTGGTAATAATAGCCAGTAATTATCAAAGTGACAAAAGCTGACATCTAAGGAACACATGGCAGTAATGATATTAGGATTACTTACCTGTTTGTATGGATTAAAGTTACTTTATCGGCATGTTGGAACAAATGTCAATGTGTTGAGTTGAGAAATTAACAATATTAGTGAGATTTTAATATATAAAAAACTTGTGGCTGCTCACGAGGGGTAATTTTGACCGTTTTTGCACTAAAATGCTGGTTGCATTAAAGGGGTGGCCGTCCTTGAGGGGTACTTTTGAACACAAACTTGTCGGTGCCAAGGGATTGTGGCCATATAAAGCTGGTCAGAGGGGCCGTTCAAGAGGGGGACCAGTGTACATATATAGCAACCAAAAGGCTTTTCTCCTGTATGGATGGATATAGTGGCAATATAAAAACACTGATTGTTAAAGACATATTTTAGACTTTTCGGTTCACTTTGTTTATTTTATTTTACAGTCCAACGTCTGATGGTGCTGCTGCAGCTATTATAGCCAGTGAGGACTTTGTACGTAAACACAATCTACAAGGACAAGCAATAGAAGTTTTGGCCATGGAAATGTGCACCGACCTTCCAAGTGCCTTCAGTGAAAAAAGCTGTATCAAAATGGTTGGTAAACATGAGCCATGGTTCTGTTGCACATCTGATAAATATCACATCAGTCTGATCATAGACCTATATTACACAGATTTCTATAGACATATATTCCTGGGGATCTGACAGGCACCCATAAATTCTTGACACCTTACTTTTTGTCAGTCATGTGGCAGCTCAGCCTAATGCTGTTTGAAGAGGACTGTCAGAATTTTTTTTATAAATGTATACATTATTATCCCCATGCTTTTCAGAGAAAAGCAGGGATTATGTTATCATGCCCATCTCTGGATGTGTGTATGTGTTTGCACAAGAAATGTTGCTTAACTCTTCATACACCATTAAAGATAGAGACTTCATACCTTGGGATATGGTCTGTAGGTGTACAAATGGTTTGAAAAATTTTGAAACAACCTTTTAAGGTTGGGCGTGGTGTGTGTGTTATTATATATAAATTGAAAATAACTTACAAATAATGAAACTCACATGTCTGAGAATTAGTGTGTATGATTATCAACCCAAGTGTCAACATATATCTGATAGGAATTTGAATGGGGTCCATGGGTCATGCCCCAGGGGCATACAGTTGTGGTCTCTGGGTCACAGCTTGGAAAGTATTGAGATTCCCACCCAAAATATATATATATAGTCAAACTTGGCAATAGCAGCTACCCCAAACTGGCCTTTGTACACACAGATGACCTCTGAATGCAGGTTCACCTTTCAAACTTGCTTCTTGAACAAATACCTGACACTGAACATCATTATCATTATTACATGTATTATTATTATTATTATTATTATTATTATTATTATTATTATTATTATTTCAGGCAGTTGGCATAATATCATTCATAAATTCTGGTGCAAAAGGATCTTATTCATAGATTTCATCAAGCTTTCCCTCTGTTTTCCATGTAGTACATCATTGCTCATATATACAGTAATGAGGTTGCTAGCTCAGCTGCTTGTATATTGCAGCTGGAGTCTGCTTTCTCTGAAGTAACAGACCTATGCCAAATATAGAAAGTGTCAACCCAGTGACTGACAGATCACCTTTGTTCAAAGAATTGTGGTACCTTTTAAGTTGAAACACTGTTCCCATCATGTATCTGTTATCAGATGTGCACAAGTTTGTTGCTACAATGATCAGTGTCACAAGGTTTATAGACATGTTTGAGTGTGGGCTCAACATACAGGCCCTGGCCTTCCTGCTTGTATGCTATTAGTGTAGTATGAATATAGAACAATAGTTCTGTATCGCTATTTATAATTTATGCCTTTATCCAAGCAGTTTAGTTAATAAGTTTGCTGACAACTGCATCACACTTCCATTGCTGATGAGACTATCATTCTCCATCTTACCAAAAGTACGGAATCTCCATACTTTTTTCCATTATGTACCTCACCGATGTGAAGCTACCAAATAATCACTGCAGTTCTGGTGCAAGTTTCCAAACTACAAACTAGCTGTATAGGAATGACATCCCTGTTGTATGAACGATATTACTGAAAAATCAATAAGGAGATACAGATTTTACAAATTACCATCCTGTGATATTTGCTTACTAACTTAGGCTAGGTATCAGCAAAGGTAATAAGCATATGCATGTTACGTATATTTATATATTTTTGTTTATTTAAAGGTGGGATATGACATGTCCAAAAAAGCTGCTGACAAAGTCTTTGCAGCTACAGGTAGGTTTAGAACAAATATGTGTTTGCTTGAAATTTGATACTGTATCGTGAACAGAAGCCTAAGTTGTGTGAATTAGAAATAGAGGATCTTAAATAATTGTTCATTTCAAATGAAATGTATGAAATGAACTGATTGATTTCTGTCTTTTTCATACCTTGCAAGCAAAAGATTGCAAACATTCAAAACTTGAAATGAACAAATTTAAGATTCTGTTTGTCACATGATGAGACACACATTTTTTATATTAAATCTTTCAGAGATTGATGGCTGCTACCATTGTGTGATATCTCAGTATGATGTACTTACATAGTATGGCATCATACATGATATTTTACATGTCAACATATCAACTCTGAAACATCAAAACAACTTCATATTGATGACTATGTGTGATAATACACGGTCTAGTTTCATTAATCCAATTTAAAGTGTTTTTATGAAAATTATTGGATTATTGGAGTAATTAATCATAAATAAAAACTTTTCTACCAGATGTGTTGTATTAAAGCATTAGTTGGATAAACCAAGATCAGATTCACAAGACATGATGGTATTAATATTATTTTCTTTAAGAGAGGCTAATGCAATTACAATACATGCAGTCAATTTGTAGAAAAAACTTTAGCAGGATTATTACTTTTAATTAATCTTATTTTCATGGGCATCAATTTTCAGAGTTAAGCAAAAATATCATTATTTCCAGTACTTAAATTTGTGGATATGCATCTCACGAAAAATAGCATTAATAACAGAGACATCTTGTGTTTGGTATTTAAATCCATGGTTTGTAGAATGTAGGAACTCCTGAAAGCTTGAAGACAACAAAATCTCATTTAGGTTATTGATTCTATTTTATATATATATTTCAGGGTTGAGACGAGAAGATGTGAATGTAGTGGAACTTCATGATTGCTTCTCGTGCAATGAACTTATTACATATGAAGCTCTTGGGCTGTGTGAACCAGGTAATTGCTAGATGTCTATATTAGTTATCAAAAAGGCTTGTAGAGAAAATTTAACCTTTTTGTTGTAGTTGTGATATGTTTGTTATTCTAAATAGAGTGGATGTGATATTCACAAATCAGTTATCAAAACATGAAATCCTGTTGCATTGACATGAGTTTGGGGTAATATGTAACTTTGTTCATATTGACAATGTATAAAATAAGAATCCAAGAGTGAAACCATACATTATGAAGCATGTATTTTAGACTGAAAGAGAAATATATTCAAACCTTTCAATAAAGACCACCCTGCAGAAACGGGGCTTTATAAACAAGTGTTTTTTTTCCAGCCCAGTTGGTCAGTAGTTAAAACAATACAGTGAAACCCCGCTATAACGCGATATTTGGGGTCCATAAAATTCGATCGCGGAAAAAGCGGGGTCGCGTTATTGCGGAGTTTTACTATATATTACTTTATTCAGAGAACAACGTATACACGTCTGATGTATAGCATGAATAGGGTATCAACACCGTTTACTATCTGATATCGATCCGTCTTTGTTTTCCCACATGACAACCCTTTGATTGAGCCACGAGTATGTTCAGTGCCAAGTAACAGAGAGTGGTTATTTGAACTCCCTGTGATCTTGCTGCCCAAGCTCAGTCCCTACATAAGCACCCACATATGACAATCTTTGATCTTGCCGCCCAAGCTCAGTCTCTACATAAGCACCCACATATGACAATCTTTGATCAACCACCGCATTGTCTGGTGCTTGGTTGTGTATGCAGTTAAAGAAGAAACGTAAGTCGGCTATTGTT
This sequence comes from Margaritifera margaritifera, assembly GCA_029931535.1. Classification (NCBI taxonomy): domain Eukaryota; kingdom Metazoa; phylum Mollusca; class Bivalvia; order Unionida; family Margaritiferidae; genus Margaritifera; species Margaritifera margaritifera. The sequence continues at coordinate 1,571,383 of JAQPZY010001628.1, forward strand.
TGCGCAATGATTGTATACAGGATGAATTGAATCCAGCGCACGTGTTGGCGGCTTACGTTTTTTGATGTTTATTAAATCGTGAGAATCTTTTATCAACCACAGCATTGTCTTATGCTCCGCTGTGTATGCAGTTAAAGAAGAAAAACATGTCGGCTATTGTTTGAGCAATGAGTGTATACAGAATGAATTGAAGACAAACACAAAGAAGACTTACCGACTTTACTCATGGATCAGTAATAAGTAACATTTCCGATAATGTTTATTTTGGTATAACACTTCAAGAAATTGGTGAAATTGTTACATTTCAGAAGCCACGCCACGATCGAATTCATACGTGATCTCTTCCCCAAAATGATAATAAACTTTTTATATACTATTTCTTGTACTTAAAAAAAAATAAAAAATAAAGTGTACGAGAAAAATACATGTACATGTATATAAATTTCAGGAACCACGCCACAAATGTATTATACTCGAATTCATACGCGATCTCTTCCCCAAAAGGATACTGTAACATACACATTTTATACACTATTTCTTGTACTTTGAAAAAAAAAATTTCATGTGCAAATGAATACACAAAATTTTGGGAGCCACACCACGATCGCGTTATATCCAAATTCGCGTTATAGCGGGGTTTCACTGTACTACCACCTGTATGAGTGCAGATCAAACATCTGTCAAGATCAAACACTTATACTCAGCATCAAAGGGAGCCTATGCAGCCACCAACACTAAGTTAATTGGTTATTAAAGTACATGTGTATGATCTCTTCCTTAAAACACTGTCCATGCAGTTGCACCATCAATTACTTTCTGACAACCATGGCATTAACGCTGGTTTAAAAGTGGTAAAATTCAACTTAGATCCTCATCAGTTCCAATAATGTCATCATTCCACATTTGAACCAAACACGCGACATGCTGCCCCTTTCTCAATGCAATTAGCAAGTAGTGTTAACATTTGATGTGTTCCACACCCATCAAAGTGCGAAGATGCTAACTAAATTGAAAATAAATGGAATCACTACTTTCATTGAGCCTTCCTCATGTACTAATAAGCTTCAACCAATAGTCTTTACTTAAAACTTTATCAATCAAGCCAATTCATGCTGAATGGATAATTGCAGTGCATGTGAAAATGTATGAAAAATCAGACGTAATTATCCATGGATTCGAGAATTCTGGGCTTGTTTAATTCAACAAAATTTCAGGATTATTTACCTGACAAACATTTGTGTGCACCAGCAGACTTGATTGACACGATGTTAATTCAGTGGTTTTGTCAAAAAACAGTGAAGTGTGAGCTTCAATACTCTGCAGTAATTAGTGTATATACCTAGTGGTTCATTAATAATTGTGCTTTAAGCAATAATTCTAGTATTTTACAGTCATGTTCTTCATTGGGATTAAGCATGCATGGATAAATTGAGACATGGTTTCACGAGGATTTAAATTTTTTGACAACAGTTTCATTTGAACGAAGAATTGATTTGAATAAGTATTAAATCTAATTTCTCTGGCAAATACATTACCTGATCACATTACATTAGGATAAATTTCTTACTGCCTCTGAATCTAGCCCTCCCAAAAAGATGGAAAATGTCTTTTTGTCTATATAATATGCAGACAAAGGAAAGCAATTCTTACAGGTTAACTCCCCTCTCTACCTGCTTCGTATCTACCATTATACCCAGTTTTAACCAGTTTATACTTTCTCTGACATGTGCAAAGATGTCCTACAGACAATCCAATTAAATTCTACAATTTTTATACTTAAAATGTAATCATCCACAGTTCTTTTTCAGTGGTACAGTAAGTCAAAATGTTGTTTTATATGGTGCATACATACCTGCCAACTATTATGCTTTTGGCGTAATCATTCCGCTTTTTTTTTCACCTTGTTATGTCTTACGCTCACCTGTATATGGATTACACTTGTTTGGTACATTTAAAAAAATAAAAATAAAACAATGAAAAGTTGTGTTTCTCTTTTTTTTTATCATCTCTTTAATCCCACACATGATATAAATCTGAGAATATTCTGGAAGAGAAGACTGCTGCATAAGAATAGCATAAAAGTTCATTTGTCATAGACCTCCATGTATTTTCCTTATTTTCTATTTTATAGCAGTTGTATATGCCACATTTCAAAGAAAACATACGAGTTTCTTCAACTTGAAACAAAATCACTCACAGATTCATTATATTAATACACGGAATTTGTTAGCAGAGCAGTCTATAATTTAAAAAAATGGCGGCATATGTTAAGTGAAACAGGATTTATCAATGTGACTCTCGGATGTTATATAACTGAAAAATTTTAGAGAAGAGGGATCTTTTTAAACATTAAAACATGTCGGATAAAAAAAAAGAAAAACCAATAATGCTTTACAAATTTAGAAAGATGAACATGAGAGGAGTAATATAGCACTCAGGTTGAGCACATGGTAATGATCGTTGCAGAATTTGTTGAGTTGACTTTATGATCACTCAGCAAAAGTTAGACATGTAGACTAGTTAAAGTGAGTGTTGTGTATATATAATTTGTCGATATGTTTTGTGGTTTGTATTCTGGTACAAATCCACATGGATTTTGCCCATTTGTTACCAGAACTTTAATCAGCTGCAGATCCAGGTTAGTAGCAAAACCAATTTTATATTTTTCATACAGTTTATTGTAATTATGGCATATAATATATAGATTACACTTTTTATGCTAAGATTACGCTTTTTTGCCACTTATGTTATGCTTACACCTCTGTAAGGGTTGGCAGGTATGTGCATACAACATTTTTGTAAAATCCATTGAATTTATTTATATTTTTTAAATTATTGATCTGTTCATTATCATTACATTGACTTCGAACAGCAACATACATTTTCACTGGTGGAATTTCCCAGGCACTGTCTTTGGGCATTTATTCTAATTATAACTTGTTTTCATAATGGCATTTATTTCAATTATATATATATATATATATATATATATATATATATTTGTTGTATGCACTTGTTTGTTTATTCACTTTTCGCTTACAGATATGACAACACAGTGCAACAAATGCAAGAGATTCAATGTGGTAGAGGACATTCATGAAACATGCCTGCTCTGTACCAATTGCTCTTCATGACACACTTGTAAAGTGTGTGTGTTGTGGACAGAGAATACATGGTCTAATGTCCTTAGAAAACAGGTCCAGGGCCGCAAAAAAAGAGCAATATTCAGAGATGCAGCCAGGGCGCGCGAATCACGCAAAATTTGTACGAATTTGCGCACTTGGAAAACAGTGATGCGCGAGAAATCCTGCAAATTAGTTTAAAGTCGCGCATATAAAAATGTATTCTGTGCAGTATAAAATTTTTATTTAAGTGTTAACCCATAAAGTGCTTGTCGGGGTATAAGTCGCGCCAGCAGTAGAAGTCTCGTTGTGCTTGTCTTGTTATCTGTCTTTTTTCCTGTAGGCAACTGTTTACACATTGTTCAGCTTGATATGAACGGCTGTTAAACTAAATTTGATTGGTATATTGGGCCCTGGAACAAGCATTGTCAAGTTTTAACCTTGTATTCATGAAGGAAGTTTTACAAACGCTTGTTTAAAGTAAGGGCCCCTAGAAAATCCAAAATGGCTGACTCGCAACATTGTTTATCTTCTGATGACGATTTCGTTCGGCAAATACTGGCCGATGAGAGCGATGATGACAATGATTTTTAAAGTTTTGAAGTATATGAGATTATTGGAGCCCGGAAAGTGTTACTGAAAATACCAGTGAGTAATTTTAAACCAGAAAATGATGTTGAATACGAGTCCAATGTACATGCTGGATGGACAAAAACAGACAGTATGCCGGTCAACCCCTTATTAAGTGGTCCTTCGAAATTAAATGTCAAAAAGGCAGAATACTAAGCCTAATTAAAGTACAAGCAATTTAAAAGTTTAGTGTAATTTTTCATTTCTCAAACAATTCTGCCTTGAGGGATCTTGTGCTACAAAATTATATAGCACTCTAAGGGTTAAGATAAATTGTATAAATAAAAATCTTCAAAGAAATTAAAAAGTAAGGACATTTATTTTTAATCAGAATAACTCTGTCTGAACAAGCTGACTATGGCATTGATGGACTTAAAATCCTAATACAAAATTGTGGAACAGATCAGAAATTTGGCAACCATGTAGTAGTCAGCAAAGCACTGATTCAAGAAGAGAAACTTTGGCAGAGCTCTTGTTAGTGAAAAATATTATGTTGGAGCAGAGATATCTAAGAGACAATACCTCTGAGCTGCTGAAAATTGTACATAACCATAAAGAACATTTTTCGAACTCGTTCAAGCTGGTTTAGCTAGCTATGCATATGTGAAAGAGGGTTATCAGCACAGAACAATATTCATACACAGATAAGGCACAAATTAAGCTCAGAAATGATCAGCAGATTAAATGCTTATACAACTAGAGGAGACATCTTTTGAGGATTTAGATTTCAACAGCACGAAGAAAGAAAGAGATGGATAATTATGTGTTTGGTAAATTCTGAACTATGGCCATTTCCTACTCCCCCTCATATGTTGTCTACTCCCCCCTTATTTTGGTGACAAGGGGGGAGCTCCCCCCTTTAGGTAAAATCCTGGCAGCATCTCTGAATATCTATTTCTTCTTAGCATGAAGTACTGAGCTCCCACTTCAGAATCTATCACAAGTCTCATGGGGGATGCTGAGATGCCCTCTCCACTCCCCATGAAGATTCAGGAGATAGCGCCAGATCTTAATGCAGTAGAAATGAGAGACAATTCCACCCAAGTTGGAATCACGCATGCATTCTCTAATAAATAAGGCTGTATCATCAAGATTGTCAACAACAGAACAGGAAGAAAATTTTCAGGATCCCACTGGGGATAAACCTTTAGCTCCGCCCATGAGGTGTGACAATCCTAAGTCAGATATCATCCCTCCTATGGGGCGTGAGGATGCAGAACCATACCTATCTCCACCCACGAAAATACAATACCCCATATTCCATCCATGAACAGCAGCATTCTTTCCGGACATGAGGGCATATTATTTCACTATTATGGCCAGTAGGACCGAATGAGGTGCAATTTGACTTGTATGGATGGATGGAAGGCCAGCTGTACTGCCTGACCATCAAGGCATTTATCATCCTCCATATGCCGTTCCAACTGTTGATCAATGAGTCCAGCCATATGAACATGCAATATATGACTAAAGTTGTCATGAATCACTTATCTCAGACTGGCGAACCGTCCGGCTGTCCTTGTATTCTGACAGCTATAGTATCTTATGCCAAACACACCGCTCAGTGAAGCCAACCAGCCGAACCGAACATTACTTTGCCACTTCATAGTGAACTTGCTTTATTCATAGAGCCCTCCGGCCGAGTCAGACCGGCATTTTAGCATACCACCACTTTTAATGGCATATCCTATGGGAAAAATGATGCATTCTGACGATACAACATCATCATTGCCATATGGAATGCTGTACCCATGGACCTAAGGTGTACATGAGGAAGACAATCTCCAACTAGAGAAAGGGAATGAAGTGGAAATACCTGAATCATCCGACAATGGAACTGACAGAATTTAGCTCTAAGGTAGCAATAGAAGAAATCTACCACATCCTGTCTCCTTTGAATGTCCTCCTCCGCCAACCGTCATCCTACCTACAAGGTCAAAGCCACTGTGGATGTAGATGATCATGACGATAGTCCATCATTTAGAACATTTGCTCAGTCATCAAAAGTTGTAGAAATTACCAGGCTTCTCTCTAAAAAATTCGCAAACCCAGTAATGCAAAGCCTTCTTTTCCAGGAGTCATTTGCCAGCTAGCTTCTCGTCTCACTGGTATAAGTTGCACTCTAATGCAAACTCTTTGGAAATATCTAATGTTGGCAAGGATGTTTCCACTTTTGGCATGACTGACCCACTTTGTTATAAGGCGGATTGGCAAGTGTTCAGTGACACTTCCAAGCTAGTGAGGAATGTTATATCAACTTCCTCACTACTTGACTTAGTGTCCTAGCGATTTTTTGCCTAGCTGAGAAGGCCAGAAGCGATCGTGCCTGGGATTCGGTGAGTCGTATCACCAAGGTCATAAATATGGCTTCTCACCACACCATGACTACCCTGATGGCCTCCTGCAACATGGACTTAGTCAGACGTGATGTACTCTTGCACTCTTCCTCACTAAAGTCCCACCATGCAGCGGTCTTGTGCACCCTCCCATTCGGCTCTTCCCTTCTGTTTGGGGTTTGAATTGACGAGGTCAGAAAACAGGCAGCACGAGAGTTGCCACTACATCTGTCAGCGCAAGAGCCCATATCTGGATGTCCTGCTCAGGGACTGTCACAAAGAAGGGACAATTGTCAGCAGGGATACAATAGAGGCAATTCCAAAAGACGACAGAATAGCAATGACCAGGTGAATTATAGGTGGTCATACACCCCTACTTCTCGCCATCAAACAGGGTGGGGAGATAGAAATGTTTTTCCTCCTCCAAGCCTCCAGCCACCCGTCAGTGACTTACCGTCTCCCCCACCCGCTGGCAACCCACCTGTCATCACCATACTCCTTCTTTTTCATCAGGCTTGGATTGACCTCATTCCGAAAAACAATTGGGCGATCCAAGTTGTGTCAGATGGCCTCAGAATCTCATTTATTAGGCCTTCTCCACTTTCGATATCTCCCTTCATGACAGAAACCCTAAGCGATCCCATGAAGGTGGGTATACTACAGAAGGAGATAAATCTTTTAGTCATAACGTGGGCAGTCGAGATTGTATGAAATCTGTACACTCAAGACTTCTACTCCAGACTGTTTCTGGTGACGAAGTCCAACAGCAAGTTGAGACCTGTGATTGACTTTACTAGGTTCAAGCAATTTGTTTTGGCCCCAAAATTCAAAGTGGAGATGGCAAAACTCCATACGTCTTTTAGTGCGACATGGCGACTACACAATCAGCTTAGACCTGTCTGACGTGTATTTTCACATTCCAATCCAAACGACGTCGCACAAATATCTTCGCTTTGCCTATCGGGGCAAAGTATATCAATTCCGTGTTCTTCCTTTCAGACTCCACCTAAGCCCTTAGGCCTTCACAAAAACATTAGACTGTGTAATCTCATGGTTCAGGACGACCTCCTCCACAGTGATGGCGGCATACCTGGACAACATCCTTTAAAAACAATGGGTAAGTTCGATTTTTGTCCAAGATGTGAACAACCTTCTTGCACTCCTTCGCATTCTAGGGTGGATAATAAATATTGAGAAATTGAACCTTATTCCCTCTCAAAGTTTTTCACACACCTCAATCTCGTATGTCTTCATCCCAAACACATCGAAAACATTGTTCATGCGTAGGAGAGGATTTCAAACAAAATGTTTAAATTGGCGAGAGAGTTTCTTCAACTCCTCGGCCTGTTCAGTGCGGCAGCAGATTTGTTACCCGATGCCTGCCTTTACATGCATCCAATACAAATACCCCTTCTACCCCAATGGCAACCGTTCATGGCCATTAAGATCAGAATATTACGATCTCGACCCATGTAAAAAACTTCCTTCTCCATTGGCAAGACAGGAAGTGGCTCACAGCAGTAATACCTCTTGAAAACCCACAACCAGAAATAACGATTTGTACAGATGCCAGTCTGTCGGGTTGGTAAGCACACTTGCTACTGGACTTAACAATGGTCAGTGGCAAGTGGACATGTTAAGAGATGGCACTTCACATCAACCTGCTGGAAATTTAAGCCATTCTCAGTGCTTCCAACAATTGGGTAGAATACTTGCGCTGACATACGGTCTTGATACTGTCGGACAATTTGGTAGTGGTCATATATCTCCTTGAACAGGGAGGGACAAAATCACTGGACCTTTGTGTCTTGGTATGGGATTACCTTTGGTGGTGTGCTCAGTACCAGATAATATTCACCACATACCAGGATGGCTAAATGTTTTAGCCAACTCATTGTCAAGGAGAGGACAAATGCTTCACACAGAGTGGTCTCTCCATCCTTCCACATTCAATCAAGTCTGCACCCTATGGGGCTGCCCAGTGATAGATCTTTTCATGATAAGGTGGAACTACAAATTGCCTACCTTTGCCTCCCCTTTTCTGGACCCAGAAGCATATGTCGTCAATGCTCTATCAGTCAGCTGTGAGGGAATGTGGGCCTACACCTACCCTCCATCAGTCTTGACACCAAAAGTAGTTCAGAAAGTGAGAGACATGAACTGCCAGATAGTTCTGATCACCTCTCTACAATAGGACAAATCCTGGATCAACAATCTGATCTCCCTAGCGACAGACATACCCAGGAAAGTCATGATGACCCCGACCCTGATCAAGCAGCCCAGATCACCACTATTCCATCCTTGTCCAGAGAAACTCCTCCTTCATGCCAAGGCTCTTATCAGAGATGCCTTGCGTGTAAAGGAGTTTGGAACTTCAGTTGTGGTTAGGATCGCAACAACTAGAAGGCCCTCCACTCTGAAGGCATATGAATGGAAATAATAAGGGTTTTTAACAACTGATGTCACATCAGTGATGTCACACCACTCTCTGCCTCCATTCCTCAGATGGCCAACTTCTTTCTCTTTCTCTTTGAAGACAAGAAGTTAGCCCCCACCACCATAAAAGGATACCACTCCATGATTTCGGATATGTTCCAGCATCATGGACGAGACAATATTGGACACAACAAGGACCTTTCTGACTTGCTGTCCAATTTTGATCTATTCAGACCATGCTCACTTGCATTATTCCCAAAATGGAATCTCTCCTGGCTGTTGACATGGCTTAACTCATCCAAGCTTGAGCCCCTGTCATCCATATCCATCAATCAGCTATCATATAAGACTTGCTTTCTGATAGTGCTTGCCACAACATGCAGAGTCAGTGAGCTACATGCCCTCTCCGTGGACCCGAACTACATGCAGTTCTGTCCCGTTGCAACAGTTGTCCTAATGACACAACTGGGTTTCATTGCAAAAAGCAGGTTTCCATTACTAGGCAATCAACAAATGACAATTCACCCCTCTCCTCGATCGATACATTGATCCCATATGCACTCTTGAATATTATCTGAAGCATACGGAGAACATCCACAATGGCCGGACCAGGCTTTTTCTGCCTCTCAAGTCTAGACAGCATGACATAACACCACAAGTGCTAACTACTTGGTTAAAGGGAGTTATAAAATTGGCATATACTGACCTCTCTCAGAAACAGGTACCCTAATGTAAATCTCGGCTCATGAAATACGTGCAATTTCCACAAGCCTGGCATTTGAACATAACACCTCCATTCGAGACATAGTGGAGTCAATTGGATGGCATGCCCAGACCACTTTCTCCGGTTTTTATCTGTGGGACATGGCCTTGCAGAGGAGAGAACTGAACCTGATCGGGCCAGTGGTAGCTGCACAGACAGTATTGGCCCTTTTGCTGGATTCACCTGGAAAAACTTTAAGAGTGAGACCATAATCAAGTGCAGAATCCCATAGGAATCTCCTCACATGTGTATAACTAAGGTCTCCAGTTGTGCTAAACTAACATTGAAGAATTTCATCCTTTAGTAGGGCAATCATTCTCCTCCTGGATGACACAGGTGGAGGTAGGATGCTCAGGATTTCCTTCTCTTACCTATTCTCCTAAAGTAATGTGATCAGGTAATGCATTTGCCGGAGAAAAGAAATTTTTTAGTATATTATGTTTCTTCTATAATACTTACCTGATCACATTACAAATAATCCCTCCCACCCTTCCCTGCAATGCGTGGATCCTTTTAGGTGTCACTCAAGTAAAAAACTGGTTTAAACCGGGTATAACAGTAGCCAGCTAGTGGGTAGAAATGGGAGTTAAACTAAGATTTGCTTCCCTTTGTCTATATAATATATAGACAGAAAGATGTTTTTACGTCTTTCCGGGAGGACTGGATTCGGAGGTAGTAAGAAAGTTATCCTTATGTAATGTGATCAGGTAAGTATTATAGGAGAAACATAATGTACTAAAAAATTTGCTTTTCATATACTAGTATCATTTATTATTATTTCTTTCATTTACAGTACTACTAGTGTTTGAATACCTTATGCTTTTTCTCGTTTCTCTCTATCCTTACTTATGTCACAACATATCGGGATTGAGTGGAAATTACAGCTACCAGATACCATATAGATATGTGTGCATTGAAACAATATAAAATAAATCTTTTTTTTTTCTTAAAAGGGTTAAAATAAAACACATGTAAAAGCTAATTTTTATTGCCAGATTACAGATATGACATTGATTTATCCAATAGCTTTGTTGATACCTAGGAATGAAACACAGTAAGAATATGGGGGGGGGGGTCTTATTTATCATAAGTGGCTAATTTTTCATTGGGTCTTTAAATTCGTGGTTTGGGCAACAAGGAAATCCATGAAAATTGGTACCACATGAAAATTAGTGATACTACAGTAGTTTATTTGATTTTAATAAAAAAAAAATTCTTTATGCAATATGTGTTAAATGATGCTGATCCATCCTCCAAAATGGTTGCCTTGAAGGATGTACTGAAAAATCTTGATAGGGCTACTTCTACTAAATGGATGGTCATATTAACATAGGGTTTTCACTAAAACATTACAGCAATATGTAGTTGGTTGTAAAACTATTTTATTACCAGATTTGGTATGTTGGTGTTTCTTAAGAATATCTGAGATGGTTTCAATACTCAGAAGTTAAAAAGAATAATACAACAGAAGAAATGGATTTATCATGGATTCCTGGAAATTCTTTTCAGCCAGTAGTGTCAGTCCCTTCCATGGATGTTTGTTTTATACTGGTCAATATGTTAAAAATTTATGTAAAATGGAATCCCTTATACTTGACCTTTCTACATGTTTTTTACATGCAGGTTGCTGCCTTAGCAAGTTTGACTGGATTAATAAATACTTGTAGGAACCCTGCTCAATGAAGCTGGCAGAGCCCTGTAGTTATCATGCTGTCCATCTGTTCTTCTGTTCGTCTGTCATCAGTTTGGTTTCCTGCGAGTAACCTTACTGTGAATTGCTGGATTTTAAGCAGATTTAGTATGCAGATTTATATTGATGAGGTCTCATAAGAATTTGATTTCCATTCTTCTATGTCAGGGGTCCCCAACCTTTTCGTTCCAACGGGCACATTTGTGAGTTTATGAGAGAGTGGTGGGCACCAACCAATTAACTTAACCCACTTTTTAAAATATTATTATTTATGATAACCTCTTCTGCAGGCACACAAAAAACATTGGTGGGCGCCATGGCGCCTGCGGGCACCGCTTTGGGGACCACTGTTCTATGTCATCCTTTAGAGGAGTTATAGCCCCTGATTTCCTGTCTCCCAACTTGAATGTCTCCAGTTTAAGTTCACCAAGGATTGTTGGATTTCATCCAGATTTGGCATGCAGCTCTCTGTTGATGAATCCTTGAATGGTTTCAATTTCTAGCATTCCACAACATAATGCACAAAGTTGTGCCCCCTGATTGCTGGTCATCATGACATTGGTTCCTGCAGCATAACTTTAGCAAGGTTTCTTGAAGCAAATTTGGTGTGTGATTTTATATTGATGAGACCTTGAATGATTTGAATTACATGCATTCCACAATATCATTTATAGGAGGTGTGCCCCCAAGATGTCCATCCTCCTGACTTTTGTTTCCTCGGCATCTCTGTACCAAGGATTGTTTCATTTCAACAAAATTTGGCATGCAGCTTGAGACCTTACATGAATTCAGTTTCAAGTGTTACACAACGTCATCTAGAGGAGTTTGAGCCCCTGATTTCCCATTGTCCTAACATTGGTTTCTGCATGATAATTTTACTAAATTGACAAATCCTTGACTTAGTTTGATCACTATTGTTCCAATACATAATTTACAGTAGTTATGGCCCCTGATGGTCTGTCCTCCTGACTTTGGTTTCTGTGGCATTACTTTAGTTGGATTTCAACTAATTTTGGCAAGCAGCTTTATATTGATGAGGCTTTGAATGAGTCTCATTTCAGTGTCCCATATTATATTTAGAAGAGTTATGGCCCCTGATGGCCTTTCCTCTTTAATTTGGTTTCTGAAACGTTATTTTACCTTGGAATAAATCAGACATGCAGTTTTATACTGATGAGACCCTGAATGAGTTTCATTTCCAGCATTCCACATTATCATTTAGAGAGTTATGGCCCTAGATTGCCTATTCTTCTAACTGATTCAGCAGCATATCCTTACTAGGGAATGTTGGATTTCAACCAGTTTTTTAGATTTATATCACACCATAACATTGATGAAACCTTGAATGAGTTGGATTTTGAGCATTACATGTCATCATTTAGAGGAGTTATGTCCTCTGATTGCCTGTTATCTTAACTTGGTTTCCCAACACCAACTCTTAAGTTTAAGGCCCTTCATGCAATTTGTACATAGTGAAGGCCTTTGTAATGCAGCCATTGCAAGTAGCTCTGGTGTTTATTAACTACCTAGCCTGGAGATAAAATGAGATTGAGTGTGAGTTTGACATTTTGTGTCAGCCAATCAAAAAAAGATTTACTTTTAAAATGCCACTTTTGATCGACTGTGAATGGAAACACAATTTCAGACTCAAACACAGAGTTGTATGATCTTCAGTCCAAGATTTATCTATGCAGCAAAACCAGGTGGGGTTTTTTTTTCAAGTACACTTACATGCTTTTGGCTTCTGTTTCAGGAAAGGGAGGTGAGATGGTAGACAGAGGCGACAACACATATGGAGGGAAGTATGTCATCAATCCAAGTGGTGGACTGATATCTAAAGGACACCCACTAGGGGCAACAGGTAACATACTTTATCAGAACAAACTCTCTTGTCACACTGCATCAACAGATAGTGAAACTTCAGTATCACCTTCAAGTGGCAGTGGAAAATGGCATTGGCATTGGTTTAACATGAAGAATTTGTTGTAAAGACTTTTAAAGCCAAAATAGTTGTGCATCAGGGTGTGGTTTACTGGAGAAATATAGTGTTTTGCAAAGTCCTTTTCCTGCCATAACTAAAGCACAAGAACTTTCCATATTAAGCAGTATTTCTGGACTTGGGAATCTGTTTTGACTTTGATATCAAATACTTTCATCCCTTTCACACTCAAACATCTTCAAACTGACATGTTTGTTTATTTATTCTCCTACCTTTATTACTCCAGTCAAGTGTTGAAAATTAATTTTCAGAACTGGCTGAACTTCAGGTGAGCAACTGTTGAAACTGATAGCAAAAATCCTTTTTAAAGCTACTGGTCTGCTCTTAAAATTGATGATTTGGGCCTCCAGGCTTGTAGCAATGTTGACTACTGCTCCAGTCATGGATATTGTAATGGTGTGCAATTCTTCTGTTTTTAGATTGGTCCATAACAAAACGTAACAAGATAAAACATAAAAATGCTATACAGTTGAAAAAATCAAGCACATCAAAACCTTATCCATTGCAACTTTTTGCTGAACTTCCTTTAGGGACAGAATATAAAAATGAAGAAATGTAAATGCATTCTCACATAATTAAAAAGCTACTTCAACACATTTTTATTATCATTTTTATTCATTGCAAACAATTATTGTAACAGAGATGCCAGACATTCTGATTTTGGTTGAATCAGTCATATTTTTAACCTCAGATTATGCCATTATAAACATTTCTGTACTGATTTTCGAGTCAGATAAAAATGTTATATAGGTGAACCGCAACTTAAAGACTGGTATAACTAGATCACTGAAATGCTTGTAATGTCTGATTGTAATTCTATTGTGTAAGCATTCCTAAGTACAGGGCTCAAAATTAACGCTAATCTACTAACCCATGGTTAGTGACCTTGCTGATGGATCACTAAAACCCCAGCCATCACTAATTCGTTGGAGCAGTGAAAATTACCTATGGTCGCTATTGTAACAGTTAACAATACAGATCAGCTCCCCTTATCTCACTAGGTGGCTACCTGTAACCAAGATGTAGCTAGTTTAAACTTTCGCTTATGACTGTCAGCAGGCCTCCATGAACATTCACTGGAATTTACACATATTATAAACCATCCATTATTATTTTTTGGTGTTATAGTAAGTGTAATCATAGTTACATGTAGTGTATACTACATTTATGTGTTTTTCTTTGAATTTAGTGATATTTTTGCAGTTTGTTACTGGTTTGTTATTGTCCTTGTGGCTTGATCAGTAACACCATTATTCACTGCTGCATTGTTTTCAAAATATTTCTTTGCTCTTAGGATGTCTCGAGAATGTGAGTTAACCTAATTTGAACATTATATATTTAATACTTTATATTTATTATTTGATATTTTGTTACCGGTTTGTTATTGCCGATGTGATTTGATCAGTAACTCCATTATTCACCACTGTATTGTTTGCAGGCTATTTCTTTGTTCTTAGGATGTCTCGGGTATGCAAGTTCGCCTAATTGAACAATATATATTTAATATTTGGTGTTATACTTGCACTTGTTCCTTTCTCTTTTCAATAGTGAACTGCAGTGTCTATCAAGAGCAAGAAATGACATCGTTATATGGTCATGGAGGACAACAACAATTCATGTTTGGCATGTACCAAGTGTTCATCCACACGCGCATGTAATGTTGGTCCAGCATCCTAAAGAAACAACTTAAGGCTCGAGAGAAAAGAGCCAGGTCAAAAACATCCAACCAAGATTTACTTAGTATTCACCCCAACTCAGAATCATTGACTAGCTTTATTGGGGATGTGGAGATGCCTCCCCCTCCACCAGCTAAAATAGCCAAACTGACTCTCATGGCTACGACAATGCCCCCTGCCTGTGGAGACCTTGCCATTAAAATCTAATTGAGACCTGGAATCAAGAATCATTAGAATCATGCAGAAAACTCTGTCAACGAGATTGTCAGCGAGCGAATTCAACGATTTTTCGTCCTTTGTTTAATAGGCAGTCCACTGGGTGTAAGTCCATGTCCCTACCCATTAATGAATTGGAGGATGAAACCTGGTATGTGGGAGTATTTTCCGATCTGTCCAGCTGCACAGCCAGTGATAATTTCATTGTACACTGTAAACCATCCTGCTGCTGACCGACCTGTTCAGACATCCAGACATTTGAAATATGGTCTGGGTATTAATCAAGCCAGCATCCAAGACGGGAGAATGACACATTGTTCGACTGCACCTTTGGCAACAATTTCATACACAGAATATACCGCCCAGACCAGCCAGCCATCCAGCCGACCTAGACCACACTTGCAACACCAATGCCAGAATTGAATGTGTAGCCAACCATCCAGCCCATTCAGCCATCTGTGCCAACCCAGCCTACTGTGCTGGACTGGCATCATACATCCATACCACATTCAGTACAGAGTGCTTTAAGACCAGCTCTGTTATCTTTCACAACCAGGAGATCTCTTGTAATGCATGCTGATGATACAGTGTCATCATTGCCTTATGGCATGACCTACCTCAGGAATTGCACACAGGAGAAGAATAATACCCAATTAAAGGAATATTCTAATTTGGAGTTGCCGGAAAATTCTGATCTGACAATGCAACAGACAGATTTAGTTTCAAAGCCACTATTGAGGAGATTTATAAAATCTTACCTCCAGCAGAATGCCTTCCTCTTCTGGTGGTGAATACAGCCTATAAAGTCAATGCTTCTGAAGATGAGAATTATGCTGAAGAGCATCTGTCCTTCAGAATCTTACCACAATCTTCAAAGATTGCTTGAAATTACCAGGCACCTTTCAGATAAGATCTGTGATCCCAGTCTCTGCCAGTCAACTTTCCACCACCTTTTCACTCTCATACCAATGGACACCATACTGAAGTGCCTAGCATTGACAAAGACTTTATGGCCATGAGCATGTCTGCCTCCCTATATTATAGAATGGACAGAAAAGTGTTTAGTTCCATGTTGTAGGTGGTAAGGAACATGGTTTCCACTTCCTCCTCAATTTAACTTCCCTGGCTATATACTGTTTAGCACAGAAAGCCGTAAATTACCACTCTTGGGATGCTCTCAGATGGATCACCAAGGTCATCAACAGTGCGGCTCACCACACAATGGCAAATGCCCAAACAGCCTCCAGCAATTTTGGCCTCATTAGAAGAGACGCCCACTTCAGGACAACCTCCTCCTCGGTTATGGTGGCATACCTGGATGACATTCTTCAGGAGCATTCAGTAAGTTCAGTTTTAGTTCATGACTTGAACATCATTCTTTATCTCATTCGCAGTTTCAGGTGGACAGTCAGTATGGAAAAGTCGGACCTTGTTCCTTCCCAACATTTTGTTCATTTAGGTATGGAGTATATCAGTGTGGTTCATCTTCCTCCCAAATGCATTGACAGTATCATTCAAGCATCAGAGAACATGTCTTCCAAAATGTTTATTACAGGGAGGGAGTTTGTTCATTGTGGTGGTGAACCTCTGATACCTTGGCTGCCTTTACATGTGCCCTCTGCAGATGGATGTCCTCTCTCAGTTGCACCCAATATCGGTCCTGTAGATCACTAGATAGTGAGCTTGGCGGAAATCAAACACTTCCTGTCTCAGTGGCAGAACAGAGAATGGCTAGTGGCAGGAATACTGTTAAAAGCCCCACAACCAGAGTTCACAATCTGCTCAGATGTCAGTTTGTTGAGTTGGGGGGGGGGGGCGGGGTCCACTAGGTTTTGGACTTTGTGGTCAGTGGCAAGTGGACAAAACAAGAGAAGGATCTTTATATCAGCCTTTTGGAAATGAAGGCTATTCACAATCCACACCTGGCAGGATTGCATTTGAAAAAATATGGTTTTGATAACGTCATATAGAGTGGTCTATCTATCTATCTTCCATTGAGTCTGCAATCTATGGGATCAACCGATGGTAGATCTATTCATGACAAGGTGGAACAACAAACTGCCCACCTTGGTGTCCCCATACTCAGACCCGAATGCATGGGCTGTTGACATCCTTTCAGTCAGCTGGGATTGAATATGGGCATACACCTTCCCTCCATCAGTTCTGATTCCGAAGAGAATTCAGAAAATGAGGGGCACAGACTGATTGACCCTCTTAGATGGGACTAATTCTGGATCAGTGATCTGCTCTATCTGGCAACAGATGTACCCAGGAAAGTCATAGTGACCCTGATGCTGCTCAGACAGCTGAGGTCACCAGTATTTCATCTGTGTCCAGAGAAACTCCTCCTTCATGCATGGCTCTTGTGAGGAATGTCTTCAGCAGAAGGAAGTTCAATGCTTCAGTTGTAGAGAGGATCTCAACAGCCAGACAGCCTCTACTCTGAAAACATATGAGGGGAAATGGTGAGTTTTTAAAGACTGGTGTCACGCAGATGAAATCACACCACAGTCAGCTTCCATTTCCCAACTGGATAATTTCTTTCTCTTTCAAGAAACAAAGCTAGCACCTATAACAATCAAGGGATATCATTCCATAATTGCTGATACTTTCAGATATCATGGAAAAGACAACATTGGTCACAACAACAACCTTTCCGACTTGTTGACCAATTTTGACATATCCAGACTATGCTTGCTTACCTTGTTCCCAAATTGGAACCTCTTCTGGGTCTTTACATGGCTTAACTTGTCTAAGATGAAGCCCCTGTCTACCACCCCACTGAAGCAGCTATCATACAAGACCTGCTTTCTGATAGCCTTATCTTCTGCCTCAATGGTGAGCAAGCTGCATGCCCTGTTCATGGATCTGAACTACCTACAGTTTCATTACGACGGTTGAGTTGTTCTAATGACGCATGCCTGGTTTAATTGCAAAGAACAGTAACCAAAAAATAATATAAGTTCAGTAATGAGTGAGTATCGCAGATATTAATGAGGTTATCTTGCATCTGATTGGTTGAGTTTGTTATATCACTTGGAATATGTATTCATATCATCAAGATCTTGGACAAGTTCAATAATGAGCAAGATCCATGCATATTAATGAGGTTATCTTGCATTTTATTGGCTGAGCTTCATACCACTCTGGAGTCCATATTTCTGATCTAATTTCAATTAAACTTGGGATATATATTTATATTATCAAGATCTCAGACAGGTTCGATATTGAGCAAGGTACATGCATATTAAAGAGGTGATCTTGTATCAGATTGGGTGAGCTTGTCACCATTCTGGAAGCCATATTTCTGATTGATTTTGATCAGACTTGTAATATGGGCTTATATCAATAAGCTCTTGGATGAGTTTGATATTGAGCGAGATTGATGCATGTTAATTAGGTGATTTGGCATCTGATTGGCAGAGCTTGTTACCCTCTGGAGGCCATATTTCTGAACAGATTTTTGATAAAATTTGGAATATAGGCATATATGATTAAGATTTCACATGGATGAGATCCACACACATTAATGATGCGATCTTGCAACTGATTGGCTGCGGTTTTTACCGCTCTTGAAACAGTAAATTATCATGGTGTCCATGAGTTTTAATATGAGCAAGATCAATAAAATTCAGTGCAATTGGAAATAGGTATCAAATCATATGGAATTTAAACTTTTGTGCTTCTAAAAATATTTGTTCTCCTTCTCTAAATTAAAGCAAAGCAAGGAAAGTAATCCATGATATAAACTATTAAAATTCACAGGTTTGGGGTAGCACACCTCTTCACCTTGTAGATCACAAATTAAAGCTTCATCTGTAAAACTAACTTTTAAAAATCTTGGATGACTCCAGTTATGGGCAAGAGACTGCATATTAATTATGTCTTTATCTGGGAAAGAATTTTGTGTCATACTTTAGTAAAAGAGGCAAAATCAGTTTGCATAGGATGTATTCTTACAATATTACATATTTCTGCTTAGTAATATGGTCAGCTGTTAAGTTACATAAGCAGGTGAGTAATATCAGTCCACTTGGGCCTCTTGTTTCTTAGTTGTTGCTCTTTTTTACTCGGAGCTATATGTAGTGTTTGACATAATACATGTATTGTGAATACAACTAGTCTCACAATTATGACTGAATCGCCATGAAATTGTATACACATGGCCATCTTCTGAAGATGTGTATTTTAACAAATCACTCTGCTCTCACAATTTTTGTTTCAGTTATTGCCCTTATTGTCTTACAGATGACTGCAATGTAAGACATTGTTGTGAATGCAACTTGTCTTGCAGTTTTTGATCAGTCACTGTGAAACTTGGATTTTTATAGGAGCTATTGCCTTTTTTTACTTAAAATATATAACAAAATTTTGTGAATGCAACTACTCTTGCAGGTTTTAGTGACTTGGCGGTGAAACTTAGTATATATTATGGTCTTTCTCAGAAGATATGCATGTTGACTAATCATTGTACTTGCACTTTTTTCGGAATAGTTATACATTTTTGTTACTTTTGACCGACTTGTACTTACTCATCTCTTTCATGGGTAGAGATGGGATATGGGAGAGATGGAGTATATTTACATGAGCAAATTGCTCACCATTTCTCTTGTATGAACATATTTTTAGTTCTACTGGTCATAGACCAGAAGAGCTTATCAGATTGTCTGTTGTCTGTCATCCGTCTGTTGTCTGTCTCTCCATTAGCACAAGTTTGTTATCGCTACTCCTCCTAACTACTTGTAGGATTGCCATGAAACTTTATACACACATTCATCCCATGGTCTAGTTGGTCCTAAATGAAAATGGTGCTGTTCAGATGTCTAATATGGCTGCCACAGTGGCCATCTTGAACATCTTGTTATTGCTACTCCTGTGAATGGATGGGGATATCAACATAGGGTTTTCACTGAAAGGCTTCTTATGATGTCTAGTTGGTTCCAAATGAAAATGGTGCCAATCTGATGTCCAATATGGTCACCACAGTGGCCATCTTGAAAATCTTGTTATCACTACTCCGTCTGAACACACAGCCATATTGACATGAGGTTTTCACCAGAAGATTTCTTACGATGTGTAGTTGTTCCTAATGAAAATGGCACTGATCTGTTGGCCAATATCACCACCAGAAAGGCCATTTTGAAAATCTTGTTATTGCTAATCCTAAATGGATGGTTGAAAAGACTTCTTATGATGTCTAGTTGGTCTTAAATGAAAATGGTGCTAATCTGATGTCCAATATTGCCACCACAGTGACCATCTGGAAAATCTTGTTATTGCTACTTCTCCTGAATGAAATGTAATATTGCCACTTGGTTTTCACCAGAAGACTTCTTAAGATGCATAGTTGGTCCAAAATGAAAATGGCATCGATCTGATCAACAGTGACCATCTTGAAAATATTATCGCTACTCCTTCTGAATAGATGGTCATATCAACATGGGGGTTTTACTAAACAACTTCTTATCTTATCTATTTGGTCCTAATAGTGCCATTCAGACATTCAGTATGCCTGCCACAGTGGCCTTCTTGAAAATATTGTTATCACTATTTCTCCTGAATGAATGGTCATATCAGCATGGAGTTTTCACTGAAAGACTTGTTATGATGTCTAGTGGGTCATAAATGAAAATGGTGCTGACGCAACTTCTACTATGACTGCGACAATGGCCATCTTGAAAGTCTTATCACTGCTTCTCCTATATGGCTGATCATAATGACATTGTGCTTTCCACATGTCTAGTTGGTACTAAATAGAAATGGTGCCAGTCTGATGTCGAATATGGCCACCATGGCATCCATCTGGAAAATCTTATCTTTCTTTCTCCAACATGGAAAGTCATATCAACATGGGGTTTCCACCAAAAGACTTCTTATGATGTTTTGTTGGGCCTAAATGAAATGGTGCCAAGTTGACATCCAGTATGTCCACCACAGCAGCTGATTTGAAAATCTTGTTATCTATAAAGAATATCAACAATGGTTTAAACACTCCACAGTTAAAAGGAAGAAATGGTCTTATCTTGAATTCCTGGAAATTCTTTTCAGCCAATAAAGCATCAGTCCCTTCGAGTGACTCTTGTTTTGTTCTTGTGAAATAGGTTAGCACGATAAAGTAAAATCCACTTGAGAAAGATAACTGAAATTTGATATCCATGTAATTATGCATATGTAGATGATCTGATTTTCATGCTATTATAATAATTTCTAAAAGTTTTCTTCATTTTTTAAAACTTTTTTGACTTAGATATTTTGTCTGAAGTGGGGGCATACATGTTTTACAAACACAGATCTGGTTTTTACATTCTCCAGGCCTTGCCCAGTGTGCTGAATTGTGCTGGCAGTTAAGAGGTATGGCCAACAAGAGGCAAGTTCCAGAGGCCAAAGTAGCCCTGCAGCATAACATTGGCTTGGGAGGGGCAGTTGTGGTTGCTCTCTACAGACATGGCTTCCCTCGGAATCAAGGGTAGGTGTACTTTTGGTTGTTTTTACCTACCAGATAGAGTTATCCCATATTTTACTCTAGGTTAGATATTTCAATCTTATCCTAGAAGTAGATAAAGTCATATGCAGTCTGATGCCAGTGTTATTATTGCCACAGATACATCTTTTACCTCTGTAGTCAAAAACATTTTCAGGTGAAAAACTACTGCTTTCTTTGTGCATGAAGTTTCACATTGAAATACATGTATATGGTTTGTGTACAGGTAGGAAAATCTAACATTTGGGATGCAAGATTTTTATCAAGGCCTTAGCAGGTCTTGTCCTGGGAACAATTTAAAACATCTGATCTCTGTCAAGGCTTAATATTTCAGGAGACAGATTCAGGCTGTGCCGGCCAGTGCCTCGACTGAAGCAGACTTCAAGTGTGCCCCAGTCTTCCAAGAGATCCGCAAAAACCTGGAAAAGGTAGGAAGTTACCTCCTTCAGGCACCACCTTTATAAGCCAATCACCTATATTTATTAGACATTTGTTTATAATGTCTCTGAAATCCACTGTATGTCATGATTACCAATGCTCAGGAATTAGCCTAAAACCTTAGGATTTTAGTACCTAATTCCATTTTCCCCCTTCTCCCATCCCCCCAGTTCAGCAATGCAGATCTTTCAGAAAATATCTAAAACACTTATTCATCTATAAATGTCTAATACTCAAATGGAAACACCTTGTATACTTTGATGAATTTCCTCTGTCATCCTCCCCCCCCTCGCACCCCCATCTTGAATTTTTCTTTCAACATTTTTGGCAAGTATAACTAGTCAAGAGGGTTGTTTGTTCTTATGCTTGAAAAAAGGTATGAGTTTGATTCAACATAAAATATTTAGCATAGGTTTCTTGTATTAAAGATACTGATAATTTTTAATATTTTTATATTTCATCTGTGCTATGAATATCATGCACTATTCTGTAGTTTTCATGCTACACATTTCACTGGCATTAATACTGTTAAAGAACAGGATAATACTTGTGCTTGTATGTAGACCTGAAGACCCTATCTCCGAATTGACCTTGATGTGCAGTCTCTAGCTCCCAATAGACCTTGATGTCCAGTCTCTAGCTCCCAATAGACCTTGATGTGCAGACCTAGCTCCCAATAGACTTTGATGTGCAGTCTCTAGCTCCCAATAGACCTTGATATGCAGACCTAGCTCCCAATAAATCTTGATTTGCACAATATCAAAATCTAGTTTTTTGAAGATCTTTAAGTACACAATTATTGAAGTCTATTTATGGTACAAGTCTAATTGACATGACTGATTTATCTTTCTCAATTCATTATTACCCAGTTATTTTATCAACCAGGATGGAGCCAGCTGGGTGAAAAAAATCAAGGGCATATTTGTCTTCAAAGTGAAGGGTGCCAATGGAGAGGGTATCTGGGTGGTGGATGCTAAGAATGGAAATGGTTCAGTTGCATTTGGAGCCCCAGGTATGGAGCATGCATGTTATGTTGTATATCTCATGTCATTGATAAGAAATTTCATGAATTCATTTCATATTTTGATGTTAGAAATTGAAGAAGTCATTGCACTGCACTAATTGGTAGTTTATTTAAAAAAACAATGATTTTCCCAATGATTAAATAAAATCTTAACTTACAAATTTATTCAACTTGTTGAATATTTTAATCATGTGCTTGCAAAAACTCTCAAAAAGGTAGTAATTATTCAACTGATTTTATGATTTTTTTCATGCAATGAGTAATAATAAAAGATCCTTAAATGAACAACATGTCTAAGATAGGACCTTGAGAAATACAGTCAACTTTAGATTGCCTTCAAGAACTAAATTATAGCAATTTAAAAAAACAATTGTGAGTGTTTTCATGAATCATTATTGATAGATATCAGGCTAAAAGATAAGCTATGATTGATATCACGCTAACAGATAAGTTAAAAATTTTCTAATTGCACCAGAATGCAAGTATAGGGTCTGATTTTTCATAATCCCATCAAATTAGCAAACATGTATAACATCACATCTGTAACATGTCTTAAATAATAACCTTTTCATGACTGAAGAATACCAAAGTCCTTGCATGAGTATTCATTAGATTTCAAATTTATTAAACAATTCAATGTGAAGTTTGCAAAATTTATATCTAATGGACAAAAATTTGATATTGTATTTATAACATAACTGAAAACAAAGTCTCTGTGCTACTCAATAATGTGTCATTTCTATATGTAGTTTTACAAGAAGAAGTATGGTATCTATTACATGTCATTATGACACTTATAAATGTGGTTATTCAAGAATGTCCTGTACATTTAAGTGCATATACAGATTCATGAATATCTCAGAGATTCATTTCATCTTCTGGAAGACATTTCTCATTAGACATCACATCATAGTCATAACTCCTGTATAATATCATAGTGATACCTCACATGCAAGACATCTTCATGATATCCACAATATGTCCAAGATAATAGACTTTTTTTAAATGCACCATACAGTTGGTGTGTGATATCCTTGTTTTTGCTGGGAGTGATAATTATGACTATATCAGTTATTTCTCATTTTCAATATCCTAGTCATATCTCTTGTTCAGTGTGCAGGTTTTAAACAAACATACAGATGCAGGTCCAGTGCAAGTGGTTTTAAAAAAATCACTTGCCCTGACTCAAATTCCACTTACTCCAAAGGGCCATATTTTTTTTAAATATTATTTTGACATGTTGTAACCAATAGTTACTATTTAAGAAAGAAATAGAAAAATACTTTTTTGGAATCATATTATTGGTTTATTTCTGTCTCAAAATAGTTTGTACATTACAGTGTAGTTCAATAAAAATGATGTGAGTTTTTTTAGTAACATTTTTTATTCCATTTCATTTAAAGCAGTATTTTATTTTTGTCCTGATGTAAACCAGTACTCAGTACCAAAATATTGTATGCTTTCACTTCAGCAGCAATTATCTGTAACTTTGTTCACTAAAATTTTGAATAAATTTTGATCTAGTTTTTTTTAAAGCAGTACTTTTTCAGGCCTTGCTGTCGACCACTGCTAAGTACCAAACTATTTTATATTTTACATCATGCTTCAGCAATAAATTAAGTGTTGCTGTGTTCACTCAAATTATGATTGCATTTCACATAAAGCAATGTTTTCATATTTTTTATTTAAATAATTACTATTTTAGTCTTTTGAAAACAACAGTTTTAAGTTTCATAATCTGTTCATATCAGTACAGTGGATGCATAATAATTACAGAAGATAACCAAGCCATGTACCAATGGAATCAGCAGCTTGTAACTCTGTGAACTAATGCATTAAAATAATGATCACCATTCATTAAAGATGAAACATATTGTAGTGGGTACTTTGATTAAAATAATTATCACCATTCATTAAAGATGAAACATATTGTAGTGGATAATTTGATTAAAATTATGATCACCATTCATTAAAGATATGTTGCTTATCCCCTCCTGTAGCTTAAATTGTAAAACAGTTGCTTGGGTACCACTCAGCATGTTTGACCACTAATGCATTACACTGCAATCAAGGGACATGAAATGTACAGGCAATTTATTATTATTTATGAAGGACAAATGACCACTAATTATAGGTAACTAATGAATTGTGAAAAGAAATACATGTATTATTTCCCTATTCATGTGTCACATGGTTTGCTTTGTACACAAAGTTTATATCCTAGCTTTATATATATATTTGAAGATGATCTTTTTGAGGCTCAGGGATATATGAATGGTGCCCAGCAGGTAGGTGGTCATTTACGATCGTCTTTTCAGGAAGTTCAGAATAAACATGACATACATCATCGCTCAAGGTTTCGACAGGCAAAAAGGTGGGGGGGGAGACAAACCTACCGGGCAACTCTCTTAAAATATGGGAGGGGTCCCAGCCATAAGGCTATCCAATTTTTTTAGCACTGAGTGTTTGACTGTGAGGACTGTACTACATGAGTTTTTTGTTGTTACTGTTGATGATCTTTTTGATAGAAAAAAGTAGCAATCGCTGCATATATTCAGTTTCTGAAAGAAGATGAGTGGTATTCAAAGTAAGCAGCCTTTAACAAGGAATTTTCCTAGCCATTTCAGGGGACAAATTTTGGCTGCATTTCCAATCCAAAAATTATATGAATTTTCCCAACTTTGAGCTGAAAATCCCCAATTCATGGGGAAGGTTAGGGAGATGATCTGATATTCAGTTTTAGAAGTCAAATAACAAAATCTTGCTGCTTTTTGTCTTGCCTCTGAAGCATAGACAAGATATGTGGATCACTTTCGATGGCATTGTTGTTGCTGTTGTAGGGATCAATATTAATGTTTTGCATCTAGGTCAATTTCTCTGAGACCATTGTATGTACAGTCGTGAAACTTGATGGGTAATCATCTTGGAGGGTACTACTCACCACAGGCAAAAGGGAATAAAGATCTAATACTAAGCTTCAGGTTGTTTTCTTTCATCCTATATTGTCATACACGTTCTGATTGTGATCTGTTTTTGTTTTTTTGTCATCTTGGAAAATCTGAACAATTTCAGTATCAGTCTTACATTCAACAGTGGGGAAGTTTTCATCAATGTAGATCCAGTGCTATACATTGTCAAGTGATTTCAAATGTTCTCTTAGCAGAGCTTTAGCCTCTTTAATATCTTCCTCCATGAATTCCTTAAAATGACAATCCTTCTACTGCACTTCTGCGTCTCAGAAAGCTTCCTTCAGTCCCATTTCTCAGCATCTCTCTATGCACTTGGGAGTCACACTGTCCCATGCTTTCCCACCAAGATACATCGCCTCCTTCAAGTTTAATTTAGTCAATACATCTGTTAATGAATTTTCACTGTTCACCACAGATTTTACAAGTTCACTTCTGTAGTTCATCATAAAATTGAAATAATCCCTTAATCAAGAGACTGTATCTTGGAGGTTGTATTTTTTTGGCAAAAGAGCAGCTGTAATTTTTCCATTTTGGCTTACAAGACTTTTGGCAGTTGGGTGGGGCAAATATCAAGTAACATGATCACCATTTCTTATTGGCCTTTACTATTTAAATATTGCTTCACTTGTGGTATGAATTTCTTCACAAACCAATTTTCACATATTATTGCTGTGATCCATGCACTTTTGCTATGATCATACAAAACCAGTTGTGTTTTTATGTTTATGTGATGAAAGCAGTGTGGAGATTTAGATCTTCCAGCAGCCAGGGGTCATAGTTTGTGGTTTCCCATCTTGTTTGTGCATGCAAAGAATGTTATTCTTTCATTTGTTTAAATACCTGTTTTTTCTGCTCATTGGATCACATGACTAGGATATCGATGGGCAAGAGTTTGTAGCACAGTCCAGTTTGGGCATAATTATAGATCTGCTTTTCACAATATCTTCCCTCTTGGATAATCTTCCTTGGTTTCTATGGATATGCCTCTGCAGCAGCACTATCAATTGACCGAATTTCTACACATGTTGTGTAAGAGCGTGGAGGCAATATAGCCAACCAGTGCTGGCTTTAAATCCTGAATCTTGCCAGTGTAACTCTTTATCAAGCTTCTCTGCCTGAGACTTTTGAATTGTGCCTGAAATGGGCACCACCTGACCTTTCTAAACAAACTAAATGTAAAGAGCACATTTCAGGTCTGTGTCCTTTGCTAATCAAGCTTTTTTGCATTTTAGTCCAGCATCTTCATTTAACCAGTCAGCATGTTATTAAGTTTTTCCTCATCTTTTTTCCAAAATATAAAGTTGACTCTGGCACACCTAAGTCCTTAGCAACTTGACTTTGCATTTCACCAGATTTTAGTTGCTTTAAAACTGTTACGACTAGGGGTAATGTAACAAAACAAAAGACTCAGACTAGCTTTCAAGATTTAAAATACAAATATTTAATTTCCTAAAATATTAAAATATTTCAACAATCAAAGTGAAAGAATTAAAAATAGCTTACAGTATAGAATATCCTAAAAAGTCCTAAATTGTTCTAAAGTTCACTGATCCAGAAGTTAATCCAAATATTCCAAATAAAGTAGGTTCCGAATGAAACCTTCACTGTACTGATGTACTAACCAGTTATATCCAAGTGTTATTAATTCCAAATAGTCCTTGTGAATATGGAATATCACAAGTTCTAGAAATGTTTCCGATAATTCCATGGAGCTGTATAATTCTTAAAGTTTAAGAAGCAGTACTTAATCCAGAATGTACTGTATAATGATAAATAATAATATCACTGAAGTAGAATATCCACACAAAATGAACCAATCTCGTTTATAACCTCTCAGGCTGACAAACTATGCTTGGAATGCCTAAACTCAGCATTATCCTTATTATATAGCTTCTGAATGCACAGAACAGAATAAGGAAAACCAATTTAAACTGTATTGCGACTTAAAAGTCATATAATCCTTCTAGAAAACAACCTTCTCCAAACCAATCAGAAACTAGGTTATGCATGACACCGCTAAAGTACTTGTGCACTGACGTTATTACCAGTCAACAAAGTATTGACTTTTAATTTGAACATATAATCTAGGTCAGAAGTTCAACAAATTCTCACGCTCTAGGTCACATGATATGATTCATGTTTAACCAATATTTCCCAAGACCTAATGTACTGAGTCACATTGAAATACCGTATACTGTATTTAGCTGTGTATAACGTGCACAGATGTATAATGCGCACCCCGATTTTCGACCCAGAATGAGTGGAAAAAATGTAGTTCTGCCATATAATGCGCATGTGATATAATACTTTTCAAAATCGTGACTATTTCTCTCCGTTTTCATTGTGCGACAACAGTCGGCCAATTTGGATAGTGAATGAAAAAAGTGGCAATATTGAAATTATATCTTTCCGATTTTATGGTTGGCCATTAAAAGCGCCCTTTAAAGGTTCGCCTAGTTGATGGAGTTCAATCTATTGCATCAAATCCCTCAAATTCCTCTTCATCGTCATCACTCTCGAAAAGTAGCTGTATGCCCTCGTCTTTCATCATTCCTGGTGTTGCTGCATAATAGCTTTCATCTTCGTCTTCGTCCTTGCTCTCTGAGTGGTCTTCACGCTTAGCATTGTCCTCCCACAAGATGTAATCCTCTGTGCCATCCATTTTATATTGAGATGCAGCACTTTTTGAAGGCATGGATGATGATGCTTGGCAAGTCGTGCCATCGTAAAAATGCATAGGCCCAGCTCACATACCCCTTGTAGTCGTCTGTTTTCTTCTGTTTTGCAATCAATATTGCCTGAAAGCAAATCTCTGTCATGGATACTGAGATTCCCTGTCTTCTTCTATCCATGACCCATTCAAGGACTCCACTCTCTACGTCCGGATACTTTGCACTTGTCCCTCTGCCTGCCTGTTTTGTTCTCGGTATTTTCTTCAGTCCTTCATTCATTCTTCTCTACTCCCTAATAGAAGACTCTCCTACATTAAACTCCCTCCCAGCAGCTCTGTTACCATGTGCTTCTGCATAGGCAATGATGGTTAGCTTGTCTTTCGCATTGTATGAATTTCTTATACGACACATGTTGATACTTTGACTATATTCGTTCAGATTCAATATCAAACACAATATGCTATGTGAAAGTTTAGGTCCGTTATATATACTTATTTGGATTATCATGACACCTCTAAAATATATCTCCATGTCCAAGCTAGAATTTACCAAGACAATGCATTGTACTTATGTTTGGCCCATCAAAGCTTTAGCCAGTGCTGATTACCTTTAAAAACACCATGCTGAGTCAATTAAACACTGCTCACTGTATTGTAACAAAGAAGTACCATATCAAATACTGTTGTTTAAAATGAGAAATAAAACAAAGAAACAAGTTTGTTTTCTGAAGATAAGTAAATACATTGCAAATTTACATCAACAAAGCAACGTGACTATGTTTAGCACATCAAAGCTTTAGCCGGTGCCGATTACCTTGAAAAGTCCACACTAAGTCAATGAAGCACTGATCACCGTTAAAAACACCACGCTGAATCAATTAAATATTGCTCACCGAGAAAAAGCATTGTAACTATGTTGAGCGCATCAAAGCTTACCTGGCGCCGATTACAGTGAAAAGGCCACACTGAGTCAATGAAGCCTTGATCACTGTATAATCGCAAAGATATCTCAAATACTATGATTTAAGATGAGAAATAAAACTAAGAAACAAGTTTATTTTCCAAAGGAAAAAAAAAAAAGTTTTCTGGCTTCATACATTAACGCTGTGTAAGTGTTACCGTAACAGGCTAACCGTAGTCACACAAAAAAAATGAGAACATTAAAACTGCTTGAATTCTAAATATTATATTTCAATTCAAACACGAATAAATTAAGACAAAATTAATTAGATCCACAGTTATCGAATATTGAACATTTACATGTACGGTAATCATATATTTGTTCCGCTGATAACCTTGAAAAGACCACACTTAGTCAATGAAACATTGATCACTCTATAGTCAGAAATAAATATAAAATACTATCATTTAAAATGACAAATAAAAACTAAGAATAAAGTTTATTTTCCAAAGAAAAATATATTTTCCGACTTCATACATTAATTGATTATTTTGTTCCACAATGTGTCAGTGTTACCGTAAGAAAGAAACCGTAGTTGCAAAAAATACGTCCCATAAAGGTGCCTCTGATGAGAACATTAACACTGCTTGAATTCTACACATATTATATTTCAATTCAACCAAGAATAAATGAAATTTTTTTTTATTAGATCAACAGTTATGGAATACTGAACATTTACGGAACAGGTACAGTAATCCTTACAATGGTATTTGTTCCGCTCCAATGCAACATTTTGCACAGCTTTTGAACAAGTTGCCAGTCGTTATGTACATGTATTTCCGGTCGAGGCACAGAACAAAACGCTACACAGTGATGTGAAATGAAACCAGTTATTTAACAGAAGCAATCAAAGAACAAGACTATTTGTAAGCATTATTTATTTCTTTAATATGGCTAGTACCGGTAAACCATTTAGTTACAATGCAGTGTGCAACGGATTTAATATTTCACAAGGAGTGAATGTGACACATGTAGCCGGCTATAGTGCCTTCATCCTGTCGTCAGATCGACCTGGAAAAAATCTTTTTTTTTTTAGTTCTTGTATAAAACGTGCACCCCCGACTTAAGGACTTTAGATAAGAAAATTAGGTTAAAAAATTGCACGTTATACACAGCTAAATACTGTATGTACTTTCTGCAAGACGACAGATGTTAGACTATTATGCAGAGATCATAAACCTATACCATTATTTAAAAACGAAATAATACATAATTCCTTAACAAAAACATCCAATTTATCTTTAAAAAAATGTACTTTTCTTTTCCTTGACATTTCCACTGAGAGATTAAATGTCTCAATTCACTACTTATGCAAATTATTTTAGTGAACAGTGTTCTGTCTTAAATCCCTCATAAATACAGGCAATACTGAATTCACTCTTAAATCTAACTGATTTTAGAACAAAGTGACACTTGATTGTTTTAATGGATCTTTTTGTAGCTACATAATGCAAATGAGCATCGTACAGTGATTGTCACTTTCTCTCGTGATTTGATAATGCACTTTGAGCTGCATTGAGCACTTAAGTAGCTAGTTTTGCGTGATAAATACCAAAGATGAGGTTATTGTAGGCTATTGTTTATTGACACCTGGACTGCAACAAATCACAAAAAGCCATCGCTAATCCTTTCTGTGATTTGTTGCCATCCAAGTGTCAGTAAACAATGACCTACAACAAGCTCATCTTTTGTATGATTGTCTCGGTGTGTTTACAGAGATTAGGCTGCTGATCTGCTGGATAGGCTTTAGTTCTAAAGGAAATGTCAACAGTCCAGTGTACTGTTACCAAATACAATAGTTGACATTCACTGAATACAATATTGGTTAATTATAGTAAAATGCTGAAAAAAAAACAACATGTTATAGCGATGTCCAAATCAGGTACAGTGGTTTTGAGTCAAGTTTTCAGCTGATGGATGTTGAAAATGCTATTTTTAAAATTTTTTTAAATTTTGGTCACAGGGACCATAGCATTATTTCATTATATCCAGAATCACTTTATAGCAAAATGCGTTACAGTAGGCGAGAACTGTACTAATACCATGATCTTTTTAGTTCATTCAGTCTATAGTCCTTATAAGATAAGGATTTTTTAAATTTGCTTTTTTTCATCTTCTGCACTTTAAACTGGTTACAGAATTTCTTCCCTCAAAAACAGGATCTGGGCAGGGTGGGGGCTGTTTTGATGATTTGTTTGCAAAGCTGAAATATGACTAAAGACTTCTTTGTTGCACAAGACCATATCAGACCTGCCAACCCTTACAATTTTGCTGGAATAATAGCAAAACTTACGAAAATATGATCGTTTTCATCTATTCCGGATATTTTTTGTCATGGTTCGGTCCGGATCCGGATTTTTATATTAGACTCCGTGTTCAGATCCAGGGTTTCATCTTAGACTGAGTGGATTTTATTAGGGAACCAGACTAACTATATAGTGGTATCTCAGACACTTTAAACCTGCCTATGTTGTTCATGAAAAGTGTGTACCTGATCAAGATTTAGCTTTTTCGTTTTGTCATCCGGTCGTCTGAAAATGTCATCCAAACGAGAATTGGTTGAAGGTGGAAAGGACAATCAGCCTCGTAAAAAGTTAACAAAGTGGTCACAAAAGTATAAAAAAGATTACTCAGATACTTGGTCATGCTTAGAAAAAAGTAAGAAAGGTGACCATTACATTTATTGCACATTATGTCATGTTGACTTGAATATTGCCCACGGTGGGCGAGATGACTGTCACCGCCACATGAATTCCAAAAAGCACACAGAATACATTGCAATGAAGTCAACTTGTAAGTAGCTGACCTCAATGGGATTTGGATCTGCAGAACCAGAAACTGAACTGGAGGTCATAAAGGCTGAAGTTTATTTTACAAACTTTTTGGTTGAGCATAATGTTGCACTTGCTGCATCAGACCATTCTTCTAAACTATTCAAACAAATGTTTCCGAAATCATCAGTAGCAAATAGTTATCAGTGTGGTAGAACAAAAACTACTGCTATTGTATTACAACACTGCAAGTCAATTCAGGAAGACATTGTAACCAATATTTCATCTCAGCCTTTCAGTATATTAACTGATGTAAGCAATGATTCTGAGAAGTTGTACCCAGTTGTTGTTAGATATTTTATCACACAGAGGGAGTTGTAACTGAAGCACTTTTGTGAGTTCCAACATTTGATGGAGCCTCTACTGGGGAAAATATTTTCACATTATTGAATGATGATTTGAAAAAGAGAAATGTAAGCTGGAATAACTGTATTGCATTTGAATCAGACAATGCTTCAGTGATGACAGGTTGCAATAAAGGTGTGTTTGGACATATAGCTAAAGTGAAGCCCTCTGTGTACTCAAGTGGATGTTCATGCCATTTGAAACATTTAGCAACTAAAAAGGGGGCTGATAAACTACCTATGAGTTCTGATGACTGCTTAGTAGACATATCATATTATTTGGATAAAAGTGTGAATAGACAAATGGAACTGAAAGGTCTAAAGACACTTTGTGGAAAAGAGCACACAAAAATATTGAAGCATTGTGTAACAAGATGATTGTCTCTTGGTGAAGGCATAAAGAGACTGCTGGAACATTGGGAACTTTTACAAATATATTTTGAGAGAGAAACCAAGAAACAAGAGGTTAGAGGCAAAAGGGCTAAAGCCAAAAGCAGCAGGTCTGTGAAGGTATCTAGTACAAGGGATAAAGTTACTTGTGTGTCTAGTAACAAAGAAGGAAATAGAGGCAGAGCAAGTACATGCAGCAAAACTTTGAGCTGTGATCAATCAAGAAGTCAGGCTAGTACGACCTCCAAGTCTATCTCAGCAGGAAAGACTGAGAAAACAAAACCCATGAAAAGTTCCTTAGAGAAAAAAGCTAAATCCCAGAAATTTGTTGAAAAGGCTCAGACTGGATTTCAGACACCATCAGTTAGAAATGACAGGAGGGACCCTAAGAAAATCAGTTACAGAGAGGAAAAGGCTAGGAGTGTGTGCATGGCTTTGCGGTCCTGGAGGGTGAAGCTTTATTGCTTATTCTTAGACCACATAATTCCATTATTTAACAAGCATAACCTAATCTTGCAGCAGGAAGAGCCTATGATCCACAAACTTAGAGAAAACGTGCTTGAATTATTCAAACAATTGCTGGTCAGATTTGTAAAGCCTGCAGAAATTTAACAGGCCAAGGAACTTACTGATATTGGTTATCAAGAAACAAAAGTCGGATGATACACTTACAGAAGGTTCAGAAACAAGAAAATACATGGCTGAAAGTAAGCTTTATGAAAGTAGCCTCTGTGAATTCTATAAAGATGTAAGAAACTATTACACAACTGTTTGTGATTACATTGTTAAGAGATTTCCCCTGAATAATGAACTTCTGAAGCGCAGTGCAGTTGCTGATGTGACAAAAAGAATGATGATTGATTTCAGCAGTGTGATGTATTTCCCATCAAGATTTGTGTGTATGGAACCAAAGGAAACCAACTGGCAAGACAACTTGGATGCAGAGTTTTTGAATTACCAAATAGATGAATTGAATCCTGAGATCTTAAACACTGAAAGAGTTGACAACCAATGGAATCTCATTAGTAAACTCAAGGATGCAAATGGCCAGCTGAAATACAAATTGTTGTCCAGCATCATGAAGAATGTGCTTATTGTTCCACATTCAAATGCAGGTTGTGAGATTGTTCTCATTTGTTGCAAAAAAACACTCAAAATCCAGATCATCTATGTCAGTTGATACCTTGGAAGCAATACTAGTCATGAAAGTGAAGGGAGGAGAATGCTTCAATATGGAGTTTGACCAGAAGTTTCTCAGAAAGTGCAAAAGCGCCATGTACCAGTCACAACAGTAGCTGTATAGTGTAAGTTTTAAGTTATAATATGGAAATAAATTGTAAAGGTTGTTAAACCTGTACTTGTTGCCAGTACTTGATATTTTTTACACCTTACTGAAAATTGGTCCAACTTACTGAAAACTTTCGACTGACTTACTGAGAATGTCTCTTTAGGGTTGGCAGGTCTGCCATGTGCTCATTTTTTTCTGCTGTTCACCATGTGCATTAATCCAACTTTCAGTATCTCACGTAATAAAAAAAAGTTGAAGGAAGCATTGAAGTACAGGATGTTCGAATAAAATTCAAATTATAACAAAATTTTCATCAAATAATGGAGTTGTCAAATCCATTTATTGAAATGCAAGCTCAAAAGTATGATAATAATAATAATAATAATAATAATAATAAAGTCTTTATTTTATGAGGGTGACACAATTAGTACAAAAACTAATCTCCCTTGTGGCCCTCAATTATCTATGTATGTACAGGCATATATATAAAATACAGCTGGGAAACAAACATTGTACAAAAAGATTAGTGTACACAAGAGCAACAGAGTATGGATTCAGCACACAGAGCATTGTGTACACAAACATGCAAAGTTGGCCATAACCTGTTATATACATTATCTGGATTGCATCCATTTCAGACATCTCTGATGAAAGGAAGGCACTGATGATGTTTCTTTAACATCTTTTGGTAGACAGTTCCAAATGATTGGACCTGAGAAAGCCAAACTATTTTTTATATAATTCAGTTTTAGGCATAGTAAGAAGAAAGTTATTTGATGACATAGAGCATAGTTTCAGTAAACTAGAATATGTATTGGTATTATTTGTCCTTTTACTGAACATATCATTTATATAGTTGGGTATAGAACCATTTGAAACTTTAAACATAAATTTAGCTTTTCTTAAACATATTCTTTCATAGATAGTCATGATCTTCAAATCATTAGTACATTCATGGACAATATCGACATTGTTGTTAAAGATAATTCTGATGGCTCGTTTTTGAAGTTTTTCTACTTTTAACAAATTTGTTTTAGAAGCATTACCCCATATGATGTTGCAGTAGTCCAGATGAGGTTGAATATAACTTTTATCAAACATTATCCTGAGGTTAATGGTTAGGAATTCTTTATTTTTTTTATAGTAACGAGATATTCTTAGCCATCTTTTTGGTAACATTACTGATATGCTCTGACCATAACATATTGTTATCAACTTGAACTCATAAAAGTTTATCTTGTGTAACATTTTTCAGTTCCACATAATTAAAATTGATGTGGAGAATATTATGTTTAATTTTGTTACGTGTATGATGAGTGGTTATCAGCATCACTTTAGTTTTGTCTAAATTAAATGACCATTCCATTATGTTTACGCTATTTGGAGAGTTTTACAAGAGCATTATTTAAGTTTCTTTCAACAGTATATTTAGATGAGCTAATATCATATAAGGTGGTGTCATCAGCATTGAGATCCGTCTCAGTATCTACTGTATGCAA
The DNA here is from genome assembly GCA_029931535.1 of Margaritifera margaritifera. Classification (NCBI taxonomy): domain Eukaryota; kingdom Metazoa; phylum Mollusca; class Bivalvia; order Unionida; family Margaritiferidae; genus Margaritifera; species Margaritifera margaritifera. The sequence goes on from JAQPZY010001628.1 coordinate 1,607,147, forward strand.
ATATAGATCACTTATAAACATAATGGTACTCCACAAGTCACAAGTTTGTCATCTGACATGATGCTGTTTATGTCTCCTTGAGGTACTCCACAAGTCACAAGTTTTTCATCTGACATGATGCTGTTTATGTCAAATTTTTTTTTTTTCTTCCTTTCAAATATGATTTAAACCAATTTAAAGAGTTGTTGTTGAGCTTGTAAAGTTTAAATTTTTCAAGTAAAATATCATGATCATCTAAATCAAAAGCTTTTCTAAAATCAACCAGGACAACTCCCACTAGATCTCCATTATCTAAAGCTTTGAGCCATTTTTCAACCATACTAGCAAGAGCAGTTTCACATGAATGATTTGGGCAAAAGCTTGATTGTCTATCATACAGATTGTGTACATCAAGCAAAATCATTAAGGAGTCTTGAGAATGTTTTTCAAGAATTTTTGATAAGACAGGAAGGATTGAGATGGGACGAAATTATTTATTTCATCACGAGGGCCAGATTTATGAAGAGGTTTCACTTTCGCCTCTTTCCATTTGTCAGGAAATGTATTTGTTTTTATACTAAGATTACATATATATGTTATGCTTTCTGAAATGAAAGGTGCTGCTGTCTGAAATAATCTGGGTCCAATGAAGTCGGCACCTGTAGACTTTGTTACTTCTAAATTTTGCAGATATTTCAGTACTTTATTTTCAGTTATGAAGGGTATTTTATAGAAAGTATGATCAGAGATATTTTCATTACAAGTTCCTCATGATTATAAGGAGTAATTGGTTTAATATTATCAGCAACAGTAACAAAAAAGTTATTGATCTCATTGGCAATATCTTCATTGTTATTGATTCATACACCATCTTTTCTTAAGGTGCAACAATTATTAGAATGTGAATGAGAATTACCTTTACCAGCTCCAAGTTCTTTAAAATTTTTCCAAATGTTTCCTGGTTTCTGTTTTGATTCATCAATCAGTTGTTGGTAATGAGATTTATTTGATAACCCTATGATCCTTACAACTTCATTTCTCACTTTTTTGTATTGGTCAGTGTTTCCCAGTGCTTTACATTGATCACGTGTTTTCATGACTTGATGGGGCCAATAAGAACACATGTGGTGCTTCTTTCTGCCTTGATAGTGATCACAATAAGTCATTAAATTACAGGGATTCACTTTCTGAGTCAGAAAAGGAGGATGGTGTGCATTTAACTCTATTGCTGAAACAGATAACAAACAGAAATTAAAATATCACAAATTATATATTATTTTGAGTGAAGTGAAATTAATTAGGTGGCTAAATGAATTATAGTGGTCCCCCTCTTGAACGGCCCCCCTGACCAGCAGCCACCCACTTTATATGACCACAATCCATTTAAAAGTACCCCTCAAGGACGGCCACCCCTCTAATGCGACCAGCGGCCGGTATTTTAGTGCAAAAATGGTCAAATTTACCCCTCACAAGCGGCCACATAATGGTTGTTTACAGATTAAAATCTTGTTAATATTTGTTAATTTCTCAACTCAGCACATTGACATTTGTTCCAACATGCCGATAAAGTAACTTAATCCATACAAAGAGGTAAGTAATCCGATTATCCTTACTGCCATGTGTTCCTTAGATGTTAGCTTTTGTCACTTTGATAATTACTGGCTATTATTACCACCGATAATTATCAAGATGACAAAAGCTAACCACTGAGAAGCACAGCATTGTTCAGCTCAAGTCCACTTGACATCCCAGTTGCCAGATAGTTAAATGGTATGTTAACCTCTCTGGCTTCCCTCTCATAAATTATGAAATGTACTTAACCAGGTACCAGACTGAGGGGGGGGGGGAAGTAAATCACGTGACAAGCTCACTTCCTTTGTAAACACTGCATCTCGTGTGATAATTACTTATTGCCAATGAAGGAATAAGTTGTCGCAAAATGTCGTCAGACATTCTCAGTTTAGAACAAAAAGTGAAAGCAATTAGACTAAACGAAAAGCAGGAGAGTCCTTTGATCACTGCTGAGAAATTTTATGTCAGAAAGATTCAAATAAACATCATCAATATACATTCAACTGCAGTGAATGGAAGATGGAATTGACGGATGTACTGGGATAGTTACAACCAAGTGTTTGTGCCCAGAATTTACCAACAAGGTGGTTTTGCACCACGATTGATGATTATTCATATTTTTTAAAAAATAACATTGATATTAGTTTTATCACATTAAGCCCTTAACCAAATAATATTCCTGTGATTTTTAAATGAAAATATTAAATATATAAAAATTAGTTACACCTTTTATACTTTATATGTAGTTATTACTCACAACTGTGTGATCCCCCTCTAGAACGGCCACCCCTCTTATAAGGCCACTTTCCTGCTGCAGAAGGGGTGGCCTTATAAGAGGGGGACCACTGTATTTCAATTATTTATTTTGGGAGATCAGGATGCCTAATCTGTCAAACAAGATGTGCAGCCATGCCTTTACATAATAATAAAACTTTATTATACCATTAATAAGAAAGTATTGTCATAACACCTTGTTAAGATGCAATTTTAAAAAATCTTAAATGACATATTTGTCATTTGCTAAAAGGTATCCTCTTTCTATTATGTGTCAGATAATATGATGAATGATACAGGTTTCTCCTCTAATTTTGTGAAATCAAAATGTTAAAAATTACAGATATCATTTAATATATTTTATGTAATAAGTGAAAAGCTTGTATTTTCATGAAATTTGTTCTTTATTTGCTTTATTTTTTAAAATCCCACATTAGCTTGATTGCATGCGAATTTTTCTAATTTCATTGGCTTCAGATCCCACTTTCAAACTGGTAGGAAAATCTCTGTTATAGTACTTCACTTTGAATTGATTTCATGAAAATTTGAAAAAATAGTCTAAAGAAAATGAAACATGGACTAAATTCTTCTTCAGGTCCTCATTTGCTTGTAATAAGAATGACATTTGATCCATTTACCAGGGCACAGATGACTTACATGACAATGGCAAATTAATTGACCTATTGTCAGAGGTCTACCTACTCATTAAAATAACATTTACTGTAAAGTCTAAAGTTTTACTTTTCATTATAACCTCATATATATTAATACGAGTTCTTAGTATTTGCAGAAAATGTGATGAACATTGGTTGAGAGATGTTGAATTTTTTTACTGTTTGAATTTATATAGGTTATACAGTGACAGTTACCTAGATGTCAGACTATCAAATCGGAGTTTCCGGACAGGCTTTTAGTATAGCGACAATTACCTAATGACTTGCACCTAGTCAGCAATAGTATTGATCAATGGGCCATTGGAATTTGTGTTATGTTAAAGTCTGACTGACATGTTGGCAAATTTGGTGATGCATCAGTTGAAATAATTATGTCTGTTAAGTTTCAAACACATATCCGATGATGCTTTCTTGTAATGTGATAAAAAAGCAATCCTTTTAATACACAGACATAATTATGAGAGTATAATGTTTATATATTATGTCTCACTATTTTTCAGCCAAGGGTGATGTAACCATAATTATTGCAGATGAAGACCTGCTCAAGCTCATGACGGGAAGTTTGAATCCCCAGGAGGTGGGAAATATATTTTTATACAGATTTGTATGATAGTTTGTTGCAATTGAATTTTATATATTTTCTTTTCTTCTACAGTAAAACCGGATTTGAGCAACGTCTGCTATGAGTGATCACTTGTCATTTACAACCACAGTTGTCATGCATAGGTTGATTTTGTTATATAAATGCACTGTCATGAGCAACCACCTGCTGAATGCAACCAGCAGCGACAATTTTTAAGCAAAATATGCATTTCAACACTGCTATGAATGACTGCAGTCACAAAAACAGATATAAACACCACTGACCTTTATTTAATCTTTTGTAACAATGATTGCTGAGTAGAATATGCATGCAGAATGTGGATTGTTGCGTCCGAACCAAGATGCATAAAAAAATGAGGAAAAAGTTGAGTCTGGTTACCAGTTTCATAAGATTTATAAGATAAAATTATATGCCAAAGACCGTAAACCAGACTTACGTACTTGTCACAAACTGCCATTGTATTGAAATATTCATCAAACTCCCTATTACGATTAACCATTCCATCTTTAAAGGATTAGCGATCATGGATGCACAGTCATTTCAGACGTTTGTATTGTTTGTTTAACTGTTGTCAAAACCTGCACAATGCCGATAATGTCATAATGAGAGATTTTATCACCAAGCGTTCACTGTAGCATGACAGGTACTGAGTTGTTCCATTTATTATTTATGTCCTGGGTGACTTAGGTTTTGGCTTTTGCCTGTAAATAAATTTATTGGGTTAGTGTTATCATAGTTAACTTTTACAATTTATGGACAGGATAAGAATGTATTAGCTTTTAGTTAACTTTGCAATTTATATGCCATAATTCTGGTTGACTATATATACACATCAAACAAAAATTATAATGTTTATGATCGATTTAGTGCTGTATAATTTATTTAAATTGAATGTATGTAATATTTTAACAAGAACTATGAATAAAGAATAAAATATATGTACAGTAATTATGGGTATTTTTCTTCCTTGAATTTTTACTTTGAAAACTGGCCGCCTGTAGTGACCTGTTATGAGTGACCACCTGTCTTGAGTGACTACTTTTTGTTGGCAGAAGGGGTGGTCTCTCAAGACAGGTTTTACTCTAGTAGTTCTTTCATTCACTATGTAATATTGTCACTTGACTGGTCATTTGGATCATTACTAGGATTGCAGAACAATATGGACTTGGTGTTGAACTGAGGAATATTTGATTAATTAAATCGAAATCAGATATAAGCAAATGATACATAAACTTCGTTTTTTTTACATTATGATAAGAAATATGTGAAACTTTATGCAGTTTTTGAATTATTTGTCATTTATTCCCAGATGCTTTTTGCAACTCCCATATCTTTTTCCATCCATCCAGCTAGCACTATGATGTTATTCAGGCAGACTGTGAATGGTCTAATAGGAATGTAACCTGTCATGGTCCAGGCTCTTCATGTTTAATGTTGTATATCTGTTTACACCCATTTTTTGAAAAACTGGTGGGGTGTTTTCTTCCTATATTTGCATTCTTTGCATTACTGTTATGTTAATCTGGTCCCCATCTCACGGAACAGCATAAAATCAAATACAGGAAAACTCCACAATAACATGCTTCGTTATAACACAAATCAGATTTAACAGGATCATGATGGGACTCCATAATTTTTACAACCCTTTCATTAATTTATTACTGCAAAGTTTTATTGCCAAAGTAACAAGTTTGATTTGTTAATCTGGTGAGATGTTATGTATTCTTGAAGGAAAAAGTTTGTCTTTCTTAAAATCAATAAAGATGTTACAAGTTTCTATTTGTGAATGTTTATTGGAAAAATGTCAAGGTCCATCACAGCTTTTTGTTGTTAGTTTGTTATTTTTTAAAGATGTCAGCTCTTTAAAAACTTGATAATTGTTAATCTAATTTGTATTGAACCATCAACAGTAATGCTTATAATTCTTATTTGGGCTTGTCTTCATTGCATTGTGTAAATTGTTGTTCAATCCAGGGCAAACAATAGACCATCAATGCCAGCTCAATCATTAGGTATACACATGCATGCACCAACAATGCCATTGTTGAAATAAGTTTATTAACTGAATTGATAAATTAATTTACCTACCTAATAAGTAATTGCAAATTATAAATATGAATCCCACAGCAAATGCTTGCTGCAACTATTTGGTGCTGTGTTATGACCAAGCATTAAAAGAAAGCTGACTCATGTTGTCATCCAGTTGTCATATGATAAATCAACTGACAGCTGTAAATCAAACAGTTCTTTGGTAAACAATAAACTCTATACCCAGTGTCTATCTCTTGATAAGTGGAATGAGATATTTTGTGCATGAATATACTGCAGATGTCTGGAATATGCATTGACTGTTTTCAGACATTTGTCTGGAGCAGTTTTGGTCATTGCCACATACATGTACCTCCTCCTCCCTCCATCTTAGCTCTGAAAATTAACCTCATAAATATAAATATAACCCCATGTTATCACTTTCATGTATAATTTGAAGTTATCACATAGCTATACCCATATGCTTACAATCTGACTCGATCCTTATTTTCTTCAAACCTGTTCAGAAATGCTGATAACATCAGCTTACAATCACTGATATATACATGTCACTTGTCATTGTAATGCTAATATTGCAAGTACTGCAGTTTTTCTTATACATGTATATACTAATGCATTATTCTCAGTAAAAATATTAAATATGTAATCACTGTTTTAAGTATTTCTCATTTAATGTGCTTCAATTTAAAGTTGGTAACTGTGTCACCAAAGCTCCTGCTCACCCCCCCCCCCCTCCTCCCCTTAATACCCAAGAGGATACACATAACTGACTTGTCTCGATATTGCATGATTGCATAATATAAGGACACTTTTTGGATCCTGACCATCGTGTTGTAGATGGGCTTCCCTGTATCATCACAATTTCTTTATTTCATGATTTCCTGAAATATTTTTAACCCAAACATTTCTTGATACAGTATAGTTAGGAAAGTGTCCTGTTTAAACTGATGCCTTTGTGAAATGGGTGCCTTGTATTTTAAAGTTATTACCTCCTAAAATATTGTAAGTTTTAAATATGGTACCTGTGTGTACCATAGTCAGACTGTCTTTATGTATCTTTCTAGGCCTTCCTATGTCTCTGTGATCTAAATTTTTACACTCCGATGTTTCTGGTATGTAGGTTTTAATCTGTTGGATTCCTTTTCTAGGCATTGTTTCAAGAAGCTGATAGGTTACAGGAACTTAACTTCACACACAAATGACAATGTTTTGACAAGCATTTTAATATTAAAATACTGTTCTCTTAAAATGGATTCCACTCATTTAAACAGATTTAAAAATTGAGTACAGTCACAGAGGAGTCTTTAAGTAGCAAGAGAAAAAACATACATAAAGTATAATGTGCAAATAATTTCCTTTGACTAAGTCTTTAGATTAATATGCATCTCAACATGCAAGTTGACTACCATCTCTAACATTATTCAGAGTTAGGCATTTGTTCTCCTTTCAGGCATTCTTCCAAGGAAAGCTGAAACTCCAAGGCAACATGGGTCTTGCCATGAAATTAAAGGACCTGCAGCCTAAAGGTGGTTTAGGGGCTTCATCTGCTGGTACAGGGGGAACCAAGGTCCAGCCCAAAGTTGAGCCTGTGTCTGGCTTCAAGTCAGCTCCAGTGTTTGAAGAAATCAAAAAGGCACTTGAAAAAGTAAGACATCAGTTTTGTTTCCATATTTGTTGAAATGTAGCTGGGTACATTGAGAAAACTACTACTTCTTCAGGCATGTAGCAGAATCATTACTACACCTTCAGTGAATACTTTTCCAGGGAAAATTGGTTAGGGAGAAATTTTTTGAACATTTCTCTAAGAATACCATCTGTGCATAAAGTTCGTGAAGTAATTCCTTTTTATCCTCTGCCCAATAGCAGTATTCAGAATTGGATACATTCTCATGGGTTTTCTTCTTATCTACATCCAAGCTAATTGTTCTGTTTTCAAAACATGACTGTTCATTAGATACAAGGTTATATTTTATTACTTTACAACAGTAATCAGTTTAAAAGAGTTTCTTTTGGATGATTTATGGAAGCCTAAAGATAAAGAATATATTTTACATTTACAATATGTATCTGCTGTATGCCATAAATTCATGTTATCTTACAATGCACCTCATTGCAGATGCTGCATTCAGCATTTAAAAGTTATCTCCCTTAGTCTCATCACTAATTGTCACAAGGATTAAGTAAGGCAGGTGGTGGTTGCTTATATTGTTGTGCAGGTATTACTGATTTTGCTGTAAGTTGGTATCCAGTTTCATAGAAGTTTGTAAAGGTGCAAATAAAACTTGTAAATGAAATATATGACTAACTATTCCAGATTTTATTAAAGAGTAGAATATTCCTGTTTGATTAGTGTTTATTATTTATTGAGCGACGGAGCAATTAGGAATATAAACAATAATCTTCAGGTTTTTCATGGAAAGAAATGTCTTCTGTTTAAAGTACTGTGCCTGAATTATTCAACTTAAACAAGTTCCTCCACTTCTTTATATATATATGTGTGCACATTGCAATTGACTAATGCCCAATGCAGGTTATCTGCTGCTGTCCTATCTTCTTGCACCTGAGCAGACTAAAGTTGAAGAGTATCTATCTACAAATAGGCATATTTACATTATGCATAAAACTTGACATACTTGCATTTGGACTGAAATTAGTCCTTTGTATCCAAAAATTGGCAAAATATTTATTATAAAAATTTGAGATACTGTCATGATCCTTTCAATAATTTTCTTTTATAATAGCTACTGATCTATTTATTAGCTGCATGCTTTTCAAATATTTTTATTTTTTACTGTTTTCTCTGCAGGATGGTGCTAATCTAGTGAATAAGATCAAGGGAGTTTTCTGCTTCAAGGTCAAGGGAGCAGATGGCACAGAGGGAATCTGGATTGTGGATGCCAAAAATGGCAGTGGAAGTGTAACATTTGGAGGACCAGGTAATATATATTTCATGTGTCTCTCATATCTTTTGGATTATATTACTTTTGAACCACAATTTTGACCATTTTGTCATCTAATCCTTAGTCCATGGGCTCCAAAGATTGTTTATAACAACTTTAATTAGTTCTTGCTATTGTTTCCTTGGCACATCAAGGGATCCTCTTTAAAATGGACAAGGAACCTGACTTAATATGGCAGCTCACATGCTTAACAATTTTTATATCACTAATATTGTAATGGCCCCCTCACATGGTACCTTAACACCTTGTGCACCTTTGCTGGAAAAAATAAATCAGGTGAGTTGATTTCCAATAGTTTGCACAAAATTATCATATCCTGCATCAAAGCTGCACCAAATTAAAGTCACATAAAATAAATTTTAATTGAGTGCAATGGTATTTTCTTGCCAGGAAAGAAAGATAATCAGTGTGAGGAGTATGATAATTTTGGAAACTTTGCACTCAAGTATTGGGCACACCATTTGATTGATTACCAATGGTTTAATTTGGTTTTGTGGGGTTTAACACCATTTTTCAGCATATGATAAGCTATACGGGGCATCAAGGATACTTTGTGGAGGAAGAACCCTGGAAGATCCCAGGAAGAACCACTGACCCATGGGAAGCTACTGGCAAGCTTTCTGATATAATCATGTTGGTCAAACCAAGACTTGAACTCGTGCGAGCAGAGGTGAGATGTGTGTGTAATCTCTAAAGGCATGTGCCTCAGACCACTCAGCCACCCAGGGCTCTGAATACCCATGGAGATAATAAAATAGAGAATAATATCATTCATTTTAGAATTTAATTATTGATGAACTATTGCTGTAGTTCCATCAATCTGAAAAACGACATGCCTGAGAATTATAAAAGTTTTGACTTTAGTTCAGCTAGAGATTTGGTACTCGGTAAATCAAATAGGATTTTAATTGTTTTTTGATTTTTTTTTTATGTAACATTATGTTGATTTGCTGTGAATAAAACCTCAATCTCATGCTCAAAGATTTTAGGATCTCTGGGCTGAAACTCTCTTTCATAAGTTTCATTAGTCTCTATATGGTTATTCTGCCATGTTACTAATAACTGTGCAACTTAAAACAGTTTCACAGGCAAGTTACTGATGTTGTCAGACTACAAGGTAAGACTAGTTACTTGAAATTCTGTGTGACATGTTCTGACTGAATGTTGTAAAGTATTGTCCATAGTGTGGAACATGTTGAAGAAACTTAGTGATTTGACTAATTATACCTGTGCAGGGATATTTTGAATCTATTCATCGGTACTTCTATCTGCCCCTCTCATTTAGTTGCTCCACCTGTCCATCAAACCCTGTATGCCATTTGGAGAAATACAACTAAATTTGATAAAATATACATGCTCATGTGGTTACAAAGTTACATATTGGAAAAAGTTAAAAATATATTGCTCCCCCCAGATGAATTTATTCACATGCCTTTATGTTTTATTGCAAAAAATGTCATCTCTACTGATACTGTATTGTAGATTAATAAAACATCAAACCAGAAGTAATTTATTTGTTTCAGCCACGGGAGATGTGACATTAAATATGAGTGATGAGGATCTTTTGAGCCTAATGACTGGCAAACTAAACCCACAGCAGGTATTGCTTAGTTTTTTGTTTTCTTTCTTCTTCATGCCACCACCACCACTATCATCATTATTATCATCATCATTACTTGTATATCTTCTACAGAGGAGTTAAATATGAAATACAAATAGAAATGAAAATTTACTATTAAATTGTAATTTACTCACCTTGCAAAAAGTTTTTGAATTTTATTGAAAACATTATTGAAGATTCATTAGTTGATTAAATTGTGTTAAGTGCTGTAGTATGTTATTATTCTCTTTTGCCCAGAAAACCACAAGATTATGTAAAAAGATACCTTATGATGTTGATGAATTTTATCTCTATGTGTACAAACATGGCAAAACTGTGTAATGTTTCCCACAAATTATGGATTAATGATAAAAAGCATATGAGTTCTCATAGTCCTTTCACATAATACCTCAATGATGAAGACAACTAACCCTGAATGGAGATAGCCTTGGGACTCAACTTAACTCTTGTTATCTTGTTATCTTTTTGTGATAAAATTGCAGCACCATATTATCATTCATGACTTGGTTCATGAGATTTGATTTCACTTTTTTTAATACATCATTTCTTGTAGCTGAGGCATTTTTATTTAGTCCCATCCAGCCATCTGTCTTAGAAAGCTTGTTAGCTTGATTGAGTAAAAACTACTTGTAAACAAATTAGGTAGGCATGTTTGTATATACACGTAGAAGATGACCTGATTAGATCTTCATGCCACTAAATCAATCTTTCAGTTTTTACATGAATTTTTTAAATCTTTTGGAGTTAGACTCTTTTTAGTGAAAACCTTGTTTGCACAGTTGCATAAAAACCACTTGACGTAGACAAATTAAATTTTGGTAGGCATGTTTGGATGCATATGTAGATGGGCTGATTAGATTTTCAGGTCACTAGAGCAATTTTTCATTTTTTTTTAAAATTTGGAACTATCAAGACTTGGACCTTTGTTTTACTGCATTGGGGGTATATGTGCTTTGAAAACACAGATCTAGTTCCTGGTCAGTTTCATATGAGTCCCTGGCACTGCATACTAACTGCTATTTTGTAAACCTTCATTTTTCATGGCTACTAAATTTACTGGTGTCCATGTGTCAGCCAGTTTCATGGATATTGCCTCTGTTCATATATCTAGTTTCATTTATAAAATTTATTTATTTAGGACTATTTCAATTTGTGGATTTGATCCACCTGGGAACTCCACAAAATAAATAGCACTTTAGAAAAAAGTAGTTTAACTGTACCTAACAAAGTACATTCACAACATTGTACTTGATTGAAAATGATCTAATTTTTCCAAAACTTTTAAGATCCCATCGATTCTTCTCTGCTTTGATAGAAACACCATCATCTCAAGTGATTGATGTTCAAAATGTTAAAACCTGGCTTTCTCCAGGATACTAGATGAGTCTGTTTTTAGCTCACCTGACTGTAAGATCAAGTGAGCTTATTTTATGGTCCTTCATCCCTCATGAGTTTTGTGATGTCTGTTCACAATTGTTATTTACAACTTATTCTCAAAAACCTCTTGACCGAATTGCACATAAATTTACAGGGAGCACTGTGGCATCAAGGTCTTTCAGATTGGTTCAAATATGGCTGCCATTGCTAAAAATAGAACAACCTTAAAATGACTTTTTCTCAAAAACCACTGAACAGAATTTGACAAAATTTTAGTATGACAGTCTTTCAGATTTGTAGAAATGATACCAGTCTGCATTTAAATATAGCTGCAGTTACTAAAAATAGAAAAACCATTAAATGGCTTCTTTTCTAAAGCCACTCAAAAGAATTTGAAAGAAAGCATCCAGGCATAAAGAGCTTTCAAATTTGTTTAAATAATGCCAATCCAACCCCGTGACTAAAGTAAAAAATTCCAACAAGAACTTCTCAAAAACTGCTTAACAGAATTTGGCCATTACTAATATCTGAAAACCTTTTAAATGATATCTCAAAAATTGCTCAGCAGAATTTAACTGTATTTTACAGAAAGCATCCTGGCCTAAGGGCTTTTAGGTTGTATAAATAATGCTGATTCACCATCAGTAATAGCAGCCATTACTAAAAGTAAAGAAAAACTTTGAATGTTTTCTTCTCCATAATCACTAAACAACATAGGACCAAATTTGAGAAAATGTGTCCTGGCATTAAGAACTTTCAATTTGGTATGAAGGATGTAAATCTCCCATTGTTACTGAAGGTGGAAAAACCTTGAAATTACTCTTTCTCAAGAAGCACTCAACAGAATTTGACCAAATTTGACAGAAAGCACTATAACATGAAGGGCTTTCAAATTGGTACAAGTGATTCCGATCCACAATCAAATGTGGCTACTACTGCCAAAAATAGAAAAATATTTAAGCAACTCAATCAAAGAAAAACTGAAACATTCTCTCAACAAAAGCCATTCAACTGAAATTGACCAACCTTGACAAAAAGTATCCTGGCTTAAAAGGCCTTTCAGTATCGGACCAATTATGCTGATGTGTCATCAAATATGGATGAAGATAAAAAAAATGAAGAGACCTGCAAGCTGTTGTTTTTATAACATATTCAAGCAACAGCATTAGAATTTTTTTTTACAGAAAGTATCCTACTAACTCCAATTTCTTGGCCAACTGCTCCTGCATTTGGCTAGAGTAGATGTCAGTTTGGTGAGTGATCTCAGGCCCACTTAGGCTTTGTTTAGCTTTGTTTAGCTTATCTTGCCATAAAGCCAAGTCAACTTATGGTATGGCCTTTTGTCCATGGTGTGTCATCCATCAGTTGTCCATTAGAAATAGCTATTTTCAGCAAAACTTGGCACATAATATCCTTTTTAAGTGTGTATGTATGATGCCAATCCACCTTCAAATATTGCCACCATTACTAAAAATAGAAAAACCTTTAAATGACTTCTGCTAAAATATAACAATAGAATTTGACCAAATTTGATGGAAACCATCTTGTCATGAAAACATTTTAAGTTTCTACAAAATTATGCCAATCCGCCATAAAATATGGCCACTGTTGCTAAAAATAGAAAGCCTTTAACTTATTTCTCCAAAATCACCAAACAGAATTTGACCAAATTTGATGGAAAGCATCTGGCACAAAGACCTTTCAGGTTGGTACAAAATGATGCCAATCCACCATCAATATGCTGTTACTGAAAAAAGAAAAACCTATAAATTACTTCTTCTCTTACTAAAAATAGAAAAACTTATAAATGACTTCTTCTCCAAAACCGCTAAGCATATTTGACAGAAAGCATCCTGCGAAGAAGACCTTTGGAATTTATGCAAATGTTGCCATTCTACCATCAGATATGACCGCCATTACTAAAAATAGAACACCTCTAAATGACTTCTCCCAAATCTTGGAACAGAATTTGACCAAATTTGACACATCTAGGCATGAAGACTATTTATGTTTATACAAATGATGCTAATCTGCCATGAAATATAGTTATTATAGTAAAACCTGTCTTCAGCAACCTCTGCTATGAGCGACAACCTGTCATTTATGATCACAATCGTAATGCACGGATCGATTTTATTATATAAATGCACTGTTGTGATCAACCACCTGCAGAATGCAACCAGCGACCATGATTTCTTGGCAAACACTGCTATGAACAACTGCATCACAAAAACAGAGATAAACACCACCCTTCATTTAATCCTTTGTAACCATGTCTGCTTAAAAAGTCCAGACTGTTATGAAAAAAAAAATAATTTTAAAAAAAAATTTCGGCTGCTTACTGGTTTCTTAAATTTTACAGGTCATGCATATAGTGTCATATGTTATAGATTGAAAAACATGCAGATTGTTCATTTGGAATTACCTTGGCTATTTCAGTGAGACTAAAGTATGATCCGTAGGATTGACCACGAAATTGTGAATGGCAGAATGTTCTAAAATAACACTGGTATGAACTATCATGAGAACCGAGACAAACGCCACCGACCTTTTTTTAATCCTTTGTAACAATGATTGCTTAAAAAGTTAAGACTGTTCTAAACAAAAACAAACAAAAAGAAAAAAAAAATGAGGCTGGCAACCGGTTTCCTAAATTGTACAGGTCATGTATGTAATGTCCTTTTTTATAGACTGTAAACCAAACAAAAGTACATGTCACTAACTGCCATTGTAGTGCCGAAGTCAATGTAGCAACTGCATACATCGTTTGTCTTTGGAGTTAATCCATAATGCCTGGGGTGAATGAGGTCTTTGTCTTTGTCTTTAATACCAGTAGGTGAGAATCATTTTCCGGATTTGATTGTCATTGTTAAAGGGTTGTGTTGTTTATTGCTTTTTTTATGTTACACAGATTACAACCCACACAATAAAGCCATCATCTGTTCACCTTAGTGCAGCCGATTACACCCTTTGTTTATAGAGTTAATCCCTTTATGTTGTCGATGAATTAAGCCTTTGACTTTTGTCTCTAAATAAATTTATTCTGCTTCTGGATGAGTTCATTTTGTCTTTTTATTTCATTCATTGGTACATATACATTGTATATGCATTCCATATTTTCTCAAAGCCTGATCAAAACTACTACAGTCGTTATTACAATTGATCACTGATAATGTTAACACCTAGCACCTTAATAACAACGGCAGAACTTCCAACAAAAAAGAGACAAATTCTAACACTGGAGGAAAGAAGTAATGTAATTGAAAGAAGTGAAAAAGAGGAGACTGGTCACAAAATAGCAGCCAGTTTAAACATTGGTAGAATTCAAATTCAGGGTGTTATAAAAGACAAGGAGCCAATTAGAAACAAATTCATATGCGAACACGTGTAGATGTGATCATCAGATATAAATGTGATTCATGTTTAATGATAGATGTATATCTTTATTGCTATATAAAATTATTTTCAGATGAATGCATGCATATTTTAACAAGAACTATGAACAAAGAATACAACAAATGTACAGTGATTGTGGTTATTTTTCCTTCTTAAACGGTGTGCTGAATTTTGACCTTGGAAACTCGTCTTTTGTACAAACCTGTTATCAGAGACCACTTTTTGTTGGCAGAAGGGGCAGTCTCTCAAGACAAGTTTGTCTGTACTGAAATATACAAACTTTTAAATGACTTCTTTTCAGTAACAGTTGAACAAAATGTAACCAATTTTGACTGTAACATGGTATGAAGACCTATCAAGTTTATACAAATGATACCAATCCATATTAAAATATGGCCACCATTACTAAAAATAGAACACCTTTCAAAGAAGCTTCCCAGCTGATAGTACTAACAATAGAAAAACCTTTACATGACTTCACTACAACTGCTTAACAGAATTTGACCCAATTAGACAGAAAGTATCCCGACAGAAAATCCTTTCCATTTTGACCAAATTATGCTGATATGCCATCAGATATGGCAGCCATTATTAATAACATAAAATCTTTTAAAAGACTTTTTCTCAAAAGCAGCCAAACAAAATTTGATCAATTTGACAGAAAGCATTCTGTAATCTGATATGACTGTCATTGCTATAAACAGGAAGAAAAACATTAAATGACTTCTCAGAAACCACTCTCCAAAATTTGACCAAATTTGACCAAATGCACTCAGGCATAAAGGACTTTTAAATTTATACAAATAATGCCAATCTGCTATCAAAGATGATTGCTACTGAACAAAAAAAGAAAAACCTTTATACAACTTCTTTACCAAAACTGAGCAGACTTTGACCAAATTTGACAGCATTTAGACATGAAGGCCTTTCAAATTTTGTGCAGGTGATGCTGATCCACCATCAAATATGACCACCATTACTAAAAATAGAAAAACCTTTAAATGGCTTCTTCAATAAAGCTGCTGGTCTGTATTAGTCCAAATCTGAGACTTTAAAATGTATATAAATTATGCCAATCCACCATCAAATATGGCTGGTGTTACTAAAAACAGACAAACTTTTAAACAACTTCTCACAAACCGCTGAACAGAATTCAATTTAATATGACAGAAAGCTTTCTGGCATAAAAGCCTTTTTAATCTGCATACCTGCTAAGTAATGATGTGTCACACAAAAGACATGATTTTAAATGGCCAGACACGCAGACATGAATTTCCAAATATGCATCTCTAAAATCTTACCTCTTTCGAAAGAATATCCTGATTTGGGAAAGTGCTTCAGGCTTATAAATGATTAATGAGGTATCAACACATAATTAACACGTTTTATTGCAAATTGTATCCAGTAGAATGCACAGGAACAAGTACATCCAGTCAGGAAACGTGAATTTTTCAGGGGAACTAACTGTGTATTATGGTTCAGAACAGTCTGAATTGCTGATCTGGATAATAAGGAACACACAGAAAAAATCTGGAATTGATATCAGGTACTTGAATTGGAGCATTTCTCTTTTGAAAATAAAATAAAATAAAATAAAAAGATGTAATAAAAAAGTACAAGGCATTATTATTATTTTAATTCATTACAATATGTCATTTACGTGAACCATGTACAATGACCACTCTTGCAACCACAAAACCCCCTAAACAAGCTTGAGAAGCAGTCCACCACTGCCTAGGAAGTTGGCAGGTATGAATTTCTCTAAATGATGTTGATCTGCTATCAAATATGGCCACTGTTACTAAAAAGAATTTAAAAAACTTGAAACAGGTTAAAAAATATAACTGCGGAGCAGAAATTGACCAGATTTAACAAAAAGCATCCTGGCAAGAAGGCCTTTAAAATTTATTGAAATTATGCCAATCTGCCATAACATTTGGCTGCATTACTAAAAGTAAAAACAGTACTTCAAATCACTTCTTCTCAAAAAATGCTAAATAAAATTGGACCAAATTTGACATAAAGTATCCTGGAATGAAAGCCTTTCAATAAATTCAAATGATGCTGATCCACTGTTCAGTATTGTAAAAATAGAGAAACCTTTAAATGACTTCTCAAAAAGCTGTGAACAGAATTCAACCAAATTTTTCAGAAAGCATCCTGGCATAATTCCTTTCAGATGTGCACAAATTATGCTGATCTGCCTTTCAATATGACTACCATTACTAAAAATATATAAAAACCTCTATATGTCAGAAAGTATCATACTAACCCAGATTGCTTGGCCAACAGCCCTTACATTTAGTTTTTAGATAGATGTCAGCCAGGTAAGTGATCTTGTTGAGCAAGGGATGACCACCAATGGGAAGTTATTTTATAAGGCCTAACTTGCTAAGGGATGCCATTTAGGTCATAAGCTGTTTCATGCAAGTATCCAAATTTAAACATTTAACTTGAAACTATTCATAGCCATAAGAAAAGACTCATTAATGCTCCTAATAATTGGAGTACAATTTAACTGTATTAATAATATATACTGCATACTTTGAGAAGGCTCTGATATGATAGTGTTTGTATTGGTGAGAGAAGGATGTTTTTCTGGAAGTTTTGGAAGGATGAAATCATTTTGAAATTAAATTATTTTTAGCTCTACTGGTCATAAACCAGAAGAGTTTATGAAATGGCTTGTTGTCCATCATCCATTGTCCATTAGGACTAGATTACTATCACTACTCCTCCTAAACTACATGGAGGATTGCCATGAAACTTTACACACACATTCATCCCAGGGTGTTGTTCGGCCATCTTGAAAATCTTGTTATCACTACTCCTTCTAGCAGAATGGTCATATCGACAGAGTATTTTCACCCAAAAACTTCTTATGATGTCTAGTTGGTCTTAAATGAAAATGGTACTGATCTGATGACCAGTATGGCTGCCTTGAAAATCTTGTTATTGCTAGTCCACCTAAAGGGAAAGTTATATCGACATTGGGTTTGTATCAGAAGACTTCTTATGGTGTCTAGTTGGTCATAAGTGAAACTGGTGCTAATCTTATATCCAATATAGCTGCAACAACAGCCAAAATCTTGGTATCGCTTCTCCTCCTGAATGGATAGTCATATTGATATAGAGTTTTGACCAAAAGACATCTAATGATGTCTAGTTGGTCCTCAATGATGGATTCATGGAAAATCTGTAAGCCTGTGGAGCATCAGTCCCTTTTGAGGGACTGTTGTTGAAGATTTAAAAATCATTTTGTATTTCATCTGATCTAGCAGTAGTCATGAGACAAGGGTTCAGACTGGAACAGTATTTCTCCTATGATATGCCCAGGGAGTCAGCCATGTAATTTTTAAAAAAATGAGAGGGTCTTGGGCTTATTAGAAAAAGCTTTCTTACATGAAGGTTTGCCAAAATTTTATAAAAATGTGCAATGGGTTTATTGTGGAAGAATTAACATTATTCCTTCATAAGTGATGACAAATAGTATTGTATCATTTCAGGCATTCTTCCAAGGCAAGCTGAAGATACAGGGTAACATGGGTCTCGCAATGAAGCTGAAAGATATCCAACCGAAGGGAGCTGGTTCCAAGTTGTAGACTGGCCTTATCTTACCAGTTGAGCTCTTTAGTCTGCAAATCTTCATGCTTCTGTTAGTGCCAACAGAAAATAAATTCATTGGATTACACAGTTCTTCAACATAACAGTGATAACTACTCCAGCATCTGAAATTTTTGAAAATAATGAAGAGTAAAAAAAAAATCCAAATTGATGATGACCTTTTGATTAATTCATGCAGAGATAATGTATTGAATGAAAAAATGGATATTTGATAAAATGTTTGTGGTGTTGTTGGAAAGAGATCAAATGGGACTATATAATGGAAAGTTAATATGAAATCATAGTCAAATTGAGTATGTGCTACAATGAACTCTCAACAGTGTAGGGAATATAATGTGCTTAAAATGTACAGTGATTATTTACATTATTCTCTGAGATTGATTTGACTGTGATATTATTCTACCTGTATATTATTTTGATTCATTTTAGATATAAGCTTCTGTAGTTTGACAATATATTCTACAAACCTGAAATAAAATTGAACTGTATAGCTATTACCTAATTGTAATTGTTCTGTTAATTATCTATAAATGAGGTAGGATTCCCCTTTATACATTACTAAGAAATATTTAATATATTTGTAGTGTCTGTCCCATAATGAGGCTACAAACGTATAGAAATTGAAATGTAAGGATAATTTATTTTGAGTTTGAAATGTGATTAGACAAGGACTTAATTTTACAACTCTAGATTTTTATATTTATACTTATAAGGTTTTGTTACATTTACTCAGATTCTGTAATAGTTTGCAACATTATTGCAAATTAAACCTAAACTTAAATATAATTGTTAATATTGAAGGGAGCTCTGATTAAGGGTAATTGTGATTAATTTCTTAAGTGAAATTCATTCATGATTGTAATCGTGCCATGAAATATTTTTGTGTTGAATTTCAGAGAGTAATATTTTTATCAGCTGACAAGAGTTGACTTTGTTAAACCATGAATTAAATATCATTTTGACAGGATTTTAGATCCTCCTGTGCAAATGCTATAGTAATGCATACGCTTTCAGTACTGATGTCTGAATCAATTGTATAGATGTGTGCATATATATATATGTATGTATGATTGCAAATTTGATTAATGAAAAAGAATGATTTTTAGGTGTGTGTTAAATGAGAGTCATTTATATGCAATAATGATGATAATTTATGGATATGATTAAATTGATACATGATTTTTTGTTTTGCTTCTTCTCCTTGCAGTATCTGTTTATACATGTTTGATCACTTGTAATAATTAGGTATAGAATTTGAAGCAGACTTTAACAACAAACTATTTTGCTTCTGTTTTGGCTTCCAAATAATAACTTACATTAATGAACAGATTCCAATGCAACTTGGTATATGTATTTCCCTTAGCCCAAAGAAGAACCCAGTTATGTGTTTTGGTCAATAGCTGCAAGGTCAAGGTCACTGTTGCTAAAATAAGATTTTTCCATTGTATTTCATTTCCAGATGGTAAGTTATAGGGTAATAGGGTAGCACTCAACAGTTTTATATAACTAAGTAAATTTCTGATTGAAAAGATATCCATTCATTATGACCATGTTTCTCCCTCATAAATTATTGTGTTGTCAAGAATGCATGATTTCATGATATGTTCACAAAGGCGCGATTCTAGTACAGAAGCACATTTTTTGTCTGCTGGCTTTGAGATTATGTTTTGGTTTACAATGAACATGTGTGCCTGCCCATTTTCTCCTACCTCTGTTGTTAGGCTTTATGGCATTTCTCATGGTGGCTTATTTTGTGTGTGAAATGGGTGCATTCATGGTCCATTTTCTTCTTCATTAAAGTAATGTCTGCTCTTCTCTGTTCTTCCCCTTTCCCCTTACCCAGCATTAGGCTAGGTAATTCCTTGTGTGTGGTAGTTCCAACATTTTATTTTAGTACTTGCTTTGTACTCATTATATTTTTGCCTAGGGTAAGTATTACTGCCCTATCGTGGTTCCGGAATCGGAATTCCCTTTCATTCATCAAATTTGGAATTAATAAATAATAGCACTTGCTTATGCAGTGCCCTTAATTGTTCTGTTCATCAATTGTGGAAATTGAATAATTACTAAATACTTGGGAAGTACACTCAGTTACTGCAGTGAAATAATTTTATAGCAACATTCAAATAAGTACTCATTTAGGCAGTACAAATTTAATTGTTGCATCAAATAATTTTATTGCACTGCTTTGAATAAGTACTTGCTAAGGCAGTATGATTTTGCTTGTTGCATCAAATAATTTTATTGCATTGCTGCAAATAGATACTTGTTTAGGCAGTATGATTTTAAATTGAGGTGTTGAAATAACTATTTCGCTGCTTCGACAGTATAATTTGAAATATTTGCATAATATTTTTTCGTGCAGAGAGTACTAGCTTAAGCAGTACATACTTCTCTTTTTTCATAAAATATGGAAAATATGGGCACAAGAAGGCCCTGTGGGATTCGCACATGCATATGTATGGACTGTTGTCTGTTCTGTTGTCTATGTCCTGATGATGTTTGGGACATGTCTGAGTGTTGGCACACCTATAAAGGAAGGAAGAATCGCCCTTCTTGCCTCTGTACTTATTAATTCCAGGAGAGTATTTGATCCTTATCTCCTCGATCCCATGAGTGGGATCTTCCTCTTCCTGAGAGAAGAATACTGCCTCAGTGGTACAGTTTTATTCCAAGTCCTACAGGACTCCGAATATAACTCCTCAGTCCCAGGAGATTATGGGTCCAATCACTACTCAATCCCAGGAGCATATGAAATCTGTCTCATGAAATTGAAAGACAATGCTCCTGAAGAGTCCCAGAACTCAGTCAGGGTAGGCACTCTTTTGTGAAGTAGAGTCATAATGCCTCTGAAGAGTACAGCACTTTTTGAGGGTCAGCAGCCCAGTGAAGGTACAAGAGACCAGATCACACATCCTGAGAAGAGAAAGCAGCAATATCGCCAGAGATGCTGCCAGGGTGCATGAATCATGCAAAATGTTTACAAATTCATGTATTTGGAGAGCAGTGACGCGCGAGAACTCCCACAAATTAGTTTAAAGTCAAGCATATTAAAATGGACTCTGCGTAGTATACAATTTTTATTTAACTGTTAACCCTTAAAGTACCTGTCACATCATAAGTTGTGCCACTAGTAGAGGTCTTGTAGAGCTTGTCACGACATCTGCCTTTTTTTTCAGGTAGGCAACTGTTGACACGTCTGGATTCTTTGGCTTGACATGAATGGTTCAACTAAATTTGATTGGCACATTCGTCCCTGGAACAAGCATTCTGTCATAGTTTGAACCTTACATCAAGGATGTTTTACAAATGCTTTAAAATATGGGCCATCTAGGAAACCCCAAATGGCCGATTCCCAACATGGTTCATCTTCAGATGACGATTTAGTTCGACAAATACTGGCTGATGATGGCGATGATGACAATGATTTTTAAAGTTTTGAAGTATACTAGATTATTGGAGCTGGGAAAGTGTAAATGGAAATGCCAGTGAGTGATTTTTAACCTGAAAATGATGTTGAAATACGAGTCCAATGAACATTCTGAATGGACAAAAACAGACGGCATGTCAGTCAACCCCCTTTAAGCGGTATTTTGAAATTAAATGTGGAAAAGGCAGAATGCGAAGCCTAATTAAAATGTAGGCAATTTAAAAGTAGAGTATAATTTTCACTTCATTTCTCAAATAATTTAGCCCAGCAGGATCTTGTGCTACGAAACTATATAGCCATATAAGGGTTAAGATTAATTGAATAAATAAGAATCTGAAATTAAATTAAAAAATAAAGGATATTTATTTGATCAAAATACCTGTCTGAACAAGCAGACTATGGCATTGATGGACTCAAAACCCTAATACAGCATTATGGAACAGATACGAAATCTGGCATAGTAGTTAGCAAAGCACTGAAAGTGAAACTTTATCAGAGCTTGTTAGCGAAAAATCAAAGAGACAGTACCTCTGAGCTGTGGAAATTTGTACATAACAACCATAAAGAACAGTTTCCCAACTTGTTCAAGCTGGCTAAGCTAACTATGCATATTCCCCTTCAGACAGCAGACTCTGAAAGGGGGTTGTCTGCACAGAACAATATTCATACACAGATAAGGAACAGATTAAGCTCGGAAACAATGAACAGATTAATGCTTATACAACTAGAGGCGACATCTTTTAAAGATTTTTATTTCAGCAGTGCTCTAACAGTGGAGCGTGAAGTGTTAGGTAAATATTGAACTAAGGCCGTTTTCACCTCCCGCTCTCTTTTTTTCTACTCCCCATTTATTTTCGTGGCAAGGGGGGAGCTCCCCTCTTTAAATAAAATCCTGGCAGCATCTCAGTATCACTCTGGATTGTCTGATGGATGCTCGTCTATCAGATCACCATTACCTGATTGGTCTTTGACGGTAACTGGTCACTAGTCACCAGTCTTCGAGTAACAGTCACCTGTCAATGGAATCCCATCAGCGGTACAGGGACAGGAATCGGGTCAATACCCCTTCACCCCTGCCCCCAGTCTCCAATCTACCATTCAATCCTGTGAGGAATAGGAAGTCAGTGTATACTTGTCTGACTAAGGAAGGGGATCGGATCAGCATCATCCCTTTTCCTATGTTTCCTTTCAATCTCTGCAAGATGTGGGAACATCCATTACAGGGCAGCGGCTCTTCCTTGCCATTAATAACACCATGGATGCCCATGCCTTGGCCTCAAGCTTATGTGGAGCCAAACAAAAAGGTGAGGTAGGTCCTCTCCCACCAGACGATCCAGGAAGGACAAAAAGCGTTTCCATCCCACCTAAAAGTTTGTGTGGGCAAACCCGCCACTCCACGTGAGCAGTTGCAGGATGTGGATACCCCTATAAGAGGGACAAGAAGTGTTTTCCATCCTCCTATAAAAGCTAATAGGGGCAATCCCACCACTCCCCGTGAGGAGGTGCGGAATGAGGATAAACACTATGCCCAAGTCTTCCTCTCATCAAAGAGACTCTAGGTTGGGAAATCCCATCTGCCCTCGGGAGTGGAAGCAGGATGGTGATGTCCTTTCAGTATTGGTGGACTTGAACTAGTTCGCTGAGGAACTGGCCAAGACGGTCCCTCCTTGTGCCTTTGGGTCCCCTTCCTCCTCCCACCTGTTAGTTCGGCAGAGGAGGAGGAAGAGATTTGGTCTTTTGATAAGTCTGTAAACGAAGCTTACCACCTTCTGTTGGATCCCTGTCCCAAGCCTTCAGGTGTGGAGGACAAGAAAATCCTCTCCAGTTTGGAGAGACTCTTGGGGCTGCACCATGACCGGATCTACTTTACTCCCTCAATTGACTATGTTAAGGGAGTATTCCCAAAGGTTTTCAAAAGGCCAGGAAATGTCCAGGCAATATAAGGGGTGCTCTGTTTCTTCCTCTATGCTGCAACTGCTGGTTTCAGCATCCAGCTATAGGGTTCACTCATCTTCTTGGCCTCTTGAGAAACTTGATGGGGCTGCTCCATTGGGGGCAGAGAATGTCATAAGGTCCAGTGACTGGACAGTCTTTACAGACCTTCAGGATGTATGCCATCACATCCAAATGTTTCCTCCTCACAGCAAATACCTCCAGTTTTTCCTGGACCGGAAAGTTTTCCAATTTCAAGTTCTGCTGTTCAGACTAGCATCCACTTCCAGAACTTTTACTAGGGTGATGGGAGTAGTTGCTGCCCACCTGAGGGCTCTGGGGATCCCCATCCTCCAGTATTTTGATGATTGGTTGATGCACAATGGCCTTAAAGAGTCCCTTGTGCAAGATCTGTCCTGATGCTGGTTCACAATCACCCAGCTATGACTCATTCTGAACTGAGAGAAATTGGAGCTAATCCCTTCTCAGGATTTCATTTATGTGGGGATGAATTTTCTCACCAACCTTGCGCAAGATTGTGGTCCACTGGACATGATAGACAGAATCCTGACTCATTTGGCGGCACTTCAAGCTAAGACCTTATTATCACCTCGCCTATATCTGTCCATCCTGGGGACCTTGAACTCAGTTGTGGACCTGGTTCCCCAAGGAAGACAATACTTGCATCTTCCAGTTTCTCCTTCTGGTGAACTGGAAACCGCACAAGGATCTCATCAGTTTGGATTCTTCTGGGGTCAGAATTTCATCACCACTTTAATTAGTGGGCAAATCGGGAGTGGTTTCTGACCAGAGTCCCAATCCACGCCCTCCAAACCCCACTCCTATCTGTACATGGACATGTCAGATTCTGGTTGGGATGCTCACTTGGAGCCAGAAATTGTAGTTCTTCAGGGTTCATGGTCCAAGGAAGAAACTACCCTTCACATCAAAAATTTGAATATGAGGGTGGTATTTTTAGCCCTACAGGGGTGTGTCGACCAAACAAGGAATCATTGTGTGATGGTCTCTGATGACAACATGTTGCTAGTAATTTACTTCAGGCGACAAGGAGGTACACATGCTCCTTCTCTTTGTGTGGAGGTTTGGAAACTCCTTCACTGGGCAGCCTCGGAGTGGATTATCCTCTATGTTCGACATATTCTGGGAAGAAAAATATTCAGGCTGACAGTCTGTCAAGGAGAGGCAAATTAGTCCTTATGGTTTGGTATCTGTACCAATCTGTTGCCGAGTCCCTGTTTGGACTATGGGGGAAACCCTTAGTGGACTTGTTCATGATGAGACTGAACAACAAGCTCCCCTTTTGTCTCCCCAGTCTTGGATCAGAGAGAATGAGCAGTGGATGCTCATAAGTCTAAGGTGGGATCATCTCTTTGCTTATGCCTTCTCACCTTTTAGACTGATTCTGGAAGTGCTCCTCAAAGTCAGGATTTCCATTGCTCAGCTCATTCTCACAGCCCCTCTGTGGCCCGTATGATCCTAGTTCAGCGATCTACTTGTTGGTAGACCAAACCAGGACATTACCTCAGAGCAGGGACCTGCTTTTGCAGCACTGGGGGTCTCTTCTCCACAACAGCCTACAGATATTCCACCTTCACGCTTGGCTCATCTTGAGCAATCTATCAACCAGGGCAAGCTTTAGAGCAAGGTTGCCAACTGCATCATCCAGGCCAGGAAACAGTCTATGATGCCAAGTGAAGAATCTTTTGCAATTGGTGCAGTAGGAAATGCATTAATCCTAGCTGTCCCTCTCTGAGCACAGTGGCAGACTTTCTTTTCCTGTTCAAAGACAGATAATATTCAGTTTTTACTATTAAGGGCTGTAAGCGCAGCCCTGTCCAATATGCTCAAGTTCTCTAAGGATCCTGCCATTGACTCAGACCCTCATCTTTCCAATCTTTTAAAGTATTTTGAGGTGCAGAGACCAGTATCTCACTCACTAATGCCAGGTTGAATCTCTCGTGCATGTTGTGGGCCTTGTGGTGAATCCTCTTTCCAGAACCTTACCCATAAAGCTTTTCCTGCTCTCCTTAGTGTCTGCGAGAAGACAGAGCAAGCTTCATGCCTTGTCTATAGAAAAAAGTTGTTTATAGTTCAATGGCAATTTTAAGTCTGAGTTGTATCCATGCTGGGGATGATCAAGATAGACTTTTCTGCCCAGGTAAGGCATTACAGTTCTATTTGGTCATGACAATAGGTTGAAGAAAGGGTAGGAAGCATCTCTTCCCACCTATTGGGGGCTCTGCTGATATATCAGCATCCACTATTTCCAGGTGGATTGTCCTCAGTATCATGAGAGCCTATCAGTCCCTCACTGAGAGTGACCTATCATTCATGAGAATTAAAGCCCATGAAGTCAAGGCTATTGCTACTTCATGGGCTTATTTTAATCATTTGTCATTGAAAGATATCATGAGAGCTAAGTTTTTGGCAGTTGCACACTACTTCTCCACTTTTTACCTTTGGTCTTTGTTGCACCAGAGTGAAGATTTGTTTTCCTTGAACCCAATAGCTATGGCGTATAAAGTGGCCCAGTCTGCTGCAAACTTACAGTAGTGGACACCCCTACCATAAGGGTGAGTTTATTAATTTTATACCAGTGTTTTTAATCCATCAACCTCCCTCTAAACTGGCAAATTCAGCAAGGCAATAGTGAAAGGTATTGAATTACTGCTGTTCAAATGTTCTTTTGTTTTCGGGGTTGGTGGGTGTAAAACTAATTTTAATAATGTAATACTTACCAAACGTAGTCTGGGTTCAAATTAAAGAGGAAGTGTATCCCACATTAGTCAATAATGTGGTAGTTGGACTGGTTCTGGGTTCTCTCTGTTGTTCATTGATTTTATTACTCCATTTTAATGTATGATTAAGATGGTTCAGCAGGAGCCATATCAACATTTTGTTAAGGTTTTCATTTAAAAATATTTAATCTGCATATATTTCCTAAACTACCTGATAGACTCTCACCATACTTGGTATGAATGATTCTAAAGCTAATACAATTCATTCTGCGACATGCTTGCTCACCCCTATGATCTTGGGGTCAAGGTTAAAGTCAGAAAATTTGAGGTAAGGTTTTGGTTTTAACAAATTTCATTTACTTATATTTCCTAAGCCCCTCGATAGATTTTCTTCATTCTTGGGATGAATCATTATGAAGCTACTCAGACAATTCTTGCCTCATTGAACTTTGGGACAAGGTTACAGTCATACAAAATTTGCATGAATGTTTTTTTCTAAAATTTCTATTTGCTTATATTTCCTAAACCCCTGCATCATTTTTGTTCACACAGTGGATGAATCATTCTAAAACTAAGACAATTCATTCTGTGACATGCTCGCTCAACCTTTTGACCTTAGGGTCAAGATCACATTTGTTTTTTGCAATACTTTGATTTTGGGCTCAACATGCAGGTCTTGGCTTTCTTGTTGCATATTTGACATTGGATTCTCTCTCCATGAATGCCAGGAGAGTGACACAAAAATCATACCCCTCTCAATGATGGTCACCACATGGACATCCTATGTACCAAGTTTGGTGAATGTCAACTGAGATCTGGTTACAGATGGATGGTGGATATCACAATATAAATATGGTAAAGCATGGGAATTACACAAAAATTACCATTAACATGAATATACATTTTACTTGGGATGTTATATCAAAAGCATTTTATCTATCATTGGAAATGACATATTTTTGAAAAGCAGATCAACAAAAACCATTATCGGTTCAAGATTTACTACACATTATTCAGTAGAAATTATCTATGCTTTTATCCAAATACAAGAGTCCCTCACATGGACTAATGCTTTACTGGCCAAACAAAGAATTTCCAGAAGCCCAAAAGAAATCCATTTCTTCTTTTTAACTTGTGAGCATTTAAATACTTTACAAATTCCAATGTACCAAATTCAGTAACAAAACTATTTTCACATGTTTGAGTTAACATGATCACAAGACACCTATAAGTGCAATACTAAATTCTTTGACCTTGGACCTGATATCACGGATAAAAGATCAATGAACTTGTCTCAGACAATGTTAAGATATAACCACATTCAAAATTTGGTTAAATCTACAAGTAATATTTTTGCAGAAGAAAAAATAGTTATTGGAGTAATATAATTCAAGGTATTCTTTGGATATATCCACAAACTGGGTTAAATGATAACAGTTCATGCATACTTGTTATTACATGACAGTACAGCTAAAAACCTAACTTAAGACCAATGCTTACTATGAATTTGTTCAATGGAATGCAACTAAATACAAAGTCTAGTAAAAATTCTATTTGTTTAGGACAAGTAGTCGCAACAAGATTTCCAAAGCAGCCACCATGCTGGCCCTTATGTACGTCAAATCAGCATCATTTTAATTTACGACCAAGTGGACATGATAGTAAGTTTTTTGGTTAAAAATCCATGAAGCTATGGCCTTCTATTTACAGGAAGTAGCGATAACAAGATTTGGTGACCATGTTGGAGGTCATATCAGCACCATTTTCATTTAGTACCAAGTGGACATCATAAGTTTTTTAGTGAAAACCATATGTAGATATGACAATCCATTCAGAAGGAGCAGTGACAAGATTTTCAAGATGGCCATCATGGAAGTCATATTGGATGACCAAGGATCACCCTTTTAATTTAGGACCAACTAGACATCATAAGAAGCTTTATTAGTGAAAACCCCATGTCAATATGACCATCTATTCATGAGGTGTAGCAATAACAAGATTTTCAAGATGGCTGCCATAATGGCCATACTGGATGGCAGATTGGTATCATTTTCATTTAGGACCAGTAGACATCATATAATGAACTTTAGTGAAAACCCTATTTTGATACGACCATCCATTCGGGATAAGTAGTGAGATTTTCAAGATGGCCACAGTGGCAGCCATATTGGATTTCCAAGGGCATGTCTGATGGGCACCATTTTCATTTAGGACCAACTGGACATCATAAGAAGACTTTTAGTGAAAACCCAATGTTGATGTGACCATCTGTTCAGAAGGAGTAATGATAACAAGAATTAAAAGATGGCTGACATGGCAACCATAACAAACATAGAAAGCCTTTTACTGAAAACCCTATGAACATACAACCATCCATTCAGGAGGAGTAGCAATAAGATTTTCTAGATGGCTGCTGTGGCATTTCGATTTAGTACCAGCTAGACATCATAAGTAGTCTTTTAATGAAAACCTCATGTCAATACAATATCCATTCAGGAGATAACAAGATTTTCTAGATGCCCACCATGTTAACCATGTCAGGTCAGCACCATTTTCATTCAGAACCAACTTATAATAGACATCATAAGAAGTTTTTTTAATGAAAATACATGTTGATATCACCATCCATTCAGAAGGTGTAGCAATAACAAGATTTTCTAGATGGCCTTCATGGTAGCCGTGTCACATTGGCACCATTTTCATTTAAGAACAACTCAACATCATAAGAAGTCTTTCAATGAAAATCCCATGTCAATATTACCATCCATTTAGGAGGAGTAGTAATAACAAGATTTGCAAGATGGCTACTGTATGGCTCTGAATTGGTTAAGTTGTTTGTAAGAAACTATTTTAAGTTTGTGCTGTTCTAACTAATTGCTGCCATATAAGCCATTTTTGCACAATTTTAAAGGCCTTGATGCCAAGTTGTATTGACAATTTTTAATGAATCTGACAGCACCTGGTGCTGCTCATTTTAGTACCAAGTAGATGCTTTAGTACCAAGTAGATGCTCGTCTTTCAAATTTAGTAAAAGTTTAGTGAGCAGTTCTTGAGAAAAAAATCACTGAAAGGGTTTGCTATTTTTAGTAATGATAATATAGATGGAGCAGAATGGTATCTTGTGTACAGAGTAAAATGGTCTTGATGCCAAAATCCTCTCAGTGAAATTCAGGTAATGTTTCCAAAGCATTTGTGAAGTTTTCATATCTTATAACAGCTATATTTGTCAACATATTAACAGTTTAACTTCCACATCCTGATTCCATGATGCTTTTTAAAAAAATTGTTCTGATTTTTTTAAATTTTTTTTAATAGCAGCTATATCTGATAGTGGACTGTCATCACTTATACAACTGAAAGATCTTTTTGTGAGGATGCTTTCTTTTAGACTGACCCACATTATTTGTTTCAATCTGAAAGATGTTTAGGTCAAACACGCTCTGAATGGATGGTATATCAAAATGGGATTTTCAGTAAAATAGCTTCTTACGATGTCTATTTGGTCCTATATGAAAAATGGTGCCAATCTGACATCCAATATGGATGCCACAGCAGCCATCTTGAAAGTCGTATCGACATTAGTCCGAAAAATCAGCCCCCCAAACCTGTGTTGATTCTGATGGATGATTTGAGGGTCTAATGTTAGCTGTTTATTAAAATGTGCAATTTTGCTGCATACAAATCAATCCTGAACACACCAGCGTACAGTTTAGAACACTTACCAGTATTTAGTAACAGTCACATGTAGCCACAAAATTCAAAATGGCCACAGGATGTAGGGTTGTTTTATTCCACCTGGATTTACTAGTTGTCAAACATAGGATTTGATCTGGAAATATTCTGTACATATCACCAAAGGACCCGTCAACTGACCGTAGCTCAAGAGATGCAAGAAATATCAGTAAGAGCCTAAAATGTACACCGATTTGTTGCAGCCAGATCTGTCTGCAAAAATTCCTCGATTTTATGAATGGGTAACATCAAACCCTCAAATCATCCATAAGTATCAACACAGGTTTGAGGGGCCGATATATTGGACCATATCAATTGGGATTTGCACCAGAAGACTTTTTATGATGTCTAGCTGGCACTAAATGAAAATAATTCTGCTCAGACATCCAATATGGCCTCCACAAATGGCCATCTTGAAAATCTTGTCATTGCTACTCCTCCTGAATTGGTCATATCAACATGGGATTTTCACTAAAAGACTTCTTTTGATACCTATTTGGTCCTAAATGGAAATGGTGCCAATCTGATATCCAATATGGCCATCACAGCAGCCATCTTGAAAATCTTGTTATTGCTACTCCTTCTGAACATAAAGCCATATCAGCATGGGGTTTTCACCAAAAGACTTCTTATGATGTCTAGTTGGTCTTAAATAACAATTGTGCCAATCTGAGATCCAATATGCCCACCACAGCATCAAAGTCATATCAACATAGGTTTTCACGAACAGACTTCTTATATCTAGTTGGTCCTAAATGAAAATCTTGCTGCCTGTTCTCCTGAATGGATAGTCATACTGGCATGGGGTTCTCACAAACAGTCATCTATTGTTGTTCAGTTTGACCTAAATTAAAATGGGTTTTGATCTTACATTAAATACGGCAGCCATTTCTGCCAATTTGAAAATCTTATCGCTCAAAAATAACAGCCATTATAAAGAAGAACTGGTCTTATCTTTAATTCCTGGAAATTCTTTTTGGATAGTAAAGCATCAGTCCCTTCGAGGGACTCTCGTTTTTTAAGTTGTTTAAAGGCAGCAGCAGGCATAATGGATGGCAGTTTGACATCATTTGTACCAAAAGAAGTTGCTACTAACATAGCATTGTGCCTCGCCACCCACCCCCAGAAAGTCATCCATAGGCAATAGCTTTGTAAAATATAATACAAATCTTTCTTGAAATTGTTCTCAAATAAGATCTTGCTAATATGAGCCTTATAGTTAATACAGTTGTAATAATAAATGAGAATTATAGAGTTTTCACAAAGGATCTGATAAAGCTTTCCAGTTAATTGGCTAAAAAGTCAAACAAAAAATATGACTGCAAGAATGTTAACAAGCCAGTAGGGGTCTAAATCATTCAAAAGCCATAACGCCATAAAATATCAAACTTTATCATCAAAGAACTCCTCTGAAACCTTGTCATGAAGCTTTTGAGCAAATTTGGTTGAAATCAAATATAAAATATGAAGGCTAGAGGATTCATGTGTCTATAGGATGACCATTACAAGTAAATCAAGGACCATAACATTGTACAATCTGGTAAAACTCGGGTCATTATGGAATTCATTTCAGCTCTTGTTAAGATGAAGTTTCAGAGAATTCAACTGAAATATATTAAAATATGTTAATATTAGTGTGTTCACCAACAATACTGATACTTATTCAAAGTTAATCATGGGTCATAATTCTATAAGAAATTGTCAAAAATCTACTCATTCAACTTACCTGAGACTTTGCAGAGTTGAAGCTTCAGAGCAAATAGGGTTAAAATCAAACAAAGAATGTGAACATTGTGGTGTTCACAAAAAGCCAGTAGGATGCCTATTCCTAGCTGAACACAGGCCATAACTCGGTACAAATATGGTCAAATATCTAGTCATCACTGAATGTATCTGAGCTCTTGTCATGATGAAACTTCACTGAATTTGATTAAAATCAAACAAAAAATATGAATGATACAGAGTTCACAAACCATATGGATACATATTCTAAGTGAATAAAGGGCAAGAACCCTTGGAAATACATGCCAAATGAGATCGCTACTGAACTCATCCAATCACTTGTTGAGATGAAACCTCATATCAGATTTAGTTCAAATCAAATAAAAAATGTGGATGGCAGAGTGTTCACAAGTTTGTGTATGAACAGACACACTGATGGATGTACTGACACATACCATTTCTATGTTCCCTCACCTTAGCAGCAGGGGACAGTAATAAGTGTAGAAGGTAGAGGGTTCAAAGGGCTATGAATTATTAAAATTACTATGCTACATTATTCAAGGGCCATAACTCTAAGAAATATGTGCAGAATGTACTTATCATTAAATTTATCTGAGCTCTTGATGAGATAAAACTCCACAGAAAATTTGATTTGGATTTAATGATATATGTGGAAGCTAGATTGTTCAAAGGGCTGTGCATTAAGAATGCCTATGCTACATCAATCAAGGGCCATAACTCTGAAAAAGAATATATGCAGAACATGCTCATTATCCAACTTATCAAAACTCTTATTAAGATGAAGCTTGACAACTAGTTCGGTTGAAATTTAACAAATGTGGAAGCTTGTGTTCACAATGTAGCAATACCATTTCTAAGGTGATCAATTGCGATAACTCATTGAAATATTTGCAAAATGTGCTCATCATTGAGGTCTTGTTGAGATGAAGCTTCTAAATAAATTTGGTTTAAATCTTGTAATAAATGTTGTCACTAGAGTGTTCACAAGGTTGCTCCAAGAAATGTGTGCAGAATGTACTCCTCATCAAGCTTATTAGAACTCTTGTTGAGATTAAGCTTTAAGGCAAATTTGATTGAAATATAAATGTGGAAGCTAGTGTACAAGGTTGAATATTAGCAAGTGGTATGATAAGATGATCAAGGACCATAACTCTTAAGAAATATGTGCAGAATGTGCTCCTCATCAAATTCATTCAAGATCTTTAGATGAAGCTTCACAGAAAAGTTGGTACAAATCTAAATATAAATGTGGATGATAGATCATTCACAAGGTGGACGGATGGATGGACCAATGGAGATCTATGTCCACTTGCCATAGTGGTGGGGGACAAAAAGATCTTTGCTTTCTATCATGTTGGCTGAAAATTTGTCAGGCAGTTTTAGAGACAGTAATTAAATTTCTTCACTACTCAAGTAGCAATAGCCATACTGGATTGCAGTTTAGCATCATTGTAAAAATGTAAAAAGACTTTGATGCCACGGGAAAATTCATACAAAAATTTCTACCAGGTTTGATCAAAATTTGCCAAGCCATTTTGAGAAGTAAATGATCAACAACCTGTAGCTAGGGCAACCATCTTGGAAACAATTGGGTAAAGCTGATACTGAGAAATATTCCTACCAAATTTAATAAAAAATTATCTCAGCTGGAGACCAATTAAAAACTAGTTTGTAAACATGGTACCACTGCTAGGGAAGCCCTGCTGGACATAATTTTCAGTACATCATGTACCAAAGAACAACCTCACAAAGTCTGATCAAAATTGACTTGAGTTGTTGGATGCACAAAGGATGACAGATGCAAGACTACAAAATTAGCTCAGATGGCCTTTTGGCCAGGTGAACAAGAAGTTGCCACTAATGTATCCACTGTCCTCTGCTGCCTCCCATTGAAACTTGGAGGACTGGGAACTGAGTGTTGCACAGAGTCAGTCATACAAAATAAGTCAGTAAAACATGGTCAAAATTTTTATAGAAATTGATGTCAACTAAGACCTTGCTAAATAATGAAACTTCATAGCTATTATGACTGAAAACATAAATTATGAAATGTTAGTTTCACAAGCCATCAATATATTCAATCAAGGGCCATAACTTTGTAAAATGGTCCAAATCTGTTCATCATCAAACTCATCTGATATCTTGTAAAGATAAAGCTTTTAAAGAAATTTGGTTGATATCAAACAAAAAGAGGTGGATTTTTTTCTGAAGTGTTCAAACGGGATACATGGCTATTTAAATTCAGTTGAGCACCATACAAAATAGTCGAAATATTGTAATCATCAAACTCATCCAAGACCTTGCTGAGGAGAATTTTATTTGCAATATTAGTTGAATTCAAACAATAAATAATGTAAATTCTAGTATTCACAAGCAATGAGATGCCTAACTAGTTCAAAGTTCACAACTGTGTAAAATATCATCAAAATCTGATCATAATATGTCATCTGAAACCTTGTTAAGATGATATATGAAACAGAAAATGTGAATGCTAGAGTGTTCACATCATAGTGAAATGCCTATTTTAAGTCTTTCAGGGACCATAACTTTGTAAATTAAGATCAAAATCTGGTTGAACTCATCCAAGACCTCTTTTTAAAATTATTTCAATTGCAACATCCAAGACCTCTTTTTAAAATTATTTCAATTGCAACATCCAAGACCTTGTTGAGCTAAAGCTTTCTACCAATTTTACTGGGAAAAAGAGTGAGTATTTGAGTGTAAAGTTGATCAAGTGCCAATATATGGTCAAAATCTGGTCATCATCACTCATTTGAGATCTTGCTTCAACATGAATCTGATTGAAATCAAGTCATCTAAGCTCTTGTTGAGATAAAGCTTCACTGCAAATATAGTTTAAATAAATGTATCTATATATTTCTGTGCAGAATAAGCTCATCATCAAACAAATCTGAGCTATTGTTGAAATGAAACTTCACAGCAAATTTAGTTGAAATCTAATTATAAATGTGGAAGCTAGAGTGTTTACTAGGTCTTGCATTACCATGTTCTGTGCTTATGATCAAGGGCCAAATATGTGCAGAATGTGATTTATCATCCAACCCATCCAAGCTCTTCTTAAGATGAAGTTTCAAGGCAAATTTGGTTAAATCTTGCCAGAGTGGTGGTGGACAACTACACAGACTAATGATTGTGGCAGCTTTTCCCATTCATGTGGCAAACACAGACACAAAGACTCTCATTCAACTTGTAAGTTAGTATATGAAAGACATTTGAATAAAGGTTTATCAATACAAATTCAGATCCATAAAATCTATATAATAAGTATTATGCTAATTAAATGCTTAATCATATAACAATTTGCCCAGTCTATATTGGCATGGACAGAAGTGGACATGAACAACATGGAGGGGTTGGAATGCATTTCAAAAC
Organism: Margaritifera margaritifera; assembly: GCA_029931535.1. Taxonomy (NCBI): domain Eukaryota; kingdom Metazoa; phylum Mollusca; class Bivalvia; order Unionida; family Margaritiferidae; genus Margaritifera; species Margaritifera margaritifera. The sequence goes on from JAQPZY010001628.1 coordinate 1,642,766, forward strand.
AACGAATACAATGGAGGAATGTATATATATATATATATATATATATATATATATATATATATATATATATATATATATATATATGTATTAGTGTTTAATGGTATCTCAGCACAGTAATGGGTGTATGAGTAAAGTTTCAAAAATGTAAAAATTCAATGAAGGAAGTGAGATTATGAGATTTTATTAGAAAGTAAAACATTCAAAGTAGAAATATTTACCTGATTAGGCATTTTTGTTCTCCATGTAACCTAGCATGTAAATTTTTTGAACCACATGGTCTCTATTTCAGTGAAAATCAAAGTAAACTTTTTATTGCAACATAATCATACTCCAGTACTCGAGAAAAACAGGAGTACTTTGGATTAATTTATTTCAACCATGCACCTTTCACCAGGGCTATGAACATTATACAATTCAACACTGGCATTAAACCAATGATGCATGATTTTTTAAAATTGTAGACGATTTCATATTTAAGTGTACAAGAAAACAGAGATGCAATGCCTAACAAAAGATTACTGTGAATGGCACATCATGTGCCTGCCCCATTATTAGTAGTTCTCTATGTAGGCACTAGTCTGGCATGATGATTATTGAGCAAGGGATCTCAGAAACCTCACCTTTGGTCAAGGTATGTACTCTTAAACTAAACTTAATGATGCAAAAACCATTCTATTCTTATTAGATCTGCCTTAACCATAACCAATGACCTTTAGAACCAAGAATCTACAGGTTTCTTATCACCTTAAGTGCAAGACATCCACAAAGTTTGATCAAGGAACTTACTCTAGAACAGTGGTTCTCAAACTTTTTTTGTTCATGGACCACTTGACTATTAAAGACAATGCTTCATATAGGATATGAATGGAGTTCACAGACCACAAGGGGTCCATGGACCACAGTTTGAGAACCCCTACTCTTGAACAAAAGTAATTCTGCATATCCCATTTTTCTTTGAGCCACAATGATCGTGACCATTGACCTTTTGACCCAAAAACCAATAGTTCCCTTCCATATCTTAAGTGCAAGCCCTCCACAAACTTTGGTCAAGGTGCTGAAGTTATTATGCAAAAGAAATTCCTCTTTCAATCAAAATTACCTTGACCTTCGACCTTTTGACCACAAAATCAATATACTTATTTCTTACCAAACATGTAAGTCTTCTGCAAACTTTAGTACATGGTTGATAACTAAATTGTGCAAAACCATTTTTCTTCCTTCTGTTGAAGTGACCACGACCTTTGACCCCAATATTGATAGGATTTACCTTAACCCAAGTGCAAGTCATCCACAAAATGTGTCCAGGTCTGTGATGTACAACTAATGTTAAAGAACAAAAATCATTTTTGTTCTTTCAGAAACAGTGATCTTTGATCTTTAACCTTCTGACCCCAAAATTGGCAGGTTTCTTCCTTACCCAAATTGCAAGACCGCCACAAAGCTTGTTCTAGGCATGTGATGTATAACTAATGTAATTCTGTTGTAACCATTTGCCTTTTCTCAGTCATAATGACTGACTTTTGACCTTTTGACATTGAAATCAATAGGTTTCTTCCTTACCCAAAATGCAAGACAGCCACAAAGTTTGTTAACCATTGATGGTGGAGAATTCAAGTTATTGTGAAGAAACTATTTTTCTTCTTTCAGTCACAGTGACCATGACCTTTGACCTTTTGACTGCAAAATAGACAGGGTTCTTCCTTTTCCACAAACACAAGCCATCCACTAAGTCTGGTAACTGCAGATGGTTGAGAACTCGATTGATTGTGCAGAAACTAGTTTTCTTCATTTAGTCACCGTTACTTTGACCTTTGAATTTTTTACCCCAAGTGAAAGCCATCCACAAAGTTAAGTAACCATAGATAGTGGACAATTCAAGTTATTGTGCAAAAACAAAATTTTTAATGGATGGATGGACAACATAAAAAAAAAAATACTCTCTGCCTTATACTTAAAAATACTCGTACTTAAAAATACTCTCTGCCTTATAGTGGGCATTTTAAAAAAAGTTCCATAAACTTGTAATTTAAATGTGGAAACTGATTGCACATGAAAAGAAAAGAACAAAATCTTTAGGGATGTAAAATTATTTAATAGTACAACTCTTATCCTATTGCACAGACTCACTACCCAATTGGAACATGCTTGCACCAATGATCTGAAAACACCTCAGAAATACCACAGTACCTTGTGTACCGAATGATGTGCACATCACACACCATCATAGAATTCATTATGGGTGACTCGACTGAGATGATTTATTCATGGCTGAAACATTCCAAAGTTTGTTCTTTTAAGCACAAACTCACTAGAGAACTTTCTTTTACTGAACTTGTGCAGATAATTCTATAAAGGTATCATAATGCTTTCTAAATGGTTCTATTTTGTCTAGCATACTTAAACATGACGGACTTCTCTGCCATTTTCCAGTGATTTCCCCCTTTTATGCTGCAACACTCAAAGTATTTCCAAGATGGAATTTTGTAGAAAAGCCATGAGGTGTTCTGATTGACCATGTTAATTAGTTGTACCTGTGACAGAAACTCTTCTCATATGTAATATAAGCTGTTATTTCCATTTTGTACATTTAAGGTTTATGAATTCATCTGTGTACTTGTTTACCAGTATACATGTTTCTGATTATGACAATAATTTCTTCAAAAATTATATAAACAAAAGTTATGTACATATGAAATCTTTCTAATTAATAATAATTTTCTGAAAGCACATTTTAAAAAATGTATATGCAGTATCAATGTGAACTACTTTGGATCACAAAGAGTTATATTAACATAAGAAAACTAAAGTAACAAAATTTTTATATTTCACAACCCATACACAACTTTTTATAAAATCAAAATGCACTAACAACTGATGTTTGACTGCTCCTTTTAATGGTATTTGAAAAATATAATAGGTTAATAAAGGCATTTTAATCTTTGAAAAATGCTCTGAGAATGTACATGAAGTATACAATAATACATGTACCTCACAAAAAAATATCTACTAACATTATATAATTTAATAAGCTGATATGTAAATAATGTACATGGAGGTGAATAAAGAAAATTCTAAACACTGCTTCCTAGGAATGTTTGCAGTAAATGAAAGATGATTCTAAGATATGTTTTTATATGGAATGCAGAAAAAACTTACTAACATCATACACAAATCATAATGGAAAGTGTTATTGTTGCTTGTTGCCATGACCGAATTGAATATAATCACTGCATACAAATAAAAAAGTCAAACATGCTCACCAATCTCCTGCATTCAATGATCACCTTTGTAAAAAATCAGAATGAAACAAAGCACATTTAGGTCCTTATACATATTTAAACAACTTATTCATTAAAACATACATTGAGCTGGTGCCCTGAATGGTTGTAATGCACATGTTTGATTTACATGACAATATTCACCTCATTACTAAGACCATGAAAATATCTGTAAAAAATAGAAGTGGAACACTAGGAAATTAAAGAGAATGTACAGTACATGAATGAAGCTCCTTGATTTTTATTAAAGTAACTTTGCCCTGATGCTAAAGTTCCCTATGACCTAAAAACAAACCACAACTATATGCAAAGAGCACACTTTTTGCAACTCTCTCTCTCTCTCTCTCTCTCTCTCTTTTTTCAAAATATGAATTCCTAAATGTATCCTATATTTTAATGATTTTACCTATTTCACCTTTATCTCTTATTCTATATACATTTTAAAAAGTTTTATCATCTTTATCTTTTATCTTGCAGAAGTACATGTTTATCTTCCTAGAGATTAAATACATACTTAATTCTAAAATGTTACTGCCTAATTAAAATCTTGATCAGTCTTTCCAGCAACCCTTTGTAAAAAGTAGGGATGATATAGGGCTACTTTTTAAAAAAAAAAGTTGGGGAAAATAGGAATATTTTATGAGGGCTGTTCCAGTAAAATATACTTGGGACCCAGAGAAGGCACTTTTAAGGTGCAAGTAGTCACCCATAGATGCAAATTAGAATTCCGTATCATTTTCATATGAACTCTTTGAGTAATCAGAGTACCCTGGTATATATTTTTAAAAATTTGCCTTCCCTGGGTACCATGTATGTTTAAATGGAACAGCCCTAAAGAAAAATAGTATGAATTTTATGTAAATTACTGAAAAATCAAACCTTTACTCGACTTAGCTTCGTAAACTTGAATAGAAACATGCTCTTACTCATATAATAGCTTTCTCTTTAGTCCAGGTTGCCTCTATCTTTTATCGCAACCCAGCTCCTCATCACAGAGACCATATCTGAACTTGCTTTGCTATGGCCACTCATGCAATGTGTTATCAATTTTCAACATAAAATTGAAATAAAGCAGAGATAGTAGGGCCATTTTGGAAAAAGTAGGGAAAAATAGGGTATCTGACAAAAAAGTAGGAAAAAGGAAGAAAAGTAAGAAAAACTAGGGCTGCTGGAAAGACTGCTTGTGGCACACTTCTTGAGCTTCTAGAACAAGTTGTAATATGGCTGCCACAAATTGTTGGTACTGTAAATCTCTAAAAAATCTCAAAACTTAGGACTCATTTATGTTGATTGTCAAATAAGTTTTCATGTTTCGTTAAAATGATCCAAGATATAAAGCAACATATATCCTAAATCAAGGCTTCAGAAAAGTAACATATACATGTAACTAATGTAAATGATATATAAAATATTACCAACAAATATATAAAAATGTATTGTCCCCCTTGTGACAAATGTAATCTGTATGATTCTGGCCCTGGAACTTTTGATTCCAAATATCTTGTCCCTTTATATGTCCCCAGGTGCAGCTATATACAAATTTTAGCTAAATTCAACTGATGCAAACATTTGGAAGATAGTTTCAAGTAGTCAAAAAAATCAGTGTACAGTTTACTTGCTGTCCCTTGACTGGCCATAACATTAAATTTTCTCCAAATTTGTAAAGTCAACACAACTAAACCCACTTGACTTTTAAGTTATTCTTGGACATAATTCTGTATAATTTTTAAAGAATTTGTTATGGTGCTGGTACAATTTTTGGCCCTATACTTTGATAGCTCACAAACAAGTACTTTGGAGAAGTTACCACACTGGTGTTACTCAGTAGATTCAACAGCACCAGATCAGATGTAATTGACTGCCACCCAAAGCTGACCCTGTCATGGTTTGCTGGACCTAGCCATTGCACCAATTCACCAAAAGTGATCACATGGTTACTATTATTAGACTGGGTAATCTCTGCTATTGTCTGTTCCTTTCATATGAACAACCAGTTATATTCAATGCATATAAAATTATGATAACACACACAAAATGTTTAATCCTGAATGTTAAAACCATAAAATGCAATAGACAAGTATTCAACTAAGTAAGCTTTACAATTTTTAGATCTGTCCTGTACTTTTAACTTTTTATAACTTTTATGGGAAGTCAAGGTATAACAGTACCTTAGAAATGAACATCAAACACAAATTTTAACACACATCGGTGAAGAGTAAAAAAAGGGCTATAATGACCTACTTCTGCAATGAGGAGTACCAATCAAGCTGCATCCCCTCACCAAGTTTCTTGATTCCAGATAGGACAGTATATTCACAGCATGCAAAAAGCCTGTGTGGTTATGAGCTCAGGCAAAACTTAAACTAAGCCAGTACGATGTGAAATGTAGGTCCTCATCAACATGCATTTTCTTATGATTCTAGGTATAATAGTATGTATACAAGGTGCAAAAAACCTATGTGGTCATGAGCTAAACATAAAAACAACATAAGCCAGTACTCATCATGCGGCATCCCCTCACCAAGTTCCATGATTCCAGGTGTAACAGTATGTATACAGCTAGCAAACAACCTGAGGTACATGCAAAAACTTAACCAAGAATGTACAACTAATGTACATGTATGTACAAGTTAGCCCTCTCCAAACTGTTGCCAAGGACCGTGGAAGAAAGAATAGTTGAATGTTGTGAGGCTCTACATATGGATATGCTTCATATGCGTGGATGCTGATGTTGATGTCTTTTTAAATGCCCGAGTGAACCTGCTTAGTAGCTTCTGATTGGTCAAATGCCAGTAATAATATCAGGGGAAAGTTTTGATGATAAATAATATATACAGTGCTTCCTCGTATAATAAATTACATTATTAACTTTATAAAAACAGCATTTGTGTACTGAAAAGAGACAAATACATAAGTTGAACACTGTGTACAAATACTTCATTTTTATGAATATAACTATGGACCCCAAATCATTTTTTATACTGAGGAATTACTAGTGGTGTGTCTCCTTTCTGTGAAACCTCTTAAAGGCAAAATGAAAATAGCATGTATAAGCCGATACCAACTGCAAACTGCATAGACCCAGATTTGCCATTGCATAATGCACCAGCAGAACTGGGTCTATGCAGTTTGTAAGGAATAATCAGTAGAACAAACAACATAGACCATGATCTGCTGGCGCATTATGCAATGGCAGATCAGGGTGTATGTTGTTTGCATTTGGACCTGGCTTATACACTAGTATATGCAGTAATTAAAATTTGGATGGGGATGTGGTCAAGAGCCTTATTTTTACAATGCTAAGAAATGCTCTCTAAGTGTCTATGATTTAGGTTTATTTCAAAATTAATGCATAAAGAAGGGGTTTAAGAGTGACCTTTCCTTTCCAAGATTTAACTCATTCATCATATTTACCAGTATCATTGAACAGCAAAACTGGAAAACCTAGGTAGGCATGGATAGAAAGTGTTCACATTGGCTATGAAGTGGAACCTGCCTATATGGATACCTCAGTATAACAGATGCAAATTCATGAAGTACACTGTCTTAAATCCCAATCAAAAAATTGATGGCATTGTTCTTTTTAAATAAAAGACACTAACATAGACAAAGATCACATACCCCATGCCTTTTTGACAAAATTATAACTGCACATACAGAACATTTGGATTTTTTAAAAAAAATATTAACAGTAAACTTTTTAAAAAAAGTTTTCATACTTTACCTTTTCAATCTTACTTTAACAACAGATATGTCTCAAGAATTAATCTGATTTAATTAATGAAGGATTTTCAAATAATTATACAGGTAATTTCTGATTGGAGAGTTTATTGGCTACTGCAACTAAAATATAACTTATAAATACTTGTATGTGTTAAAATATAGTAGCTTTCAGAAAAAGGACGCTCCCATATAAAAGGCACCTTTTATAAAGGACATTTCAACTGGTCACTTGACTGTCCATTTTCAGACAGGTTTTACTATATTAAATTACATAAGTGCCCCCTTATTAATGTGCATAATGTTGAAATAATCCTAAACCCTGTGAAATGCCATCAAAGTTTACGATGTGTATTTGATGGTCAGTTCATCAAACACAGCAGTCCTCTTACTGTCTTCTAGCTTGATAATGAAGGGGAATTCACCATCTGGAATTCCCCGAGGCAGAGCTACTGTTAGCCTGGCATGAAGTTGTTGATCAGGTTGACTGCTACGTAATGTGTTGCATTCATGCTGAACATTCACTGTGAAGATAATTTCTTTGTCTGTGTTTTGCACAGTGAATCGATAACAGTTCATAGAGCCTGGAGTGATATTTTGCGATTTTCTAAAATCAGGTATATTCTCCATGTGACTAGGCCCCACTTCTAACTGGCCATCAATTCCAAGAAAACATCTTATGCCCACAATGTGCTCAAAATTAATGTACTCTGTTGGGCGTACATAAATACTAAGTCCTGTAACACCCTTCTCAGCTTCAAGACTTTTGGGATTAAGAAATTGTATTCTCCCCATTAGCTTGATTTCCTCACTTGGCTTATATTTTGTCTTACTGACTACATATACTACCTTATTTGTCAACACAAGTGCTTCTGTACTAGGTAAAATAGAATGAATCTGTATGTGAAAACCCATTTTCAACCAGGCTTCTGGGCGAAAAACTACAGTTTCTCGTTGCAAGACCAGAGGATCGAGCTTAGGTCTAGAGTTGTGCCGATGTTCCTGTAAAAAGTCATCCATTTCTGCATGATTCAAATCAAAAAATGTTTGATGAGGTGGAAACTTGTATGAAATGTACATCAAATCCCCCACATGTGGGATGTTTTCTGGACTGTGCCAAACTAATATGGAACCGCCTGTGTTATCAATTAACCACTTTATTTGTGGCACTGAGTTTGATATGAAGGCTGATCGGACTGAGAAAACCACTTTTCTCTCCAGGCCCCATTTGTTGACAAGATAGTACATATCAAACACCATCTGCCATGTGTATCCACTCTGGCTGAGATCTGTGTGAAATCCAGATGTCCATCCCAGAGAAATAGTGCAATCTGGAAACAGACGACGGATTGTGCGGATGAATCGAATGGCTTCCACTTTTGGCAGATCACCATGTGGGCCTTGTTGCACATCAGCATGTAGCCATACAGGAACCTTGATCTGTGGGAAAGAAAATTAGGATCTTAAGTGAATTTATGAAAGGAGTTGAATAATGTATTGTCATTATCGTATGCCACATGCAAAGAGCAAACAGGTTTTACATCATATAATTTGTTTAAAAAATCTAAAGCATTACTGAAGAAGAGGCCAAAGTGGACCTGAAATCACTTACCTGGCTGATATTTGCCTAACAGCCAATGCAAGAGCAGTTGGCTAAGAAATCTGGGTTAGTACAATGCTTTATATTTAAATTTCTGCAGTACTGTTGATTTCGTAAGTTATGAAAACAAATGTTTCAACATTTCTCTAGTTTTTGTATCTTCATCTATACAAGATCACACATCAGCATCATTTGTCCTATACTGAAAGGCCCCTATGCCATGATGCTTTGAGTAAAGTTAGTAAAATTCTGTTCAGGATGCTTTCTGTGAAGTTTGGTCAAATTCTGTTCAGTGATTTTGGAGACAGTTGCTAAAAAGTTTTTGAGCTTTAGACACAGTGACTATATTTGATGGTGGATTGCATTATTTGTATAAACTTGAAAGGTCTTCATACCATAATGCTTTCTATCAGGTTTAGTCAAATTATATTAGATGGTTTTGGAGAAGTCGCTCAATGGTTTTTTAAGTTTTAGTAACAGTGGTCATATTTGAATCATTTGTACAAATTTGAAAGATCTTCATGCATGGATACTTTCTGTCAAGTTTAGTCAGATTTTATTCTGAGCTTCAAGAGAAAAAGTTATTTAAAGTTTTTTCTGCCTTTAATATCAGCAGTCATATTTTATGGCAAAGCAGCATTTGTTTTAATAAATTTGAAAGATCCTCATGACAAGATGCTTTCTTTCAAATAAAATCAAATTCTGTTCAGCAGTTTGGGAAAAAAAGTTATTTACAATTTATCTATTTTTAGTAATTGCAGCCATATTTGATGTCAGACTGGCATCATTTGTATTGTTATGTATATTGAATCTATTGTGTGCTTAACTTTGTCTATTACAGTAATGTTGTACTTATTTGTACCTTAAATTACAGTTACTTGTCAACAGGCTGCTTACAAGCATTTGAGTTCAAGGCCAGTCTTATCTACAATTAGACTTGGTTTTTTCTATTAGGATGACTCAAGTCCTGTAATGATGTGGGTCATTAGAAGATGTGTATATAATAGAGACTTGATACGCATTCAATTCATTCCTGTTTTAGATCAGTCTGTAGGAATCCATTTGTGATCAGATTTTACATTGTGCTGTTGAAATCAGATATAATTTGAGAGATATTATTTATTTAATATATATTCATTGGAATTACTAAAGTGCTCATAGACTTTTGAATTAATACATTACTTTGGACTTCTGTGAACTCATTCAAAGACATCCTGGATTATATGGTATATCAGGACATTCAAGACTTATTCGGAATATTCTGTATTCTTGTACTTGTGATTAGGATATTTAGAATTATTTGGAATTTAATTCATAATATTTTAAGTATCTTTTAAATTTCCCTTTGCATTATTGGGAAATAAATTGCTTGTTGATATTACTTACATTGTTGGTTTCACTTTCTTTTTGCTTCATATTTTTAAGACCTAGAGTCATAACAGTATAACGTGAAAGGTTGTCATATTATGATGCTTCTGTGAAATATGGTCAAATTCTATTTTCTGTGGTTTGGAGTTGTTGAAAGTTTTTTCTAGTTTTAGTAACAGTGGCCATATTTGATGGCAGATTGGCATCATTTGTATAAATCTTAAAGGTCTTCATACCAGGATGCTTTGGAATTGGTCAAATTCTATTAAGTGGTTTTGGAAAAGTCATTTCAAGATTTTTCTATTTTTAGTATTGGTGGCCATATTTGATGGCAGATCAACATCATTTATACAACTTAAAAGACTTTTATGTCAGGATGGTCTGTGCCAAGTTTGGTTGAAATTAGTCAGGAGGTTTTGAAAAGAAATCAAAAGTAGCAACTCCTGGTGGACGACAGATAGATTTTTCTATTTTTGGTAATGGTAGCCATATTTGATAGCAGATTAGCATCATTTGTACAAATCTGAAAGGTCTTCATGCTATGATGCCTTCAGTCAACACCGGTCAAATTTTATTGGTTTTGGATAAGTCATTTTAAGATTTTCTTTTATTTAGTAATAGTGGGCATATTTCAAAGCAGATCAGCATTTTTGTGCAAATTTAAAAGGTCTTCTCGCCTATTCAGTGGTTTTGGAGAAAAAGTTATTTCAAAGTTTTTCTATTTTTAGTAATGGCAGCCATATTTGATTTTCATCATTTGTATAAACTTGAAACTAGAAAGACCTTTATGTCAGGATGCTCTGTGCCATGTTTGGTTGAAACTGATCATGAGGTTTTTGAGTAATTGTTGACAGAAGATGGAATGGTTTTTCTTTTTTGATAATGGGCCACCATAATGGGCTGCCATATTTGATGGCAGATCAGCAACATTTGTACAAAATTGAAAGGTCTTCATGCCAGGATGCTTTCTGTCAAATTTGATCAATACTTGTTCAGCAGTTTTGTAGACGAAGTCCTTTAAAGATTTTTCTATTTTTAGTATGGCCAGGTCTGCTAAAAAAAAAATTCTTTTTTTCTTTAGAGAAAGGGCAAAGTGGTTGTGGAAAGAACTAAGAACAGCAGGGAGGACATTCTTGGGTCTATGGGGATCACCCTTGTATGTCTATCAAACTAAATCACTGATTTAGCCATTGCATGGTTTTATAGCAGTAACAAAGAACTTATCACATTTGACACAGAAACCTAATAATCCAGGTCATTTTAATAAGTACTAAATATGTTATCCAAATAACAATATCTTTTACATAAAATTAGAGAAACAGTTGCCATATGCATCCTAAATGTTACGATCAACTAAAAAGTCAATGTCATACTGTTTGTGCAATTTGGAAAGAAAAAATTATCAAGGGAACTTCAGGGGATAAAAAGGCAGTCAAAATGTGAAATACAGCTCTCCCTCCCTTCATTATAACACAATTCTGGATATAATGCAGTGTAACTATTAACCCCCTGACTAAAATTAAACCACTGTACTTGAACTGGTCTATCAAATGTAAGGCAATATTGGTTGAAAGAAAACAACAAGAAGCTTAGCGTTACACCTTTATTTCCATTGTAAAACACTATTATTTGACAAAATGAAATATACAAATACCATAAATTGAAAAAATATATTCCATTTACATAAACTAAAATTATTACAATGTTTTAGACCTCCCCTTCCACTCCCAACATATAAGCATACATTCATCAAATTTTTAATCATTATTGCTATACCGCAGTTGGCAGTTATGGACCGCAACTACTGTGTTAAAAGAAGGGAGAGCTGTATATTGAATTTTTACCACAGTGTCTTATATTAGTATGATTTATATTATTAAAACTCACAATGACTCAATAAGAATATTACCTGGTCTTTCCTATCATGTAACTTCTGCAGTGACACCTCTACAGAGTCCATAGTCTGAAAGTCCAGTTTAAATCCTTTTCGAGGCGTATGGAGCACTCTATCTACCCACTCATCTAGAGTCATCTCTCCATCAGTGGCTGGAAGGTGGGCCATCACGGGTCTGAGGGTCTTGTCATTTGTACCCTGACCCTTTAACATCACATCTCCTTCCACCATATTGATTTCAGCTACAAGCATAAAAGTATGGTTTTAATTTTGATTAAGTGTAAGAGTTCAATAAATTTCATAGATATAAAATTGCAGTAATGACATTTTTATTGGCATTTTCATCTGTGGCTACACCTTAGATGGTGCAATGGGTTACAATGTTTAATCAGATGAAGTGATGTTTCTTTCGATCTTTAAATTCATGGTATCAGTTATAAAATTTATTCGCATAATCTAATCAGTGCAAAAAGAGTATTGACAAAAATTTCACATAGTTTGGACATAAATTATTAACCAATGATATGCTGATTTACAGTCAGACCCATGTATAATGACCACTCAAGGGATCACATAAACATGGTCTTTATAGATGGTGGTCTTAATGTTCAAGAATCATATGAGTGGATTTGATAAAATAATAAAGCATATGGTAGATAGACAAATAATGAGAGGAAGACAGGCAGAATGAAAGAACGAAATAAAAGGATGATATTAGGTGAAATTGTTCCAATCAATTAGCCAGGTGAGATTTTGTCTATTAGTGTGTAAATAATTAAACCAGATAATTATAAAGCAGACATTCACCCCCAATAAATAATTGGTCACTATACAAAGTATATGAGGGTCTACAGGACTAAAAAAGTGGTCCCTGCTTGCATAGAGTAGGTAGTCACTATATGCAGGCAAACTATATAGGAAACTTGGAAGAGTATTGGAAAATGGTTGTCTCCATGGATAGGTAGTTGCTACATGCAGGTGTTCCTTTGACCAGATTTGAATGTATGAATATATGACAAATATTCAATTTTAATAAGATTATGTAATCCTTCACTTCTGATTCTAAATATGATTGGCCAGCCCCCAAAGATTAATAATGAACAGTAACAGGGTTGAAAAAAATGTGAAAGTTTTTTACTTGCCTGGAATTGAGTTTCAGAGTTTTCCATAGGATTTTGAAAATTTAAGCCCTGGGCCACATTTCTCCAACAAGAGTACCATGAATGGTATATTATATGCCCACCCCATGATTAATAGTCTTCTATGTAGATAACTGAAATGTTTTGTACAGAAACCATTTTTCTTCTTTCAGTCATAGTAACCATTATATCTGACCTTTTGCCACCAAAATTGATATGCTTCTTCCTTACCATATGAGAAAGCCATCCACTAAGTTTGGTCCAGGTCTGTGATGTAGAACTAAATTAAATGTTAATGTGCAGAAACCATTTTTCTTCTTTCAGTTACAGTGACCTTGACCTTTTACCTTCTGACCCCAAAATCAATAGGCTCCTTTCTTACTCCAAGTGCAAACAATCCACAAAGCTGGGTCCAGGTATGTGATGTAGAACCATTTTACTTCAGTCAGTCACAGTAACCTTGACCTTGGACATATTGACTCCAAAGTCAATAGGGTTCTCCTTACCCCAAGTGCAAACCATCAAAGTTTGGTAGCCATAGCTGATGGAGAACTCAGGTTATTGTGCAGAAACTATTTGGCTTCTTTCAGCCAGAGTGACCATGACCTTTTATCTTTGACCCCAAAACTGATCAGGTTCTTCCTTACCCCCAGCTTCTGACCATGAATAACAATAGGTCTCTACTGTACCCCACATTCAAGCCATCAACAAAATTTTGTAACTGTAGATTGTGGACAACTCAAGTCATCGTGTGTAAATGAAATTGGTACATATGGACAGACAGATGGAAGGACAACATCCTAACATGATATGCTCTGCCATATGGAGGGCGTAAAAAATGTTTAAGTCCAAAATACAGAGAAATGTAGACCAAATTTTCAAAACTTTGAGTCCAGGACCTGTAATTACAAAACTGTTGGAGCACAAAATTTTAAGCCATGCGTAAACTTCACAAATTTTGTTCTTGTATAACTTCACTCCAAGAAAGATTAGAATGATGAAAATTTGGGGATTTTCTAATTGTATTTCAACATACATGTCAAGTTTCAATGTAACTGAGTAACTTCAAGTAAGATTTGTATTTTTGCAGTTTTTTAGTCCAAGTTAAATTTTTGTGCTCAGATATTTTCATTGCTACTGGGCCAGGACGAGAATTTTAAGATCCTGGAAGCAGGGACTCTCACTACCGAGAGCTATCGCACCATAATCCCATTTTTTCTTAAATTCTACATAATATTTTGAGCAAAGTAAAATAAAATTATGTACATTTACTGTCCTGCCTGCAAGTTGTGGCCCAGCCTGCAATGATGTAGGTAAGGCTTTAGTAACACACTACCAAATTACCCCTCTGTCATTTAATTTTCACCTTTTATGCACATTTTGATAGGGATGTTTCATCTTTAATGTCAAACATTATGTGCCATATCTGATAACAATCCATTTATGAAAAGATAAACTACAAAGTTCAGACAATTAACCAAAAAAACTAAAAGCAATTCACCTGTGACCTTTAGAGTTGAACCTTTGATCTTTCATTCCCAGGGATTTTCCATGACACTGTGAATTGTGTTCAAATTCTGATTCCTATCCTATGAAAGAGGTGATTTTTGTAAAAGTAACTTTTTACAACTGACCATGACCTTTGACTTTTTGACTTCCAATTTCTTAAAGATATTCTATACCCAATGGTAATCTTCTTTGTAATGTATGATAGCAATTTATTCATGGCAACTTTAGATAATGCCAGATCCAAAACTTTAACAAATGATCACTCACTTTAAACTGAAATAATTGCCCTGTGACCATCTGCCTGCCTAACAAACAACAACTATTTCTGGCTCCCATGGACTTTAATGTACTGTACACAGTGATCAGATATTATGTGGAGGTATTAGCCTGGTTTTTTTGGTATGACATATGATATCCATCTATCCATCCATCACCCCACCCACCCACCCATCTATATGTATCTACCTATCCATGTGTCAAACCATCTGTCTATCTATCCTTTGTTCTATCATTCAATATACATAAATGAGTACTAACTGTATAAAGACCACCTATTTATGAAAATTACTTTCATATGGTCTCCTGAGTGACTGTTATACAGTTTTTACTTCAGATGTTACATACTGAAAATTACCTATATGTCAGCGCCTCCTGTCATACCTCTTTGCTTGTGCTGCTGGCTTATTACTATCCTCCATTATTCACTCGCTTTCTCTCAAACTACTTACCTCGAACTACTATTTATAACAAGATGCCCACATGAGCCTGAGGTTGCTCACCTGGCTGACATCTGCCTAACAGCATCTGGGTCAATAGGGTGCTTTCTATCTATCTATCTACATATTTTTACTTTACCCCCTCATGTGGATTTTGAGCAACTTGCACATCTGGGTTTGTGTTAAACAGATAATCTGAGACAAGTTTAAGAGAATAAGAATTTAAAAATTCTCAAAATGTTAGCATTAAGAAACTTACAAGGTTAAGATAATAGGTGATGATAACATGTAAAAATGGCTATAAAATTATGGTTTCATATTGTTAATATTCCCTATTGCAAAACTGAACACTCCAGCTATGGTGATTTTACAGTATGTTTAGGAATGGAATTCCACTGAAAAAATGACACTGGAAAAAAGGAGTGCTTATACCTGTCTTTAGTAGTATAGAATTGTATAAAAGTCATGAATGGTTTATCTGGAAAGTCTGTTATTTAACTGGATGTAATGTGGCACTGGTATTGCCACAGAGCCATATACAATTTTGATTGTAAATTTAGATGTGCATCTGACACTCACTTTTCCAAAGTCCACCAGCCAAGCCTACCCTGAATCTCAGACACACCCGAGTGATGCAAAGAACCATTCAGAACTCAACATACAGCATTTCTTAGAATATGTTCTATCTTGTTGATATTTCTTTCTTTAATTAGGGTCCCAAATGCATATACTTGAACAATATTCCAGTTTTAATCTTACTAAGGTTTTAAAAGCAATTCATCTGAGTGTTTGATTTTTGCTAAACATCAAAACATTTAGCATGAGTGACAATATGAAAAACTTTTCCATGAAGGAAGTATTTGGTGGGTATAGGGTTTCTTATTTGCAGTGACCTGGAGGACCTGGTATTTTCCTGAATTAATTCCATATCTCACTACTTTTCCCAAATCAAATGTGAAGCCTATCTAAATCTTTTTTAAATGCCTGACCATCTGATCCATTGTTGATAGTTAAATATACAGCAGTATCATCAGCAAAGAGCCTGACTTGTGAAGGTAAAGAATTAGGCAGGTCATAAACCAGAACTAATATAGGGCCAATAGCGGATTCCTGAGGAACTGAAAAAGTCACAGGTACTTCAAATGACTGCTCACCTTCCAGAACAACCTTCTGCAGGCTATCATTTAGAAAAGCATGAATCCACTGAAGAGCGTTTTTTTTATTCTGTTGAAATGGAGCTTATTAATCAATTTTTCACGGTTTACTTTGTCAAAAACTTTGCTGAAATCAAGAAGTATTAAGTCTGTTTGCTTACCTTTAGCAGCTATCATGACAAGCTGTGTTTTGCAAGATATTTTTTCACCAGAACCATGCTGGAAGTCATACGTTATTCCACTGTCATTTAAGTGCTTGACAAGATTTAAAAATATGAGTGTTCAATGACTTTAAAGAGAATACAAGTAAGAGAAATAGTATCACAGCTTGATGAGGATGACAGCTCACCTTTTCAGAACAATTTGATGTTGGCCATTCTTTTGGCAATTGTCCAGTCAGAAGGAAGCATTCAAATATCACCTCTGTAATTGGGGCTATTTCCTCACTTAACTGTTCTGTAGAAATTTCTTCTAATGCTTTTGATTACAACTTATGAAAACAATTGTTTCAAGGTTTCTCAAGATTTCACATCTTTATCCATATTCAATGGCACATCAGATCACTTATCCAGTACTGAAAGTCCTCTATGACAGTATGCTTTCTGTTCAAGTTAGTAAAATTCTGACAAGTGGATTTCTGAGATAAATGTATGTAAATGTTTCTCTATTTTTAGTATAGGTGGCCATATTTGATTATGGATCAGCATTATAGAAATAATTGTGATAGGTTGTTAAATCTATGAATAAAATAAAATGCAATCTGATCACAACATTCATAAAAATCTAGAATTTGATTGTTTCTTTTTCTTTTTTTTCAGTTCTTTTTTGGGGATAGAATATGCACAGGGTTCATGTCTGGGTATTTGGATTATTAACGGTAATTAAATCTGGAAGCACTTCAGAAGAAAAGCAAATTGAATTATTGTTGGTTTTTTATTATTATTAAAAGCTAAAAATAAAAATATAAAATTAACATAATTTGTGATTCATAGCATTTAATATTTTATTGGTGTGTGTCAGAGACACATGCTCAATAACTGGTTTGGTTGGGCCCAACCTTCTGGAATTATTTTGCCTTGAAGGCTTTTCAGGGCTGAGCACATTTTTTTTTTCATCAACTTGTTTCAGAAAATTCACTTGGCCCACCTACCTTTTCACTTGTCCCAAAATGTATATCACATGTCAAGCTTTGATGGGATGTATGCACTTTTATCCATAGAAAGAACAAATGAAATAATGTACGACAAATTTATTTCTTCAAAGAATTTAATTTTTCAAGAACATAGGTTGATATTACACATTTTGTTACATCAGAGATTTTCAGTTTTCCTTTGTCCAGGTATCTTATATGCACAAAATTCTTGCTCCTACACGGTAGCATCAATACTTCAATCAGCAAGAATGGAAAGGAATTTACTGGAATTCAGACTTTCCCTAACTTCTTCTCTCAAGACTTGATCGACTGATAGAATGAAGTCTCTTGCCCTGAATCTGTTCTTATAATTAGCACCAAGTTCAACACTGTTCTTCTCCTGGAATGCACATAGCATTTCCATATCAGAAAATAGTTTTCCATAATAAGCTAGGCTGTAGGCTGTGTTAAAGACAGCTCTCATTTTATTCATTACAGTCTCATTTAGTTTTGAAAGGGCCTTTCCTTAGTGTAGTGTCAGCAAATCTAACCTCAGGAATTTTCTGCACATGCTGGCTAGTGTCATGCATATACGATGCTGCACACGTCTTGAGAGGTTCAGAACTGTCATGAGACTTGATTGGTTAAATCCTAAATTTGTCAGTTCCATTGACAAATACACTGGTTGAATTTTAAACCTGTGCCAGTCTGGGATATTGTTTGCAATAACTGCAAAACATTTTTCCTTCTAAGTCAATGAATTCAAGCCAAGGATGACTATCAACCCAAAAAAGCTGAAAATTTCTCAGTCTCTTAACAGTGTCATATTTGACATTTTTTGTTGCCACAAAGTCTTGCTTATGTCTCTTTGGAGAAATAGGTATCTCACACTCAGTGGCAGTCTTACATTTTACCCCTCCACTTGCACATGAATTTTCCTTCCCTGAATCTTCCTTATTAACTTCATTGTCAAAATAATTGAGTAAACTCATTTTATCCACATTATATATATCCCTTTGCTTGACAACTACTTCTAAAGTCATCATTACATACATTTTGCTCTTTAAATATGAACAGAGACAGCTCCTTAATTAGAATAATTGTTTCGATTCAAATGCAATCTCAGACATGAAAGTTAATCCTCAGTATAATCAATTAAACATTAAAGAATCATCACTGCCATTTAATCAGTTCATAAAGGGAACTGACACTAATGTATGTAAAGTGCCTTTCATTAACTTAATTGGATTGACTCGTTAGATTCAAATCAAATTGTGAGTCATTCATAAGGATCTGGTTTGAGTAAACACAATATAACGAAGCAGTTTAAAACACTGGTAATTAATCATACCGCCTTTGTTTTGTTTCAGGTGTTTTGATTGGTCAATAATTTAGTCACTTAGCCCAATATGCAGTCAAGCGGTAATAGAACGTGCGCAGATGCAACAGTTATCAATGATCACCAGTAGGTGTGATACAGGATGTAAACAAATACATGGAGATTGGTAGAATGAATCATTCAGTATGCCCAGAGGGCATGAATGGCCAGATAAAGGTAAATAAAGTGATTATGATTACGGCATGAAAATAAGCACTCGCCCAACTTTTTTTAAAGAAGGAAAAAAGTACTTGTCAGGGACTAGTGACTTGGAAAATTTTACTTCCCGAACTTCAAGAATGAATAGTCCAGAAAATTGGGCTATGGGATTTGCTCAGCTATGCTTTCGGTTATTTCTATTTCTCAATGGCAACCTATATAAAGTAGCTGGTTTCCCTACTGCTCAATGGCAACCTATACAAAGCAGCTGGTTACCCCACTGCTTTATATATAATGAAAATTGCCTATTAGGACATAATACAGCAAATTCATTCACAAAATTACATAGACTTCATTGTTTTCTAAGCTAATTTTATCCATAATTTATTTTATCTACTTACGGTGTAACTTATTATATTTTTATTTATAAATTTTCTCCAGCTTCAAATTACAAATTATTCAATTGAAACCTTAAGGTGTATTATTTTGCAAATTTAAGGAACTAGTTTTATTGAAATATATAAATTCTGTATTCTAAAATTATTTTTCTACTTCTATTTTTTCTGCAAGGGTGAGAACTCAGCATAACCCAAAACCTGTGACTCTTAACAGTCGTCATTATAAGTTACAACCCTTGCTTTAATAGCCAAAAACTGGCAGTTACATTATTTTTCTATTTTTTTTAAAGTGCCCATATTTGATGGCAGCACAGCATCATTTGTACAAATTCTTTGGAGCAGTTTTTGCCAAGAATTAATTTAAAGTTTTTTCTATGTGGTCATGAGCACAAAACTAGCAAAGCATGAAATGAAGATCACAGTAACCTTCTTTGGTTGTAAGGGTGTAGTACAGAGATGCATCCAATTATCAAGTTTCATGATTCTAACATGAACAGTACCTACAAAATTAAATTTAAACACATTTAAACAAAGTCACTGAAGCACAAAATAATTGGTCATAGAGATGCCTTTTTGCAATGAAGGTGTAGTACTTATCAAGATGCATTCCTCACCAAGTTTCATTTTTAACCAAAGTCACTAAAAGGTGAAATACAGGTCACAGTGAGTTTTTTTTGTTTTAAGGGTGTGGTACTAACAGAGACGCATATCATCATCAAGTCTCATGATTCTAGCATGAACAGTGCCTTAGAAATCAACATTAACACAAAATTAAACCCAAGTCAGTGAATCTTAAACTCTTAAAATATGACCATAATGTCCTATATTTGCAATATGGGTGTAGTACTCACCAAGTGTCATGATTCTAGATAGGATAGAATGTACATAGCATGCAAAAACCTATGCAGTCATGGGCTACCAGTAAGTACAAAAACTTAACCTACATGTAAATGTGAAATGAAGTTCACAGTGACCTTCTGTGTTGCATGGGTGTGGTACTAAAAGAGATGCATACTATCACCTAGTGTATTGATTCTAGCATCAACAGTTCTTGAGAAATAAACTTAAAACAGAAAATTTATCCAAAGTCAGTCAAGCATGAAATATGGTTCACAGTGACCCATTTTTGTGATAGGGTGTAGTAGTAATCAAGATGCATCCCCTCACTAAGTTTCAGGTACAACGGTATATATACAGGATGCAAAAAACCTGTGTAGTCATGAGCTACATGCAAAAACTCAACCAAAAATGTACATGTACAAAGTTAGCCCCATTAGCCCCCTCCCCAGGGGGTAGGTGCTATAAAACCCACTCTAAACATCTGCCTAGGACCTAGGAAGAAAGAATGGTTCTGATGCAGTGAGACTGTACATATGTATATGCTTTTATATGTGCAGATGCCAATGTTGGTCAGTACAATAGCTCTCCTCTACTTCAAAGAGGCAAGCTAAAAGAGTATGTAAGAATGATAATAAAATTTGTATATGCTCATTTATCTGGGTCTGTGCAGTCTGTTAGCAGTAATCAGTAGAACAAACAACATAGACCCTGATCTACTGGCACATTATGTGACAGCAGATCAGGGTCTGTGTTGTTTGCAATTGGACTCAACTTATAAGCGACTATATAGTGCAGATATATATTGTTGTAAAGGTTCTATATGTACTGACACAGTGCCATACATTGCATGGCTTGAGGAATTGATGTACGGCACTGTTCTAACACATACTCTGACACAGTGCCATACATTGCATGGCTTGAGGAATTGATGTATGGCACTGTTCTAACACATACTCTGACACAGTGCCATACATTGCATGGCTTGAGGAATTGATGTACGGCACTGTTCTAACACATACTCTGACACAGTGCCATACATTGCATGGCTTGAGGAATTGATGTACGGCACTGTTCCAGCACATACTCTGACACGGTGCCATACATTGCATGGCTTGAGGAATTGATGTACGGCACTGTTCTAACACATACTCTGACACAGTGCCATACATTGCATGACTTGAGGAATTGATGTACGGCACTGTTCTAACACATACTCTGACACAGTGCCATACATTGCATGGCTTGAGGAATTGATGTATGGCACTGTTCTAACACATACTCTGACACAGTGCCATACATTGCATGGCTTGAGGAATTAATGTATGGCACTGTTCCAGCACATGCTCTGACACAGTGCCATACATCACATGGCTTGAGGAATTGATGTATGGCACTGTTCTAGCACATACTCTGACACAGTGCCTTACATTGCATGGCTTACTGTTTATGTGCAAGATTTTGAAAAGCTAAGTTAGTGCTAGAATTTCCTAGTAGTCTCCAAATTCTGCCTTAGAAAAATAGACATGTTTGATTATTGCATGGTTTGGTGTTTTACAGCACTGCAACATTTTTAAGGTCATATCATGCAAAGGCATGTAAAGTGCCCTTACCAAGGTAGCAGATCCAACAGTGGTAATTGAACCTGCACCCTTTTGGCCATGAGCCCAATGCCTTAAATACTGAACCACTGCATTACCAGAAACAAGCTGCACATTGGAATTTTCTTTTCCAGATCTCACTCCCATTAGCCTTTAGTCTTCACCCATTACCTAGAAACTATTAGTGTTTTCTTTAATAATGTTTCTCTCTCATAAATTATTCCTTTACAAATAAATATTTTATTTAAAAAATAAGTGGACCATTTATGAAAGTTATATTCTAAAGAAATAGAGTTCTTGTTACCATTTATACAACCTTAAAAACACAAACACACTATGTTACACTGGCAGTTGGCATAGCTATAAGAAAAAAATCAGCAGACAACAGGACAAGCCTAAAAATTTTCAATTGCCCAACTAACTGACTTTATTTAAATGAATTGCCATCTAAGAATTTTGATCACCTCTGGAGATTTTCTATGACTGCTTGTACCAACAGAGGATAAGTCAAAGTTAAGGAGATAAGCTTTCATACCTCCATTTTCTTGCACTTTGTGGTCAAAGATTGTTTTAATTATTGGAAAAACATTATGACCCAACAATACACTTCATTTGAAATGCTGTAATTACCATGGAAAAATTATCTTCCTTAGCCTGTCTATAAGGTGTTGTGTGTGTAAGGTAGGACAGTGACACAGTTGTTTACGTTGATATGCTGACATGTGCCAGTATTTATGGTTTTGCCATCAAATGTAATTTTATTTTATGAAATTTTTTGTGAACTGTAGACACACTCAGGCTTGAAACAAGACTTTGATTATTTCTGCATTTAGAAATACCTGTATGACTGATGTTATTGATGTATTTAAACACAGATGTTTTTCTATAGTGTTTTTTAGCTTTATGCTAATTTGCTATAAATGTTCTGCAGCAAAAGAAATATCTTATTATTCAAACTGATAAACTCTTATAATAATAATCCCCATCGCTAAACTGTACATTAGTGTGCAGTGCAACAGAACTTCTACAGTCCTACCTACTGGTACCTATGCATACTAAAAATGTTTTCCAAAATGGAACTCTAACTATCAGCAAAACAGGATACTGCAAACATGTATGACAGATGCACTGATATGCTGAGTTAGTACATGTCTGGCAAATATGACCATTTCAGGAACAGTGCTTGCAACAGTATAGAAAAGATGAATTTTGTAAGTAAAATTAAACAGTCATGTCACTGACCTAGACCAATTATATTAAGAAAACAGTCAGATGCAATGACCTTTTGTATGATTATAACAAAAAACAAGAGTACCATAAATGGTACATTATATACATGCCTTGTGGCAAATAGTAGTATTAAACATCTTTTATATAAAACCCTCCTTCACTGGTCAGATACTAAGGTACTAAATGATATACTATCCAGTTAACTTGTGCTCTATGTCACTGCCACTAAGCGACATTGCCTATCAATACTAATTGATATGCGCTGCCTTATCAATAGTGTCTTCCTGATCTCAAATGCAAGCCATCTATAAAATAATGGTCAATGTAAAATACACAGAACAAAAGTTATTTTACAGAAACCATTTTGCTTTGTTTCAGTCTGTGACTTTGACCTTTGACCTACTACACCCATAATCATTAGATGCCTTTCTTGTCTCAAATGCTAGCCATCCACAAAGTTTGGTCATGGCAAAGAACTCGAGTTATTTTGTGGAAACTATTTTCCTTCTTTGAATTTGTCTGACCTTGACCTGTGTCTTCCTTGTTTAAACTGCAAGTCACCTACAACATTAAGTCAAGGCATGTTGTACAGAACTTAAGCAGTTTTGTGGAAATAATATTACCTTAGTCCATGTGGTCTTGACCTTCTGACCCCAAAATGAAGTTATTCTCCTTGTCTCAAATGTAAGCCATTTACAATGTCTGGTCAAAGTAGGAGATAAAAGAACTCAAGATATCATGCAGAAACCATTTTTCTTCTCAGAGTCACAGTGACCATGACCTTTGAAATTTTGACCCCATAATCAATAAGTGTCTTTCTTATCTCAAACATGCAAAGAATTTACAAAGTTTGGTCAGGGTATCTGGTATACAAATTATTATGTGGGAACAGTTTTCATTCTTTCAGTGCACGTGACCTTGACCTTTGACCTTAATACCTGAAATCGATAAGTTTCTTCCGGGACCCAAAAGCAAACTACTTCATAAGTTTGGTAATGGAAGATGGTGGAAAACGAGTTATTGTGCTGAAACGAAATATGAAACAAATGAGATATTGTGTGGAAACCATTTTTCTTTCACCTTTTTGACCATTTGATCCACAAATCAATGGCTGTCTTTCTTACAAAGTTTAGTCAAGGTATCTGGTATACAAGTGATGTAATTATGTGGAAACAGTTTTCCTTATTTTAGTCCTGTGACCTTAACCTTTGACTCTCATAAGCCCAAAACTGACTGGTTTCTTCCTTACCTCCAATGCAAACTACATGTATTAACAAACTGTAGTAATGGTCGATGTCGAGAACTTGCGTTATTGTGTATAAACGAAATAGGAAACAGACAGGCGGATGTACAGACAGACAACCTCACAACATTTTACTCTCCAGCCTATGAAGGCTGTGTAATAGAATGGGAGGGGGCTGATTTATCAGACCACTTTTTTAGGTAGCAAGAGAAACATTCTTAATCCAATGAACAACTAACCACTTTCAAGTGCCCTTTCAAGAGCCTGCTTTGTGTTAACTCCATGTGCCCATCTGATGTTTAAGCCATCATTGTCTGCCCCTGTGAAGTACTTCAGCACACTGGTACCAATGCCACTCTCCTCAGGCAAGATGCTTTTCCTCAGGAAAAATGGCATCAAACCTTAAAGCAAAAAATTTCATTAATAAGTAGCATAAACTAGTAAATTCCTAAACTCCTTTTTACTGTTTGGCGGATGAGACAATTTAATTATGCTGAATTTTTCACTTGTTTTATCTCTAGAAGATTTTAAAACAGCAGTCCATCCAAGTGACTGATGCTCGGCTGTCCAAAAAGAATTTCCAGGAATTAAAGATTCTTCTTTTTAACTGCTGAGTGTTGAAACCATCACTGATATTCTTGAGTGATAAGATTGTCAAATTAGCAGCTGTGGCAGCCATATCGAATTAAAGATCAGCTTGATTTCCATGTAGGACAAACTAGACACTATTAGAAGACTTTTGGTGAAGCCCCATGCCAATATGAGATTCAAGCGAATTAATGACAAGATTTTCAATATGTTGAATGCAGCAACCAAATTGGATGTCTGCACAGCACCATTTTCATTTAGGACCAACAAGATATCATAAGAAGTCTTTTGATGAAAACCCTATGTCATATGACCATGAATTGTGGAGGAGAAGAGAAAAAAAGATTTTCAAGATGGCCACCATGGTGTTCATACAGGATGTCAGATCGGCATAATTTTCATTCAGGATCAACCAACACTATAAGAAGTCTACCGGTGAAAACCCCATGTCAATTTGTCTTTCCATTTAGGACGAGAAGCAACAAGAAGATTTTTAAGATGGCTGCCACGGTGGCTGTATTTGTGGTTAGATCAGCGCCATTTTAATTCAGGACCAACTAGATATCCATACATGTGAACCTCCCGCATGGGAGGGCTTTTCTTCCAAGTTTAGGGGTGTCTCCCATCCCTCCCATCACACACAGAAATCTCCTGTGCACACAAAATTATTATTGAAAATTTTCTTTTTTCTTTTTCTTTCACATTCTGGCTCAGTGTAGTATATTTACAGTAATACTGCCTATGAGCACGTGACTGAACTGGCTTAAGCAGGGCAAGTCAATGTACTTGCTAATTTCATCCTTAGATCTTGTTGGCATGGTCAACTGGCTTCATCTGAAGTTTGTCAAGGTGGATTATGCTATGTGTGAGTAGAAGTAATTTGGAAAGGATTAAAGACGTTAATTGATTATGGCTGGGTTACTGAAAAACTCAATCAGCATGAAACAAAAAAATAAACAATACTTTGATTCTGTCTCCAAGGTATGTTCAACTTCAGTGCTTAAAGTTGTCAAGATGAATTAGAGTCTATACTTTGTATGATAAAAAGCAATTTGGTCAGGATTAAAGATGTTCACTGATTATGATTGGATTACTCAAGAGCTCAAGTGGCATAAAACTGGCTCATTTTGACTTCGGTGTTTAAAGTTTGTCAAGATTTCTAAGTGTGCATTATCTCGCAATGCCAAAACACCAAAATCCAAGCAAGCAAAATATCAAACGAAATTCAGTGATGGATGGAAACAGGAATTTCAGTGATTGCAATCGAGTTCAAAGGGACATGAATATGCATTCTGCTCTTCCTGTAAAGCTGATTTTAAAGTCTGTTATGGTGGCAAGAAAGACATCACACTTCATGCAGAAACCCCATAAAGGGGATAATAAAATGCTGACAGTCTTAGTTCATGTTTTCGACAAGGATATAAACAGGATATCAACAAGATTCCTTGGAATACCAACCTGTAACATTGGATCAGCAGAACTCATCTTTGCATGCTTGGATAAAATATTCACATAAGTATTACTAAAGTTCAACTATTTTATTGTTCATAAGAAATCATAATCACAATTGTATAATAATAATAATAATAATAATATGAATATGAATATGAATATGAATAATAATAATAATAATAATATGAATAATATGAATAATATCAATAATATGGATACAGTACAAGAATTAATCCATAACGCCTGGGATGAATGAGGTCTTTGTCTTGTTCTATTATTCTGTTTTATAGTTATTGTTAAATAATGGTGATAGTGATGATAATGATGACAACAAAGGTGTCTGCAAATTAAGCTTAAAGTCACAAAGGGTGTGATAGTCTAATAATTAATGTATGCATCAGTGCTTTATGTGGACAATCTTACTGACATTAAAACAACATTAGATGCTTGGGAGTGCAATAAATACTCACTAACCCAATTAGGTAGGTTTTCTTATCTCTTATGATCAATACAGATAATTATCAGCTCTTGATGGGTGAACAATAAAAAAAATATTAGAGGTCTGCACTGATAATTGGATACTGAAAACAGTGATAGGTACCTTTAAAAGGAAAATTTTGCTAAGCCTTATGAAACCACTGCAACAGATTCGATAATATTTCAGAGAGAGAAATATCCCTTGGGCCAATTGCACTGGATATGCAAGTGACAACTGCATTATTATATTGTAATATTTTAATTGACCTTTTGTATATCTATGGCAAGTAAATTTCAAAGTTCTAATCTTTTGCATTTTCTATTGCAGTGGTGAAGCTGTCTGAGAGGTTCATGACATTAACACTGAGTGAGAGAACTGCACTGGAAGATGAAATTCAGGACTTCATTCTGACTCCCAAAGAAGAACTTCCCAAATTCGACAAAGACAGACCAGTCTTGTGCAGTCTTGGCAGACAGATGGCAATCTGACTCTACCCACAGGCAGGAAACAATTTAAACTTCTTGGTGAACTCAGCAGAGTTGTATTGACATTGCCACATTCCAATGCAGACACTGAAAGGACATTTGCCATTCTGAGGAAAATTCAGGCTGACTCTAGAGGAAACCTGGATCCAGTGACAGTACATAATCTTTTAAGTGTTAAGATGAACAATGATAAGGACTGCCACCAATATAATTGAGGCAATGATCTTGTAAGAAATGCCACAAATGCTTGTGTTACATATATGAAGAATGTGAAAGGCAACAAGTTAATGTAAAAGAACTGAATTGAATATTTTAATATTAAAAATATGGAAATTTGTTCAATAGTAGTAATTATTGCCCATTTGCATGCTAAAAATCAGGTCGATGAAAAACCTCCCTCTTTTGATGTCAAAACTCCTGACCAAATTTTGCAAATCTAACTCTTTATTCCAAGCTGACCCCTCATTTTTATCACATGTATGGAATGTGCATGATGGATTCAGGGTCATGCCATAAGCTCATAAGCTCAACTAGCCTTAAGGCCAAGTGATATAACAAATTCTAGAATTCATTTTTATTTTTTATTATAATAATATTTACATAAAAATTGCAAGATTTTTTTTAAGTTGGAGCAAATGCAATGATACATGTTGCTACATATACAAAATTGTTCTCAATGTGATTGGACTGTCAAGAGAGTTTTAGAGTTTTATACACATTATTTTTTGATGCAAAAGGACTGGTTGTTCAGCTACCTGTGCCTAACTCTGCTAGTGTCATTGGGCATTTTTATCCCTCCAAAGTGGTGCTAAAAGTTGTGGAACACTACCAAAACACTGTAAGTGCACAAATACCCCAAGATATCCATCAACTCACTGACAACGCACCAGCATATAAATCTGCCATCATTACAGATTTCCTGAAGGAGCACGGAATCCAAACTTTGTTACATTTTCCATACAGCCCTGATATAGCTCCAAGTGATATTTGGCTGAATCCTGTTTTCAAATATTCACTGAAGCACTGATGATTTTAAAGCCACCATGCAGTCTGGAACTGCAGTTTTCCAGTGTATAAACAACATATCAAAATATTAATACAAAATGGCATTTAATAACTGGATAATCAGACTGAGAAAGTGTGTACAGGTGCATGGGGTGTACTTTGAGTGGATGCACTGATGTACTGTTCACTAATAAAGAACTTTGTTCTATAGCACTAATATTCAAGATATAAGAAATACAAGATACAAGAAATTTTATTTAACGTCGGTGGTCTGGGTAAAAATACATAAAACACTAGCTCTGTATGAGCTATTTTACCAACATGACATAACAAAAGTATTTCAAAATTCAACAGGTAGTACATATTTACAGTGAAACAATACACATATAAACATTACAGTGCAAGAACTTCAGAACTTTTTAAATACCCCTTGTACATAATCTCATGCTGTAGTTGCCAATCAAATACGAGTTGTTTAAAATCAATATAGATTGTATAATCAATCATTTTTACAATTTAATTTTCATTATGAATAGTTGTTTTAAATTATCTAGTACACTATTGCGTAGTCGCGAAATTTGGTTATTTGTCTCGAAAATAGGTTATTATAAACGCCATGAATACAAACCTCCGTTTATGTACATCCATAATAAAACGAGAATGCTAAAACATAAAAATCTCAATAAAAGATGTTTTTTTAGTGGTCCCGGTATCTTCATCATTTTTTTTAAGGTGTTTAACTCTTGGTCGGCGGGACGTTTTAGTTCGTCCCATAACATTTTCATGTTTCTTCTCATGGTTGCCAAAACTCCGATGGTTTCCGACACCGTGTCCTTGAACAACAAATATGAGAAGTAAAGCGCTTCAACGTTGCGGATACAATGACTAAACCCGGAAAAGGTCAAAGTGTAACCACTGGTATGCGCTCAAAACATGTGTTCGTTAGAAATAGGTTTTACTTTTGTCCTTAACACAGATTTATACTGTAACAAATGTAGTTCATAAAACCTGGGAGTTTGTACATGCACATGTACAAGTCCCTTACCAAACACTACAACGCAGTTCTTTTATTTGTCAGACGTCTGTAAGCCGGGGAAGTGGTAAACCAACAAGTTTTTCTCCACCTTTTTTTTTTTTTTTTGGACTGGCGGCCAGTCAAAAAAAAAAAAAAGGTGAAGAACAACTTGTTGGTCTAGGGAAGTGGAAGGGGGGGGGGGGGAGAAGGTTAGTCCCATATTTTTATATTTTGGTGCTACATAGGCTCATCAGAGGCCAAACTTTACCACCTAAAAACTCACAGACTACCCATAAAGGATCACAAATCGCCCAGAAATACTAACATAAATGCTGCACCCCCGCCAAGAAAAATAAAAGACATATCTGCTCCACCCACCTACCATAAAATAATTTTCATCACAAATACACCAGAATAAATTTAATTTGCATATGCAAAGGAATTATAGGTTACTGCATTTGTATGGGAAAATATGAACGAGTTTTTTTGAGCTATACTGCACGACGTCAGGAGTGCAGTATAGCTCAGAAAAACGAGTTCATATTTTCCCATACAAATACAGTAACCTTTTTATTATATACTCATTTAGCTTTTCTACCTAAGGCTGAATAAAAAAAAGAACACACTACAAGAAACAAAGTAACTGAATTTCTGCTATATTCTAAAGTAAATACACAACTGAAGTTAAACCAATACACAGTAAAAGTATTCATGCGCACATGGCACCGCCCAGTGACCTTTGAACTTGGTTGAGTAGCGCGCGCTCTGTGATTTGTTTCAAAAAGAAATCTCATTTTGGTCTACTTAAAATTGAAATTTTGAGTCATATTGTGAATGACTGCGCCTTGGAACAACTTTCCCAGTTGATCTGGAATGGAGGGATTTTTTTTATGTCGATTCAGCTAAATTCTGCTCTTTTAGTTTTTAGCTGGTTCTATTACGTACGATTTACATGTAGCTAGAGGGACTGGCCTCGACAGCAAGCTAGCTTACACATGTGTTACTGTCCTGTCATTGACAGTTTGGAATCATAAGGTGGACAAAATATGAAATTCTTTTATGTGAAATTCTCAAGAAGATGCAAGATTAAATATTTTTTTAGGGAATATTAAATTCATTTCGTTTTGGAGTGCAGTAAATTCTCCTTTGGAATGTGATTTATGTTGGAAATGTAGTCTAGATTGCAGTGCAATTTCGCGCCGTGGATCAAAAAGTACATTTTGAAGAAATTCAGGATGCAGAAAAGTAAGTACATTTATTGTCATTCTTATTACCAGCTATAGATGACATATTTATATGTACTGTCATAATAAATCCAAACAATTTCTCAAAAAAAAAAAAAAAAAAAAAAAGGCAAAATTGCAAAGCGGCTGGGGTGTGAGAGCCCATTTCGTCAGCGGAAAATAAGGCTTCTTCGTTATCGTGGCTTCTTGGCTCCGAGGCACTTGCTTTTATACCAAAACCCGCCTTCTTTAGTTGTATTTTTTCGAATTTAGTGCTTGGACTGACTTGTAAAATTAGCGGTCTCTGAGAGAAACGGAATATCATTTGGTCATAAGATGCCTTTTTATGCTATTTTTTTTTTATAGACTCTAGAGAGCACGGTTCATAGTCTGAACCATCAGCTAAATAAGTGTTTAAATGATCAGAATGATATTTTCAATACTGCATGCCTCACGTTTGTTGTCATAAAGCCACCGCTGTACATTGTGAATATCACGTTCAGTCACTTGCTTGGTTGAAAGATTCTTTTGTGACTCAATGAATTCATCCACATCGTCAGCTTTATCATCTCTACTCTCAAACAGCTTGTTTAGTTCATCCACAGACAAAACTAATAAAGCAAAAGCTCCGGTGTCTGCTACATTTGCGTACATTGTTTGTTTACAATAAAAAGTAGTTCCTAACACGCGATACTATTTTTAGACACACGTGTCGTGCAGTATGAAGCCGTGCAGTATGGAGAAATACTGCACGATTCTGACAATGCAAAGTTAATGGAGAAAAAAATGAGTATATAATAAGCATCAAGACTGCACTCTGATAACACAATCACACTGACATAAATATTAGAGTCGTGTCTGGTGATGTATCACTACATAGGAGTAGTATAGGGGGACAGTAAGGGGCCTCTGGGAAATTTCATATAGATGAGGAGACGGCATGGAGTCCATTTTAATTTAACATTACGGCATAGTTTGGAATGGTATGGAGTCTAAGGGAATTTAGCATTATGGCAAAATCTGGGACAGTATAGGGTATATGGATATTTAACATTACAGCAAAATCTGGAACGCTATGGGGTTTATTGGAATTTAACATTACAGCAAAATTTGGGACCGTTTGAGGTTTATGGAAATGTAAAACTAGGATGTTACTATGAGCCCAATGGGAATTGAACAGGGCGGTATTTCATATACTTATACTTACTATCTAATATACCATCACACATACAATGGGAAGGGGGTAGCTCATATACTTAGATTTACTATCCAGCATACCATTGCACATATACAAAGAAAAGAGGGTAGCATATATGCGTTTGATTTTTCTTCATACAAAAATAATTTCATACAAACATATATTCACACAAACACACACAGAACCGACATTTTAAAAGGGGTGGATAAATAGGATGGAGAAATGGACAAATACACACCTAATTACATATAATAACTTATTTTTACAATCCAACATCCAACGTTATCACACAACACCCACTCTTACATGGGTAACGGGTGAGGGAAGGTAGCGATACGTAATGGTCACTAACACATCTCTTTACCGTCCAACACCCACCTTTACAGACAAAAGGGGAGTTATGATGGTCACTAACACATAATTACATTCCGAAACCCACCCAGGGCTCAGGAAAACCACTCAGTTATAGATAACTTGTGACTAATTTACCTACCAGTTCTCAGTCTAGGACATGTCGCAAAGGAAGCCGCCTTCGTCTTTTTCGAGTCAGTTTTATACAAAAATGGGTTAAAAATATCATGAACATATTATGTTTCAGTTTCACACCTAGCCCTCAATTTCTTAATGGTGTTTGCATTTTCAGTGAAATCTTTCAGTAATTTAGGCGTCATTTTGATGTTTATAAAGTTTCCCTCTCAACGATCTATCACACATCTTTATGAGTCAGACCTCTGAGAAGTTAAGAGACAGAGCACGCCAAATCTTTTGTGATTTTTCATCTGGTCAAGCAAGGTTACACTTGCCCAGTTCGCCGATATTTTCAAGACTAAATCTTCGATACATTGTCACGCCAAAGGAGAAATGTTGCCAACTTACATCAGAAATAATTTTATTTTAAGTGTCTCATCCAATTCCCACCAACTTGCATATAATACATGCTGTTGTAATCTCTTTATAACGCACATAATGTCGAAACAACAACTTTGTCGAAACTTAATTGGGGTTATGACATAGAAACATTATAATTCTTTTGGCCAATCAGCAATCTTCCTCTTCATGGCGCCCGTGAGTAGCTCTCTAGAATGGAGGCTTGACCAAAATGGATAATTTAGTACGAAAGTTGGTGGAAATTGAGACGGTTGGAATTCTTCTATCAAATGCAAGTTACCGATATTTGTCTTGTGAAAAGTAGTTACATACGTAGATAAGCATCTGCTGCATCTTTGCTTTAGTGTAACAATGTATTAAAAAGCTGCACAGTCTTGAAAATACCGGTGATCCGCGGCAAGCGTAATAATATCTGACCAGACGAAAAGCGTGCAATTTTTCCATTGTCTGTTTGTTAATTTCTCCCTTATATAACTCATAAAGATGTGTGATAGCTTTTTGAAAGGAAAATGTATCGTCATTAAAATTGCTTCTAGAATACTGACAGGTAACACCGTAAATGCGAATACCACTAAGAAATTAAGGGCTATGGGTGCAACTGAAATTTCTCGAGTTACAAACCTTGTCTCTTATAATATGTTCATCTAAGGGACCATGTATTAGAAGATAATATTTTCATGGTTTTGACCCATTTTAGCATCAAGCATCCATCAGGTGCATGTGGTTCTTTAACAAAATTGTTAGCAGTGTACTGTGTTGAGTATAATGAGGACAGGGACGAGTAACTATTGCAACTCACTGGTCCGGAGGACGAGAGCTTGGAAAACATTTTACTGAGCCCTGCCACCTTTTCCATCCATTACCCAGCCTTACAAACAAAACAGATGAGGGAAAGGGGAACTTTGTCATTGTCAATAACACACCTATTTACCATCCAGCATCCAGACAAATACAAACAAAAGGGATGAGGCAAAGGGGTATGTTATCATAGAACAACTAACACGCTTACTTAAAACCCAAAACCTAATACCCACACATTTACAAACAAACTGAAATAGGAAGGGCATTTTGGGGGGCGGGGGGGGGGGACATACACACAAATACAGACACACATATACAAACACAAAGATAGAAGTTGACAATATTGATCAGTATTCTTTTCCAAAATACTGGGGTGGCCCTGAAAAGGACCTTTGGGTTGAATGGTATGTGTGAATAAAAGCTAGTTAACACACATACAACACTTCTTGACTTTTCGTCGACGTAAACTCCTTCTAACTATCGACCCATATTCTATCACTGTTTTCGAACACCCTTGTCTATCCACTTCAATTCCTATGACAAATATGGCCGTATCTGTTTTGTGTTTGAACGTCCAGTTCGCCTTCGCGAGGACAGGATAGTCGGGATCGAAGAGAGAATGCAGGAGATTGTAGTAGAGCACCTTACATTAAGCCACATGTTGCTTCTTTGAGAATGGATGGTAAGACTTTTGAAAAATTGCACTTTATATAGGAAGGAAAGTGATTGAAACTAGTTTTGGCACTGCCAATCTTAGCGCGTGTTTTTAAGACTCATTCAATCGAAGTGCGTCTTCCTCAGCCAATCGGAGAGTCTATTTATAGAATTCGAACAACCCTGGAAATTC
Organism: Margaritifera margaritifera; assembly: GCA_029931535.1. Lineage (NCBI taxonomy): Eukaryota > Metazoa > Mollusca > Bivalvia > Unionida > Margaritiferidae > Margaritifera > Margaritifera margaritifera. The sequence goes on from JAQPZY010001628.1 coordinate 1,677,102, forward strand.
TGATTATATTTTTATAAGCCACGTCATGTTACTATCTTTAACTATTTTAATGCATTTAGAACTTGAAAAGCCTTGGAAATTCCGATTATTATTTTTTTGTTGTTGTTGCTTTTTTATTTTGATGGCAAACCAACTGATGACGTAAATAAAATGTACTCAATGACTCTACCAGATACCCGCCTCTTGATCATCTCGTCTAAGGGCACTTTCGTACGACGTGACTCAAACGATAATTATACATTGTCCTTTAGTTGTTTGTTTGTTTTTTTTTTTGGGGGGGGGATGGGGGGTTACGTTAAGTAGAACCAGGCAGACACGTACAGATGTAATCTCCCTGATTAAGCGAGAATCTCCTGGATTCGTGGACAAAAATTATATTTCTCCTCTTTCAAGATTATATTACGTGAGTGGGTAGAAATTCAATGGTCCCGATAGACATAATATTATGATAAAGGTGACTATTTTATCATAAAGGGAAAATCGATGACTTAAGCAATCAATAAACTGACTTACACACATACAAGAAAAAGACAAATTAACTTACCTTCGTTTTCAGTCTTTTAACTTGTAGTAAAAAGTGTTGCAACTATCAAATTCTCAAAAATACTGTTAAAATGTTATGCTTATCTTCTCTGTGCGTCTATCTGTCCTGATCTGCGGGCAAATAGTGATGCAATTTGTCAAATCTCATATATTATATATGTATTCTGTATTTAGAAGCGACATCATGTTACAACTTTTGAACTTGGAAAGCACATTGGACATTCCAAGGTATGATTTTATGTTTAAATTGCATTTTTTAGACTTGGAAAATACAATGGAAATTTCGATTCTATTTTTATAGAGCAATTTGAAGGCTGACCCAATTCCATAAGCGCGTCTGTAACATTGTATATACTTTGTCAAAATCAAATTCTCGCGTTCTAAATTCGACTTAAGGTGTCGTGTGCTTTTATATTGAATGGAGAGTTATTTAATGGTTACTCGATGACACGAGGCAATATATGATAAATATCGGCCCCCGAGATGATACTATGTAGCCGATATTTTTGATACATTGTCGTGTGTCAATTATGTAACCAATTTATCCTAGGACCTCTAGATGTTTCCATAGAGTATAAATTACATTTAGCGCACGGTCTTACATTTGGATTTTTTTGGTTTGTTTCGTTTTTCGTTGTCAAAAGAATATTTTAGCTATTCTGATTCACACTGAGTGCATTTGCTGAAATCGGATGGACTGGACGGATATGAATTCGATTTTTATGCGGCTTTTGATGACTTGGATGATTTGACTCTGAGTCAGGCATTAGATAAGTATGAACTTAATAGGGAGAATATCTATCTGAAAGAAAATGGAATATTCACCTTTTTGGCAGCTATGTATACATAGGTATGGTGTATGAGAGTATTATGTATCGCAGACCCTTCCCGGGACTGAAATTTTCAAGCCAACCTATTGGAATAAACAAACTTGGAAAAAATACATAAGAAAATGTGCCAAGAAGCTGGATTAAATGGAACTTTTAGCAATCACTGAGGGAAAAGGAATTGTGCTGCAAGTTTGTTCCAAACAGGTGTGTCAAAATTTTTGCTTTTCCTTTCTTCATAATTAAATGTTTCTAATCTAAAGTTGCATACTGTACTGACTGATCTTATTTGAGATTTCATCATAACATTTGTAGATACCTACAAAAGCATGTTAATAAACATAATTTGCAGTGGTTACTTGTCTGTCCATTTTATCATTATGACAATGGTGATTTCATACAATTATCATTGCCTGGGGAAAATGTAATTTTACACATCTATATAATTATAAGCGAACACTCTATCTAGGTCGATCTAATATAGAAATCTAGACCAGTTCTTTTATTTTTATTGTTATTTTTTAAAAATTATTATAATTTTTTCTTCTTTTTCATATAGGCTTTGAGGAACAGACAGTTATGGACAGAAGAGTACATAAAAGTAGTAATATGCGACGATTCGGGGCATATAGCGCATTAACATTAATCAGTAGGTTTAACATTGACCGACGATTGGGGGAAGTACGGGAACTCTTATGTTAAAATTGTCCTTAGGTTTAACATGTGGGCTACACTCGGGGGCACAATGGGAAATCTTATGTTAAATATTTGTAGTTATAGTTCGCTTAAAAGTTACAGATTTGATGGGGCACAACGGAAATGGTAATGTTAAAATGTTTAGATACTATCTAACACATACTTTTTGTATACTATCCAGCACGCGCTCTTTGATTTATTTCTATCCAGCACACACTCCTACATGCCAATGAAAAGGGTGGGACTGTTTATATACACGCTATACTTACATACATACAAACATATTATTACACAAGGGTTTATAGACAGACTATACCTTCATACAAAAAGTACTATCACACAAGAGTAGCAGTGGTTATTGACACACTGTACCCACACACAGACATACTATCACATACAGGCAAGGGTAGGAGTGTTTATAGATACACTATACCCACATACAAACATTGGAGAGGGGTAAGGGGTTTTAAGTTTTAGTTGTAAACATAGATATATGCATGCACAAATATACCAACATACAAAATTGGCAATAAATTTGAATAATATTTCTCTTTTCTAGAGATCTGGGTGGCCCTAAAAAGGGCCGTTGGATTTCTGCCACCACTCCTCTCCCATAGCGGTCGCACTTCCCGGGTCGGGCACCGCAGAACGCACATCTTTGTCACCATTTTTTAAAACTTTTGCAAGATGTTTTCGTGAAGACAATGAGTCTAAAACTAGGCTCGCTAGTCTCCGTCTCCCAATCCACTATTTGTGAAATCCGAGGTTTTTGATGCTGCTGCTGAGGTAGCTCCACATCAGGGATCCAATCCTTATTCTCCCTTTTCTTCATCTTTCTTGGATCCTCATCCAATTCGCATTCAGCCGCTCAAAGTAGCTCTCCCTCTTCTGGCACTCGTTTTCCCTCTTTTCTTCCGCCCAGGCTGCCTTGATTTTAGTGACTTCCGCCTCAATCTCCTCTTTTACAAACTCCTTCGCAATTTTTATAGAGGCCATCTCCCTCTTTAGGTGTCTCTTGTGGGGGTAACTAATCTCCTCGACCCGACCTAGAAGGTGCCGCACTCCCTCCATCAAACTATTGGCTTCCATTCCATCAACTTTCCCACCTTGCAATGTTCGCTAGCCATTCTTCTTTCTTCTTTCTTCTTTGCAGGATCGACCCTTAATGGCAATACTTGCTTGCTTGATTTGAATTTAACTCGTGTGCGACCAATCGGCCATGTACGAGTATACACCCCCAATGCGTGCGAAGCACGCACTAAGGGATTGAATTGTGTGCTTAGCACACTTCTTTAATTCGCGTCAAGTGGGTTGCCGCGCTGCAAACCCACTTGACGTATTACTGCGTGCAATGCACGCTTTTTACACACCACTCCCCCGCTGCATGGTTTTCCCACTATGGGGGTTCATTGAAGCAACGATCTGGGAGGGTGTGTACAATTAATTTTACCTGTACATAGGAATAGAGCCAAAATGTTTACAGGATTATGGGTGTGCGCTCGACGCACTACTTAGTGGATGTCTGGAGTGGCAGGCTGCACGGACTCGGCAAGGGAGGCGCGAAGCGTGACGGAAGCACTAAAACGCCATGAACGTACATGATCAAATTCTGCCCAGTTAGCTAAGTCGGGCTGTCCCTAATACCAATTGTGTGTTAGCCACATTGTAATTGCGATCGCATTTAAGCAGTTTTAACAATGAACCTAATCCCTGTCATTTCGAAATTTAGTGTACATTGTGTACATCCAATTTTCCGAAAATATTTACATAATTTCGGGTTAATGTAACCCTAATGACAAAATTTGGGGATCTTAATTTGAAAATAGCAAGTGATTCTCTTGGAACGGTGTTTAAATATATCGTATTTACATATTACACAAAAGTTGTTATCGAAACGGGTTTTCAAGACCAAAAAGAAAACTCTTTGGCAAATGAGGCAATTCTGTTAGCCCTTAAAAGGACTGAGGTGTAACCTCTGTTGTTAGAAACAGGTATGGCCTCAGGTATTCTGGCAGCTCGAACTTCCGTCTGATGCGGCCCTTCATGCTGTCTGGGTCGATTGGGCCAACAACCACTAACTCTTTCATCGGCGGCCATACTGTTACGGGCTGTGACGACATCTTCCATGACTACATTAATTCATTCAAGATGACAGCTAGCGGGATTGGGCACCCGCAATACGTCTCCTCAATGGTTCGGATGTTTTCAGCTGCTTTGGAGAAGCTGGATTTCTGTGTCTTGTTTAGAAACCCGTCATATCTTAATCTCTTGGAACGTGCGGAGACCGTCTGGAAGTCTTCTGTATGCTGTCTCGCTGCTTCCCTATCCTCCAACAGCTCACCCAGTCCCATTTCCATTGCTTGATTGTCGAGTTACGCCGACACCTGTTGTTTGGGCAATGACATCTGAGGCTGTTTCTGCTTGTCTTTTTTGCCATCGCTCTAGTTTCCGGCTGCATTGGCGGTGGTCCCTGCTTTTTCGTCGCAGGCTGCGCCGCTGCTGTTGTCTGGGCTTTTCTCCTCTCGGCCTCTAGTTTCCTTGTTACTTCTTGTGCATCTTGTTTTATTTTTCTTCTTCCTTTCTCTCCTCCTCCCTTCCCTGTCTTGCCCCCTGCTGAACTGGTGTCGATGTTTTTGGCAGTGGAGATTGCGTCCTAGCCTCGGGCAATTTTGAGGCTAGGAGGGGCGTAGTTATGGGAGGTGGAGGTACTGCTGGCCTGGTTTCCACGGAGGTGACGTTAGGTATCGACTGAGTCTGCTCTAATCGCAGCTTCTGTTGATCCTGCGGTTTTGATGTCCCGGTCTTCTTAGGAGGCTACTTCTCCTGCTTATATTGTCGTTGGAATCCTCCTCCCTTATACGCAGAAGAATAGTTCTTCTTACCTGAGCCCGTAGGCTCCACTCTGATGCAATCCTAAGACCTAACCCCTGGATTGCATGCAAGGCACTGGGCGGTATCATCGCTTTCATCTCTAGTCCAAACACTCTATGTGTTGCTAGCTGCTCTGCTGACTGAAGACTATGGCAAGACTGTTGAACGCACCGCGTTATATGCTTTAAGCACGGATGTGAAGGAAAATATCCATCCAATTCGGATCGGTACGCAGACGTGAAGGAAAACATCCGTAGGTGTAATACAGAATACAAGTCAAAGGAAATCGCGCGGACCTAAAAGAAACTATTCTTCTTCCTTTTTCTTTTCTTTTTTTCTTTTATTTTTATATATTTTTTTTTTTTTATTTTTACTATTTTTTTTTTTTGCATATAGGTTTAACATTTAACATTAGACAAAGGTTAAGGAGTGTTTATGCATTCACACTATACCCAAGCAAATACATTATTACACTGGGGTAGAAGTGGGGTTTTTTTATATGTGGAAGATAAAGACATACACAAAGATACAAACATACAAAATTTGCAATGATTGTATAGTACCTCTTTTCTAAGAGGCGTGGATGGCCCTTCTTAGGGAATATGTTGGGTTGTTGTCCTGGACCGTTCAGATGTTAACGACTACGATATCCAGAACGGCTATATCTCAACATGGGCTTGACTACAGCACATTGTTTAATCTTTTTGTAGGAGACAGAGAACTCATTTGTCTCCATCTTAAACTCCTCCAACTCTTCTCCCTGCTGCTGCTGCTTCTTTTCCCATGTGACCTGTTCTTTTCGAATTTCCTCTATTAGGACTTGTTCCACCAGGTCCTGGGCCATTTTGAGGAAAATGGGGGTCTTCTGCTCCGTTTTCCTCTCAATGAAGTGGTGCCTTATCCTGTTCGTGTGCACCATGGCCTCTCTTAACTTCCTAATACTTTGGCCCATTTTCTTGTGAGTTATCTTGGCAACGATGGGTGGCAAGACTGGTGAACGCACGGCTTTATATGGTAGAAGTACGAACGTGAAGGAAAACATCCCTCCGATTTGGTACGCGGACGTGAACGAAAACATTCTGTTCTTAACAAAGATTGACAGAGAGAATGGAAGTTCATGGTAGCACAATTTGTTTCAAGAAATAAACAAGTCAACACCATTTTTAAAATTAAAATCAACATTTTTAATAATAAGAAGAAACTTCTCTAACTCAAACATGAATACAAACTGACAAATTTAACATGAACATATTTACAAGGTTGCCAACGTTGTGGAGTCAGACTTGACTTCCAATGATCTAATACAGTGTCATTTTGCCATCGATGCACACTTCGTTTCTGAGCTAAAGAAAAGAGATAGCCATAATGTTCACCAAACCATCTTTCTATTTTATCATCGTTTTTAGAGTACTCACGATCAAAACAAGTCACTAAATGTTCTAAGAAAAATCCAAGACTGCATTGATGATGCAAATACACAGAATATTGTCGACACACAATGGAATCCGATCCTTGTAACTGAATTAACCAGGTGCAGGATTTCTTCTCATAAAGTCCATGATCTCGTCTTCCAGAGGAGGTAATCCATAAGAATCAAAATATTCCATACTGTGATTGTTGGGAAAGTGGACGGCTACCCAATGGGTTCCTGGTCGATGACTGTCGTCTGTGTTGATGATATAGGCCTGAAGGTCTTTAGTTTTTTATATGGAGGTTCATCTTTAGCACACACCACTGGATTCCAAGAAGCTGTGTATGACCTGGGAGTCAGAAGGTAATGAAGTTCCCAGGTATCCATTTTTTTTAAAACATGAAGTTGCCATATATTCATCTTTCTTCTTTCACAGGTAATGACAAGTCTTCGGTTCACACCTGACTTTTGCCTTGAAAATATATGTCAAGTAAGTGGATGAACGAGTAGTTCCCGTATTATGTTTCAAGAAAACCTCGATGCGTTTCGCCTCCAGAGAAGCAAATGAAGGTATGGAATTGTCACGCAGATCCTTATACCACTTTTCAAAATCTTCTCTTCTGAGATAAGACTCCATGCTTCTTCCAGATACTCTTCCAACGTGTCTTCTGAACACATCATCCAACATTTGTCGTGCTCTATCTGACAAGGATGGTCGATTTGACATCCATAACAATCTTCTCTGGCTAGGCCTGTGATTATTTCAGTCAGGTCACGAGCAAAACAGGAGACTAAATGTTCTTCTTGCTCTGGACATCTTGACATCATGACTGTCTTTTTGTCTTCTTCTCCACTTGTGGTCTGTGACTGCTGTTGTTCTGGATAGAAAGCATCCACTTCGCCAATTTCCACAGGTTCTTGTCCCATCTTTTCTTTTCTTCTAATAGTCTAGGATCACTTCTCTCAAACTCTTGATTTCCAGAGTATTGTCAAATTCTGCATACAAGATGACGTTCACTGTGTTTGCCAGAGTTACTGCAAACTGAAGGTCGACACAAAGTTAAGCCGGTATTATAGAGTAAAAATATCCCTCGTCGCTGCCTTGGTCTGGAGTGAAATCAAATCCCCACAAAGTATATCCTCCTGCATAATCGTCGTACTGTCGTACCGTGGCTACTGTTGGTACCTAACTGTCATGTGGCTTCAAACGGTGTCAAATAAGATCTGAAATAATTTTTCTGGATAAAGCTAGGCGCAAAATGTCTGGTACACAACGTCTGGCCCTCTCAGGTCACTTCTATCTTGGACACGTTGAAGTGTTGGAACTCAAAAGGATTTTGATCGATAGCTCTGGTGAGAGCCGCATTGCTGACGATGCCAATGAGAAAATGTTTTGACAGTTGTCTTTAGAAAACATTATCTTCGATCTTGGATCAGAGTCCAGAGGCAATGGTGAAGGTTTTTACTTCCACACGTCGTGGAGGATACTTGGCCGTCGTTCTGCTCAGAGTTTGGCTGATGTCGTTTCCCACTTTAGATAAGGCTTCAACACGGCGTAGGTAAAGTCTGGCTTCTTCGATGCTCCTCTTGCACTCATTAACATTAGTCATCAAATGCAACAAGGTACCACTTCAATTCAGTCTCAGGCGTATATCCACTCCATTCAACAAATACTTGTCTTGGAACCACATATCCAAATCCAAACGACCCATCGTTACTAAACTACGTCCTTGTTTGATTTTCTTTTGGTGGTCGTTAAATCCAACATTGTCGTCTGCATCATCATCTGCAACCAACGCTGTGTCTTTGAACTTGTCCAAAGTGTTAGGTTTCCATACCACGGAGGCATACAGATGTGTGTTCTTTGCTTCTTTTCCGTACGTAAAGCGATTTTCCAGGTATGCTCGGTAAAGGTAAGTTTGTTATTCAAGTACAAATCCACTTCGCTGAATAACGAATGCATGAAATTGTTGACGGGAGCTACTCTGGCATCGGCGCCTGGATTGGTGTTGTCAGTTTTGAGAACTTTGACTTTCAAATACAAGTAACTGATATTCAAATAGATGTAATCTTCGGTTTGTCCTTTGATTTCAAATACGATAGGTGATGATGTGGTCAAAGGATGAAATTCTACCCATTGGGATTCTTGCATCGTCATCATCGTACGTGGCATGGCAAACAGATCGAGTTCTGACTCGGCACATTCACAAGAATATCGTTGCATTGTTTTCCTTTTTTCAATTAGTAATCAAAAACGTCAAATTCTCTGACAGCTGCTGTTCTTCTTTTCTTATTCTTTTTCTGAACGTGTCTATGAGATCTGAAGGGTTTCGACGTCTCTTTCTGCCTTGTCCTTGCTGTGGCGTAGGGGAGGAAGTAATGCCTTGGCCAGAAGTGTGAAGCGAATTTATAGCGGTGTCTAGGCGCCCCAAAAGGTCTTTTCCAGTTTTAATCAACACATTTTTTCCTGCTTTCACGAAGACTTCCTTAGGACTTTGTTCGATGATGAGTAAGTTTTCGACAAATTCTTTTCCTTGCGCGAAAACTGCATTTATTAAAGCATGCAATCCTCGAGTGACCATTGGCTTTAAGATGGGTGCTACCGTACGAAAAGCTGATTTTAACATATCTCCTAAACCATGTCCTTGTTGTCGAGAGACTCCTTGGTACAAAGGATGTATCTGTTACAGTTCACTGGAGAATCGTTTTCGAAAATGTAGTTTCACCGTGACTGTTCCTTTCGCGAATAGAATAGAATATTTTGTCCAAGCTCTCCTTTTATTCTAATATTGAGACTGTCAAAATACGATTTGCTGATAGGAAGATAATGAGGATGTACAAATTCTCGTGAACGTGACACGTGTTTCCTCCTTCATCGTAAGTAACTATGGCAGAATCCACTTTGAAAAGAATGAATCTCAGCAACGGAGCAGCCGTGTTTTCCACGACGTTGTACTCGACGACATCCGAAAACACAAACATCAAATTTAGACCTTCGTTCAGTTCGATAGGGAAGCGAAAATACTTGTAGAATTGATCGTTGTTGTGAATGTCTTTCATAGGAACGAAAGCAGTGTATCCACGCAGAATAGAATACAAACCGGAGCAAAAAGTAAATGGCCATCATTTTACTGTGAGAAAAGTTCATTTTAAGAAGATGAAAAACGGCATTGTATTCGATCTGTACACTTCGGCGAGTTTTCTCCAGCGCTTTGCCAAACTGATCGTTGAACATAGCTGAAATCGTTTTGACGAGATGTCGAGCATTAAAATAATATCATGTAGGAATTCTCATGGTATAGGTGATCAACTGAAATTCAGTTTATGATGCTTTTTTGAATTCGTAATAACCAGGATCATGTATGTCCAACTGTTCTTGAACTTGTTCGTTGAGGATATCGACGATGAAAGTGTTTTGACCCTCGTTGATATTGATGGCTTTACATCCATCGTTAATTTTCGTCCTTCCATACAATTCAAAGGTACAAATGTGATGTCTATCCAGAAAAGTGTTTCCTTTTTATCTTCTTATTCCTCATCTTATTACTCCTCCAAAAAGAGCTCCAGCAATCTTTCCTAACAAAGGAGCAGCCTCTTTTAACAATGGTCTTATCAGCATGTGTAGAAATCCTACTCGTTGAACGAAAGTTTCTTTTCTTTTGATTGATGGGTATTTTCTTTTTCACAATTTGGCGAAGAACGTGACGATTTCGTCCTAATCGCTGTTTCTGGATCTTGGACGAAGGCACTGTTCCTTTCAAAACGTTCAAACAACATTCACATACGGTATCGATGATTTCTTTGGGTGCTTTTTGAATGATTTGTTTTCGCATCGGAACATTGGATTTGGTCAGTACTGACAAAATATCCCAATTTTTTGCTAAACGAGGAGGGAGTCCCTTTTTTGCCCTTTGTTGGAAGACGGTTTCTTGGGATGATGATGGTGTGAACTTCTTGGTGACATCTTTGTGTCAGGAGCAAAAAGAGTGAAGTGAATCTTATCCCACACTTCTTCCTTTTTTATACTGGAATTCATCTCCACTGATTGTCGGCACGTCATATCAACTTGATTCTTGGTTTTACTGGTGTTTTCAACGGACTAAATCTTGCTAGTTCGTGTTTGTACAAATCCAGTAAACTTTTGTAACACACCTATTCTGTCTTGTACGTTTGTATTAGGAGACGACACTTTTTTGTCTGCAGCTTCAGCCGCTAGAGCAGTAGAAGAAGACGTCAACGGAGAAGTAGAAGTTCCTTTAGAAATGGGTTTTCACTTTTTCATCAAATTAGAAAATCCTTGACTTAAATCAGGTTTGACAGGCATCTCTTCTTTTTGGTCTGCCGTCTTTTAGGGGATCAGGCATTTTTAACTTCAGCATTAGGATCCAATTTTAAAAGTGAACGAATAATGCACCTCCTAAAGATCCACTTCCACCAGGTTTGCGTGTCGATTCTTGGATCAGCCCTTTGTGACAACGCTACTTCATGATTTTCAAAAAAAAAAGTTTTTATTTGATGTGATAATGTGAATGATACCTAGAAGTAATTGACGTGCTGTCAAAGTAAACCATCTTAACACTTCTTTGAGACTGGCCAAGACTTTCCCAGTCACGTACATCCTTCCAGTCGTAAATCTGTTTGATAACCAACTGGCTATACAATCTTCTTGGTAAGTATGATGGATAAAGTACTACGAATGTCTTCTTCACACGAAGGTACACAACTTGTCTTCATCACTATTCTCAACGCTTTTAACACAACGAGTTTTGCGTGCACAGATACAGTTTTGGTGGTCATGTCTTTGCTGCTTCGTACTGTTCATATATTGTCCACAGCGAATCTGCTGGTAAGCACAGTTCAAGAAAAGTAGTCACTAACACACACACCACACGTTGTCCAAACTTCAATGAAATTGTGTCGTCTTGTGGAATCAGTTCTTTTAACAGTAGCTGGTAATCCATTAAATCTTGGACATTACCATTGAATTCCTTCCACGGAATTTGCTGCAACACTGATGACAAAGGTCGTGGCATAGTAAGATTTTATATTGCACATTCACAGGAATGTCTTTCTTTTTGATGAAATATTCACACGTTTGCCAAAAATAATCTGGTGGTAAAGGATATCGAAGAAATTCAGTCATTTGCTCACCATACATCACACTTCGTGAAGGAGTTCGTCTTGAGGTTATACTTCTTTTAAAAGTTTTCTGGACTTCGTTCCATGGAATTCTGCATATCACTGCAACATTGTAGGTGGAAGTCGTGACATCCAAACTCTTACAGGAGTCAAGTAGTCGTTGATCAATGTCTGACCATTTCAACATCTTTACACTAATCAGCTTTTTATAGCATTCAGATACCATGGTTAAAACGTTTATGCCGTAAAGGATGAAATTGTTCTTTGCGTTTCACCTAAATCTGTACAAAGTGTCTGTAAATGTGTTCTCACAGCTCCAAAGGTAAACTACGAATTCTCTCTTCTAAAGTATCCATGTGGATAATAATCATGCCCCACCAAGGGAAGGTAGTGATAGCACGGAGACCATTTGGCATGTTCCAGGAAAACTTAATCTTTATGCTCCCATTCGTGATTCACACCACAACTAAAACACTGCACTTTGACTCCTCGTCTCAAGTAGATAAATCCAGCTCTAGCTAAAGTTTTGATAGTGGATAATCTATCCAGATCTTTAGGCCGTGTTTTTGAACGTCTGGAATCGACTTTCAAAGTCACAATAGCCAGGCAAAGCCACAGGAAACGTATTTGTCTTTGATTTGTAAATCTCGATGAGCTAGTGGTATCCAGAATCGTTTGAGAATGCATGGATCACATCCATAGATAGGCACACGCACGGCATCGCTTTTGCCAGTAAGGCAGAAAGGTCGTGCTAAATCACTTTCGCTAGGAGAGCGGCAAGGTCGTGCTGCATCGCTGATGTCGCATGGTAAGGTTTCCAATTTTCTTTTTCATGATCACTGTTGGAAATTCGGTGCCTTGTTATGAATAGTGTTTCAAAAGAGAATGTAAGTCGTATCCTGAGAAATTGTGAGTCATAGATGTATCATATCGATGACAGTTCCCATAACGCTGTATTTCCTTTTTGCTCCAAGTGTTGTCGATGGGGTCTAAAATCCATTTGGCAAAATCAGCAAGAGTACGAGAGCCTCGAAAGATCTTTTCTCGTCCTCCTGAAATCTTACTACAATTTGGACAATGACAAAATATAGGTTCTTGTATACACTTGTCACAAGCATGATGAGCTACACAAAAAAAGTAATAAAAGATAAAGTCCACTTGTTTCTTTTTATTCTTGCTCTGGTTTAACTTTAATTCTTCCGCGAGTTCATTGTCATATTTTTGAATGTAACAATGATGATTGAAGACCACAATTTGGTCCTGGACAAACGTGTGCCTTTTGGTAATTAGTTCGAACAAGATGTCCACAAGTTGAACACACTCTCAATAATTCGCAAGCACTTTTCTGTTGTTGTTGTTGTAATTATTTCATTCGATGTTGTTTGTAACCGGTTGGACTGACGACAGTTCGCTTGCAAGTTAAGCAACGAATTCTTTCTTTTCCTTTAAGAAAATAAGGTCTGGAAGCTAAACACACACGACATCTCTCTCCACAATGCATATGTTGCTCCCGATGGCTAAATCTTTGGTCACATTTCTCGCAATAGTGACCGTATCCGATAAATCAAGTGATACTTGTAATGGCATCGAAATTATCTTGATGATGATAAATGTAAATGTATTTTCCATCTGGAAAATCTGGTTCTCGAAACACGAGAGCTCCACGAACGACTTGAGGGTATACTTTCAACGTATAACGAGTTGCCAGGCTTACTCAGGTCGTCTACAAAATCACTGGCATGCACTTGTGCTAACACTTCACTTAGCGTATGAGGCGACACTGAAAGTCGTCGTCGTCGTCTCTTTGATTCTTCTGGTTTCTCCTCAGCAAGGTGTGATCATGATTCGAAATTTGATTTTGCTAGGGTAAACACTGTCTACATATATATATATATATATATATATATATATATATATATATATATATATATATATATAGAGAGAGAGAGAGAGAGAGAGAGAGAGAGAGAGAGAGAGAGAGAGAGCTTCTCACCTTAAGAGAAAATATTCATTCAGCTTTCAGTCTGCTAAGATGGAACAACAGATCGCCCTTCTCGTCAGAGATTTACAGAGAGTCATTAGAAAGAATACTTCCAATAAGACTACGGACTACTTCACTCGAGATAAAAGTCAAGATACTTGCTATGTCTGTCAAGAGAAAGGACACTGGGCTCCAGAATGTCCACAGCGTCAAAGAACCAACCACTAAGACAGGAGAAAAGAGAGACACAAGTCAAGATACCTGTTATCGATGTCAAGAAAAAGGGCATTGGTCTTCAGAGTGTCCCTAGAAGAAAGAGAACAAGAAGAAAGAGCGTTCTTCAGAAGCATAAACAGAAAAAGAACCCATACCAGTCAATAAATTCAAGAAGACAAGACAAGGAGAAGAAACAGAAGTAGAAAAGGAAGAATCCATGCCAGTGAATAAATTCAAAAGAGAAAGACTTTGAAAGAAAGACGAACATGGACGCTGTGTTATGAAATGTCATTGTGATTCTGATTTCAAGAGAATATACCAAAAAAGAAAACGTGTCTCTTTGTCTTGATTTTTTTTCTTTTAGTGTGGATAAGATACTCGAACACACTCACACACACACACACACACACACACACACACACACACACACACACACGCACACATACACGCACACACACACACACATTGTATCATGGAAGGATTCAAGTTTTATTTGATTTGGCAATCATTGAGTAGTATCCCGTTTCTAAGATATATAGGTCGCCCTGAAAAAGACCGTCGGCAGTTTTTTTATACTTATGAAAATGGTATCATCTCATCAGCTTTAACTGACTTAATCCTTTTCCACGGCCACGTCCTACTCCTGCTAATGCTGTTGCTGCTTTGGTAGTGGTAGTAGTAACTGATCTTGGATCGTGAAGGTCTCTTTCTCTTTGGTTCAGCTAAAGAAGTCTGATATATTTCTCTCTGATATTTTACTTCCACAAAAATGTCTTGTAACAGATTGACCGTTTTGCTTTCATTCTCTTCACTGTTCAAAGTCTTCTCTTCTTCTTCTTGCTTTCTTTTGACCTCTTGTTGTTGTTGTTGTTGAACAGATACTTGTTCTTCTTCTTTCTGAAGTTGCAAAAAACTCTCCAAGTCTTTCTTCTGTTTTTTCTGAAATCATCATACACTGGTAATAATGGAGAAGGAGGTGAAGGTGATACTACCGCCTCAGGCGAAAATTCTTGCGGAGATGAAAAAAAATCAGCCAAAGCTAAATTGAAGTCATCCTCTTCTGAAGGAATACTGGCTACAGCAGCAGTAGTAGTAGTAGTAATCACTGTACTATCACTCCGAGTAAACGATGTTTCCGCGGCAGGCGCACCCCAATACGTTGTCTTCGTTTCAGCTATAGGTATTGTCCTTGAACTGTTCCGCAATGGTAAATCGTAGGTACGCTGGTGTGCATATATATTGAAAGTGACGTCACGCATCAGCTGTCTTCTGATTGGAGGAGGGACAACACGTTCTGACTGATTTATGTTACGCGCGCTCTGATTGGTGGACTATTTAAATCCGTTTCGATCAGGTCCTAGACTATATATACAGATGCATTGTCACATTGTATCACCTATTCTCAAAACAACCCGTCAAGATGTGGACAAATATAGAATCGTCAACCATCGTTAGCAGTATGCTGTTCAACCCCGAATACATAGTCTATATGAAGGCATTGTGGGTCATAACGAAGACAGCCATTTGGAAACGAAGGATTTACATGGAGAGACAAGGATGCCTGAAGAGGCTCTTACTCTACGACACAGCTGTCGGAAGAAGTTTGAGGAGAAGAACAGCGATTACCATCAATCAGAGCAAAATTACTACTTCATATATGCATATATACATGATTGGAGTATATCTATTTTATGTTTGAAATCAACAAATAAACCCTTTATTATCTTGAATGTTATTCCTCGACACAACTAGTTTTGACTATACATTAATGCCGTGCCAACTTGTAAACAACGAGGCATTATCTCTTGATACTGATATTATTACTCTCAGCTAAACTCACTTTAACCTCAGTGAATTTTTTAAATTCAATACAATGTAGCTTTTAATTTCTTGTATGTTGTGTAAAAAATGTTAATTTATTATTTTGTTTCTTGCGCAAGAATTATATATATTGTGTAGTGTTGTTGAATCCCCTACAACGGTTGGTTGGTGTCAAAATTACTCGTCATTAGAACTGTCTATATACTTACTACTAATATAATGTTGTTGTTTTTTTTTTTTTTTTTTTTTTTTTTTTTTTGGGGGGGGGCGGTTGTCAGAACGCATGATTTGTTAGCACAACTATAGCCCTATCAAATATGCTCAGGAAAGTCGGAAGTAATTAAGTTTTCGAAGAGAAGTTTAATTTGTAAATTTGTAATAAAATGCAAGTGAACGATCACATCGTTTGATTGTTGCATTAATTCTAGGTCCGTTGGTATATTTTTTTTTACCACGTTCAACGAAGTTGGCGAGAGATATTAAAAACGGGTCCGATTCGTCAGTCCATCATTGTGTCCATCATTTCGTCCGTCAAAGTTTCTTTTCCGTACAGCAACTCTAAAACTGCTCGAGATTTTTTCAAACTCGGTACATATATCAATTATACAGAGAACTTTTCAAAGTTAACATTTTTTGACGTTGCCATGAAAACAAATCGCCAAATTTTATCGTTGGAAACAAGTTACAAATGGACACTTTCCGGCTGTTTCCAGGGGGTAATTTTAAAACCACTGAAGATATCGTTGTTAAACTAGATTTACATGTCAAGCTAGTCGCCTACATATGCCACTTACTATATATATATATATATATATATATATATATATATATATATATATATATATATATATATATATATATATATATATATATATATATATATATATATATATATATATATATATATATATATATATATATATATATCTTAGTGTTTACAGTTCTGGCGTTCCCATGTAAACATGTTGTAAGTTCGCCAAATTAGATCGTTTCCGGAGCGTAACTCCAAAGCGCGTGACTGTTCGACCTAAATTTATGCACAAGAAATGACTATATTTGTTTAACTTTTTATTCAAATATATCAAACATTAGACTGTAGTGGGAACAACTCCGCTGCTGTATACGTTGTCAATTCTGTCTGTGAATAATTCAGCAGAAACTGAATTGGCACAAAACTGTGCATGGTCTGACAGCGATGCTACCAACAGAACAGTAATATAACCGTTGAATAAAGTGGAAGAGGTGGACTGAATGGTGGTATCTAGCAGAAACTACACAAAGCCCACAGAGAATATTTCAGTGTGTCACAGAGTAACTGTAATGACTTTATCCAGGGGATTATGTAAGCTCATTCTAATGCACTGCCACTTGATTGCTTGGGAAATTGTTTAACCAAATAGAATCAGTGCCCAAGAGAGCAGTTACGGAGCAGCTGTGATCCCTTAAGGAATGAAATGGAAAGGAAACACCCGCAGTGACCAATGTGATACTGAAACTATGCAGATCTCTGACAAAGGAATGAAATGGAAAGGAAACACCCACAGTGACCAATATGATCTCTGACAAAGGAATGAAATGGAAAGGAAACACCCACAGTGACCAATGTGATCTCTGAAAAAGGAATGAAATGGAAAATAAACACACACAGTGACCAATGATACTGAAACTATGCAGATCTCTGACAAAGGAATGAAATCGAGAGGAAACACCCACAATGACCAATGTGATCTCTGACATAGGACTGAAATGGAAAGGAAACACCCACAGTGACCAATGTGATACTGAAACTATGCAGATCTTTAACAAGGGAATGAAATCGAGAGGAAACACCCACAGTGACCAATGTGATACTGAACTATGCAGATCTCTGACAAAGGAATGAAATGGAGAGGAAACACCCACAGTGACCAATGTGATACTGAAATTATGCAGATCTCTGACAAAGAGTGATGCGTGATTAAAATAATTTTCAGTTTAGACATGGTGAACAGAAAGTGTAAATTCCAGTATAACTGATATACTAAATAAGTTATGTCACTCTAATGCATAGGTATCAAAATCGTTTACTATCAATAGCGATTGATGGTAACATCTAAACCAGGTGGTACGTATATTAACCATACTAGCTTTCTGTAGCTGCATAACATCAAAGCCTCACGAATCACATAAGTGTCGCAGTTAATGCGTGTAAAATGTACATAAATGTCGCAGTTAATGCGTGTAAAATGTACATACATGTCGCAGTTAATGAGTGTAAAATGTACATAAGTGTCGCAGTTAATGCGTGTAAAATGTACATAAATGTCGCAGTTAATGCGTGTAAAATGTACATATGTTTATGCGTGTAAAATATACATAAATGTCGCAGTTAATGTGTGTAAAATGTACATATGTTTATGCGTGTAAAATCTACATAAATGTCTCAGTCAATGCGTGTAAAATGTACATAAATGTCGCAGTTAATGCGTGTAACATGTACATAAATGTCTTAGTTAATGCGAGTAAAATGTACATCAATGTCTCAGTTAATGCGTGGAAAATGTACATACATGTCGCAGTTAATGCGTGTAAAATGTACATAAGTGTCCCAGTTAATGCGTGTAAAATGTACATAAATGTCGCAGTTAATGCGTGTAAAATGTACATATGTTTATGCGTGTAAAATATACATAAATGTCGCAGTTAATGCGTGTAAAATGTACATATGTTTATGCGTGTAAAATGTACATAAATGTCGCAGTTAATGCGTGTAAAATGTACATATGTTTATGCGTGTAAAATGTACATAAATGTCTCAGTTAATGCGTGTAAAATGTACATAAATGTCGCAGTTAATGCGTGTAACATGTACATAAATGTCTTAGTTAATGCGAGTAAAATGTACATCAATGTCTCAGTTAATGCGTGTAAAATGTACATAAATGTCGCAGTTAATGCTTGTAAAATGTACATATGTTTATAGAGGATCAGTAGTCTTTACTGTGAACATATATCTCAGTCTGAACACGAATCACATAAATGTCGCAGTTAATGCGTGTAAAATGTACATATGTTTATGGAGGATCAGTAGTCTTTACTGTGAACATATATCTCAGTCTGAATTAATACTGCGGAAACAAAATATGTACATGAAGGATACGTTCGTAAATGTTCAATGTCTTAACTTCGTACGATACTATCGTAAGCAACTAAGTTCACAACAGTTGATAAGGGATGCATATCCTATAAATAAGTCCAGAGTATATGATACAGTCCTCTCCTCGATAGCAAATTCTAGAAGCAAGCAATTATAATAGTAAGTAATAATTAAACAAAGCGCTTGAAGCAAACAACTTTGAAGGCGTAAATCATAATTTAAATTTTGATGCTCAAATATAGGTCCTGTACAAATAATAAGGCACATGTACTGATAAAAGTATGTATAGTTCTAACAATGTACATATTCCATGTGAAGTCAGACGCAAAAAACACATACGATTTCCTGCAGAATCATAAGTCGATCCAAACTGAATAAATTGCACATCCAAAGAATATGTGGCACTGGATAATAATACGCACCATAGCATGTAGTACAAAGACACATCAAAAAGTATATATCCAGCACCGAATTTGGTTTCCATTCATAAATGAACTGAATATTCCTTAAAGCACAATAGCTCCACTTATGCACACAATGTATTTGAATATCATACAATACATGAAATGGATATCTCTTCCACTATGGGAAATGATCCATCCAGTATCAACGTTTCCTTTGGATATACACTTGAAGTGTTAAATCTGTGCTTTAGGAAAAGGTAGGAGTGCGCAATGGTTTTCTGAAGCGCACAAACCGACATCTGTGATGTACGAATATAGCGGGTGTAGCAGTCAGAGTCTTTATCATGTGATCCTACAGATGTGCTACTGCTGCTAACGTGGCAGCACCAACACGAAAGAAATGGGAGGAATCCAAACCTAGCCGTCAATAAATGAATCTAACGTTGCTAATAAAGAAAAAAAAAGTTTCTGGATATGGCTTGGCCTCTACCGGTTATGAAGACATTATCGTTTGGATTCTATGTTTGTTGTCGTTGAGTCGGCGTATATTCTTTTAGTCAAGTAAATGGGCAGACGGGTTCCCTCGTGCAGT
This sequence comes from Margaritifera margaritifera, assembly GCA_029931535.1. NCBI lineage: Eukaryota > Metazoa > Mollusca > Bivalvia > Unionida > Margaritiferidae > Margaritifera > Margaritifera margaritifera. The sequence continues at coordinate 1,696,739 of JAQPZY010001628.1, forward strand.
ATAGCTGGATAGAAACACCTCTGCGAAAGAGATCTGTTTTTGACGACAAGAGCTTTATCGTAGAAGAATATGTACCCAGTGCACACACTAACTGCACGATAAGTTCTATCGTGAAGTTAATTTGTGCATTGAGGACATATTCTTCTACGATACAGTTGGGCTTTAAATGTGTACTTGCAAAAATGCTTCAAAAATAGCCGAAATTCGGTATATTTTTCCTACCTTTGTATTGACAAAAGAATTTTCCTACAGCTACACTCGTATCCAGATTGAAGTACCTTCATTTGCCTTTCTCTAGACGAAACGGCTAAACGTTTCTAAATTCATCTCAAACATTTGGTACACATTTTTGCTGTCTGAAACTGGGCGTTCACTCTGAGCGAATAGTTTCGCATTCGAACGCTGTGGTAATCACACTGGATTAGATACTTGCAGTACTAGTATCTAGGTAAACACTGAATGCTTAAATGTAACTGATTTACACTGGATCATCGCCATCGCGTTTGGGCGATTGCGCGATTGGCTCCAGCATGATTGCGCAAACAGAAGAGGTGAAAAGTAGAATACTAAGATTTGTATCAATGGGTGTACATTTGTATACAAAGTTGCTGACAGATATAAGAGAGCAAAAAGAAGGTGAAAAGGAAATTATAAAATCTGTATCTAATGGTGTCGAAAATATACGAAACAGAACATCTCCTCACCTAAAGCTGTATCACTTAAATGTAGAAAAGAAAACCGAAATTTACTCACAGTTTTAATTATTTGAATGGCTATTGTGAAATGAATGAACTTCACAAATAAAAAAATTAATAAATAAATCTGCACAAAAGGTTTCTTCGTCAATTTTTTAAGAGAATACCTGCGATTTTAATCATTATATTTATCAAATGGAACCGTGTTTTTACGATCATTCAGTACTTTATTAACAATGCTTTTTCAAAAAATGACTGAGGTTAGTTTTAGAATCGAAAACAGTACAATATAATCTGAATATAAATAGGTTTTAAAATCACATGTGCAAGTATAAAATAATTTAATTTTTTTATGAATGAAAGAGATATAAATATTTTTCCTGTTGTCAAACTTTTATCATAATGGGACCAATCAAATAGAAGACATTTACTTGAATTGCATATATCCAGCCAAATTATAACCTTTGTTGTACATTAGGAGACCACTTCGTTTGTATTCCAAAAATTTCTTTATTTTAAAAAATAATAAATCTCACACGAAACTTGTGTTCCTTTGTTACATATATCATTTATTCCATGAAGAAATTTACAGAAACGGGAGGTTATACTCTTTTTCTTCGAGCCTGTACTTCATTTTTACAAACAGAGGTGGGTTAAGCTGAACCATGCTAAAGAAACCGTACGATACTCGTAAAGAGGTCCTCTTCAATTCTATTTGCAATACACGGAATATTTACAAATTTCGGCGACGAACTACATTTAAGCAAGCAATGATCCATTGTATTGGATCACGTGGTGACAAAAGAAACCTTCTAACTGAAATCTAATACATGCAATTGATCTTGAACTTCGGGTTATTCAAGTGATTGAGAAAAAGCCCTTTTGTGATACCTAACGCTTCATTGACCGCTATAGTAAACCAGTCAGCCAATTCACTTACGAGAAATAGGAAATATTTTTCCTTTCAAAAATAAGGTTGTTAGATATGGCCATCCCTAGACAACGTGATTTATCATAAGTGACTGTGTAAATTTGAAAGAACACCAGGAAGCTGTGGTCAACCGGACGTTAAACGAAGAGCTCTGCAAAAATATTTCAAGGGATTGTTTTGACTTGTACCCAATTCAGTAACAAAAGGATCTTCCTATAATCATGATCTTAAATCCGGTGAGTATAACCTGTATTATCGGTACAATACCACGAGTAGATCATATGATCATATTATTACAGGATAGTTGAGAATAAATTGATACTTTAACAGTTTAATACCTTATTAAGCCATGTTATGATGTAATCTCTCTCTCTCTCTCTCTCTCTCTCTCTCTCTCTCTCTCTCTCTCTCTCTCTCTCTCTCTCTCTCTCTCTCTCTCTCTCTCCTTTAACGAAGTTGCATTCATTGTCAGTCATTCCGGCCAGTAAGACAAGATATTCAGCTTTTGATACATAGGACCAACTAATGATTTAAAAAAATCAAACTTTTTAAAATACATTTTTGTTCATCTTTTGGATAAAGGATGGGATAGGCCTCAAATCTGTCTTTTGAAATTTCGTTTAAAGTGGCAGGATCCGGTTGTTCATTTGGTCTGGGTTATTATTTTAGCATAATTATGTACTTATGTAGATGTACTTTTTGAAATAATAATAATAATAATAAAATGAGTCAATTATGGATGGTATACTAAGAGAAAATAATTGCAGTCTTCTTTATGACACACTCCAAGATCTGCTTTGTCAGGTTTTAATTTCATAAGATCATCAAAAAATGGTGTATGTGTTTCTTACTGATAATTATAACAACACCAAAAAAAAAAAAAAAAAAGTTTATACTTTCCCCGTTAGTAAGGTATTAACCATTAATATAAACACTTACTACAAGCTATAGATGTGAAGCATGAAAAAAGTATTTTTTTCCCCTCGGCAAGCAAGTCTATTGATATACATGCGTCATACGTCATCTTTCACTCCTCTAAAGATAATATCTCGTCCCACCCCTTAAAAAAGAAATATACGCGTGGAATAACTTCGGTGCCATGCAGTTCAATAATTAGATTAGTGCAACAGATTTTACCGGCATCATCTTGTATTTCTCCACGATTGAGAGTTTCTATTAATTCATTCCTCCCTCTTTGAAAATATTTATTTAGTGACAAATCAAACAAATAGGAAAACATTCGGAACATAGTTCTGCATCCAAAACACACTATTCATCCCCCACCCCTTTTTATTATAACAAAATATAAAAAAATAGGGTCTATGTGGTCTTTTTGGGGCGACCTGTATTGGATCATCTCGGATGTTGACCTTTGAAATCACGTTTTGCTCTGGAAATTTACCAGAGATGTGTTCTTTGTATTATTCTGCTTGTTCCGCAATCTTTGTTCTTATTACATACTTTCAATCAAGTTCCATTCATTCAATTTTCATTTAGTGTAACTACTGAATATGTCAACATTTTGTTTACAGAAAACATGGCTTAGGCAGACGCTACTGGCAAGGAAATCAAACTCACGATAGGCCCTATTGCAGATTTTTTTTTAGAGCCGCCAATTCTGATATTAGAGAGGACATTGGCTGTAGACCGAGTGACAAAATCGGTTTCAATTTCGCTGACATAAAAATAAAATCGCAAAAACTGGTTTAACTGTCGCTTGAAAGAACAGAGACACATATTTTGTAGGAACCAAAGTTCATTGTATATCAAAAACCACAGATCCCCTACTTGAAAGAAAAAGAATGTTTTAATAACGGTAACACACAATTTCGTACACAGAAGTAGATACTTCATCGGCAAACGAGAAAGAGTACTAGTATCTTTGCCGCCATAAAAACGTTAGCAGCCATGGAGACATTACCGGCCATGCGACGTAACAAATGCATTTACGTCACCACTAGTATGTGACGTCAAAAAGAAGTAAGCATGAATGGGATTCAATAATTGATAATTTACAATAAACTAAGTCTTTTAATCGTTCGCATGAAGATGAATAATTTAATTTTAATATTTTAGCATTGTGTTACGGATTTTATTTCAATGCCTGGGTACAAAACAACGTCGTTTATGTCTTCATTTGGTTTAAAGTATACAATAAATAAGTTATTGAATTTGTACTGAAAAATATTCGTATGGACCAATTGTTTTGGCGGGCCGACTCACAAGCTCGTCGGCCATTGCCAAACAATTCGTCCACACATATATTTTTCTGTGCAAATTCAATAACTTATACACATTAGACACACATTTGTCTCTTTAATTCTTGAAAGGTGAAGCGCAATTTTGTCTGGAAACATCTGAAGTCCCGTGAGAATTTATTGATCGAAGCAAATCACTAGTCTAGATCTCTTAAGGGGATCCCAGATAACAATTAAAAACTTGTTGGCAGTGTGGGAATTTGCTCTGGTCTTAGCTGTGAATTATTGAATAATAAATCTCGGTCAGAGAGATAAACACATTTGTAAGTGTTTAAAGTGGACTACTGATGCCTTAAATATGATGCAAAATGAAAATACAGCAATCACATGCATTGGCTGCTCCTTCATAACATGAGTTTATGAAAAACAAAATTCTGATTTTCATGTAAAACAGTGATCGAGTTCTTACGACTTATCAAATATGTTAACCTGAGCCAAGGAAATGAAACAGTCTGGCAAGAATTTATTCTAAGGACTGCTTTCACTCATCATATAAACTTTGTGTACTGATTGCTTTAGATACTGGCATTTATAGACTGGTCTACACTTAAGTCTTTGTTCATAGATATTACAGTGTTATAGGGAAACGTAGATTTACTGCACTGCAGGCTTAATATTTAAGAGATTACTGCTGCCACACAATCAATGTCCACATTTGCAAGTACACCAGATAGCTCACATGAATATGCCATCATCTTCTCCCTCCTCCTTCTACTCCTCCTCATGCATTGGGTTCGCTTGTTCCATATTGTCACATGCCTCCCCAATGTCGGAACAGCCACATATGTCATTGCAGCTAAACCCTGCTTTCGACAGGTGCACCTTGCTGTCTGGCATATCCTCTTGGTACAGCCACACTTCACCAAATGAAGTAAATATTTTGGTGTAGGAAGTTGCATGGTCATGACTGGAACCCACTCTTCTCCTTCTAATTTCCAGCCATGTTCTTGCGGTGACGGGATCTCAGGGTTTACCGTGGTGTCATTGTTCCAGATAATTGCCTGGTAGTGAGCTCGTACAATTGCTTGATATAGTGTGAATCTTGTGTAGGTGGTAGCCTTTCCGATTGTGTCTGCTTCTTTGCGAACAACCACCACTTCATCCTCTCAACCTTTGAAATCTGAGTTTGAGGTAGGTACACATTACAGATGAACTGCTCGATAGTAGCAAAGGTGTCATTAGTAGGCACTGAGGTTGTGCCCATGCTTTCAAATGCAGTTATGCTGTCATCGCTGGTATCTTGGAAACCCTTCCAGAAAGCTAGTTTTCTATTTCCGGCAAAACTGCCTGTATTGTCCGCACCACTGATGGCATGGAATTCTAGCAAGGTGGCAGCCTTGCTAGGTCCAAGGGCTTCATAGATACGTCTTAGTGGGATGACACGGCGTCCCTGACCAGTTCCAGTTACAAAGTTGGTGTATTTGCATAATTATATATACCGTCGGATAGACAGCACAAAGACGTAAGTATCTGGTGAGTGAATGCTGATGCTGGAAGCCACACAGGCTGTTACATCAGCGGCATGCAGTAGCAGCTTTGTATCGGCTTTTTCTTGATGACTTTGAAGGTAGCTCATATCCCTGTGAGTTGCTCTGCACTGAGACCCCCATGCCACCATCATGTGCTTCTCATTTGTGTGTGCCTTCTCCAGCATCTTCTCAACCAGGTAGCAGGTGAGTTCCATCTTCGTAGTCACATCTGACAAGAGTCGCTTCATGGGTTCCTTTGCTATGTTTGCTGTATCCGTTATATGATGGGATATTGCTGGCTGGCTTCCTTGCCTGCTGGCTTTCCACGACCAGAGTCTGTCATGTCTTCTGTGTCATTGCTGGTTCTGCCGTGTCCTTCGGCGTGCTCATTTGTGTCAGGCACTATGTGTTCCCCATTGGACAGCTTTTCAAGTATGACCATCAGACTCATTTTCACTTGGCAGTGAAGCATTGCTCCATCAGCTGCAAAAATCGACGTTGGCACAACTGAGAGCTTGTGCCTCCCTACAGTTTCCTCTATGTTGATTTCTGGCTTTGACTTGGATATAAACAGCATGCAAGCAAACATATTTCTGTCTTCTTTCAACTCAGCCATCTTGTCTCCGGTGTCCACTCTCCTATGCTTCCATGTGCTTCTCCAGATCTTTAGTTGAAGTTTCTTCACTTAAGCCCAGCAGGTTGGTCGTCCCTGACTTGATGCGGTTCGAGACAAATTCGTCAAGTAGCTTGCTGCCAAATGTCTTTTGTCCACAGAAATCTTTCTTGACCTCAGGCATGACTGCCTTTGTCACCAAGTTGAATTGCTCACCACAGTCCTCTGTGAATGGACCAATAGTTTCTGAAGCAATTATGTGTAAGGGATTTTTGCATGATGTTCCGTTTTTGCAGAATAAGCACAGATCCTTGTTTTAAGAGACTGACTGAAAGTAAGTGAAGGTGCCACTACCGGATGAGTGACTGGAATATGATTCTTATCTGGTACCCTTGGACGCCATTCGCATTTCATATCGTTCTTTAGCTCTACAGCACATTCCTATATTGACTGTGTCTTGATAGCACTTACTGTACCATGTGGCACGTCTTGATTTAAAAGTGACATCACCAAGGCGTCTGCTTATCTCAGGATGGTCTTTATCGCCACAGTGAGCATGCTCTCTGATGAAGTTCAGTACTTTCTTATGGGCACATGGTTTTTCCACAAGTGCCTCACCTGTCTCTGTTTGGCAGATGATGCCGAGCGAGTAGTTGGTGTCATACCTTGCCACTTTTGCAGCTGGTACTTGAACTTGAGCTTCTGTCTCCATAATGGTAGAAGATAAGTGCCGTTGTGGAATGTTCGTGCAAAGAGAATGTTAGTTTTTGCAAGAGAAAACCCATCACACAAGCATGTACTCTACAGGGATCAAGGATCTAGTCTATACAGCTCAGGGTGATTTCTGTACTGTTCATGCTGTTTATGTTTGATGATGCATGTGCTCCCACCACCACAGCGGTCACATGCAACATTCAAGAAATACATGGAGGTTAGATGTCACACAGCATTATACACCAGCTAAAATACATAATTTACACAGATGTAGAGTGTATATATTGAGTAGAGCAGAAATGACATTGGATGCAATCTGAAACACATATTGAGCAAACGGATGAATTTATCAGGTTAAGTTTGTACAAAATATGACGCGATAATGCACATATCAAGCGCACTGACTCATCACCATGACCAGCGCAGATTCCCAGACTGCCAACACATTTTTGTTGTTCTTTAGGGTCTAGTTAAGACATCTAGACTAGTGGCTTGCTTTAATCACAAAATTCCCACGGGACGTTATTTTATGGAACATGTTACCTGATTAATTTATAGATATGAACATGACGGAGATTTTGATCCACACCGTGGAGCGTAGCTTGTCGGGCTAGCGTATTGGTACCGGGTGGGTGATAACGAATAACCTGAGTAATCTTGGAGACGCACAATGCCTCACCGCCTATTTCTCGTTTACTCTCGTTTTGGAATCAGAACCTGTCCCGAAAATCATAAATCTTTTGAGCTTGGGTTTGATTATCAGCCAACAAATATGATGCAACAACAGTAAATTTACTTACGATTGGTTGAACACAAATTTCAAGTTCAAACTCAAGTGTTGTATGATATCTGTATTCTGGAACATTTTGAGCAACAACTCAAGCTCGAGGTTAAAACCCCAAAATAGATATGATATTTCAGATGTACCTACATTTTGGAAATTAGGCAATCTATTAGAGGGAGAGAAATCTGAAAGTTCTGTGATTCTAGCTTTATTCTAATTAAAGTTATAGACCGTCACAGCTTGGGAAATTGAGCTTAAGCTTGAGATCCTTGATCAAAAAGGTCCGAGAATACGGAGCGTGGACTAATGTGGGAGGTCCTCATTGCCTTTGCTTTCTAATTAAAAGTGGGAAATCGTTATTCTGGAAGTCCGTTAGTAGTGTTTTATGGTGTACACGTAATGCCACAAAACTCATCCTATAAAGTTGGTGACAAGGTATTCAAACATTTGGGTACGATTCTGGCTTGTAATTGTGATCAGTTATTTCTTCATCCATCCCCAGAGGATAGTGATTGGATGGGATGGGATTGTGGTGGTGGAACGGGGTGAATAACTAGATGTGTGTGGAAAGATGCTGCTTTGCTGAAGGTTTTTAAAGTCTTGGATGATACAAATTTACTAGATACCATGTGTGACTGAAAATGATCGCCATAGTCTTGGATGATACAAATTTACTAGATACCGTGTGAGACTGAAATTGATGGCCATAGTCTTGGATGATACAAATTTACTAGATACCGTGTGTGATTGAAAATGATGGCCTTAGTCTTGGATGATACAAATTTACTAGATACCGCGTATGACTGAAAATGATGGCCATAGTCTTGGATGATACAAATTTACTAGATACCGTGTGTGACTGAAAATGATGGTCAGAGTTGAACCTACTAGTCTGCATTGTATTCTACGAAAAAGGATCTGGGTATAATTTAAAATGTCATGCATTTTGCTTAATGGACAACCTTTAACTGCCAGCTGGGAAATTGAATGTTAAAGTGTACAAGGTTTAGTCCCCATGTTAAATCCCTCTATTCGTCTACCAACATATATCTTATCATCGTATAATAAATAAAGCAGTATGTGATTCGTATATGGACGACGCTGTTGTTCGTGAATACTTCCAGACAAATAACTTCCCGATAGTTTTAGTTGATGTATTTGTTGTAGAATTCATCATTAGCACGTATTCACAAGAAAGGGCACTGAGGAATTATACCTCTTCAACAATGTAAACACGACCAAGAAGAAATTTTCTTCCTTCAAAAATTTACCATCTGTGGAATTTAGACCTTTGTATATTCATAAAAGTTGAAAAAGAAGCCCGTGTTTTAAAAGAAAATCAAAATTGCCTATTGTTGACAATCTATATGGGTTACATAGTATTTCACAATGATGATAACGGCATCACGAGCCAAAATCCATCAGTTATTCAAAATACAAAGTTGGATGTAATTGAGGATGTATATGAAGTATGTATATATAGCACTATACGACACTATGTTTTGTTATGCAAGGCTATGCTGTACTGCACTAGAATATGAGACAACCCTACAGTCTACTCTACTACAATATAGCATAATATACGATCACAGGTCAAACACAGTAATATGTCACAATGTTACATTTTCTTTCATATGACTTAGGTCTTTAAGGTAGGGGCTTGACTGTGGTACGGGACACAGCATCTACCGTCTATACTTGCTTGTTAGTTAGGTCCAACTGCAAACAGCAGATCTGTGTCTATGCAGTTGTTAGGAGTAATCAGCAGAACAAACAACGCCGACCCTGATCTGCTGTTCATTATGCGACGACAGATCAGGGTCTATGTTGTTTGCAATTGGACCCGATTTATAAGCGAGTATATAGGTAGGTATAGTGTATACCCTGGCAAATTTATAAAAATACCTCCAGAAGTTCAAAAGTTAAAGACCAGACATGGAAACGCGTGACAAAAGCTATGTGACGCGCCGCCGTTTCATGTAGTATACCTGGGTAAAGTTCCATTTTAAAGATCTCTAGAAGTTCAAAAGTGTCAGACCCGACACGGAAACATGTCACACTGAAATAGATCACAGAGTTACATTTTTCCTGTCATGACGTTGACCGTTAACCTAGATACCTGCTTTTAATACACGACACGCCGTCTAATTGGAATGTATATTTGAATTAAATTTGTTTTAATCAAAATATCCCCAAAGCTAGCAAAGTAATCCATCTCCAGTAGTTCAACATTTACAGCCCAAACACGGAAACAAATGGCAAACTGGCATTCTTCCTTCCTATGATATTGACCTAAATTTAGGGACCTCACTATGATTCGTGACAGATCGTCTAGTCATGCCTTGTTAAAGCTTTATCAAAATTCCTATGACTTGCAAAGTTTTTAACCGGACAAAAAAAGTTTAAGGGACGGACAATGCCGGAGCATAATACGCCCCGTCAATATTGTATTACACCAGGTCACGATACACCCTGCTCTGCGTTGCAAAAGCTGTCTGGTACGGTATGTGAATCAAACTGAATTATGCACATGAAGCGTTCCATTTGCGCTGTAACATTTCGATGCAATTTGCATCGATTTCATTTCTGACTGACGTAATACTGGTATTCATTCTGAAGAGTATTTACAAGAACTCCGAAACCTGATTGCTGGGATATTTTGTAAAACCCCGTTACTAGTATGTCTATGTTGAAATACTCCTTTGACGTTAAATGACGTAATTAGATAAACGTGTGACAAAATGATGGATGGAACATTATCTGTCATAATTACGTTTTAGGCGCGACTTCCGGTCAGTTCATAACTGAGTCCAGTACCTATTTGATGCCTTTATGTATGTGTTTTAAAGTCTCATTATCAAAGAACGACAATGAAACCGTGGTATGTAATTTCATGACGAAAGTGTTCTGTGGGCTTCAATGATCAACTGCCATCGACAAGAGCATCACGTACTTCGAGATTGTAAATTCTTCTCTGTCAGTTGGGTCCCAAACGGTTTATGAAGATTGTAGTGTTACTCAAACTTCAAAATTAACAGATTAAAACAGGAAAAGAAAACAGTAGTAGTTTTCATTTCATGCTTTAGAAGGTTTGTTTTCCCTACAGCTGTAAAATATTTTAATATATGTGCACAAGTTATGAATATTTCTGATGGCAAAAAACTGAAAATCTGTTTTAAAATGATATACATGGAATGTAATAACCTTCAGTAACATTCTTGATAGTGTTACCTGCAAAGGACATATAGAAATGACAAAGATATACACTTTTCCTAATCACTTTTTGGCGTCGATTTTTGCAGACTCTGGTAAGTTTCGAAGATACAATGATGAGAATTATGTTTCAGACACAGAAACAATGATGATGATAATGATAACGCTTTTTTAAATAAAAGTGTAGGGAATATTGCAATACCCCAACCCAGTCTGTTTGTCTGTACGTTTGTCCTCTCCTCCAATTGTTTATATCTTCCTCCACTTGGATCCCTGTAAGGGAGTTAAAAGGTACAATGTACGAAATTTTAAATATAAAATTTACATTTCAGTGGCATTTTCGAATAATAAAAAAAAAAATTATATCTGCAGTCATAGTCATTGTAGAATGTTATGTGTGTATGCATATACATAGCAAATCTAGAAGCCAAGAAAGCTTAAGGCAAACTATAATATCAAAAGACACAATGACGCAGAGAAAATTTAGTTTTCTATGTCCTGGAGGAATCCAGAGGTGAAAAATGGTAAGACGAGGAGACTAAAATTAGATCGTACATTAGCAACAAACTGAAGATTGACGATGCAACTATATCTGTTGAAAGGGCCTACTGCCAATTGTCTTAATCAAAGATGGTCTTGATATAGATGTATATGGCCTGTTCGAACTTTTTGTTTTATTCTATGCTGATGACTTAGTTATATTACTGAAACTTCAATCGAAATGCAAAGATTACCTAATCAAGCTTAAATCATACAACGACGAATGGGAATTAAAAATTAATCTGGATAAAACGCATGTTATAGTTTGTTGATAAGGTTGGCTATCTGCGGAAGTATGAGAAATGTTTTTGGGGTTTTTTTTGGAAATCATCACCTGAAAGTTGCTTCGGATTATAAACATCTTTACACAGTTTTTTCGTCACGTGGTGTCTGGCATAAATGCTAAAAGTCTTTTCAGAACAAGCTTCACAAATATTATTTTCAGTAAAAAGTGAATTGTTGAAGTTTAAGGTTTTCATTCTTAAGATAGTGCCTTTTTTATCTTGGGGGGGGGGGGCTGAAATCTGGGGAGTTAGTCATGTTCCTGATATTGCGAAAATTCATACAAAAAAAAACTGCAAATAAGATGTACTGTTAACTGTTTGTTATGGGAGAGTTAGGAGGAATTAGTCTTAAATCCATGTATATCATAAAACCGATTAAATACTTATTAGTATTGCTTAAAATGTCAAGTAGTCGACTTCCTTAACGTTGTTACAATATGCAACTTACATGGTCTAACACAAACAGTTGTAAGTGTTGGGTTCATAAAATTGAACATGTATTTTATACCGCTGGTTTTGGAGAAGCTTGGCATAATCAAGGTGTAGGAGCTGAAAACGTTTTTCTGAATTTATTTAAACAAAGCCATGTTGATATTGATATACAAACATAGTGAAGTAAAGAAAACGAGTTGGATAGATTGAGAGTTTAAAAATTATTTAAGAATGATTTATAAAAGAAAATCATATATAGACATTATTGAAAGAAAACTAATTGTACTGAAATTTATTTTGTAAATTAACAGGAAGCTGTCTGAATCTTAGAGTAAACACAGGGATATATGATCATATTTCTTACTATAAAAGAAAATGTACATTTAGTGCCAGTGATGTCAAAACTGAATATCATTTTGTTTCTCTCTGTAAAGCATTCTAACTTCAGCGTCAGGTGTATTTACCTATTTTTTTTTATGTATCCAACTGAAGAAAAATTTATATCTGCTCTGTGTTGCAAAAACAAATTTGTATTACATTTCAATTGAAAATTTCTTTTATATGAAGCATATAAAGGATCTATGAGATTCTCATGTATAGTGCAATAGATACGAATCACTAAGACTCATCCTGCTCTTACTCGCTAGATATTATTATTATTGTATTATTGCATCTTTAATTTGGGCCTGTAGCATACATTACAGATTTCGATTTTCATTAATAGATCAACAATGTATGTATGTATGTATGTATGTATGTATGTATGTATGTATGTATGTCGTCTAACAGCACACCAGCACAATCCTGGTTATATAGTGCCAAGTAAGTTTAGGCATAGTCCAAAAAGGCATACAAAACAAAGATAAAGGCAAAAGAACATACAATCCTTAAAACACAAAGTCAGTTTTTTTTTTACATATAAACCTAACATTTTTAAAAAGTCCAAGACCTTCTCAGCGTGAACATAATCACAGGACGCACCCCAGGCCAAAATGGATGCATTTATTGGTCGCCTCTTACGAAATGCAGGAAGGTAAATCGGGTCCATTCTATATCCCTGATCCCACAGGGAGACACTCTGTGGCTATGGTTGTGGGTGGGGGTGGGGTGTGGTCAGTTTGGGGTAGGTACGTAAGTGTGTGTGGAGGGGGACAAGGGCTTCTAAGAAAGACACTTTTTACAAAATCAGGCTTTATGTGACAAACCTGGGATTTTAAGATGATAAGTCGCAGAAGTTTCTTTCTTTTTCTCATCATCATCATCAGCAGCAGCAGCAGCACGATGGTTGGTTTAATTATGTTATCATTTGCAGAGCCGTGCCAGTAAAACAAACACCCCTCTGCCGCCAAGTAGCAATACTCCCAGTCAATGTAAATCCCAGCAGGGCACAACTAGTTTGCCCGCCCCTTCACGTGCGCGGTACAACGCCTCTCGGACTAGCTCCATCCACAAGGGGATCTCAACATCTACAGACAATGCCTACCGTAATCACACCCACAACGTCAAGGAGGAAGATCTCGAAACAGTACTGGATATGACACGTACGTTATTAAACATTATGCAGGAGATCCACTTAGGTCTTTTCTTAGATCTTTTTTTTTTTTTTTTTTTGAAGATAGAGAGGGGGGGGGGTCTTAATTTTTGTTCAAATGGCAAGACTGCAGAAGATCATGGAAATCCACACTAAAATATATGACACTATAAATGATTGTGTATGTGTTGTGCGTGCGTGTCTGTGTGTGTGTGTGTGTGTGTGTATGTGTGAGGTAGAGAGAGAGTACTGGATATGGCACGTACGCGTATTAAACATTAGGCAAGAGGTCCACTGAGATGTTTTATTTTTTTTTTTAAATTTTTTGGGGTTGTTTTTTGTGGGGGGATTTCATAATATTTGTTCAAATGGCAAGACCGAATTAGATTAGGAAATCCACACTAATATACGAAACTATACATGATTTTATGTGTGTGTGTGTGTGTGTGAGAGAGAGAGAGAGAGAGAGAGAGAGAGAGAGAGAGAGAGAGAGAGAGAGACCTGAGGTAGTGAAACAACCGAAATAAGGATGTTTGTGCTTTGCAGCTGGGGTGATAGAATATGATGGGACGGGGAGGAGAACCTACGAAAGAGCGTGTAAGAAGTTTGGCGTCGTTCCGTCCTCAAATTGTCTGCACAAACTGGGCAACTCAAAGTCCATCGACATGAAACACTACGGCCTCGGGGACAAGGGGACAATGGCTGTTGCTATGGCACTAATGGTGAATATATGGATGATTGTACACAACTGTTCGTTGAATATGACACTTACGAATCCGAAACTTCAACACCCATCACCAATACTTGCACATTCAAAATCGTAAGGACAGCATAATCGCCCCTGATTTTTCAGGTTTTTTTGACCTCGAAATTGGAGAGTTCGGACGCCAACTCAGGTTTACGATACTAGATACACAGAAAATTAGAACGTTGTAAGTTTAAAATGTGTTGACAAATTATTACAAAGTTTTTTGCGAAGCTTATACAATTCTTAAAATATGATATACTTTAGATTTCAAAGGCTTTCAAAGGTTTAACTCTGAGTTTGTGTAAATGATATGTTGTGAGTAACGACTAATGTGTTATGTTATGACTAAAGGAAATGAGTTCGAGATTAAAAGATAAAATGCTCAGTAATTTGTTAGGCGACGTTGCTGGGTGTTATTTGGCATTGTGATGTAGCATGCTTGGTGTTATTTGGCATTGTGATGTAGCATGCTGGGTGTTATTTGGCATTGTGATGTAGCATATTCGAGTACATCAATCAAGTCTAATTTCAGATACAAGCGCTACCTTAAACATGGAATTTTCCACATGTATCAGATTTGTTCAGTGAAATTCCATCCGGTAACGAGGCTTGCTGCTACTGAAGACACGATCTGTATCTAGAGCGAAATATTTTGGGTTTGCAATAATGTCTAATCAAAACAATGCTTCTCAGATATACTAATATAGCTTTGTAGAGATGTGCTACTTTTCGGGATTTCAAAAGAAAATTAAAGCTTGGAAAAGATGACCTCCTCAGTATTCATGAACATTTTAAGACTGAGTTGAATAGTGTTTAACTGTTAAGTGATTATGAAATTTAAGTCGATAGAAAACAGCGCATGATAATTGACGTAATGGCCTTAATTCGAATATATAATTCAATCTTTGTTTTTCATTACATGTTTACAGCTTTTCACCGAGTTTTCCACCAAAATATGTGATTATTGATAAAGAGAAGTTTACTAATGTCTCTCACAAAATTGATACCATTTGATTATCTCTGCGCACATTAAAAGGGTGCAAAGTAAAAAAAAAATGTTATCTACTTTTTCGATAAATTTCATGGTATACTCACTCCATTTAGCGACAGACGAGATTAAAGGGTGAGTTCAGTTTGGGCTATGTGCACTGCTGACCATTTGAACCTTCTATTGTCAGGTGAATCGGAAGATCAATACGATAAATATGCAAGGTAACAATATCGGTCCAGGAGGGATGCTGTACCTGGAGAAGATGATGTGTTCCAATTCTAACATCACAGAACTGGTATATATATATATATATATATATATATATATATATATATATATATATATATATATATATATATATATATATATATGTGTGTGTGTGTCTGTATATATGTATGTATGTATGTATGTATGTATGAATGTGTGTGTGTGTGTGTTGCGCTGCAACAACGTTTTGCTCCTTATACATAGTGAAAAAACACAAACACAAAACAAACCCCTTTTTTATATAATGTTTGTAGTGCCTTCTTATCACGTCCATCAAACATTAACATTTTGTATTTGGTATCGTACTAAGAGTTTCTGAGGCAGGTTTCACTTTTTAAAGAAAAGACAACTATTAATTTAAGGTCAAAAACACAGTAATATCATATCATATGAAACAATCACTTGTGGAATATTTTTTAGGTTTTTTATATATAACACAAACAATATTTTTTCCCAACGTTTTTCCAACAAGTTCCAACGTGGTGCATATAGAATAATGTAAGAACAGCTACTAGTACTTGACGCGTTATTCAGATGGATGAAGGTAATTTTAAATAAGGTTTCAGAGATAATGAGAAATATAACTTTTTATAACAACTCGTAGCTCTCATATACAAGTTGTATAATTTTCATATTTCTTAATTATAGGTCTATATATTCATGTTTTTTAGAGTCTCTCAGACAACAATCTCGGAAATTTTGGTGCTACAGCTATACAGGCCATCTTGACGGACAACAGAACTCTGAGCAGGCTAGAGTTAGCAGGTACAACACCTTATCACATGTTCCTCTGTGATAGTTTTGGCATCCGGGTATTTTGACTCAATTCCTTGTTGAGCTAAGGCGAAACTATGTCTTGTTCTTTCTGGTTATCATATAGTTTAAGACTTTAAATTTGAAAATTCCGAATACAGAGTGCTTCATTTGCTACATTATATATTTACCCAAGCATACACATTTTTTTCCTTCATAACAAAATATAGCATTGGAGTGGAGATTTATGAACTAAAATATTGTATATCTTTGGTTCCAATTTTCTAATACCAAAATGAAAAGTAGTTTTTAACCGTCTCGAATTTAGCTATCTTTCGTAAGGAAACAATATCCAATGGTGCATCACGACACGGTACAATGTATTATTCTCCAGTCAGACTTGACTATACTGCTACACATTTTTCAAAATGAGAGAAAACGAAAAGTGTCTGAATAGTTTGATACACGTGGTTTTAGCATTCTGCACGCTGAGTGGTCAAATGCCTTGTAAACCACAAGCTCGCCAAAGGATCAACTGACATAGATCTGGCATTGCTAGGTCATGAAGTACCGTCTTGTCGTGATCTGGACTCGTTGATTTATGTCACTCGTGAAAGAAAAAAACAAATGGGTCAACTAATCTGCGATTCTGTTGTGAACAAGTTTTTAAGACCCTCTAGATTGTTTGAATATGCTTTAGGAAAAAAAGATACTTAGGAACTCATGGTAACTTTTTAGCAATTATACTTCTTACACAGCAAATCGACCATTCTGAACTTCTCTGGACAATGACCAGAACAAAACATTTGACGGCATTTACATTATAGGTTAAGTTTTTAACATACGTCTTTTTCAGAAATGTGGCATTTTATCTCATGGGACCGTGTGTCTGTCTGTTTGAAGCCTATAAGCTTCCGCCCTCTTAGCCTCATTTTGAAATGGAAAGAGACTTTTGGCTTCCACCTAACTCAGTCATGTTTCATTAACCGAACCGTGAGAAGCAAAATACACTAGGTGACCGGCTGAAATGCAAGGTCACCGATTGGCAGTCATGATTTGTTAACCGTTTTCGTATCCTTTCTGTAACATTTTTGAATTACAAACGTTATGCAAATATACATAATCAATCATCGGTGTGTCACCTATCACAAGTTTCAAGTTAAAATGTCATGTTCTTGATTGATTCTTCAATATAATCAACTTCATGGATATATAATTTTAATACAATTATTCGTAGAAAATCCATTGTCTGTCAGGGTCTTTTGCAAGAGATAACAAAGGCACTTTTAAACTGACAGCAACTAGGCTAGATATATACTAATTACAACAAATTAAAGGTTTGTTTTGAGCAGTCGAGGTCCACATGCTTAGAATTCTGATATTACATCAGATACATAAGATAACAAAATGATATAAGAACAATTGATGAGCAAAGGTGTGAGCCTTATATACTGCAATTGTTTGGGGTCATCTGACCACTGGTATTAAATCTGTTTTGTCAGCCAACATTGAAGGCTATACAATAACGTAGGCGATAATTGTGTGTGTGTGTGGGGGGGGGGGTTGGTGATGGTGGTAGTAGTGATGTTGTATGTGGACAATCTGTATAAACTTACCTCTTTTCGACCACCATTTGTTATTCCATTGGAAAAATTCGGTTTTAGGCTTATTGCACTATTTGTAATCTTCTAATATGACAAATAAAATAATTCTCTGATTAAATAATTAATTCAATTCCGTAATAAAATGTACTGGTTATATTACTTCTTATTTAATACACGAAAGCGGCAGAGCTTGACATCTGGAATCGACAGTCCAACCAACCAATAAATAAATAAATCGCAAAAGATCTTGAAACTTAGCAACAAATAAGAATCAACCAAGCAAGCCAAGGGCAAACAAACCGATAGTGTTTGATTGTGGATATTTACACACAAAAAAGATAAAAGAAATTTAAATACATCGAAATGAGATATAAAATTAGGAAGATAAAGCCTTCCCCCAGACAAACGGAACATCGATAGGGACTAATATGGCTCCCTCGTATGCAAATATATTTTTTTTGAGGATTAGAAAACCAAATTATGGTTTCTTTAAGGTATAACCTATACCAATGGGTAAGTTTCCTCGATGACGTGGAAATTAAGTGGCAACATGGGAGGGAAAAGCTAGATGAGTTCATTGCGCAAGTCAATAATTTCCATCATTCAATCAAATTCACTGCCGAAATTTCGAATACAGATCATATATTTTTGGACACAAAAGTTTAAATTGTCGGAAACAAGCTCCATACAGACATTTATTCAAAACCGACTGACAAACATAAGTACTTCTTCCATCCAGTTGCCACCCAAGGCACTGCACCCAAAGCATCCCCTACAATCAAGCACTTAGAATCAAGAGAATATGCTCTGATGACGTTACGTTCAATGAGAAGTGCAGAGAGCTAACCCAACATCTGACAAAACGTGGCTACAACAAAGATATCATAGCAGAAGCGATACAAAGAGGCAAACAAACAAACCGTGCTGACCTCCTAAAATACAAGAGAAAAGAAAACGTGGAACGAATACCCTTCATTAAACATTTTACCCAGATAACCCTCAGGTTAGCTTCATCATTCAAAAGCACTGGCCAACCATGTGACCTGCTTAAAAATGATCTTTCCAAACAAACCAGTTGTAGACCCCAATATACCTCAAAATTAGAGAGAAATTGTTGTCAGGACAAAGTTAAAGCAACTCTGATATCAAACAATAATTGCGAAATCAAAGCCGTATTGAGACAAAAGGTGCAAGACGTGCCAGCCCAGGAAAGAAACAACACATTATCAAGTAGTCACTGGTGAAAAGTTAAACATTCAGAGCCAGTCTATAACTTATAACACAGAAATTGTGATCTATCTCATTAAATGCAATTTATGCAGCATCCAACAGTGATCTACCTCATTAAATGCAAGGTATGCAGCATCCAATAGTGATCCACCTCATTACATGCAAGGTATGCAGCATCCAATAGTGATCTACCTCATTAAATGCAAGGTATGCAGCATCCAATAGTGATCCACCTCATTACACGCAAGGTATGCAGCATCCAATAGTGATCTACCTCATTACGCGCAAGGTATGCAGCATCCATATTGATCTACCTCATTACGTGCAAGGTATGCAGCATCCAATAGTGATCTACCTCATTACATGCAAGGTATGCAGCATCCAATAGTGATCTACCTCATTTCATGCAAGGTATGCAGCATCCAATAGTGTTCTACCTCATTACATGCAAGGTATGCAGCATCCAATAGTGATTCTACCTCATTACATGCAAGGTATGCAGCATCCAATACGTTGGAGAAACTAAGACATTAAATAGTATAATGAATCTCCACAGATCGGATTGGCAAACTAAGAAAATGGAAAGAAACCCAGTCGCGGAACATTTCTTTTCCCCCTGCCACACCTTCATTGACGTCGTCCTACCGTGAATAGCTCACGACTCAAAATGAAGCACACACACACACAAAAAATATTTTTAAAAAATTAGGAACTCCAGAGAAACATATAGGATTCGCAGGCTGCGAACACTCAAACACAGCTGTTTAAATCAAGAAGAATCAAACAAGTTAATCCCCGTGCATAGATAAGAAAAATCTTCTAACAAAAGCTACCAAAATCCAATTTTACTGCCATTAATTTCGTTTCTCAAACCCATGATCTCACCTTTCTTTTTTCTGGACTAAAATTTTCTTCGGATGTAAAATATGCATATAATTTTATTTTATTTTTTATTGTTACCTTTTACCATTTAGTACCTTATGGGGGGGGGGGCATCTTCCTAATTTTTTTGCATCTTTTGATTTTTCTTGATCTTGACATTTTTAGAACTTTATTTTTAATCTACACCATATATCCAGTATTGTGCTGATGTGACGTTAAACTCTATAACTATTACTATTTCATTAGACACAAAAAATGTTTGTAATAGTTTTTTAGGACAAAACTTTTACTAATCTGAAGTACGCCAGTTAAAACAAAATACTACGTTGGATACATTTTTAATTGGACAGTTTTCGACAGCCAAGGAGACGGTGCATATCTATCATTAGTGACATACTTGCTTACGGCACTAACTGGATTCCTTTGTTGTAGCAAGTACTTTCCGCCTTGCGAGCGCCCACTTAAGTCGCATCGTAACAAGTAGCGCTGTACAAAATTGTTTCTTTTATTCTTTGTTTCGTGTATAGTTATTGTAACTAGCCACAACTAAACATCGTGTAACTTCTGTAAAGTAATTACGCTTTTGTGTTTTGTTCTTGTCTCGAGTGTGTGTAATCGTCCTGTGTAGCTTTGTGCTCTTGAAAAGGGAATCGTAGATTCCAAAGGCTCTTGGGCTGGTTTCACGCCAGCTTTGCCCTGTTTGTTTGTCAGTTTTTGTTTATCATATACGATTTTCCTGACCAACACGATCTTAAAGATCCAGTGCAATTTGAAAAGACTGTTAGTTGCCGTATAATATATACGAAGGGTATTTATAAAGTTCTGACTATTAGTGTGCTGTACAACAAGTTCTTAAATGGCGAACAGTACGTCAGTGCATTCCCTCAAAATACTTCCCATGCACCCCTATACACTTTCTCAGTCTGATTATCCAATTATTAAATTACATTTTGTATTCACTTTTTGGTATGTTGTTCATACACTGGAAAACTACACTTCCAATCGCATGGCGGCTTTGAAATCGTCTGCTACTCAGAGAATCTTTGATAATCGATTCAGGCAAAAATCACTTGGAGCTAAATCTGCGCTGTATGAAGGATGTGCAAAGTTTGGATGCTGTTCTCTTTCAGGAAGTCTGTCACGTCGGCGGATTTATGTGCCGGTGCGTTGTCATGGAGTAGATGAATACCTCGAGTACCGGTGCGCGGAAGAGGGGTTCAGTAGTGTTCCACAATTTTCAGCAACACTTTGGAGGCACAAAAATATCCAGTTAAACCAGCAGAGACAGGCACAGATCCACAGGTGCCTGGAAGACCGGGCCTTTTGCATCGAAAACTAATGCGTATAAACTCTCTTGACAGTCGGACTATGTTGAGCGATCATTTTCTCCCATTCAAACTTTATTACCTTCTCTTGGGTCGGGTTCAAAACAATAAGTCCATGTTTTATTATCTGTGACCATCTCATTTAAACGTATCTGGTCACTCTTTTCATATTAGGCGATTTCAACCCGAGTCTGTTTTTGATCAACAAAATCCGGGACCCATCTTGCACAAACCTGTCTGAGCTTCAAATGATTCTTCAATATATTAAAAACAGCTGACGAATTATTGCTCGTGATAATAGAACTATCTTCCACTGTGTATGGATCATCTTCATCAATTGCCCTTCACAGCAGCCACTTTCCTCTTTAAAACCCTCTTTTAAAACGACGAAAACACCTCGTAATTGTTAGATATGACAGGGTTTGGTTTTGCGGGTTTAACGCCATTTTTCAGCACATGATAGGCTATACATGGCGTCCAGTAAATCCCGGGAAGAACCACCGACCCACGGGAAGCTACTGGCAAGCTTTTCACATACCCCCTTCGGTCGAGCTGAGACTCGAACCCACGTGAACAGAGGTGAGATGTGAGTGATCTGTAAAGGCGAGCGCCTTTGACCATTCGGCCACCTGTGGCCTCAGGATATAACAAAGAATTACATCTGTAAACTTTATCCAAGTTTGCCTTGATATCAGTCGAAGGGTACCCTAAGAGCGCCCATTAAACAGTATGTTTTTTTTTTTTTTGCTCAGCGGCAGAATTGTTCTCCTTCTCCATCATTTTTACGTTACTGTCATTCACATATATTACGTCGCACGCATATATCTCCAGGTGTCGGGCGTGCTGCACGTGCAGCTGCAGATCAATTTATCGAACGTTATTTTGGCTATCGACTGGCATTACATTTATTTACAAATGTAACAAAATATTCAGAACTTTTCAAATACCTCTGTCTGTCTGTCTGTCTGTCTCTCTCTCTCTCTCTCTCTCTCTCTCTCTCTCTCTCTCTCTATATATATATATATATATATATATATATATATGAATCAATGTATTTATGTACGCACTTATATATGTATTATGTAACCTATCATAATATGCTGATGAAGCGCATGCATGTAAAAATAAAAAAATCCCTTAGATATAATAAATTCCAAGTTGCATATTGAACACGCACAAAGTTTCGTGCTTTCTTATGTTTATGTTGATATCTTCGCTTGAAATTTCACCAATATCTAAAACAATGATGCAAAAAGTTTTTGAATATACTTATAATTTGATTGTTTAATGCTTTCAGGAGTGAGTTTCACTGATGCCGATGCTCCATATATAACAAAAGTGGTCCAGGTAATTATTAAGGGCACTAGTGCTTAGCTTTCTCTCCGATAAGATCGACCCTTCCCATTTTTGAATGGAATACCTAGCACTCCTAATGTTAAGAAGATGGAGGTTGATGCTATATCAAGGATACTAAATTTATACTAATAGTTGATCATTGTACTTTTATTGACATGAATTAGAAAAATGTGGAAGGATTTCATGCATATAATATTTGATTCTTTTACATGAGAAAGTATCCATGCATAACTTTATCCGATTTGGACACATTTCCATCTCTGTTATCCTTAGAGTCCATCTCGATTTGATGGGAAATATTGACCAGCAGATAATAAGAGCTTTACTATGCTCATGTTTGTTGATTATAGAGGTAATACAGGGTTTGAAAAAATCAAACTTTTGCTGGAATGCCAGGGAAGATTTTAAACCCAAAGGCAAAGTCAGAGGGTGTAAATTCTTTTCCCAGTGCCTTAGAAAATGTTTGCACTTCGTAAATTATATGTAATCGTTATGTCTTCACAGTAAATCACTTTACTGACTATCTTTAAAGGAATACCCTCCCACGCCGTAGTTTTCGCTCTGAGGTTTGATGCATGGAGTAAATGTATTGTTACAAATACACGCTTCAGCGCTATGCACACGTGCGATTTGCTCATGTCGCATCCATCTGTGTGCTCCACGAGTGACTCAGACCACAACGAAACAAAATAAAAGCAACAGATGCCTTTTAAATGGCACCAGAAATTTAAGAAGGAAAAAAGAAGAAAAAAGAAAAATCACGACACAAATTCGTATGCTTAAAAAAAAAAAAAAAAAATTATTTGTCGAACAACGTACGTATAATCGGTTTGCTAAAATGCATTACATCTATAATGCCATTAAAATGGTCCTGCACACACTGACTTTAGTCGAATTTTCATTTATGATTAAAAAATTAAGAAAAAGAACACTTGTATAATTAAATATTAATATTATCATATTTTGAAAAAAACAAAAACTATATACTTTTTCTGGTTACTAATAACATGTGGGCAAAATATTTTGACAATATAAAGATTTTTTAAAAGTTGGGAGAGAATTTGCATTGTGATTTCTTTTTTTACGAAACATAATTGAATCATACCCTCCTCAAGTGTCTCCTCTGTTACCTTTAAGTTCAACTCAAAACGTGATACTATTATCTCACAAAATAACATTTCTGCCTGATAGTTCTGATTATTTTCCGTCAAACATATGAACTAAAGAAACGTGTTTGATCAATACATTTATCTCCATAATTTATGTCACTTTTCAAGTGATGTTGAAAACTGTCATGTGAAGAAAAAAAATCTCAAAAGTATTATGGACTTAATGAATGAAGCCGATTACAACTAATTTGTTAACTGACTTGTTGATGTTTATATTTACAGGAGAGTCCGAATTTGTTGTACCTTGATCTCAGTAACAATGATTTCGGAGATTTGTCAGGAGATCTATTCACCGAAATGCTAGGTAGGTGGATCATTCATAAACTGAGCGTTTTCCATTATTTAATTTTCCATTCTTCCTTCATTCATTATTGTCCTTCATTTCTACCTTCTCCTCATCCTCTACAACAACAACAACTTCTTCTTGGTTGATACCATTCTCCATTTGTGTCGAGCCCAAGGATATAGACCTGTATATTGTCTCTATTTATACCACCTACAACGAACGTCATAAAAAAGGGGTAAGGGTTGGGCTTTCGTCTATTGCAAATAGCATTCGTCGACCGTCGGCCAACGTCCGGCCTCATAGGTACAGCGTCACTTTTTGGTTTACTCTTGAAATTGACAAACCCCAAACTCCACCTATCTACCACCAGCTTTCAGTCATTTGTAGTTTTTTGTTTTTTTTTTTTGGGGGGGGGGGTAATAGTTTTTTGGAAATTTTTTAAATCCTATAGGACCGCTAGCCAATCTTGTCTTGAGCAACGTGTTACGTATTGCTATCTGTTGTACTTAGCGTGTGTGATTAAAGTTAGCCTGTGTTACAGTCCGTTTTAGTTCTCAAGAATGACGGCCTGTGGACCTGCGAAACTGAGCGCAGCGCCCTCTGCATTACCCCTCTGATTCAATGGGCTAATTTCCCGTTCGATAACTCAGATCCAGTTGTTCCGAATAGACCGCATCCTTGCCTCGTTTTGGATAAGGTCAGCGTTATGTGTAAATTGCTATTGTTAGGATTAATCATTACGGAAAACACTTTGCTTGTCCCCAGGCGTCGATATCGCCACAATCTCAATAGGGTGCCATTAATTGATGACAGTCTATTTTCGACGGATTATCAGTTGGTGAATAAAAAGAAAAGAACATATTGCCAAAGCAAACATATAGAAAGAAAAGAACATATTGGCAAAGCAAACATATAAAAAGAAAAGAACATATTGGCAAAGGCTAACTATAGTATTCGCACACCCTCCTGTTTGTTTGTACCCACCTACTGATTTTAAAAACAAAAAAATATAAAGGATATAAACAAATGCACAAAACTTAGTCATTTCATTCATCAATTTATAATTTCTAACCTGATTGTCGCCAGGGGGTCCCTAACACTGTTAACTTTAGTTCTCAAACCAAACCATCGAAAATTAGGAATTATGGTCTTGAAAAGTATGTGCTGATTGATCTTTACGTAATAATAATAATAATAATAATAATAATAACCATTTTTCACCACAAATTGAGTACACAACAGGTCTACATATATGAATGAATTTTCCTTTGTTGTATAATTTTGTGATCCTAATTTTGAGAGTACATATTTTAAAAATCGTCAAATATCTATTCATTCTTTATATATGCAGCGGAAAATGGAGCTTTACAAGAGTTGAATTTAAGTTGGAACAAATTCCGGAAAACAGGGGCTAAAAAGGTGGCAAGGGGGATCAAGGTAGGTTAAGTGACTGGCGAAATTGTTATATTCCTAATAAATGCAAGTAATAATTATTATTTGTCTGACTTTGGTTAGAGGGGGAAAAAAAGCTAATTATTTTGCATGTAACAAGAGTCTTTTATGCCATTTTAAATGCTGTTTTCTGAAAACATTTCCATCCCAAACCAACACATGAAGTTTTGGAATGGTAGGAGGAATTTGAAGATTTTAAGAGCCTAAAAATGGCTCAAAGTTTGTAAATTGTGCAGTATCAACATTTTCATATGTACGCAGGACCTTGTGATGCTAAAACAGTAATATACCATAATGTAAGAACACATTTGTTTCATATTTCTATTCAGGACAATGCATATTTAAAAGTGTTAAACTTTGCCTGGAATGGAATAGAGGATGGCGGAGGCATAGCGTTCGGCAAAGCGTTAAAGGCAAACGAAGTCTTAAACACCTTGGACCTGACGTGTACACGCATGGGTCCCGCTGGGTTTATGGCTATTATGGAGACCATAGGGCTGAACGAGAGTCTTACCACGCTTAGAGTGAGTTATATTTGTTGAAATTATATGAATACGAGAGAGAGAGAGAGAGAGAGAGAGGAGACGTTATAAATACGAGAAAAGATATTGGATAAAAGGGGGGGGTCTCTTCACGACAGATAATCTTTCTATCTGTGCATATGTTTGAACTATGCCTTGCATCGTTAGGTAGGATGATGATGATCACATGGTGGCATTGTAAGCTAATTCTTGAATGTGGCATATATTATTATTTGTAACCGACACTGCCTCAAAAGCCTTGGGTTTTTGTTTATGGGGTTCTGGGGAAAGTCATGATTTAGAGGAAATATATCTCATTTTTTTTACAGATCTGCGTGGGATAATAGGAATGATGATGATGATGATGATGATGATGATGATGATAATAATAATAATAATAATAATAATAATAATAATAATAATAACAACAACAAAACTCTTGGAATAATAACATGCAGTTTTGTGCATTCAGTACTTGTGTAATAAGCTAATTGACTTCTTCATGATAAAGTTTAAATATCTGTTTGTCTATGTGTCTCTCTCAAAGATTACCGTTTCATGTTGGGTTTTTTTTCTTCAGATCGGCAAGAACAGTATTCCTGAGGATATTGCGACAGCTGCCCTGCAGATTCTGAGGTCGTATGGTACCCTGAGATTGGAAACACTGGACATGACGGTAAGAAACAGGTCTCTCAATTCCAGATTCATGTATGACACATTTTTCCAAAACCAGAAAACTAATTGAGGTACTTCTTTCATTTCTATTTATGAATCCGCTCGTACATATATAAAATATAAGAATGCCGGGTTTCCAGGTAAAATCACCATAGGGCTCCTTATGACTAAATGTAACCCCATCTTTCCTAGAATGGCATTGACGTTTATTATTCTAGCAGTTTTAATATGAAACTGCCCAAATTGTGTATGCACTGAAGAGTTCGAGTTCTCAACGAACACTTCGTTACACGCTGAAATTTATAAAGTCCATCTAAGAAGTTGAAGATATATGAGTTTCTAAAGAACCTATGTGCTGAAGGTAGCAACGGGACCGATCATTCAAGATTTCATTCCCAACCAATGTTTGTGACACAAGAATGAGAAGAAAAAGAACTAGTTAAATTCATTTGCAGGGGAGAAAACCCCTGGTTTTTATAAGCAGAATTCACCGTACGACATTTATCATCAAAGTCCATTCAGAGTATTCCAGGTCTTATCCATGAAAAATACATCAGATGTGTTCGCAAAGGCAGCCTTTTTGAATTTCATTCATGGAAACGAACCTGTCACGCGTGTATATGAAAACTAAAGGATTGATTCATTTAAAAAACGACTCAAAAGTGTTTACAGTTATCAATATATTTATTAGCTTGAGTATGTTTCATTAACCTATTATTCAGTCCATATACTTTCAGGAAACAAATTGTTGGCTGCGTACTACTGTGTTGTACAATTGTATGCTGTTTGGTTTGTTGTTTTTCATTTTTAAAAAATTGGAAATCAATCCGCCTTATATACATCGAGGGTATTTTATTTGACTTAACAAAAAATTCAGAGGCTGCTCCGATTGAGCAAAGCCTAAAACCTCGTCCTAGCCATGAACTTCGATCCTTTAATTGACACTATATATCTCTAACCTATTGATATTACTGATGTGTGTATACTTTAAACCAAGTCCCATTCATTTTGCATCATTGTAACTATTCAGTAGTTTCCTATATTGAGTGTAGGCAAAGCTCATATTGCATAGTCATCCGTGTATTTTTCCTCAGGCCCGATATCTGCAAATTCTCTATCTCAGATGAATGTATTTTATGACGCGATCTTACGTTATCACATCTTCATCTTTCTCACGAGTTTCAATCACTATATATGGTGGACAGTATTATTTCACAAACGGAGCAACTTCGGCCTTTCATGTCAAGCCAGAGAAAACTTCGGCTGTATATGCCGGATTGATTTCCCCATTTGGAGGAAAACCCAAAGGCCTCAGACCACAGTTATTTCCCTTCCATGTTATATATTTATAAGCATACAGTATTGTACATTTGTTACTACAACTGATAGAACTTTGTAACTTTCTGCACACACTAACTCACCTTAGCGTAATAAATCGTGAAAGTTTTATCGGCCTTGACTGGTGCACTTTTTTGTATTAATACAGTAAACAGACTGACTCAAGGGAAGTAAAAAAAAGTGCTTGACCGACATACAATTAGCTGACATTTTACATATCACGGTGTTAATTGAAGAAAAGGCAATATAAAAATATACACAGTTTTGTAACCTTTGAAATCTACCGTTTTGTTATCAATGTGGCTTGTATCATTTCAAAATAAGGCTGTGAAACACACGATCGAACTTGGTATTATTTTTTTCGGAATATCTTCCTGATTTTGATCAACATCGAGGATAGTTAATTGTGGTCTGAGGCCCAAACCCAAACAGCACAAATTTATTGTGCATACAATTCCGGTAGTAAACCGCCTTCAATCTGTTTCCGGAACGTGTAGGGGCTAAATAAATAACAGGTAAATTAAACAATAGCTAAGAAATGTATTGTTGGCAGAAAGTAGCTTTTGAATATGGTGACGTAGTATCAAGTCACGTAATCCCGTCGCGTGATAAGATCGTTTTCGTGAATGAAATTCAAAATGGCTGCCTCTGCGACACAGCTGTTTTTTCACGGAAAAAGCAGAGGATGCTTCGATTGCATTATTTTACTGTGCAAATTTGCTACTATAAATGATGGTTCAAGAGGACATTATTAGGTAATCGGAATCAAAAATCTGATTGAGATTCCTAAAGACAGCTTAGGTTGTTTAAGGATCTTATGAGACTGACAAGTTATTATTGCAGTGTATTCACTCACTTAGGGCACGACAAAGTCTAAAAGTGGATGGTTATTGGTATTTTTTATCAATTAAACCTGTCTTTAAAAAAATGCACTAAACAAATCGTTGGAATTTTACCCAAGAAAATGCATTGTTTTCACTGTGGCATTTAGCAATAAAAGCCGATGAAATAGTTCCATGCATGAGAGGAGCTATTGAAGTGAAGCATACTCACTGAATTTAACCCTGAAAAACGCGAAAGCAGCACGTTGTAAGGGAGAATTATCTGTCGGTATGAATCTACCGTAGGAAAGCAAAAATGGTGGCTGACCGTCATTGTTTTTATCATATAGAAGGTACGATCCAGAACAAAAATGTAAACGGTATCCAACATCAAGCTCCTGTTAGAAAAACTGCGATGGAATCTATTTTTTGTGACGTAATAATAAAATCATATCGTGTTTCTCATAGCGTAGTAAGTTATGTGGCTAAATCAGAAGGTCTCATTCTTGTCTATAATTTCAATAGGGGGGTTTTCAAAATGAAATATCACTATTATACACGTTGCACGGTAGCAAGGAAAGGCATGCGAGGACAAAGTGACTGTGAATTATTGCTCCGCCATAAATACATTTAAGGTGAATTTAAGTATCACTGGCACAAAACTCATTTCCTGGATATATTTGTATTGATGTTTTTTCTTTACAATCTTTACAAAAGATCATTCAATCATATTGATCTAAAACATGAACTTGACATCGACATAATAATAATTAAAAAGACGTGGAAAGGCAATCTATACTTTCTTTGTTGTGGCAAGTACTTAGATAAGTAAAACAATGTTTGTTTGACGTTTTCCTGTTGTTTTTATTGTTTTGTCGAGAACCAGTGTCTTGTAGAATAGTCTGTTGCATGTCGTCTGCTAAATATAAAAAAATTCCTAATCGCTCTTTGGAAACGCAGGACACCCTGCAGATTATCGTCCGATTTAAATCTAACTGATCATAGGAAATTTTTTTAATAGACTTTTTCATCACGTTCAGCGTCTGGTGTAAAATCTTAGTGGCGTATGTTAGTATACAAAGAGCTACATGGCAGTTAAAGAAAGTTGGGAAACAACAAAAATTGTAAACAGTGCGGTTATAAAATAAAAAGGTACGGTCTGGAACTAACGCAGTTTCATGGTCTGCAATCCGGTCTTATAGCTTTCAGTGGATGTACATCCTACAACATGTTGCAGCAGCAAGTTCCAGGTCAGATTTCATCTGAGAAAAAATGCTGCGTTGTTGTTATTGCGATAAAGGCCACCAGGCAATTGGCGTCGGGAATATCTGATAAGCCGTTCACGATGTGGTACAGCATTATGAACTTGTCCTGTGCTTGTTCCTCTGACCTGCTACTACGGTATGGGATGCAGTCATCAGCTAATAATCTGACTTTTGACTCTGATGATGTGCATTCATGAATCTAGTTGATTAAGAAAAGTAGCAGTATTTCGCTCAAGAACACAGCTTTATGGAATTTATGACAATGCATGAGCTTTTCGTTGATAATATTCCGTCTAGCATCAATTATTACTCAGGAAATATCATATTACATGTTGTCTCTTTGATTGCAATAATGCAGCTTAAGCAATTTAATATGTGGCATCTTGTAAAAAGCATTTCAAAATTCTCGAATTATAACTGGCCCTACCTAGTTTTAGGATCTTGCTGGTGACAGAAGTAAAATTAAACCACAAAAATATTCCCCATGAAAATAAATTCACATTAAAATATACAAAATGGGAATGTTGAAATTGCAAATTTTACAAATGTAGATTTCTAAAAAAAAATGTGAGTGTATTAAAGAATTAGGAATCACAATTCGTCGGGATCATCAGAATGGTCAGCAACATGTATGCCTGGAAAGATTGCCATGTGAGATCGCAGGGCAAAGCTTCAACATGATCCTATCTTCCGGATCACAACAGATTACTTACTTATCTTGACCTTTGGGTTTTACGGGAAATTAACTTGACCCATCATTGAAAGAGCAGCATGAACATAATCAACATTTTACTTATGGTTTTGATGAAGGGGGGGGGGGAGAAAAAGATGAGAGAGAGAGAGAGAGAGATAGAAGATCACCTAAAGAAACTTTGTGCCTCTAAGTCAGTTAGATTTACTTTTATTATATCTATGCAAGAGCAGAAAAACATATATGACGCATGACAGAAAATGCAAGTAAAACAATCACTTTTATCAAGCAAAATTACATAGTTGGAGATTTCTTGTTCACTTTTTTCCATTTAATATGTTGCAAAATATGTGCATGACGTGCACATATTAATTGAGCATATTGCCAATTTGTCTTCTGCTGAAAAAATGTTACGAAGCGATTGATATCCAGTGATACTTTCTGTTAGGTCATAGCTACATTTAAAACTGATACGGATAACACATTAAAACCAGAAATCTTCTATCTGTTTTCCATATGTAGGACGTGACCTTCAGCAGCCAATTCGCCGCTGAGGTAGAGTCTTTACGCGAGATGCATCACAACATTAATGTTGTGTATGGATATTCGGAGAACTACGGTAAGAATAAAATCAACACGCAAGACATCCTGGAAGAAGGAATGTTGGTATTACGGGACTACTGCAAGGAAAACGGAGTCAGCCTTGTGGACCTCTTCAGCCGTTTCGATAGGGACAACTCCATGAGCGTCACACTGGATGATTTTCAGGAAGGGATGAGGGTTAGTCTTATAAAGTATGCCTTTCTTTTGTGACTTTTTACAAAACTTCATGCTAATAAAATTGAGGGTTGGTTTCATGATATTGTAACAAACCTACAGCATGTGCGATTTGTATTTACGTCTTCGTTTATGGCTTTGTTAGATTTTAGTGATTATTTGTTTCATTATGGGGAGTCGGTGTTGGGAAGATATTTCTCAAACCGAGTAATTAGTCAATTACTAGGAGCAGACGTCATAATGTAGAGTATTCACGAGACTTTATAGTAACATGGATTGGTTTCGTAAAATGGATCCTCCTATTTCTTAACATGAGGAATTATCGGGATATTCTCACATATAAGTGTTTGGCCATTTGAGATAGGAATAATTCTGTATATTAGTCGTTTGGGTCATGTTCGCAGTACGTGTCTTGAAATACCCATATACGGCTTAGAAAAGCTTACTGATAAATCATACAAATGAAAAAACAAAAAGACTGAGGTCGGGCATGATGATCATCTAATTATATTTAAATAACCTTTTTTTTTAGGTCCTTTCCTTTTTTTTTGTTTTTCAATTCAAAGAGTAGACACGACAAGTAAAGACAGAAAAGAAATATATTTTGCCTGTATTAAAACGAAAAGGAATTTTATTCATTTATATGCAAACTATGTAGTTCATATGTGACAGCTATCGCATGGGTAGAATTGACGTTTACAACAACAAAATCTCCATCTGTGTACAAATCGTGTTTTACATACATGTATGTAATGTTTAGTACTTGCAATGGTAACGGTTGCCCATTGAAAATGGGTATAATTTCCTCCTGGTTCTCGGGTGTAGCCACCAACTTGATAGTGTTCTTCACGCCAACAGCGAAGCCGTCTAGGGTATGTTGATTAGCAGAGTCAACATTTAGTATACCAAATTTGAACTTAACAACATTATTCCACGAGTACACTGTTTTCTTACAGGACACCGATATTCCTTTGTCCCTGTACAAGATAGAGCTTTTTGCTCAGGCACTGGATAAAGATGGGGACGGAGAGATTGATTACAGGTAACGAATAGACACATATTTATCAATTACATCGCTTGAGAGACATGTTTATTTCGGACTGAAGTAAAATATAGCTGTTAAACAAACAAACAAACAAACGTTTCAACCTCAAATACCGTATCTCTTGACATAAAATGTTGCTATGCTAGCTTGGTACGCATTTATAATGATGTGATTGGCATACTAGCACTTTCATTGTCCTGGGTTCGTTCCAGATTTTCGGCATGTGCAAAGGTAAGCAATTCCCCATACCAGTTCGGTTGTTATTTATACCTCTGCCTGTTGGGCCCCTTACACTTAGGTCTGAGCCCTTAGACCTAAATTATAACAACTTGTTGTACAATCAACATCCAATAATTACAAACTTTTACTAAACCTTTGTAACAACAAGCATTTTGATTGGTTAAAATTGCAACAGGTGACGCAGAAAAAAAAAATTATTAGTTCATAACACCAGAAAGGAACTACCGGTACTTATGTATTCATTCGCGCTTCTTGTGTGCTTTGACAATATATCTAACTATGGTCAAAATGTGGCGGCTAAAATATGGGTCTGTTATTTATTTCTTCAGATTCGTTGTTACTTTTATAACTATATGTGATTATAAGAACTGAACGACTGCAGCAAATTTTATAGTATTTACGAAGCTTGAAAATCGATTACACACTACACATGAACGGCCGTAGCTTGAAAATCGATTACACACTACACATGAACGGCCGTAGCTTGAAAATCGCGTACCACTAAACATGAACAGCCGTAGCTTGAAAATCGATTACACACTACGCATGAACGACCGTAGCTTGAAAATAGATTACACACTACGCATGAACGGCCGTAGCTTGAAAATCGATTACACCCTACGCATGAACGGCATTAGCTTGAAAATCAATTACACTCTACGCATGAATGGCCATAGCTTGAAAATAGATTACACACTACGCATGAACGGCCGTAGCTTGAAAATCGATTTCACAATATGCATGAACGGCCGTAGCTTGAAAATCGATTTCACACTACGCATGAACGGCCGTAGCTTGAAAATCGATTACACAATACGCATGAACGGCCGTAGCGAACGTTCATTTAGTGGGTAATCGAGTTTGAAGCTTCATGGCAACATAAATCCTGTAAAATACGAAGTTATTTTCTTAAATGGCATTCAGATGTAGTATGTTATGCATTATTACTGTTCAAATATGCCTAATCCTTAAGTCCAGTCGAATATTCACGACTTGGAACGCCATTTCATATTACATTATGCATACGAAATTTAGCATATTCGTTTCTATCCAAGATTAAATCGTACAGCTGATATGAAAAACATGTTTCTCTCTTCTTCTTAAAGGGAACTAATAACTGCTATAAAGAGTTTTAATAAGGTAAAGACACAAAGTTCTTATTTTCATTATGGGCAGGGAGCATGAGTGTCCGTGAAAATGTGTGTAACTTGATGTGCACCATAGCTTTAGAGGGTGATGGTTTAAATAATAGGTGAATGGTGGATTAATTCGAAGGCGTTTTCACCTGCAGTCTTGCTTGAACTAAGTCATGGAAATGCACGGACTCAAAGCGTTGATAATTTGATTTAATTCATCACTTATACAAATCAAAGCGTTGGAATTGATCGTTTTATTACACTTACATACCAATAACATAACCAAATATTGCATGTTAGGGACTCGTTCACACCTATCGAGGTATCAACTGACAGCGAGACTCAAAGACGGGTCTTTCAAACAGGAGGAGATGCCATGGTTTCGCCTAAGTGGACCAAACACTGTAATTTGGCTAATAATTGATATATTATTTAGGGTAAGTTACTGGGCAGATTACATAGACACACTGTGAGGTCAACAATATATTGCTGTTGACAATGCCATCTCTTAGATTTCCTTGGATGGACCAATGTCTCCATTCCTGATTTGGTTCCAGTTGAACGGACTAAGTGTTGGAAAAGAGTGATAGGTCGCACAATGGCTTCCAGCTAAATTAAATAGGAACATAGTTAAACACATTTATTTTCGGCTTCTGAATCATTCAAAATGATTCGGTATTCAAAAAGATAGTTAAACATATGATATTTTAAAACCTGATGAAAGGTTGTTTAGAACCACGAAGACGCGCTTATGTCTGCGTTTTCGAGAACCCTGCTATACAAATTTAGCAGTGACAATCGGAGACAGTAGGTAGGTTGAATACTGCATCAAGGATACAAGCTTTTAATAATGGTTTCAAGGACATAATGATCATTATCCAACCCCAGGTAAATCTGAAATACTTTCAGAGGTAGGATGTATCCCATGCAAATATGACATGCTCAATTAGGACCGAAAGGGTTTGTTCAACTCGGTTTTTAGCAATCATTTACCTTCTTGCCCAAGATGTATCTAGTTCAACAGCATCGTATACACGTCTTGCATTGATTAAACACAGAGTGATAACAAAAGACTCGCAAAAAAATCTACTATTTCGACATTTTAGGGGGAAACAGCATTACTATTAGGGGCAAGATTGAAATTCTGAGACCTTCTGTTTATATTTCTTCAACATGGATCTTCATGATATCTACTACGTCCATCCATATTGAAATAAATAACTTTATTAGTTAAAATACATATACCATATACAGTCCACTCCGGTTAATACGAACTCTATATGACACGAGAATAAGTTCGTAATATGCGAAGTGCGTGTCAAACAGATCCTTAAATACGGGTGAAAATGTATGATGTCATACATACATACATACATACATACATACATACATACATACATACATACATACATACATACATACATACATACATACATACATACGTCAACATTCTATACAATTGCTTTTCCCCCTATGAGACCAATATCTTGCATTTTTCTAATTCAAGATTTTGTAAATACTTTTTTTGTAGAACACCTGTCCAAATTACTTGTTTGTTTACTGTTAAATGCCTATAAGCTTCCACTTTTGGCAATAACTAATTGCATTGTATACTTTAAAACGATTCCAATTTATGTTACATTATTGCTACTATTCAATATTTTCCCATACTGAACGTAGCCGAGCTTTTGCAAGTACCGTTACCAACCCTGTGACGTAGAACAACTTTTGTTTACAGAAAACATGTCGTCCGGAGACGCTGATGGCAGGGTAAAAATAAAAATGAGCGCGAACAAGTTTAATTTATAGTTTGGATGGTTAAAATTATGATGTGGAAACGCTTAAAATGCAGGAGCTTCTGGGTACCCCCTCGATCCCCCACGATATTTCTGGATGTGCCAACTGGTACGGATTCAATAATCTATACGAACTGAATTTATTCTCGAGCTTTGCATCCATTTACTAACAGGTAGCCATTGCAGTAGTTCAGGAATTCTTGTTTCAAGCTTGTTCACTTCACAAACAGAAGTAGTAATTTCAAACGACATGTAGATTTTCCAAGATCCTTGTCCCCTGAGCCTGGCTTTTAAAGCTTTGCATACGAGCTGATGGGCTAGAAAACTGGATTATGTAAATATACAGGTCATGTAACAAGTTTGAAAATAACAAGGCTACAAAAGAATTTAACAGAATTTGTTTTAGTTTTTATTCCTTTATAATGACATCTTGGAAACTATATAAAAAAAAAAAAAAATTGCAAGTTGTTTTGGAGTGTTCCTAATACTTTTTACAAGCTACTCGTCTTTGGGACAAGTACTAAGGAAAATAAAATATAATTCCTGATGTTTTGAAGTTTTCACTGCGCTGACGATTCACCATTAGGCTATCTCATGTAGAAAAAGCAGCAGTAAGTATCCGAGCAGTCTTGGGCTACGGCCTATTATCATTTCTAGTTTGAAATGCAGACGGACATATTTTTGTGTTCGGTCATTGGACGTGCAACTGTAACAACAATGAATATCTGCCTTACTTTAATAATCACCGTGTTTCATAGTCAACAGTTTTCAAAGTGATAATGTGAGATGCTTTCAGGGTCAGACCCAGGGAGGTGTGGAGCCGGCACGCGCCCCGCGCCCCCCCCCCCCCAAAAAAAAAAAAAAATATGAGCACGAAACATCCGGAACGGTTAAAATTATGCCCTGGAAACGCTCAAAATGCAGAAGCTTCTGGGGATTTCTCCCCCTGGGCATCCAGTTCAGTCCCACAACCCTCGCCTACTTGTTTACTCTACTCCTAAATGATACTAAACGATATTTCCGGATCCGCTTCTGGCTTTTGCATACAATCATTCATGTATGTAGCTGGATGTAAAAAAAAAAAATAAATAAAAAAAATGAATAAAGCGAATTACCGTATTTGCTTATGAAAAAGCTCATCCAACTGCAGATAGAGGTGACCCACATCTGCCTGATCCGGCGCATCAGGGCCAACACTGTTTATTCTAATTATAACTTCAAGCGAGCAGTAAAGAAACAAGAGGAATAATGCGATTTATTTCTTTTCTATTCGCACTTGTAAAACCTTATGTATAGGTAAGCACAATAAAGTATCTATGGCCAGGGCTCACATACATTTTTCCTTGCTATTCACAATGCGAGCACAGCCACAATTTGTGTGTTATGGTATTTACAGTCTCTTCAATTCCCAATTTTTATTAATTTATTACTCGAAGATAATAATAATAATAATAATAATAATAATAATAATAATAATAATAATAATGTACTTAAGAGTTCTCTTAAGCACATAGATTTAACTTCCCGAGATAGTTATCAAACACTGATGACTAATTTGGTCTTTGTTATCAAACTTTGTAAGGAACATGTACAATTAAATTAATCGTTAACACTGCTGTGAATCTTGCATACATGATTTATTTGTTCTCGACAAATTATGTATCAGACAAACAAGAAGAATAACAAAATTTGTTAAACGTTTTTGCAGTCTAGTCGATATGTTTTTTGTTGTTGTTGTTTTTTTTTATTTATTAGATAGTGTTTGAGATTAAATTGTGTGATAATGAACATTTTATGTTCCAGATATATACAATTACTGGCAGATAATTTTCTGATCATATCACTTATTTTCAGTGAGCTGGTTCTTTATACCAAGAAATGGCAATGGCATACCAACGGCGATGGTGGAGTATTTTTGGCCCCAAATTTAGAATTTATTAAACCAATATATCAGAGAAACTAACAGAGGACTTTAGAAAAACCAGCATCAACTAAACTTGAGGTAGTCTCAGTGAAGGATAAAAAGACATTTTATAGTGTAAACATGCTGCAGGTTTTCTGATTTCCACCGTTCGTCAGAAAACAAGGTGGTCAAAATTTGAGAGCCAAGTTTAGTATGGCCAGTGCTCTTCCAGTTTCACTAAATTTCTCAAGGTTTCTCCTCAGATTTTGACTTTAAATTATCATGCATATTAAAGTCTTCACTATTTTTTAGAGGTAGACATGGGTGGAAATTACCAAATGTATCAAAGACGATCTTATTAGTTTCCCGCAGAGAGCCGAAAGACTTTCTAAAAAAAACTCAGCCGAAGTATTAACAATACACAACGTATTTATTTTAAAATGGTTCTGAAACAGGAATTGTGCTCTAAAGTATTATTGGAATTCTTGATGTTCGACCAGTTTCATGCAAGCACCCTATGCGATAAGAATATACTATTTAAGGAACGGATTTTCATGTGGGTAAGGTAACCAGGGCCTGGCTTTCTTGCATTGTAAAATCGGTAACTTCAGGTGAAATGACAAACAAGATTATACATTTCGCACCCAAATTGAAGTTATATATATATATATATATATATATATATATATATATATATATATATATATATATATATATATATATATATATATATAATGTTTTCTTTCAACTTTCAAATCCTTGCCAAATTATATGCCTTTGCCAACATTATATGTTACGCTGTATGCTTTGAAAATTATGCTTTTGAATATGAATCTTAAATTATTGTTTTTAAAATTTCTATGTGGTATCTACACTTATTGTACCATTGAAACTTATCTTCTTCTTTTTCTTCTCTTAGAAATTTTTTTTCCTTGATGTGTGTTGTGAAGCAAATTTTAGTATTCCTCTTGACTACCGTACAATAAGCAACAGATATTTCTTAAAAAAAGGAAGGACACATAAAACATATCAATAGAGAGAAAGCATAAAACAGGCTTTTCGTAAATGTTAGTCTCCATGGTAGTAACCTTTGTGCCACTTTTTACTTAGTATGACTTGTTGAAATTGGCAAATTCACGTTGATTTAAATATGACCAGCTGCCAGGTTGGCCTCCGCACATGTAAATTTATGACTGGCGAGGTTTACGATCGTATGCTGGTGACCATAAAGGTTCCGCTCTACAGTTTAATAATTTTGCACAGGGTTTAATTTTTAAAGAAAAAGAATTGCCAAGATTTTCTTCACTTGTAATCCTGGCTATTTTAAAAGAAAACAACAAACAGTGTATATCATAGGTATTGTTAAAATAACTTTTAATTCCCTTTATTTTGGTGTATGATTGAGAGGTGTAATTTGGGTTGGAGAGTATACAGCTTGGCCTTACTTCAGATGTGTACCTTTCAAAAGTACGCTAACTCCGTTTGGTCATTTTCACTTCCTGGATTTCAAAGGCAAATTGGAAAAAAAGAGTCGATAACTGTTTATATATCTGATATTTCATTTATTGCATTTTCAGAAGCCAGTATTGCCTACTCTGACAAAATGAATTTTCTCTATTTTTATAACTGCTAAAGTTAGTGTACTTTGGACTAGTTGATGCTCATTTTTCGATCACATAGGAGTAGATATTTTGATCAGATGTCTGCTCTAGATAGTGCATGATTTCCATAATTACCACATGTAAAGAAATTTCAGTTACAGTACATGAAAGTAGCATAGAGGTATGTCAACATTCTGTCCAATGTACATGTTGCAAATGCAAACAACTTCACCTTATACCTGTCCCTCTTCCAGAAGTACGTAATAACTGTAGAGCAGAATCAAAGAAAATGGTATATTATCCAGATAGTATCTTACTCAGGTAGCCTGACCTTCATTTATCCCTCATTTTAACTGAATAAAGGCCAGGCCACCAGACGAAAGTGTATCCGTTCATTATATTTTTTATAATGCGACGGCAGATCTGGGTCTGTGCAGTTTGCAGTTGTATCCGACTTACAAGCGAGTATAGACGATACTTTCAGTATTTTATTTTCATTGCCCAACTAATTTGATCATATATAAGACAGCAACTAACAGCTTTGAATCTGCAGGGATGAGACTGATTTGTTATCGATTATGACAAATATCAGTAAGCAGAAATACTTGCAAATCTACTCTCAACAAGAGTGCATTGGAGAGAATGACACTCTGCTGGTCGACAGTAATTTGCAGGAATTCACAAGAAGTCCGTTTCTTCCCTTCTGTTACTCTTTGTAACTTATAAATTCAAACTATCGGAAAGTTTACTGAGAAACCCCAATATAATTTTAAAAAAATAAAATAAAACTGGAAATGTGTAAATAGAACACTCATTCCCCACTGTTCTTGAAAAGTTACCTAAATGCAAAACTTCATAAAAGTGTGATAAAAGAACTGAAGAACACTGTATGCCCTACCACTGTCGCTGTGGGGCATACAACCATATTATTATTTAATGGAGTCAGCATGTTATCAAGATAAGAACAGTATAAAAAATCTAGTCATGACCTTTCTTCTTGAACCTGGTGACATGTATAGAATATAATTTAATCCATTTTAGATGCTGTCAAGATTGATCCAAATGCTAAGTTTGGTTAAAATACATAATTACTATTTATTTGAATTGTTGTACTCACAAGATTTATAGTTCCAAAACCCATATTATGTAAATTGAACTGGCACTTATTCAATGTAATGTTCTGATATGTCCACAAACCAGTTTTGATAATAATAATAATAATAATAATAATAAAAAAAAAACACTACTGCTGGACAGAAACCTTAAAAATAACAAAAGATGAAAAATGCAACACCAGAATGGATATGATTGAAAGACAATATGCCAAAAGACACTGGTAATGGCGCAACTCTTTGAGCGCCCAGAGACACGCGTCAACTGCACGCAGTCCAAGGAAAAGAAGGACGATATTCCAAATGACGGAAGCGACTTGGTTTTCAGATTGGGACTGTTTCTAAGCCTTGGACTGGGGACTAGCACCAAGGAAAAGTGAAAACAGTGTAATATATGCAAAAAATTCAAATTTCACATTTTTTGTGAGTAATAGCATTGAATATATGAAATGCCGTAAGATAATGCACAATGCATGTAGTAGCATATAAATGACAAATGTTTTTGGCATTTTGAACATGGCAATACTAGCAACTGTCAAACTCTATTTCACCAAACATATCAAACTTGCTTCCAAATATTTAAAAATTTCAAATGTAGCAAAGCTTTGAGAAATAATTATCGGATTTAAAAATAAAAATAAATAGACGTTTTAGTTTTTAAAAAATATGTTATAAATGAGAGCAAAATCAATAAAAAAAACCCTAACAACATTATTACATGTACTTGCAAACGGATATCTGTAATTGTATAAAGAAAGTCTGATCCTTAATTATAACATTGCACAGTTTATGCTAGTCTGCAATTGCACATTGTCTTAAATATTTCTATTTTATACTTATTCCTCTGTTATAGATCTGAGTTGCATATTGTTGCTAGGAGAAGGACAGTGATTCTTACTAAGTTTGATTAAAGTCTGATCAAAAATAGTCAGAAAAGTGTTGACAAGCTCAGCAGATGCAAGATCATCGCAAGATTCATTAATTTTGCTTATCATTCGATTAATTAAATTCTTGATGATTTGAGTCTACTAATTTTACACAAAAATGGATCAGAAATAGTTTCTAAAGTGTTAAAAAGTTCAGCCAATCTGATGCAAAGTCACCTCATTAATATGCATGAATCTCGCTCGTTGTCACATTGATGTGAGATCTTGATTATATAAGACTATATTCCAAATTTGATCAAAATCAGATCAGAAATATGGTCTTGATGAGTGGTAACAAACTCAGCCAATCAGGTGCAAAATCACCTCAGTAATGTGTGGATCTTGCTCACTACTGAACTCGTCCAACACTAAGTTCATATTCCAAGCTTGATTAAAACTGTACGAGACGCATGCTTCCAAAATGGTAACAAGCTCAGCCAATCATAAACAAGATCACCTCATTAATATGTGTGCATTTCGCTCATTATCAACCTCATCCGAGATCTTGAGAATATAAGCATATATTCCCGGTTTGGTCAACATAAAATCAGACAAATCAGACGGTTAACTTGGTCTTCAGAGTGGTAACAAGCAATTGTTCATGGACAGATGGATACATGAACATACTATAAGCTCACTTGACCTAACGGCCAGTTGAGCAAATATAGGAATAACTGCATATTGCACGAACTAAGTGGGTTTTTTTTTAAATGTTGGAATGACCATCTGTCAGGGAGATGTAGCTGTTACAAGACTTTCAAATTCTGAAAGGTCGCGTTGGCATTATATTCAATTAGGATCAACTACATATCGTGAGAAGTGTTTTAGTGAAAACTCCATGTTTATACGACCATACCTTCAAAAGGAGCAGTGATAGCAAGCTTTTTTTAGTTCACTATCACTGATTACACCAGTTTATTTAGGAGCAACTAGACATCATAAGAAGTATTTTAGTGAAAATCCGATATCTCTTGGCCCAATACTGTTCAGCAGTATATAACAAAATTCTCGAGATGGTTACCATAACAGCCATAGTGTAGGTCTGATCAGTGCCATTTTCATTTAAGGCTAACTACATAGCATAAACCTCGTAGTGAAAACCCCATGTCACTGTAACTATCAATTTTGGAGAAGTAGTGGTAACAAGATTTTCAAGATGGCCATGACATTGGAGATCTGGTTAGCATCATTTACATTTAAGACAAACTAGATATTATATGAAGTCTTACTGGATCTCCATGGGACTACATTTTCGTTTAGAACCAAACTAGACATTATATCTTTTGCTGAAAACCTTCTGCCGATATGATTATCCATTCAGAAGGTGTAGCGGCCATCTTGGAGTTCAGCTCTGCGTAATTTTCATTAAGGACCAATTATATATCTCAAGTCTTTGGTGAAAACCCCATGTCAGTATGTATATCCGTTTAGCAGGGGTAGTGATAAGAAGATTTTAAGGAGCAACTAAATATCATATCAAGTCTGTTAGTGAAAACCCTGTTCAGAGTTGCACATTGAGCGCAGGCAATTTTTTGTCCTTTGTCCCCCAAATCTAGAGCCTGTGAGCCCCCCCCCCCCCCCGGCGTGCTTTTTCGCAGGAAAAAAAATCGAAAAATACGCAACAACTTTTCATTAGTGGAAGTCCTCCATGTCTCTGTTGGCGCTAGCAATGGCCAAAGTCGCGAAAGGTGATAAAAACTGTAAGATGGCAATGAAAATCTATTTTAAACAATGTCTCTGGCAATGAAAATATTCAAGGTTTTGTGGTAGTTGGCCGAGTTGCAATGTAAAGTGTTTGATAGTCGTTAGTGTAACATATTTTCGAGATTAAAATCACCCCAATGGCAAGGAAGCTTTAATTTATTTTGAGGTTGAAGTAATGACAAAAGAGACTGAATTTATTCAAATACACAATTTGTCATTAAATTAATGATTTGTAAATTTGCAAAAAAAAAGTAATTCAGAAAAACATAGGTATTTATTATAATAATGCCAGCAGATAATGAGTGTACACTAAAGTTAAATGTGAGCTAGATACGGAACGGAAAATTCCATGGTGCACCTCATTTCAGGTTAACCAGATATTAAATACACAAGTTATTTGAACACATGATACAACTTTTATTGCAATAATGTAAGTGTCCAAGGAAAAACTGATAGCAGAGTGCAGACTACAAAGTTAAGGTGGCAAAACTGTCGAAGCAAATAAGATTATCTCATTTTTATAGCACTATTAATGCATTATGTGCTATTATTTTCCTTAGTCCCTCTAAAATGTTGTGTGTTCCCTAGATTTGGAGGGTGGGGGACACAGTGTCACCTGCCCATGGGATCCTATGTGCAACACTGCCCATGTTGATATGACATCCATTCAGGAGGGGCAGTGATAATAAGATTTTCAAGATGACAACCATAGTGGCCATATTGGATGTCCGAGTGGAAGCATTTTCATTTAGGACCAACTAATGTGTGTGTAAAATTTCATGGCAAACCTCCAAGTAGTTTAGGAGAAGTAGCAATAACAACCTTGTGCTAATAGATGGATGACAGACAACGGGCTATCATATAAGCTCTTCTGGTCTATGAGCAGT
Source organism: Margaritifera margaritifera (assembly GCA_029931535.1). Classification (NCBI taxonomy): domain Eukaryota; kingdom Metazoa; phylum Mollusca; class Bivalvia; order Unionida; family Margaritiferidae; genus Margaritifera; species Margaritifera margaritifera. Next base: position 1,740,704 of record JAQPZY010001628.1, read on the forward strand.
TAAGCTGAAGAGAAGCAATGTTCAGTTTGTGCATTTAGGTACAACACACAAGCAAAGAAAACAAAGAACTTTGAAACAAGTTTTATTAATTTTTTCATGATGATAAATGTACTCTATACAATGAAACTGACACAGACGTATTGACAAAACGAAGATCCAAGTGTTTTTCATACTTAAGCTAGCAGCAATTACTAAACTACATTTATTTTGAAAACAAATGTCTCCATAGGAACAATGCATTTAATGATTATTATCTTGTACTGGCTAAAGGAAAAAAGAATGACATGCATTTTATGACTGAACTTTCATCTTGCTCTGGCTAAACAAAAAAGTATATGTCATGACAACAGTTAAGATAAACCCCCAAAAATCTCCTACCCCCCACCACCAATCCCAACTGCAAGGCCTTTCCAATTCATGTCAGCTTTTACATAATATATTAAACTGGCTTGTAAAAAATATAAAAACCTGATACAGAATTGACCTTGATTTAATTTATGTGTCTTCAGATATAGGTCAGTCTTGAATACTTAAAAGTCACCTACATTTTTTCAAGATAAATGTGTATTTTTTCCTACAAAAAAAAGAGAGCAAAATATGCTCAACCAAAGAATTATGTCCAACGAAAGAGACAATTATGTCCAATGAAAGAGTAAAATATGTCCAACCAAAGAGTAAATTATGTCCAACAGCAGGTGTTTTCACCACTAAGGATAAATTATGTCCAACCAGAATTCAGAATTTAAAAACCTTAAAATCTGGAGATTATTGAAACAAAGACGTGTTCACTTTTTAATCCATTCTTTTTGTACAGAAAAAAGGGAAAATGTTAGTTGATGGTTTTAGACTACTACCAGTAATGCATATAGAGACCATAAATATAGGTTACATCTGTGCAAAGGTTTGTTGGCAAGGATGAATGGGATTAAATAACAATAAGAGAACTTCAGACTTTACAGTGATACAGGAAGAGTAAAAAACAAAAGTAATGATGACTATATTCTGCATTGCACAATTTCTACATTTTTATTTTCCTGATACAAAAGATTGAAAAGATTTTTCGATAAAAGTGAATGGGGACTGTTGAGTTTCTGAGAGCCAAACTAGCTCGATAATACGGTCACATGAAAGATCCAGGAATATCAAGCATTCAACAAAACAACTGCAAATGTAGTTTACACAATTTTACAATATCGTTTAGCAGCTGCTGTCATGGGAACAAAACTGGTACTGAAAAGGCTAAGTTGTTTGAGTTCATACACTGTTTGAAATTATGAAGAAAAAAAAAGAAAAAAAAGAAAAGTAATATAAGCTAGGGTTTTAATGAATAGTATGTCTGGCCTCTTCTAAACTAGGCTTGATATGAAAGAAAAAGAAGAAAGGATGTTAAGCAAACCAAATCATGATTCTTATGTACAAATCTCTGATAAAAATACATGCATATTACTGATAAATCTGAATATTTATGTACATATAAATGCATTTATCATCTTTTATATGCATTTTGTTTAAGGAAAACGTTTACTATTTAGCGAAGATTTCTCTTTAAAAATTATCAGCGAGTAAGTGAATCACATTATTACACCAATGTTTGCTTTACAATAGATGTACCGTAATTTTAGGTGATAAAGCCTCTCCAGGGCACAGGCAGCATGAGCCATTTTTTTAAAAGCATTTTTATGAAAAAGAATGTATTGGCCACAGTGGTGGTAATGCTGCAAGTGGATTTGGACACCCTTACACTTGGACCTAGTACTTAATGACCCTTCAGTAGCAGATCTACTTTAGGCAAGCCAATCTGTGTTCAGTGCAGCAAATAGAAGACCTGCATCTGTTTATGAATGTATCAAAGTGAGAAGTATCCATATGTATTTGTTTTTTATTGACTAACCTGGATGTGGCAACACATCAGGGTGCCACTATTTGTGAGTTGTTGTAACCAATCAAATTTTACAAAAGGAGATAATTCATATGGGTGTGCTTGATTTAACTGTTACCTTGTAAAGTGGGTATAATGAAAATATCAAAGCTTTACAAAAAGAATTATTTAATTATTTCAATTCGGCATCTTAACAAAAGCCAGAAACACAGAGCTCACAATCTCGGAGAATGCATGTGACACATGCTGTTGTTTCAATAAAAGTGGCAAGTAAGTAGATATCTTTGTGTAACCTCTGGCATAAAATAGATTACTGGTGATTTCCCATACTGCTTCCCATAGGTTTTGATATGTCAATGAATTTTTTGTGTTCTTTTTTACATAAATTATCAGAATGGAATTTTCATGATAGTTGTAAATATTTGCCCTAGACATACAAGGTATGTTTCTGGTTGTGGTAAAAAAACAGTAGATATTGGCTGCATCTGCCACATTCCCTCATCACTAGGAAAAATTATGGGCTTATCTGCCAAAAATTACGGTATTCATTTATCAGATATCAATACAAATGGGAGAATACTTTCACCAACATGCAAGTAAAGTGAGATACGGCTGAAAGATCTAGACTTGGTAAAAAGTCCTTAAATGATAGTGATGTTCATTTATAATGCTGATGAAGAATTATGAGATGAACAACTGCTATTTCAAGTTGGTCTAAATGGAGTAGAAGTTCTTTTCCTAGTTTGCTGTGTGACAATTATAGTTTTGAAAACCTATGAAACCTGATCCTATTTTTTTTAAACGTTGTAAATTTTCTTCCTCAACTTTAGATTTTTCAATACTTTTTATATTTCTATAAAATCTTTCACTGTCAGCACATAAACTGGATACAAATAAACTTCCTATATCTGGATTTCCTCTACAACTGTACTTTTCATTTTTTGAATGAAGGAAATATCCAAATTTCCTAAACTTAAAAAAAAAAAAAAAAAAAAAAAAAAAAAAAAAAAAAGGATTATAATAAAAACAGGACCTGAATCTCTATACCACATTAATATGAAAAATGGAAAGAATGTAATCAAGCATGTTTCTTTAATGTGTGAATTTGAAGCAACACATCTCTTTCATTACTTATAAATGTCAATGGGAAAACCCCACAATGAACACCATGAACATTCTGTACAGTTCACAAAACACAGATAAATTATCCATGAATATTAAATTTAAAAAAAAACCTCCTCACTTTTCTTCTCTCCTCTTCTAAAATTGTGTGTCAGCAGAACTGAAACAGAAACAAAAAAAACTGTAGATTTACAAAATGTGGAATAAATATCATCTAAGATGTACAGTTGAAGATTCAGTAGAGGTTAAGGGCAATTCAGTTGAATTCCTCTTTTTTTCCAGTTATTAGAGTACACTTTTCAGTGAAAAACGGAAAGTTTGCCATTTTCTGCAAAACAAACCACTCCTTCTCTGAATTGAATCCCCAGAGATAAAATTCTGTATCTGCTCCTGGATATTTATTTGTGAATCAAATTAGAATTTTGAGTGGAAGCCAACTCTAGGGGCAATAATACTGACCTCCCACTAAAACAATTTAATTGTTATGAAATGCATTAACAATAGCACATCTTACTTTGGCAAATAACTACACCACCTTATAACCACTAATCTATACTAAACAAAACACAGATGCTTTAGGATCACTTTAGTGATCACCAAAACTGTGAGTGGTGATTTATCTGTGTACATGGCAATTGTTTTAATCAAAAAGCTTTCATTTGGCAACAGGAAAATAATCTAGTTATTTTTCTTGAATCCCTAAAATTTCAAATAAAAGTTCATTGATTTAGCACCAGAAAAAAACATTTCACAGTCATCAAATAAAAGTATAAATATACTTTTTTCATAACTTAATTATTGACCCAACTCTGTGCCACTGGCTGTGGTTCATCAGCTTAACTGCAACTACGATGGACAGGTGACCAACTAATCCAACTGAATAAATGACCAAAGCTCTGCTTCAGGTCATATGGCAGAATGATTTACTGAAGCAAGTAAATGACTACAGTAGATTACAACTGACCTCTCAGACTTAAAAAATAATTATCCGAACACTAATTAACATAGTTATGTATTTAAAAAAAGGAATTTTCTGGGACAAAAGTCATGGCACATGACAGAGGACTTTAAGTATGTAGTCAAAATATAATGAAAAATGGATAAGAGATGTGGAAGTTATAAATATTTGAAATTGCATGTTATGTAGTACAACCCTCAGAGGTGACCCGCTGGGATCCTGACAGATTTGTGTATGTTATATAGTACAAATCAAACAGATGACCCACTGGGTTCCTGATAGACTTGTACATGTTATATGTTCTTTTAATGATTCTATTTAATTGCATGTTTGTACATAACTTTGTTCCTGATGATTTCACCAAAGTTACAATTATCCCGCTACTGAAAAGCAAAATTGGTAATCTGGCAGACAAAAATAATTATAGACCTATAGCTCTCACGACAATTATTTCGAAAATATTTGAATGTATTGTACTACAATGATGTGAAGTAACAATTTCTGATAATCAGTTTGGTTTTAAAAAACAACATTCAACAGACTTATGCCTCTATCCATTTAAGGAAACTGTCAGCTATTATTTAGAACATGGTAGCCCTGTGTTTGCATGTTTTTTAGACGCTAGTAAGGCATTTGATGGGGTTAATCATTGGACACTGTTTAAAAAGTTGCTCGACAATCAAATACCCGTTTACATTGCTCATACTCTAGTTAACTGGTATGGCAAACAATTTTACTATGTGCATTGGGGAAAAGCAGTATCCAATGGGGTGAGGCAGGGAGGTGTTCTTTCGCCTTTGTTATTTAATATATACATAGACAATTTAAATCGTAAGCTGGGAGAGTGTCATGTGGGGATACATTTGACACTAAATGCGTCATTTCTTAACAATTTTAGTTTTGCTGATGATATGTCATTGATAAGTCCTTCTATCGCAGGTTTAAGGAAATTATTAAAGATATGTGAACATTACGCATTGGAGAATGATATCATATATAATACACAAAAATCGGTCTGCATGGTTTTTCAGTCAACTTCTTTCAAATTACCATCTCCTCCCTCTGTACTTCTTACCAGCCATGCTCTTGCATATGTCGACAGTTATACGTATTTGGGTCATATCCTAAAATCCAACCGGTCAGATGATGAAGATATGATGAGACATTGCAGATTTCTGTGTACTAGAACAAACACGCTTTTACATAAATTTAGAAATTGTTCTGTGAATATCAAGATTAGATTATTCAAATCTTATTGTTGTACAATGTACTGTGCTCCTCTGTGGACAAATTTTAGTGAATGTATGAAAAGAAAACTAGTTATTGGCTATAATAATAGTCATCGTTTACTACTAAGCCTTCCAAGATGGAATAGTGCCTCTACCATGTTTGTAAACTATAATGTATTTAGTTTTGAAGAACTAATGAGAAAGTATGTGTTTTCAATGATGACACAAATATCTAATAGTAAGAATTGTATCTTAAAATCTTTGTGGAACTATGATATTCATTTAAGTTCTCAGATTATAGATAGATGGAACAAATTACTATTTAAATGCCTTACATAATTTTATTCCTAACAATGACAGACACATTCTGTAGTTGTAGATGGGTCTGTATATTTGTACATAAGACACCTATGAACTTTTATGTCTTAAAATGCTTCTATATTTTTATATTTTATATTTTAATTTAGATGTATGGACCATGCAGTCTGAAATAAAGAATTCTTATCTTATCTTATAGTACAATCCCCATAGATGACCAACTGGGCTCTTAACAGACTTGTATATGTTATATGGTACAATCCCCAAAGATGACCAACTGGGCTCTTAACAAACTTGTATATGTTATATGGTACAATCCCCATAGATGACCAACTGGGCTCTTAACAAACTTGTATATGTTATATGGTACAATCCCCATAGATGACCCACTGGGCTCCTGACAGACTTGTATATGTTATATGGTACAATTCCCCATAGATGACCCACTGGGCTCCTGACAGACTTGTACATGTTATATAGTACAAACTCCAATTATCACTGGACTTCTGACAGACTGCTTGAGCAACACGCATGTGGGGTAAAAATGTTAGGTAAACACCAAGGTGGGTGATTATATTGGTTAGCAAGCCACTGAAATTTCTGTTATATGCTAGTTGACTGACAGTCGCTGTGCTAGGGCGAGAGGTCAATTTACCTTTCGTGTTTGATTCTAAAAGCCAATGTGTTGAAAGGACTATGGGAAAAAAACACAGTCATATGCCGTGAATAATCAACAGTTATCTAAGAGGTAAAAGGGGAAGTCTAATACATGGTTAACAGTTAGGTCACTAATCAAGAATAGGATCTAAAAAGATACACAAGGTAACAAAATTCATGAAGACAACACATTACAGATTTGTTTTTCTCTTCTTATTCTACTGTAAAATGATGATTTTGTTTCTTGACCTCAATTTAAATAATTTTAAAATGATAATTTTTGAAAAGGTAAAACATTTTACAATGTTATAATGTTGCTATAAGAATTTAATTTAATTATTCAGTGTCAAAGAAATATCTATTGTTGCAACTTTTATTTATTTCGCCTTACATTTAAAACTCTCAAGCAAACATTTTTTCACGAGATACTGATCATGAATAAGGCTACTAAATTCTATCAAATCAAAGCATGAGCTACTGTCAAGTTTTTATTTTCATTGGTATCAGTTTTCGTGGTGTTTGGAAATATCGCATTTTCACTGGTACTAAAATTTGTGGATTGGGCAAGGGGTCATATTCTTTCCACAGAAGGATCATCATTCACTGGGTCTTGAAATTCGGAGTTTGAAGCAACCACAAAATCCAAGAAAATTGGTACCCCATGAAAAATAATGAATTCAACATAATCACCAAACTCATTGGCTTGTAGCTCTTATAAAAAAAGGTCTTCTTTTGCTGCTGCATAGTCAAATCCGTGTAATATGCACTGGATAACACTCTGATCAAGATTTCCCCTCAAATATTATATTTTTTCAAATATGAAGAAAAAAAAAAATACAATGATACATTATAGGGCAAATATATTAAAAAAGTAAATAGTAAATTGTAAGAACAGCTTCATGTACATAAATATTTACACTTTGTTCATTTTACTGTAGTTTGAAGATGCTTGTAAATGCAGTGACAACATTTTGGTGGTTTTCTAAAAAGAAATAACTGGCAGTGATATTATTTGGTGCATATCAGATTTAAAATATAAATTACCTTTAGGTAATTAATTCAAGGTACATAATTTTAGTACTGCCTGATTTATTCACCAATAAAGCCAAAATTAAACTGTTGTCTAAAAATGCACTATAAACTATGAAATAATAGATTTTCTTGTAAAAATATGCATACTTTGCATAAACACACACACACACACACTCAAAAACTCCAGGGGCTGCAGTTTTTGGTTGTTTTGACTTTTCCAAAGTCTCAGATGAGAATGTTCTATTAGCGAGTCATTTGAGTATTCAAGTGATCAATGTCTGAGTTATTGAAGTTTTACAGTATATTCAAAATTTTACCTTCCATCTGTTTCCACACTCATTACAAAGCACAAATGTTGTCATAGGTTCATCTGCACTTCTGGTCTGGACCTGCAGTGATAAGACACAGATAAATAAGAAACTACTGTAAAACATAATAGACAAGAGTTCTTCATAGAAGATCCTAGACTTTAAAACCAGGGAGAAGTCCAGGCAGAACAGGAAGAAGTGAGCAACCGTCAGATAAATTTTGATCACGATACCAGTAATGTATTGCAGCTTAATAATAAGAATTATAATTATAATAACACAAAGAATAATAAGAATAATAATTATAATAACACAAAGAATAATAAGAATAATAATTATAATAACATAAAGAATAATAAGAATAAGAATAATTTATTACAAGTTGTTGTAAAATATACCATCATACTATCTGTAGCAGTTTAAGACTGAAGTAGTAGTAGTAATCATAATAGCAGCCTCAGCAGTAATATTGTAGTAGCAGATCTGCTGCTGACAAAATTGCTGCGGTGTACAATCATTTCTGTTAGTTCATTAGACTAAAGAGAGAATATTTTCTTTTTTCCAATTGTGCAAAATTTCTGACTTAAAGTACCAAATACCACATGTTACTATTTACTATTTTATACAATGCTTCTTTCCAATAGACAAATTGATATATGATCTGGAATCAGTTTTAGTATAACAGGAAGTGATGTTTGGTTTAACCTCAGATTTTACATCTTCCATATACTTTAACAAAACATTAATTACTCTGTTTAAACCAGCAATATTAAAATATTTTAGTTCCGAAAGATGTTATAGTGTGTGCTCACATACCCTATATAGCATCATTAAAGTTTTGTCGATAAATCTTGAAACTGTACATTTTGATTTTACTCTTGTCCAATGTAAGCAATCTGGTCTCATGGGGGGTGGGGTGTGGATTGCAGTCACTGATTTAGGAGAAATACACTGTATGCAGTGATGTCTATCATTCTATAATTTCTGTGTTTCTAATTAAAATTGGCCCTTACAAAAATTCAATGCTGAAATTATAAGTTTTGTGTTGTTATCATTTTGAGAAGAAAAAAAATGCCTGTTTAAGTGTACATTTTTTTGTAGCTTCACTATAAGGCCCTGAGGCTTGGATTAAGATATACTGTTTGTACTTATTTAAGACCCTAATTATATAATTACTGATGGTCAGGTGTAATAAGCACTGTCTGACTAGACCTTTGTTCCAAATACCAGCATTTTCAAACTTTAAAATGAACACAGTGGCTTCCTCAACATGAGAATCGAATGCATTCTGAAATACTTTGACCTGGTAGCTGACAATACAGGGGGACAGGAATATTACTTTCCTGCCAATTCAGAGCAAAGTTTTACACCATAAATGTCCTAATCACCCCCTACGGCAGTCCTTGGTTGTTAGTAAGCATGAACTCACATGATACCCAGCTTCTGTGACATGAGTCTTTCTAAGCCTTTATAAGAGATGATAAGTAAAACACGGGAAAGTATGTCACAGTTTCTCAGTTATAGTGCAAAGTGTTAAGTTCGTCCTATGATGTACACATATTGCAAGTCCCATGGCAACAGGTGGAATGTTACTGGAATCTGAGTTCAGACACAATTTTAGACAGTTTTAAACTTAGACAGCATGCATATTGTTCATAGCCAGTGGTAATCTGAAAAGATTACCACTGGCTATGAACAATATGCATGCTGTCTAAGTATGTTAAGGATCATGGTGACCTTGACTTTCACCTTTTAATCAATCCTGAAATCATCAGACTTCTTTCTTTCATCAAAAGCAACCTGACTGTGAAGTTTGGTAAAGTATATTTAGTACAACTCAAGTTATTATGCAAAAACTTATCTAGCTCTGTCTTATCAGTGACCTTAACATCTGACCTTTAGATGCAACATTATTCAAAAGGCTTCTTGATAATACATGTACCATGGGCAACATATCTAAGTTTTGGTGACAGTATGTTTAGTAGGACTCAAGTTACTGCTTGAAAACCATTTTAATATCTCAGCTCTTGTTGACCTTGACCATTAGACACCTAAATCTTTATATTTTAATGGGTAACTCATCTGCAAAGCTGGTGAAAATACATGTATGAAGCGGAAATCGTGTTATTTCATGGAAAACATTTTGCTACAGTCAGTCATTGTAAACTTGACCTTTGATCTTTTGATCCTTCCATCTTTTTGTTTTGTATTGAACAACCCACCTGCAAAGTTTAATAAAGGTATATAAAGCAGAACTCATGTTTTTGTGCAGAAACAAACTTGCTTTGGCCTATCATGCTGACCTTAACCTTTGACCTTTTATCACCAAATCAATAGGGTTCTTTGTTCTTTGGTGAAAGTATATGAATCAGAACTAAAGTTACTGCACTGAAACCAAACTGTTAACAGATGGATGGATATTACCATAACATTATATGCTCTGCCTTCAGTGGGTGCATAACACAAAACCTGCAAATAAAGTCAAATGCCCCAGTTTTGTATGCAGCACATTTATCCTAAAATGCACCTACAGTGCAAATCTAATGATATTAGGTAAAAATAATAGTAGAATTTGAACTCGGAAACAATTGTTCCTGAACAATGTTGAAAGTAGGTCACAGTAATTCAGTTTGATGCAGGATGCTCCTTCATCCCAAGATGCATATATACTGCCATTTCTTGGCTCACAGGTGCACTATAGTATGCTCAAGATTAGGTAATACTGACATTTTTCTGTGATAATTTTATTCACATGGTAATGTTAGAGTAATAAACAAGACGAGACATACATTTATCAAATAAGTTACCATTTATTATTCATGAAGTAAACATGTAGATGCTAAGTTTAGTGCTACTAATGTAGCATTTTGAAAGTCTCTACAAGGTTTTACAATGGTAATCAGATACCATTTTTGCAGTATCATCCTTCTCAGACTGGTTGTATATGTATTGTTCATCTTAAAGTGAGTTTTGAACTTTATTATGAAGTGTATGAGAATAAAAGAACCGGTCTGTGACACAGCAAAATTGGTGGCTGATTATCAATGTAAACCTAATAGAGACTGTTAAATGCTGCTTTTAGTAGCACTAAACTTAGCATAAAAAAATAGAAAATCATTTTGATTGATGAATGTCTTGTTTATTACTCAAACATTACCATATGAATGCAACTACTACAGAGCATGCTTTAATTTAGGAGTAACATCCATGAATGGGGAGAATGGACAGACATCAGATAGATGCTTCCAAAAGTGTTCGTAGCCAAGGTTGGTGAAGATAGAAGAAGGTAGGAAAGCTTTTCCAAAAACCTAGTAATGTCCTTAAACCGCATAATAATCAAAATAAGGTAATAATAAAGAAGATAAAACCTAAACAGAAAGTAGAGTCTGCAACAAGAGAGACTTTACGTAATGAAGTGACACAACAAATTACACATGTACAATGACCAAAGACATTATCTTCATAGAATACTTTACAGAATAAATGACTTTCAACAAATGCTGTAGATACCAGTCTTGTATCGCTGCAAGTTAATGAGGCCAACATATCTATGAAACCAGGAAAAGAAGGCAATGTATGTGTATCAATAAGACTAATTCCAATGATTACATCTAAGGTGCTCTCCTACATGTGTAGAAACTCAAGGTGTTCTACATGGCTGCTTTGCTACACATATTTACTGGATTTCAGTAAATTAAAAATAAAGTAGCAACTTTTGCTTACCATAAACCTTAAGTTTCTGAACTTGATGCAAAATATATTTTTTTGCCTTTGCTTGTGCATGCATATGAAAAATAATTTTCAGTAAGTGGCACTTTATATTGTATTTTTTAAGGTAAGAGACAAGTTCCACTTTAAATCAAGTGTGTAACATAAATTTTGATACGAGTCATCTTCTTTATGAAACAAAAGCTTTCATATAATAGCACAGCCTGGCAATTGGAAGACAAGCTAAAATTAAAAGGGTGCGGGTTAGAATCCTACCATCGGGACTGCCGGGGTCATCTACCATGGTGTGTCCTTGGGCAAGGCACCTTACTCCAATTGCCTCAGCACTAAATAACCTACTTGTGTTGCTGTGCCATAAAGCACCTAACCAAACCAAATCTACTCTAATGCAGAGTTGAGGCTATTATGAATAGCTCAGGGCTTCTGTTAAAAGATGGCTAGATGTAATATACATCCATATTTTGGCCTAGGACCGCGAGACCTAGGGAAGTCCAAGTAGTGGCCAATATATGTGTTCATATGCTGAGAATTGGATGCCTTTTGCCATTTCAAAGGTGTTAATATCTGTTTTATTCATTCTATATATGTGTCAAGATATAACCCATGACTCATAACTCAAGATATAACCCATGACTCATACCTCAAGATATAACCCATGACTCATACCTCAAGATATAACCCATGACTCATACCTCAAGATATAACCCATGACTCATACCTCAAGACAGTCCTCCACGCCCAATCTGTTATTTCTAACTAAACCTTCTCAACAGGTACAAAATATAATACTTAATCCAGCGAGATGGAGCAGCTCATCACTGTCAAATAATTTTGTTGTCACTTAGGTAGCTTTTACAAACTCAAAAATGTACAGAAAACTTGCAAACTACACATAAATGAACAAAATAAATAACAAGACTTAACAAATATAAACACCTGATGAACACTGGTAACAGTTACCTTAATTAGGCTTAGACATACTGGAGAGAAAAGATGTTTGGCTGGATTGTCAAAACCTCAGTACAACATGTCTGAACTTTGAATAACTTGTTTAGGCATAGTACAATTGTTCATAAAGGTGCAAAGAATTTGTGACACTGGTGATAAAAGATAGTGGCTGTCTTTATGGATTAAATAAATATTCATGAAATCATATAAATCATAACCATACCAACATGCATAGATCTGGCAAAGCACCAATTATCTCAAATGTTCCCATTTTATTTATTCTACCTATCTATTACATCATGAGTCATTTTTACACTTGTAAATGTTTATAATATGTATGAATGTATAGGGTTTAATGGCATGTCAGTACAATACTGAATATACTGCCAAGTACCAGTTAAGTTCTAAAAATGTACAGATAAAAAATTGCCAAAAAAACTTGAAGTTAGTTAAAGTCTTCCAAAAACTGTAACTATGTAATACTACAAGATAAAAAAGTAAAAGGTAAATATGTTCAAAGATTTGTTACAAGTTACATAATATAGACAATAATACTAAAACTTATAAAATCCTTAAAATGTTGGGTCAAAACCTGTTATATAAAATGCACTCCATTAAAAAGCCCAAGATTTTGTCTGGTGGTACAGCATCATAAAGGAGACATGGTGGCTGAGTGGTAAGCATGCCAGACTAGTGACTGAAATGGGGTGGGTTTGAATCCTACCATCGGATCAGCCTGGGTCAGCTACTGTAGTGCGTCACTGGGCAAGGTACTTTACTACAATTGTCTTGGCACTAAATAACCTACTTGTGTTGATGTGCCATAAAACACCAAACCAAACATAAATTTTCTTAATAAAGTTGACATAAACAACTTATGTCTCACTGGATGGAAGTCAATACACTCACCAAGAATGTGTTCCTCTGTCAGTCGATACTGACAAGGTATGCACTCTGGTCGAGGTTCACCATTTAGGAGGCATCCATGAGTCAGGTACAGTAGTTATATTGGGTTCAACCTTTCCCACTCATCCTTGAAGGAAAATGAATACTGTCCACTCAGATGCCCTCTCAAATCCTGTCCTACTTGTCCACTAAATCCCTTAATGGGGGAGACAGATTCATTCAAGAACCTGAGTGGGGGAGTTTACCTGTATTCTACCCACCCAGTGTCCTTCAAGGTAATGAGTGGACAAAGAGTGGACTCTTTCATATACATGTAGATAGGCTTGCTGTAATTAGATATTTTAAATTAAATCTTTGACTGATGATACAGGATATTTATATGCATGGCTAAATTAATATGGAATTATGATATAATTTCTTTAACAAGAGGCCCAACTGGGCCTGAGATTGCTCACCTGCCTGACATCTGCCTAATAGCAAAATGCAAGGAGTTAGTCAAGAAATCTTGGTCAGTAGCATGCTTTCTGTTGAAATTTCTTCCAATGCTGTCGATTGCATATGTTATGAAATCAACTGTTTGAAGGTTTCTCTAGTTTTTCTATCTTCAACCATATCTGATCGCATATCAGCATAATCTGTCCAGTATTAAAAGGCCGCTATGCCAGGATGCTTTTGTCAAAGTTGGCTAAATTCTGTTCAACAGTTTGCTGAGATAAAGAAAGTTGTGTAAATACTTTTCTACTTTTAGTGGTAGATTGGCATAATTTGTACAAATATGAAAGGCCTCTGTGACAGGATGCTTTCTGTCAAATTTGGTCAAATTCACTTGAGTGTTTTTTTAAAAAAAGATGTCTTTTAAATGTTTTTCTATTTTTAGTAACAACGGATCAGCATAATTTGTATCAATTTAAAAGCTCTTCATGCAAGGATGCTTTCTATCAAGATTGGTCATATTCTATGCAGTGGTTTTGGATAAAAAGTCATTTAAAGGTTTGTTTATTTTTAGTAACAGAGACCATGTTTAATGCTGGAACAGCATCATCTGAAAAAAATATGAAAGGTCTTTATGCCAGGATGCTTTCTATCAAGTTTCATCAAATTCTATTCACCGGATTTGGAGAAGAAGTCATTTAAAAGGTTTTCTATTTTTAGTAATAGTGGCTATATTTGATGATGGATCGGTGAGATATGGGCTAGAGTTAGCATATAAATATGCCTTGATGTGGTTGTAGAAAAATGTTCCACTCGCAAGTCCTGCAGCTGTAGAGTGACCTTGTCACTGAGAACCTGCTGAATAACCCGGGAAGATAGCCTGTTGTGCTGCAGCTACATGTCCCACCAGGTCAAAATGAGTCCTTTGGGATAAAAGGTCTCAGAGGTAAAAGCTTGAGAAAGTCGTCTCTGCCCTCCATACCATGGTTTGGAGAATGTCAGTTAGGGGACGGTTACACTCAAATGCTATGCTAGTGGCTACTTCCCTAACCTTGAAAGCCGATATGCGCAATAATGCATTGGTCCTGTTAGTTCCTCATAAATGGAGAGGATAACCCATGGTATCCAGGATGTCAGAGTCTGAGTGAAAATATCATCCCATTATATGAGTGGTAATAACAAGAGAGATCTCCCTTGTCTGATCAGCTCAGTTCACTTGGGTCACACTTCAGAACCTTATGGGGTCCTGTAGATGCCCTTAGGGCAAAGGGTCAAGGAAGATAGAAATTTCAAGACAAAGGACTGATTCCCCATAAACTAGAGCCTGTTCTATAAGTGAACTTGAAGTGTTGTGGTGGAACTGTTGATAGTTTGTATTGACTGACAAGGCATATATCTCCCTGAGACTCCCTGCTGTAACTAGAACGACTAGGAAGCAGGACTTTACAATGAGGGAGTCAAAGACGCTCTATTCATTGGTTCAATAAGTTGCTTTATTCAAACCTGTCTGAACCCATTTCAGACAAGGGCCAAAGTCTTCTGTCAAGACAGTAAAACTTTGCAAGAATGTTGGAAAGGTCTTTGTTCTGCTTATATCCTCCCTAACATGATGTTGGAATGTACCCAAGATGGTGAAACGGTAGCCCTTGAAAGTGATAACTTCTTCTCCTTGGAGAGCCCTTGGAAAGCCCAAAGGAGGAAGTCAACTAATTGTGGTACCGAGGTTTTGATAAAATGAGTTTCCACTCGCACCACTGGAAGAGAAACTCTCCACTTCCCCAAAGTTTAAAAAATGGTGGGCCTTCTTGCCAGACCAAATTTGTGCATCGCTTGTTCTGAGAACCATTTTCTTCTGATGGCTTGCTTGATATGAGCCAAGCGTGCAGGTTCAGCATTTCTGGGTATGGAAGGAAGGCCTGCATTCCTGTTTGAGCAGGCAGGGAGATGGCAGGATTTCTCTGGGAATCTCCACTGCTAAGTTCAACAGATCAATGATCCAATATTTTTTCCCACTGGGGGGGGGGGGTATCAGTAGCACTCCAGTTTCCTCACTTTTTGCAAGACTTGGGCAACAGAGGAGAGGGGAACAGCATGTGCTGTGAGACCATTCTGGTTCAAGGAAAAGGTGTCAACTGCTTTCTGATTTGGGACTGGAGAAACAATGGTCAGGAGCTTGCTTCCACCTTGTCAGCTTGTGATGGAGTTGATTGTGGATTTGTCGGCAATGACACCACCTGAGAAAATCCCACGAGGCAGAGGTCTGGGGACTTGTTTTCCTCTTGTTTTCTGATGTAATCAAAGACAGTTGATATTTCAGACAGAATGAGAATGAGAATGCCTTTCTCAGATGGCATTATTGAAAGGTATGCACTATAGCCTTCCAGGAGATGAATGTATAATGAGCACACCTGAGGGGGCAAGACTCCATTAGCTTATTGTAAGGAGGTGGGCACCACAGCATGTTGTAGTGGTGTTTAATTTGATTTACAGCAGCTGCTCCTGCAGCAGGATGCCAGTCATAAGCCAAGTATGGTCCTCCCATTTACTGACACGGAACCGCATATAGCCCAGAATTAGATCACAGGTCTAGAGGGCAAAGATCAGCTGTCACTGGGATAGAAATATCATCTGCAGCGGCCTCATGAATAATAATCCCAAAATAAGGGGATCCAATGAGGAGACCTAAAGGGCATAGAATTCCCAGGCAGAAATTTGATTCTCTGAGCGAATGGTACACACCACTGAGATCATTCCAAGACACTTTCCCCAAGAGAATCAGACTCAGTTTATGAGGGTTTAGAAATCATGCCCAAATGACTGAAATGCTTGAATGGGATCTGCTGGTCTCTCTTGACTTAGAGATGGTGGAGGCAGTTGAAGCTTTGTAGGCAGGAGCCAGAAAACCTTGTCAATCAATGCGAGGTAGGTGGATTTTCACTGAACATCGTTGGATAAATAAAAGGAAGATGGTGCTTGTGAGCATGAATCTTTACAATGGTGAGAGGAGAGCCCTTTGTGTGGGACAAAGAACAAAAGCTTGGAATTTGTACATGTTGGGACACAGTTATCTCCAGGTATTCACTATGTGTATCTCCGACAGTCTGTGGCTGTAACCTGAGAGAGTGCTGGAAATGTCACGGCTGGGTGCCAGGTGCTATCTGTGTCTTGAAGCCTGGAATAGGTATACTAGGAAAATCGATCACCATATCTGATTTAGTTGCTTAATACTTGATATTACTGGCATTCAGGTCAAAGCCAGTGCTGGGACTATAATGGCCAGGTGCCCATATACTGTGTCTTAAAGTTGGGAATGAGCATACTCCTAAAATCGATCACTGTACCTGATTCCAGTGCTGAATAGTGGATATAATAAGTGTACAGGTCAGAGTCGGTGCTGGGACTGTAATGGTCAGGTGCCTGGGTGCTGTGTCCTGAATCCTGGAATGGGTATATCAGAAAAATCGATCACTGTACCTGGTACTGGGAGTTAAAGGCGTAGGTTGAGACTGTGCCAGCGCTGGTGTCATCTGCAGCCATGATGGATTCGATGCTCAAGTCACATACTGGCTATCTCGGGAAAGATCACTGTAGCCAGTGTGGGGTACATCTGTCTGTCTGGCCACCATACCATGTCAGTCCCTGCCCACTGTATTGTCGTAAAAATCTGAACTGCCTGTAGCGATGGGGAGTGAAGTGGCAACAGTAGTGGCAGCAAAACAGATAGAGTCTGCATCCTTGATTATTCCACATTCTTTTCTTGCATGTAACAAGTAGTAATGATGGTCACCCATACTTTCTAATTCCAATGTGAGCATATATTCCATGTATGACCCAAAATGCATCGCATACAATGCATATACAGGTAGGTGGTTGACATCAGTTCTAGCCAGAGATGTTTACAGTCCACACACCTAATCCTGCCCTCTGTATTGACACCTGTACATACTGAGAACAGAACAATGGCATGCACAGGTGAAATCAATTATGCACCATGTTAAACTTGCTGTTAAGAGGACACTAATGATAGCAAATATGCCACTAGAAATTATGTGCATGTAATAACAGACAACTGTTTGACAGAATTCATAGACAAAGTCAAGTACTGTAGTTTAATTGACTTGAGTACTATGGACCCTTCAACAGGCTACTAAATTGGTGCCAACACGCTTATCGGAAGTTGGACAAAATTTAATGGGAAATATTCATCTATGATGCAGACAGAGTGAGAAATAGATCTAAATATAACCAGAGTATACTTCCCTGTGTGAGAAAACTCCCCAGAATTGTTAAAATGGTGAAATGGCACAAGTGGATATCAGTTTTGCAAGGTCTCAAGAAAGAGTGTACTTGTTAGCATGAGCTGAGGTAGTAACTGACATATGGATGGGATTTGACACCTGTCCCTCAATCCAAGGAGAGATCATTCTTGTCTGACTTCCACTAAGGTGGGCAGACGATTTTAGCACTTTTGTTGTTAAAACAAGCTTGAGTAGGCTGGATTTATGAGGTGGTGGTTGCACTCCTAATGTATTATGATTGGGTAATGTATTTGAAGAAGAAATCTAGGGATGTCCAAAGTTCCAACCTAGAAATTCCATGACTTCTTATTTTTGAAAGTAAATAGGAGTACTGAATAGATATGCGATATATACAGTGTATTCTTTGATAAGCCAAGGTAATGAAGCAACACTGAGCTACTTCAACTTCTTTTTTGGCAAGCAAACCCTTCCATGCCATACAATCACAAAATCTGAGTAGGTCTAATTTCTAGATGATGCAAAGCATAACAACCTCCACCCAGTGCATGAATACTCATGACAAAAAGTCTGATTGTTTACACATATTTGGTTTGTGTATTTAAACCATCAATGATGGAATTCTTGAAGGCTTCTCATTATACGTTTGCTTTATCAACAATAATGACTCCAGCGTTACTTAATATGACTACACTAACAGAGTAATCACAACCTGAATACACAGAACCTGAAAGTACAATTGCATATTTGACACAGCATTTTTTACAAAGATGGGTGGCACTTTAGTGATAAGTACTGTCAAGCATCAATCAACTCACCTGATTATATGTACAATTCATTTTGTGGCATTTGCCACACTTGAAGAGATCGGAGACTGTGCCTCCTGATTTAGCCATCTGGTGATCATCAATGGCTTCTTTTGTGTACTTGGCACGCAGGTGCTTCATCTCATCACTGGCCATTTCCTGGCAATTTAACAGAAAAGGTATCAGTAAAAAGCAACAAGGACAATTTAAAAATATGCTGGAACACAAGGACTGGCTCTGAAACAAAAGAAACATAGTGCAAGAGTTTTTCATCTCATTTTCGAGTGCTTCTGCAAATGACTTTGAACCTGTGGGCGTTGCCCGAGGGTTTAAAGTATTCCTAAGCAGCAAACATCTGCACACAGTAAAACCATTTATGATCATTATTCAAGTTGCGAGTGGTGCAAAAATCCATTGCATGTCAGCTCAGAAAAAGTTAGACATTTTAATGGGCAAGTATAACTTTCCATCACTTAACCAGGATTTTGTACAGAATATGAATAAATAAATCAGATTTTTGTGCAATTTCATTAAAATCTAAATTCTGGGCAAGTAGATTATTTATAAAATTTTCCAGCCCTGCTTACATGTTCAGAACTAATCCTAATAAGTATTTTCAACCACAAATGACCATTCCAAAAATGAGCATCCGCATGCAAAGCAGAATTATTTAAGTTAGACATATTCAACATCATTGCTGAATTACAAAGTATGAATTTTACAAATTCTTTAAAGTTCTTGTAATGTACATCATTATTTAAAATAAACAGCACAAACACATAAACACTGTCAGACATATCTAAAAGGTTCTAATTCCAAGATTATTTATAAGCATGATTAATTGATAAATTCATAATATTTAATCAATGATACATATTTAAAGGAAAATAAAACTGTCTATATTTCTGTATTCTACTGTGATGTACATTAGTAATTACAGATACAGAAAAAAACATTTTCTTATTGAACATCTATTGATATTTTCAATTGCAAATATGCCTACCTCAGAATTAAACTTTCAGAAAAAATAAAAATAAAAAATGACTAATAATTATTAAACATGAAAGGTACAGTTTATTAAAAAAATTTCTGGTACAAGTATAGCAGAAAAAAAAGGTAAAACTATTGACATGGGTGGTCCAAAATTTTGAAGAGAACTGAAATAAAAATTGACAATTGGTAAAAAGCCTATACTTACTTCTGCAGTCATCGTGGCAAGTTTCTGTGGTGGAATTAGCCCAAGCAAAACATTCTCCCTCAGTCTGGGATTTTTGGAATCCCTCAAGTTGGCGATTCGACTTCGAACTCTGTTTTTGTATTTCATATCTGTGTTTTTAAATTCTTGATAAATACGTAACAATTGTTAAGGTTTAACTCGATCATAAAGTTCTATAACATGCAATTTTGCAGGTTAGTCTATACCAAAAAATAACCAACTCAAAATAATGTCCATACACCATGGATGCCCATGCCAATATGATGCAATTAAAGGGCAATGGTCTAAGTCCAACAAGGGCCATAACTCAGTAAAACTTAGCTGGAAAACGGTGGAAATGGAACTTGACCTAGGTCTTATTATTGTAAAATCTGATACCAAATCTGATTTCAATCCATGAAGTTCTTCAAAAGTTAATGAGCAGAAACAAAATTGAAGGGCAAAGTTGTAAGTCAAACATGGTTCATAACACCATACAATTGTGCAAGAAAACAGTGGAACTAAAACCTGATATACATCTTCTTGATGTAAAGCCTCACACTGAATTCAATTCAATCCATGAAGTCCATCACAAGTTATTGAGTAGAAACAAAACTGATGTGGATAGTTCCAAGTCAAACAGGGACCATAACTCCATATTTTGCCATAAAACAGTGAAAACCAAACTTTACATAGGTCTTCTTAATGCCTCACACCAAATTTGATTTTAATCGATGAAATCCTTCAAAAGTTATTATGCAGAAACAACATTTCTGGGCATAGTTCTAAGTCAAGCAGGGGCCATAACATCATACAATTTTGCCAGAAAATGGTGAAAATCGAATCTGACCTAGATCTTCTTAATGGTAAGCTTCATACCAAATTTAATTTCAATCCATGAAATCTTTGTGATGGGACATGATGTGACAGGATGAGATGGATGAACATGGATAACACTCTATGTTCCCTCCATAGCTATGGCAGGGGACATACAAAATCACCAGATGTACAAATAGCTCTGTAAAGAAGATAAGCTGTCAAAGACTACATTGCTACTGTGGAAGGAAACTAGGTGATACATGAAACATATTAAATCAATCAGTGGATAGGATAACAAAATTCTTATTCTGAAGTACATTTACAATAGTGTTTGTAATTTGAGTACCCTCTAATTCTTCATACTCTGATGACCCATGAAATTCTAAGCATTTCTTTTACTTTCATTCTTTGTACAAAGACCTGGTATTTTTATTAAAACAATTTCATACTTAAAAATTCTAATATGAAAAATACAATCAACATTTTCCCTGTAATTCTTTGTGCACTCTAAGAAATAATATAAGGTTTATATAAAATTACAGACATTGAGGATCTTACACATGTTTATTTTACATGTATATGAAATTTGTGAAATGAGTCAAATAATATGTCATAAGTTGCTCAATATTTAGTATTATCAAACGTGTTGGAAACAATATTACATGATTATTAATAGTGGTGTGATGATTAATCAAAATAAATGAAGACTTGCTGGAAAAGCCAAAGAACTAAGCATCTGATTATGATTTTCCATATTCAATCATAAAGTATTACAATTTCTTCTGAAAATTTTGTTTCATAACTTCTAACATCTTCACCACACGGCAACCCATGATGATGTTTACTTGATAAATGATAAACCACTGAAGACACATAGTTTTGATGGATGTCAATCACCAGTATCAGTCAATAGAGGCTTTTGTAAAATTACCTGGTGACAACAACAATTCATGGAATAAGTTCTGCTGCAAATGAAACTACTGACCATCTGATCACGTAAATAATATATAACAAAATAAAAAGCCAATAATTTCAATAATATTTGTACATTACATTTTCCCCCTTAATTCTTCAGGTGTTATTAAACTAAAAATCTCTCTGAAAAGTAAATAAGTACATCTTTCAGTTAAAATAGTCTTTGTATTTTTTTTACAACACAAACCATAACAACATGGCAGTAGACAAATAAAAAAAAATCTTGTTCCTCTTTTGGGGAGGAAAACTTCTCGGAAAGGTAAAATATAAAAATAAAAGCCTCCTGTTACAATAGTGTTCTGTTGTTTAGTGTAAGCTAATTGTCAACAATATATGGCAGACAACAAATGTGCCTGTGAACCATTCTACTTTCTGGGACACAAGCAGTGACATTGCAGATGAAAATGTCAAAAATATCTCCAACTGATTAAAACTGATGAATAATAAGTTCTGATGATCCAATCATAGATCTTTAAATTTCAACTGATTCCCAACGCTAATGATTGATCCAAAAAAGATACAAAGAAGAAGGCAGTGACAGAGCCAGTTACTAAAAAACTGATAAATAGTCATGCTAATCAATGAATTACAGGGCTCGAAATTAACAGTAGTCCGCAGGCCCGAGGATATTACATTTTCTGTTGGACTAGTACTTTTCATAATTTAAATACTTCAATGGCTAGTTAATCTTGATATGTGTCTGACATTGTTTTGTGGGAAGGACTAGTGAAGATTCAGCAGGACAAGTAAATTTCTCAATCTACTAGTCCTTCTGACTACAAAGAAATTTATGTTAAATTCTAGGCCTGAATTGGTAATATATTAATCATCGAAAAATTTAATTTCATGGCTTGGACTTTGTTTATCTTTACATGCATTATTATAAACTTACTTCTGCTCCAAAATATATGTTTATTTTCACTTACATTGTATATGCTTATTGTCCATATTTTACAGTATCTATGTTGCTATTATTATTATTATTATTATTATCTGGGTCTCTGCAGTTTGTTAGGAATAATCAGTAGAACAAATAATAGAGATCCTGATCTGCTGGTGCATTATGTGATGACAGATCAGGGTCTATGTTGTTTTCAGTTAGACTTGACTTATAAGCAAGTATATATGGTAAGTAACTCCTTTATTTTTACAAAGATAACTTAGCTATTGAAAAAGGATATATTCCTCAATTTGTGGACCAGCTTCTTCAGGTGTATACTTTGCTTCAAAGTCACCTGAAATAGCAGAGTACAGAACTATAAGACTTCAAACAATTCATCACCAACTGTAAATGAAGAAATCGGATCAAGCTGTCAGAAAATAAACTATTCTGCATTTCCAATGTTCAAATAATTTAAGGGCTAAACAGTCAGCAATGCCTTTGATTTTTACAACAACACTGCCACTGCTGAGTAAAAGAAATCTGCAGGGAAAATCTATTAAATAAAGGGTCCTCTGGGAAAAGAAAAAAAAACTTGAAAAGATTAAAACCTTCCATAAGTTTCTAAGACATTATGTTGTGGCAATTACCTTGATTAATTTTTGCTGGTTACAACAATATTTTATGTTTTTATATGGAGAACTTCTGTGAATTCATGATACACAACACTACATACACCTCATCCACAGTCAATGTAGTTATTTTCCTTACAAATTGTACAACTTATTCATGCATATACAGTAATTTTAACATATAATGGTATATGTGGAAATAGCCTACTAATAGTTTTTACCATCATGATAAATGCAGAAATATTGCAAACATAAACATCTTATTTAAAATAATCCACCAAAATCTTGCAGACAGTTACAAAAATATTATATGCACATGTATTTTCAAAGAAAAATGGTACAAGCTAGTAACATAAGATTTTATTGTAATCAGTGTTGCACCTTGGTTAAACTGTCGAGGGGACATTTTATGTACCTCTGTCCCCCTATAATGATCAAGATATGGGGCATTTATTAAATTTCGGGAGACACTGACAGTTTGGGGATGGTAAAATGTCCCCTGGGCTTGCTCAAGGTGTAAGAATGTGTAATACATATCTGCACACCTACTTTGCTTTCTAATAGCATAAGGAACCACAGTGGCTCAGTGGTTAGCATGCTGGACTCATGACCGAAAGGGTGTGGGTTTGAATCCTACTGCTGGACCAGCCTGGGTCAGCTACTGTGGTGTGTCCTTGGGCAAGGCACTTTACTCCATTTGCCTCTGCACTAAATAATCTACTTGTGCTGTGCCATAAAGCACCAAACTAAACCAAACCATCTAATAGCATAAATGACTTTTAAATTCTGCCCAAATATGTTTTAGCACCTACTTTTTTCAGTATTTGTTTGATTTGTAATCCTTTAGAAAATGTCAGTGCCAAATATTATGACCTCAAGCAAGTTGTGTAAATCTTGATCTGCTGGCACATTATGTGACAGGAAATCAGGATCTATATGGTTTGCAGCTGTACACAAATATGTATGGTATATTCTAACATGGACCCATTTCGCCTCTCTATACAATGCATAGAGAAATAGAAGTATTTATCTTGCACAATAGATATCTTGTTTGGAGGCCTGACTGTGTCGCCAACAGTAATGCTCTGTATGATGACATTCCAACGTCATCACATGATTGCGCAGCCAATTGTTGAGCAAGATGCTTGCATGCTGTAGGACTATGTCAACAGTGGGAAATCAGCGTAAAGAAGCAACATTTTCTTTATTTGTCGTGTTACAATTGAAATAATGACTTGAAAACAGGTGTCTATTTCAAAAGGTAAGTACCCATTTTCAATGCTGCAATTTTTTACATAATCCCCTCATGCTGGTGCACTTGGGGATTATTTTAAATTGCAATATAAGAAATAGGTATTTATCTTTTAAAATAGATACTTCTTTTCAAGTCATTATTTCTTAATTACCTCCATTTGGTTTGAGAGCATTAATAATGAGCTCCCTGCACTTCATTCTCACAGGATCACCAACATCTGATATAGCTGTGGTGGTAGTTGCAGGTTTCTCTGGTTGGGAATTTGAATTCTCTCCCTCTGATGTGTCCACATCCCGTCCATTCTTCTCATTCTTTTCTGAACTTTTGGATTCCTTCTTTGAGCCCCCTTTGCTGCTGGAGCCGGAGGTCTGGCCATCTAAAACAAGAGGATAATCAATGAGTCCATAGCTCACCTTTACTTTTACTACATCCAGTAGCCATTGTTGACATTTATCATGCCGAAAATAAAAGCTGTTTAAATTGATTTTGGCCCCTTTTCTAACTAATGATTTTTCAATCTTTAATATTAATATAAATTCACATTTTAACTTTGAATCTTTTCAAAATTTAAAATTGTAACTTTTAATCGTGCTATATAGCTAGTATTGTGCTGACATACAGTACTGATTTAATCCATCCAACCAGCTAGCTAGCTGGCTACCAACTACTGTAACAGGGCATATAAGATATAAAACTATTTTAAAAAAAGAACATCCATTTCAATGATATCAAAGCAGAGGTACTATAATGATATCTATGCTATTTTTGTATAATTTTTTGTAAAAACATTGTTCTTAAAATCTGCTTGAAAAGATATTATCATGGTGACACCCCTAGTAGCCAGATTTCGCTGGGTGAAAGTCACAGGCTTTGAATAACCTTGGAGTGACAGCCAGCAGCACAACCTAGTTCATACATCAATAATTACCTGGTAGCCACTACAGGTGAGACATCACATGAAAAGCATGCAGCCTGCCGTCCACTCATCTAATTCCTATACTCATTCACATGTACAATACAGTTAACCTGTTGAGGGTAGCCTATCCCAATATACAATGTATAACCATTAAGATGTATAGTTCACTATGGTGGTGGGTGGGGGGTAAAACTTATTTTAATGATGTAATACCTGTTACTATTACCTTTCCAGGACAGAAATTACCATCATCCGTATATAAAAATTCCATCCTTCCATTCGATGGAAAGTTCTAGAAAGTTCAGAACTAGAATTAACACAGACCCAGTCTGCTCCCCACGTCATAGGCCCATGCGCAGTAGTCATCCTTCTTTTTAGGGACTACTTGAGGGACATCAGAGCGTGGTCTGAGAAGGGAATCTGGAAATAGCAACAGGTAAGTATTACATCATTAAAATTAGTTTTACCCCCCCCCCCCCATCTACATTTTAATATCAGTAATTTGTTACCTGTTGCTACTGTGTTGCTGAATTTGCCAGTGTGGAAGGAGGCTAATGGTCTAAAAAACTGCTATAAAATGGATATACTTACCCTTACAGTAGGAATGTCAACTACTGTAAGTTTGTATCTGCTTGCACCACTTTTTTTGCTGTGACTATGGGCCCTAAGAAAATATGCCTTTGCTCTTATGCACCAAAGAATGAAGGTAAAAGGAGAATGTAGTGTGTGACCGCCAAAATGCAGCCTTCATCACATCCTCCAATAATGAATGAGTTGGATAGGTCCATGAGGTAGCAATGGCTCAAACCTCATGGGCTTTAATCTTCATGACAAAAAGATCCCTCTTGGTAAGGGACTGATAAGCCCTCTTGATCATCTGGACAATACACCTAGAAATAGTGGATGCCAAAATATCAGCAGAGCCCTTTTAGGAAAGGAAAAGGCATTTCCTACCCCTCCTCGCTTTAGAGGAAGCCAAAACAGAATTGTAAAGTCTTAACTGGCCATAAAAGCTGATCTTGATCATCCCCAGCATAGATATGACTGAGACTGGGAATCTGTACAGGGAATGAAGCTACTGAAGCAAGGTGGTTTTTTTGCTTAAAAACCTGGTTGACAAAGGAGAGAAACTGGCTCGTAATTGCTGCTGAACCGAAAACAACCTTCTTCTATAGAAAGAGCATGAAGCTTGCACCTTCATCTCGCAGACACTAAGGAGAGCAGGAAAACAGTCTTAAGGGAAAGGTTCTTGAAAGAAGATTCACCAAAGGTTCATAGGGGATTTGCGTCAAAGACCACAACATGCATGAGAGATTCCATCTGGGCATTAATGAGTGAGGCACCAGTCTCTGGAGCTCAAAATACCTGATAATGTCAGAAATATGAGGCTGGGCCTTTTGAAAATTTGAGCGTATTGGATAGGACTGCCCTATAGCCCTTAATATTAGAACTGAGCATTCTTTCTCTTTGAATAGGAATAGAAGAAAATCAGTCACTGTGCTCATAGAGGGACAGCTAGGATTAACGTGTTTCCTACTGCACGAATCATAAAAGATTATCCACTTTGCGTCATAGACCTTAGATGTGGAGTGCTTTCTGGCCTGAACAATGCACTTGGCAACTTTGTTTGAAAACTTGTCCTGGCAGATAGATCACTTGAAATGAGCCAAACATGAAGGTGGAGAATCTGTGGGCTGTTGTGCAGAAGAGAGCCCCCGTGCTGTGACAGGTCATTCATCTCAGGCAATTTTTTCGGGGCTGGACTACCAACAGGTTGAGAAGACCATTGAACGACAATCATTGGGGCCACTGAAGGGCTATCAAAATGAGCTGAGCAGTGGAGATCCTGACTTGTGGAGCACTTGCAGAATCATCCTGAATGGTGGGAAGGCATAAGCAAACAGATCATCCCACTTCAGGCTGAAGGTGTCCGCAGCCCAGGGTCTCTGATCTGGGACTGGGGAAATGTTAAAGGGGAGCTTATTGTTTAACTTCGTTGCAAAGAAGTCCACAATGGGTCTCCCCCACAGTTGAACAGGGACTCTGCTACAGATTGGTACAGAGACCATTCTGTGAGGACTACCTTGCCTCTCCTGGACCGACTGTCTGCCAAAATATTCTTCTTGCCAGGAACATGAAGAACTCAGAGGGAAATACTGAGGTTGCCCAGCAAAGGAGGTTGATGCACCAATGTAGGGCTAAAAATACTGCCCTCATTTCCAATTGTTTATGTGGAGCGTAGATTCTTACCGAGACCACAAATCCTGAAGAACTAGCCCTTCCAGCTCCAAGTGATCACCCCACTCTGAATCTGATGCATCCGTGAACAGATAGGAGTGGGGTTTGGTGGTGTGCATGGGGACTCCAGTCAGAAACAGGTCCCAATTTGCCCACCAACTCAGGTGGTGGTGAAATTTGGATCCTAGAGAAATCTGAGCTGTCAGGGTATCCCTGTGCAGTTTCCAGCTCACTAGGAGGAGAAACTGGAGGGAGCTCAAGTGCAGTCTTCCCAGGGGAACCAGGTCCACTGTGGAGTTTAAGGTCCCCAGAAGGGATAGATATAGGTGAGCCAACAGCAAAATCTTGCTCTCAGTGCCTCCAAAAGTGCCAGGAGTTACTTCCATGGCTCCCCAAGGCAAATCCCCACACATTTCATTAATACCCCACCCCACCCCAAATCACACACTGGACTGTGACACAGGGGTTGTAGAAATCCATGTACAAAGTTTGGTAAAAAATGTGCAACAAGAGTACTGTAAACATTACATTATATGACTGCCATGTGGTAGATATTATTATTATACATCTTGTTATGTAAAACCCTCTTTCAATGGTCAGATACTTAACCTTTTGAATCCAAATCAAAGATGTCTTACTGTTTTAAATGCAAACCATCCACAAAATCTGCAGGGCTGAGCAAATTTTTTTTAAATCAGAAAATTCACTTGTCCCACCTACCTTTTCACTTGTCCCAAATTTAAATCACTTTTCATGATTTGATGAGATGTTTGCACTTTAATCCATAGAAAGAACAAACGAAACAATGTACAACATATTTATTTCTTAAAAGAATTAAATTTTTCAAAAACATAGGTTGATATTATACATTTTGTGACATCAGAGGTTTCCAGTTTTCCATTGTCCAGGTATCTTATATGCACTATTTCTTGCTCCAATACGGTAGCATCAGCAAGAATGGATAGGAATTTACTGGAATTCAAACTTTCCCTAACTGCACAGACCTTGTGAGATCCAGAACTGTCATGAGACTTGATTGGTTTAATCCTGAATTTGTCAGTTCCATTGACAAAAACACTGCTTGAAATTCCAACCTGTGCCAGTTTGTGATATTGTTTGCAATAACTGCAAAACATTTTTGCTTCTGAGTCAATGATTTCAAGCCTGGGATAACTATCAACCCAATCTGGCTGAAAATTGCTCAGTCTCTTAGTAGTGTCATATCTGACATTTTTTGTTGCCACAAAGTCTGGTTTATGTCTCTCTGGAGAAATAGTTACCTCACAGTCAGTAGCAGTCTTACGTTTTACCCCTCCACTTTCACATTAATTTTCCTTCTCCAACTCTTCCTTATTAAATTCCTTGAAAAATTAATTTAGTAAACTCATTTTATCCACATATATTACCTTGCTTGACAACTACTTCTAAAGTGATCATAACATACATTTTGCCCTTTAAATATGAATAGAGATAGCTCCTTAATTAGCGTAATTGTTTCGCTTCAAACACAATATTGGATATGGAAGTTAATCCTCTGCATATACTATAATCAATTACTAGAAACAAGTAAAAGAATCATCACTGCCATTTAATCAGTTCATAAAGGAAACTGACACTAATGCCAGTAAAGTGCCTTTCATTAATTTAATTGGATTGATTCTCTCGATTAAAATCATAGTGCAAGTCATTCGTGAGGATCTGGTTTAAGTAAACACAATGCAACTTACAAGAAAGCCATTTAAAACACTGCTAATTAATCATACTGGCTTTGTTTTGTCTCGTGTTTTGATTGGCCAATAATTTAGTCGCTTAGACCATTATGCAGTAAAGTGGTAATATGATGTGCGCACATGCAAGAGTTATCAATGACCACCGGTAGGTGTGATACTTGATACATGGAGAGGGTTAGAATCAAGCATTCAGTATGCCTGAAGGGCATGAATGGCCAGATAAAGGTAGATAAAGCGATTATGGTATGAAAATAGGCACTTGCCCGACCTTTTTTTTAAACTGGCAAAAAAGCAATTGTCCAGGACTAGCAACTTGGAAAATTTAACTTGTCTGACATCAAAAATGAATAGTCAAGGAGGTCGGGCTATGGGATTTGCTCAGCCCTGATCTGGAATGTCTTGGAGTATCTCTGATCTCAACCTTTGACCTTTTAATGCCAAAATGAACAGGTGTCTTCCTTGTCTCCCATGCAAGACATCTACACAGTTTAATCAAGGCATGTGGTAACTAATTTTGTGAAAATCATTTGTCCTTCTTTCAATCCCTGTGACCTTGATCTTTTGACTTCCAAATGAACAGGTGTCTTTCTTGTCTCAAATGCAAGGCATCCTCAGAGATTGGTCAATGTAGGTGATACAAAACTCAAGATACCATGCAAAAACCAAATGTCTTCTTAGATTCACTTTGACCTTGATATTTGATCTTTTGACCCCCATATAAATAGGTATCATTATTAATGTCAAATGCAAGATATTTACACAGTCAGTTCAATGTATCTGGTATACAAGTCAAGTTAATAAGTGGAAACAGTTTTCCTTCTTTCAGTCGTTTAACCTTGACTTTGACTTTTTAGTCCAAAACCAATAGGGTTTCTTCCTTGCTATTGACAAAGTTTGGTAACAGCAGATGGTGGAGAACTGTACAGAAATTAAAGAAGGAAAAGGTATACAAATTACAGACATCATCATAACATGATACACTCTGCCTTATGGTGAGTGGATAAAAATGTCACTGCAGCTGTAATTTCTGTATATCTGACATTTGAACCTCTTCCAAAGAGGGCCCCAAAATCATACCCCTCATGCAGATGGTCACAATGTGGGCTATCTATGTACTGTACTACCATATAAGACAAATAATTTAGGGAAAATTAAAAGCCTGGAACAAGGGGTGGGTGGGGTGGCTTATCTGCAGGACAAGGTCTAAACTTGAAATTTTTTTAGTTTTCTTGTTGACTACCAGTATAAATTGCTGTTAGCCAGGAAACCTTGGTACAGGAGGGCCTGGGGGTTCAGATTAGACAGAAGTGGTTAGCCAGGAAACCTTGGTACAAGAGGACCTGGAGGTTCAGGTTAGACAAAAATGGATCATGTTTTATGGGTCAGCTTATCTGTGGGTCATGCACTTTTTAATGTTTGTACCTATTCAGTCTTGGGGGGGTCAGCTTATATGCGAACTGGCTTATAGGTGAGTATATACGTTAAGTTTAGTAAATTTCCACCCATTGATTTAGATAGTGATGTGGTTATGGACAGATGGTGGGGATCAATATGGTAAAATTCTATCATTGTGCAGTACTTTTAGGTGCTTTAATGCAAATCCTCAAAATACAAGGTTCAATTTTCAACATCCCCATGCTTTCAATATATATATATATACATATATATATATATATATATATATATATATATATATATATATATACACACACACACACACACAGGGCTCTCAACTGAGTTTCAGAATGAGGAGTCCCTGGACCCTTCACTCATGGAACTGAGGAGTCCCCAGCCTATTTCTCAGAGCCCCTGGCATGAATTCACAAGTTCCTAACTTTTAAAAGGATAGAAAGGAAAATGAAAAAGTACATGATCATTATTTGATTACATATCTGGATTAAATTCTCAGCCTCATAAGATCACAATAGGAGAAACTACTTTTCAATAATTGTCCAAAAATACTTTATACCATTCTGCAAACTAGTTTTTCAAATCAGTTAGATTCTGTACTTTTTACTGTTCACTGACTTAACAAACATATGGATGGCATTCTTGTTATCAAAGTCTTGAAGTACAGGACACTCCATTATTCCGATTAATTTATGCACTGTTTCATTGTACAGAACTGTGCCGCTTTGCAGTCATAATTTTTCACACCGATTTCGAGAGTTTTCTTAACAGCATACAGGATTGTCTGTCTTTTTTGCATACAGTAGCACAGCAACCCTCAAAAACAATTAAATGATCCGAGTTAAATTTGTGATGGCTAAAGGCTGATATCTGCAAGTTACTATTTCCATTTTGAGTGAAAGGATTTTGCTTTCCAGCAGTCTTACACCACTCACAAATTGCTTTTAATGTACCATCCAATTCCACTTTTTTAAAACACAAGAACTGCTGCTTCGCCTTAGGTCTCCAAGTTCTCTTGTTCGAAGTTCTTCTGCCATTTTTATCAGCATCCTCCACCGTAATCGAGACAGAGTGAACATTAAATATACATTCCAAGTTAAATTTCTTTTTGTTGTCTTCACTTGTGCTATCACTTTCGTCTGGTTTTTGCCTCTTATCAGCATTAGTGACATTTTCATCACAAGCCTATTTCCCCAAAAAATGAAAACAGATTCTGCTGACTCATTAGACCTTGTGAACACTGAGTTTTACTTCGTTAAGGTGTTTACCTGGTAGTATAATAGATAGAGAAGTTGATACAATGATATTTGAGAACTCCCATGACCAATGTCCAGTTGCTCAGAGCATGTGCCAGTCAAAACCTTTGACCTACCAGACGTGTCTGGCAAATACAGGTATTTAACAATCTCTGACACACACACACACAGTGAACATGAAAAGACAATTTTATATACAAATGCACATACTTGGGGCAGTCCATACCCTCTGGGACCTACTCAAGAGACTAAACATTCTGGGTGGAGGTCAAAATGTGGAAGCATGAGGATACATGTTTTACAAACAGAATTCTAGTATTTGAAAGTATGTCCTATGGAGAAGAGGCTTTAATAAGTACATGTCAAGGTCCAAAACCAGATGTACAATTTATCTCAATATGTGTCATTAAAAGGAATAAAAACTAAAATGTTGTTAAAATTACAGTTTTGAGCATTTGTTTTCAACAGAGATCCATCATGTCATTTTAAAAGCTACTTGTCCATGGGACAAGTACTTTGCAAAAACTACTTGTCCCCTGACAAAACTGTGTGAAATTGAACAATTTCAAAATCAAAGACTAATATAGACCATAGAGAAGCAAACTGTCGGGTACATATACTTATAACTCACCAGCTGGTAATAACTTCTTCCAACTTTTGATAAGTGACTTGGCCAGGGTGATGTTTTCCTCTTTGGTAGAAGCTTTTCTTAAGTTATTGACTGTCATTCCAATTCTGGTTTTCTGAAGAAACAACACAAGAGCTTTAGTTTTGACATTTGATACAAGTACACTACAGGAGGAACCTGATATCTGCCCTGAAAATATGTCCTTTATACAGAGAAGAATAGACAACAGTGCAATGTCACCTCAGTAAATCTCTATTTATTTCCTTAGGTGTAGTTTTCTGGTCATTTTCTCTTACAGTAATATTACTGCTTTGATGTAAACTGTATTTAAAACTTCATTTTTAATTATTTATTTGTGGCATGAAGTTACAGTTTCATTACTTTATGTGCACTGTCTCCCAAGGTTCATTCTACCAGCAACATTTAAAATTGTTGTGTCTGGCAGATTGAACCAGCAATATTCAGAGCTGACAATTAACTTTTAGAAGAAATTTGTTATTTGTCTCAATAGTTTCTGGTCTGAATTCCATGTTTCCTAATTTCAAGTGCTGCATATCAAACTCAACCAAGCCATAAAGTGCCATTACAATGCTCTTAATTCATAAATAATCTGAGATCCAGAAGTCCTTGAGAACAAGTGATTTCTCCAAGATTTTCATACATTTCTCCTCTCACATTTTCATATGGGGGCATTTTCATTTTTTAAGGGACTGTATTTTTATATATGATGACAATATTTATGAATAGACCATTAATAGTATGTTTTAACATATGTGCATCTAAACTGCACATAACAGCAGAGACATTACCATCGAATACTGATAACTGCATATCCACAATGGTACAGCACCAAGTACAATTGGCAAAACACTTTTAATAACTTGATAATCAAGAAAACCATCTCATTGCTCAATTGCAAAAAGACACTTAGTAATCACTTGATTATAGAAGTTGATCTAGAAGTCAAGCGCCGACATGCTCAGACTGATATTTGTTAATATTAATGAATATTACAGGTTTTGTTACTCATGACAAATCGACTGTGTGTGCAATTGGTATTTTTTGTAGGGCATCCATTAAATTAAGTGGAGATTTGTGCAAAGGCACATCCTGGAGAAAAACACTGAAGAATCTGTAGTAATCATTAATCTTTTAACAGTTAAAACACATTTACACAAAGAATTACGCAAAGCAGTAAAATAATATCCTCTGTTAGCAATGGAATGAAATAAAAACTACATGTAATAATAATTTATATGAAGATGTTGAGTAATGCCATTGCAACTACTGACTGTAAGTTTTATTGCAATGATTCAATAACATGCCTGTGGTTTTTGTATGAAAATATTAAATAATGATTTTTTTTATGCCTTTCATACTTTGCGTGTAATTATTACTCACATCTATCTGATCCCCCTTTAGAAAGGCCACCCCTCTTGTAAGACCACTTTCCTGCTGCAGAAGGAATGACATTATAAATGGGGGACCACTGCACAAGTTTTTGCCTTGAAATTTCTATGGTCCTGATTTCCATCCTTGGTTTGGCAGAAAAGAAGGGTTGTAAAGCCAAGCTAGATAGATTCCTCTGGATTCTAGCATTTGCTGCATCTCAAAGACCAACTCATGCTAATACTGAGCTGTCCAAAGACAGTGTATTTTAAGTTGGTACAGAAAGACTTGTATAACAAGGCTCAAAATTTCCACTCATCCGCTCATATTTACAAGTAGTGGCTGAAGAATGATAAATAACTTTTTAAAGTTGCCTGTCCAATTGGACGAGGGGCATTTTAAGTAGATTCCGTATTATGTACAGTGTAGGATGAGTAAAATTTGATGCAGTACAAGTAAAAGTTCCAAGTCATTACCCTGCAAGAAAAGTAGCCAACCAAAAATGTTTCAAGCCATAAACAACCAGCACAAAAAAAAAATACGTAACAACCAAAAATGGTGTGTTTTATGTATGCCACTCGCTGCCTGTCTTGTTTAGGATTACTGTGATCTTGACCTTTTAATCATGGAATCATCATGCTTTCGTCTCATCAAAGGTAAGCTACCTGTGAATTCAGAAGAACTCAGGTTTTTTATGCAAAAATGTATTTCCCATTGTCATACTGCAGTGACCTTGAGCCCTGACCTTTAGATGTAAAATTAATCAATAAACTTCTTGGTGTGATCCAATACAACATATAAGTCTGGGTGAAGATATGTTAAGAAGAACTCAGGTTACAGTGCTAAAATCATTTTACTTTCTGTCTCAGATCATGGCGACCTTGACGTCTGACTTTCGGATTCCATTATCAATAGGCTTCTTTATATCTTACAGGGAAACTATCTGCAAAGTTTGTTGAAGGTAGGCCAAGCAGAACTCAAGTTACTGCATAATAACCATTTTGTTTTAGTCAGTCAGAGGGGTCTTGACCGTTTGACACTCTTTAATAATTAGGGTTCTTTGTAGCTTGCTAATCTACAACCCATTTGCAAAGTTTGATCAGGAGAGTGCTTGGAAAATTCATGTGACTGCTGGAAATTTTCACTCACAATTTTGAGCTGGGTGAGTGAATTTTCTACACCTGAACACCATAAGGCAGTGGTGCACAACTCAAATCTTTACAAGGGTAAAAATCAACCTCGATTGGAACTAAGCAGGCCACAAAGAGAAAGTTTTGTGTTTATAATAAAAGCATAAATACTCATGCGTTAAGTAAGGACATGGGCCGCACGTCACACAAAATGTGTTGGTGGGCTGCATGCAGCCTGAAGCCTAATGTTGTGCACTCCTGCCATAAGGCACAGTCATGGATCCCATTTCATTATGTAGCACTGAAATTATATGTATAATGTACTTCACTGACAGAATTTAATGAGGGAGTACTGTATGACAAGGTCTTCACTGTAATGGGATTCACCTATGTATTACAGAATACACACCCCCAAATGCAAATGTTGAAGATCTAGATCTGTTATCGCACAATGCACCAGCAGTCTATCCCACCCATCCCAAATTAAAGCAGCATACTTTTAGGTAATAATAGTACCGTAAATGATACATTATATCTCTACCATGTGGTAAATAGTACTATTAATATACTTCTTTTATGTAAAACCCTCTTCCATTGGTCGGACAGTTTACCTTTTGAATTCAAAACCAACAGATATCTTCCGTCTCTTAAATATATGCCATCCACAAAATCTGGTCAAGGTAAAGGACAGACAACTCAAGTTATTTTGCGGAACCATTTTTCTTCTTTCAGCCTGTGACCTTGATCATCGACATATTTACCCCAAAAACTGATAGGTGCCTTTCTTATTTCAAATGCAAGCCATCCACTAAGTTTGGTCATGGTTTGCATCATAGCACTCAAGTTATTTTCTGGAAACTGTTTTCCTTCTAACCTTGATCTTTGACTTTTGACCCAAAAATGAAGATGTCTTCTTTGTCTCAAATGCAAGCCACGAAGTCTGGTCAAAGCAGGTGACAACGAACTCAAGATAATGGTGTGGAAACCATTTTCTTCTTAGAGTCACTGTGACCATGACCTTTTGACTCCCAAATGAATTGGTGTCTTTCTAATGTCAAATGCATGCGATATTACAATGTTTGGTCAAGGTATTTTATACACAATTCAAGATATTGTGTGGAAACAGTTTTCCTTCTTTCAGTACCTGTGACCCTGACTTTTGACTTTTTGAGCGAGAAATCGATAAGTTTCTTTTTTGCCCCAAATGCAAACTACTTACAAAGTTTGGTAACAGTAGATGGTGGAGAACTCAAGTTACTAGGCAGAAACAAAACAGGAAACAGACTGACAGAAAACATTATAACATTATACGCTCATGGCGGGTATATAAGAATCGAGATAGTGGATGGTTTTAGGCAAAAAAACCAGCTCCCTTTTGATACTTGAAACCACCATAGAACAATTCTTGAACTTGCTCCTTATGACATATTCATCGTAATACAATTTAAATACCTGCAGGACATCCAAATTCATGGGCATATCTTGTAGTGTCTTTAGCAAGTCAACTGTAGAGCTGTGGTCCTGAAAAAGTATACATTTTTGCTTGATGGATTAATTCATCATAGGAAGACCTGCAAAAGCAAGCCAAAATACACTGTTGTAAATACTGCAATGTACATGTCATTCTTATAAATCCACAGAAAAGCAATATTTCCTCTTCCTGCACTTTTCTCAGCTATTCTTTGTTCATACACACATTCTATCTGCCACCTCCACAAATGAGCTGCCCCAATCGAAAAGATCATTATTAATGAAAATATAAATAATATTTTATATTATTATTATTATAATACAGGAGTCCAAAGTGGGCCTGATACATGTCGCAAATTGCGATTTTTTTCTTCCTAATTGGCTACAAAATATACCATCTGGCGATTTTTTTGCCAACAACATTTTTGGCTGTTAAAACTTGTATATACAATCGTGGGTTTGGAGTGGAGGAATTCAAAGGCACCATGAAAGGAAGCCGCAAACTTGGTTATAAAATGCACTGGAATCTATCTATTGTTATACAAACAAATCCTTTGTTCATATTGACAAACCATCTTACCAGTGCATTGTTATATCATAATCCGCTTTTGCTGACATCTGGCATGAGTACTGTACGCTGTGATACACTAAAATAGTCATGCTGCCACCAAACGACAACTAATCCTTTTTGTTGTTGTTTTTTTTTTTTTTTAAATGTACCAGAAAAAATAGTTTTGCTGAAACTTCAAAGAAAAGTGATTACCTTTTCAATCGTTCTGTATAAATACTAAGCAAATGAAAAAAAAAAAAAAAAATATTAGTCTCAATCAGAACAATATACTGTCATGGGTAAACATAAGTTAGACTTTTTGTGTTCATCATCTCATCCTAAAAGTACCGTATGTACTCGTGTATAATCCGCATAATTTAGGAAAAAATAAAAGCCTGGAAGAAGAGGGGTCGGCTTATCCACAGGACAAGGTCTAAACTTAAATTTTTTAAAGTTTTTTGGTTGACTACCCATGTATATTGAGGAGACTGAGTGGATAGATAGATAGATAGGAATAATAAAGTAAAACCAGTGTAAAGTATAATTAGGTATAATATCAAGTGGAATATGTCACAAATAAATTGATAACTTACATTTTGTTCTTCATCGTGCCATAAAAATCCATAGAAATATATAATGATTGGCATTTTAAATCCGTGTGATATGATATATCCATGAATTCTATCATAGGTTACATACCAGCATAAAAATAGTAGCCCAGAATCCGATTCACAATATCCCGTAATATGTTAATTCCACAAGTCTGACAAATAAACAATGAAAGTCAAGTGCACACTTTAGTGATTCACAGTATTCTATAAAGGTCATTGTCTACTGTCATCTGGTACAAAGCCCAAGAATTCATCCACATCATCTGAGTGACCAATTATAGTGCTGAAATCCTCGATCGTCGTCTAGTCATCGAAAATATCGTCAGACTCCAATTCCTCGTCTTTACTGTCATATGCGGGTGCTTACCTGGAGATTGAGCTTGGACTCTATAAGTGATACTTCAATCATACAGTCTGTGAAATCTATTAAAGAATGCAACTGAACAGGTTCAATTGTGCGGCAAGATCACAGGGAGTTCAAATAATCCTCCTCTGTTACTTAGCACTGAACAAGTATCAAATATGTGGCTCAATCAAAGGGTTGTAATGTGAGAAAACAAATAGCGTGCTAAGGGATTAAGGTTAAACACATTTATGTAAGACGTGTAGGACTCTACTTGGCACTGAACAAGTATCAAATTAACAAGGTATATATCATAAACCAGAAAACCGGAGAGAGAGAGAGAGACTACAGATGTAGGGAAAGAAGATATTTGATATTTGATAATGCATTTATTTAAAGTGAAAACAGTCATACCTTTGCACAGAGCGCCATGCAAAGACTATGGAAGTAGCTAAGATTGCTGCTATTAGTAAAAGTAAAAATGACATTATCAGCGACTGTTAACGTGGGTTCAGTCAGATGAATATCATCAAAACTGACATCAGGAATAAACTCGGCATCTCAAACTGCATTCAGCAAGTGGGCAGCTGTAAAATCACGACGCATACTTATGTAACATTCGATTTTATTATTTTTATTGAACAACATTTTAATTGTGCAAAACATTATAAATAAGCAATCGAAACAGTCAT
This sequence comes from Margaritifera margaritifera, assembly GCA_029931535.1. Taxonomy (NCBI): domain Eukaryota; kingdom Metazoa; phylum Mollusca; class Bivalvia; order Unionida; family Margaritiferidae; genus Margaritifera; species Margaritifera margaritifera. The sequence goes on from JAQPZY010001628.1 coordinate 1,779,403, forward strand.
GTAATGATTTATTCTGTAATATTGTGGTATTGTATTATTTGTTGTCAATAAAGTAATAAAAACCCCATCTTTTTCAATTTTCATTGCCTACTACATTAATAGACATGGAAAAATACTGACTCCTTGCTTGGCGACATTTTTTGAAAATTGGTTACAAAATATTGAGGTTGGCGATATTTTTGGTGAAAACTTTTTTAAAGTCAGCACCATCCCTGCTGATATCGATCACTTGGCTTACATAACTTAACAGTTGACCATTTCACTAAGCATGTTTATGTAAAATTATAAGAATGCAGCATATGTAAGCTATCTCCCAAACTTTATATTATGTTAATTTTACCTTTTTTACTATATCCTGATAAAACTTATTTCTAAAGATACCAGTAACTGCATAATTTATATGCACAGCCTCTAGCTCAGTGGTTCCCAACCTTTATTTGCTGTGACCCTAAATTGGCCACCAACAGGACCTCCCAACCTTCAGGTTTATGATATGATTTCTTCTGATGACCCTTTGCAAGCCTACCGAGGACCCCCCATGACTCTGATTTGGGTTGTGGCCTGAGGCTGGGAACCACTGTTCTAGCTCATAATCAAAATCATCCAAAATCTTTATGATATAAACCCATTTACCAAGTTTTTTAGAAACTGGGTGATAACTATACATGTAGTCTCTACATCTACAGCGGTAACAAACTCAGCCAATCAGATACATAGTATCTCATATGCATAGGCCTCACCTAATAAAGACGTGTAGCTTAAGATGAACTGAAATATGATTGGAATTCAGTCTCCAAAGTGCAAACAAGCTTAGCCAATCAGATACATTATACAGTATCATTACTATGTGTAGATCTTGCTCATAACTGAACTCATCCAACATCTTGATAATATAAACTATTTTACAAGTTTAATCAAAATCCTATCAGAAATATAGTTCCTTGATTGTTGACAATCTCAGCCAATCAGATGCAAGGTCACATCATTATTTTTGCATGAATTTCACTCATATTCAACCAAGATCATGATGACATAGACCTATTTACCGAGTTTGATAAAGTGGTATAAAGAACCTCAGCCAATCAGCTGCATGATCACCTGATATATACAAATGTATAGGTCTCACTCAGATTAAAAATCATCCAACATCTTGATTAAAATCAGATCAGAAATACAGTCACTCAAGTGGTAAGAAGCTCAGATAATCAAAGGCCTTTATGCCAGGATACTTTCTGCCAAATTTGTTACAATTCTGCTGAGCAGTTTTTGAGAAGTCATTTAACAGCTTTTCTATTTTTAGTAATGGCGGCCATATTTATGCCAGATCAGTATTGTCTGAACAAAACTGAAAGGATTTCATGTCCAGATGTTCTCTGGCAAGTTTGGTTGAAACTGATCAAATGGTTTTTTAAAAAAGAAGTTGAAAATAGAAGTTGAAAATAGCAACTGTTGATGGACGATTCAAACTGGACACAGGAGCATACCATGAGCTCACTTGGCCTTATGGCTAGGTGAGCTAATAAAAATCATGACATCATGTTTTATGTCATTATCTAGTTCATTATGTCATCAGCCTGATATTGAAAAACCTCTGTAATCATACTCCAAGCATTCTCTCTCTGCTTGCTTGTTTTGGGCTTACATACATGTAAAAGACCTGCATTATTGACTTAAAAATGAAACACGACTCTTTTCAGATGACACTATTGTCTATTTAACCACAGACTCCAACACAGTGGCAAAAACCCTTACAAAATACCTTTTATCTTTTGGCAGAATGCAAAGAAGAGTGTATATGGGATTCAATCTAGATAAATTATGAAATCAGAATTACTCAAAGACAAACCTTTTAATACTGAATATACAGTACAGAACTGAATCAATAAGAATTAAATGCCACCTACATGTACATTTAGATATAAACAAAAAAAGATTACCAAACCTTTGTAACAAGTATTTAGACTGGTTAAAATCACACCATGTGATGCAGAAAACTCGAAATTATTAGTTTGTACTACTTACGTATTCATGCATTTTGAGAATATTTGTAAACAATGGTTAAAATTATGCTATTTATTTACAGATATTCATTATTATTTTTATAACTACATGTATCTGTAATTATAAGAACTGGATTTCCATATTTTACAGGACTCATGAAGTCATGAAACTTGAAAACTGATTACAAATTATGCATGAACAGCCTCAACTTTGCTACTGCCATTCATGCAGTGTGCAATCGATTTTCAAATTTCATGACTTCGTCAATCCTGTAAAATATGAAGTTCAATTTTAAACAAGAGTCCCTCAAATTGACTGACAATGTACTGTCTGAAAAGAATTTCAACGAATTCAGGATAAGAATGTTTCTTCTTTTTAACTGTTGAGAGTTGAAACAATCTCTGATATTCGTGAGCAATATCAAGATTTTCAAAATGGCCATGGTGATGGCCAAATTGGATGTAAGATTTGGCACCATTTTGATTTAGGACCAACAAGACATCATAAGAAGTCTGCTGGTCAAAACTTTATGTTGATATGACCATTCATTCAGAAGTAGTAGTGATAATATGATTTTCAAGATGGCCATCATGGCAGCTAGATATTATAAGAAGTCTTTTGGCAAAAACACTATGTCAATATGACCATCCATTCAGGAGTAGCGATAACAAGATTTGCAAGATGGATGCCATGGTGGTCATACTGGATTTCAGATCAGCATCATTTTCATTTAGGACCAACTAGGCACCACAAGAAGTCTTCTGGTGAAAACCATATCGATATGCTTTCCATTTACAAGAAGTAGCAGTAATGAGATTTTCAAGATGGCTACCATGGTAGCCATATTGGCTGTCAGATTGGCACCATTTTCATCTAGGAGCAACCAGACATCATAAGAAGTCTTTTGGTGTAAACCCCATGTCATTATGACCATCCATCCAGAAGGAGAAGCAATAACAAGATTTTCAAGATGGCTACAATGGTGGCCATACTGGATGTCAGATAGGCATCATTTTCATTTAGGACTAACTAGTCATCATAATAAGCTTTCTAGTGAAAACACCAATGTCGATATGAATTCCATTTAGAGGAGTAGCGAAAACAAGATTTTCAAGATGGCTGCAGTGGTGGCCATATTGGGTGTCAGATTTGCACCACTTTCATTCAAGAGCAACTAGACAACAAAAAAAAACCTTTCAGTGAAAACCCCATGTGGATAATCTTGCAATATGAGGCACCCCTATTTAGAAACTTCTTAAGCCAGATGGTTACCACCTATCTGAGGGAACCAAGTTATTAGCTCTTATATTCACTAAGAAATATACTTCATTCATAGATTCTACAGAAGAAACAGTATATCATGCTCTGAAAATGTGAGGTATGCTCCAACCCACTACAATCAATGTTTCAAAGGAGGAAGAACAAACACAACCCAGTTCTACAACACAAACCAAAAGAACTGCTACCCTCACCTAATGATACCAACTGATTTTTTTCCATCATTAAATATAAACAGAGAACTGTTTATCTGTCTGTACATGGAATATACAAGGAAACCCAGTTATACTGCATTATAGCAAGAATGATAAAAACTTTAATGAATGTGTGCATTAGTGTTGGGATTAAGATTAAGCCCCATACTTGATGGAAATTAATTACTGATGTGTAAGTACACATTAATTATGATCTGAAACTTAGCTTAATTATTTTTATCTCTTTGTCAGCTTAGCTGATGATTTGAGTAGTGCCAGGGAATAAGCGACACCTAAGACAAACAATCAGAAGCCATGATGTGACCATGTTACATCCAAATTTGAGTTATAATGAAGCATTTCCTCATAGGTGGCCTCATTTTAAATGAGCTTAATAAAACCACAAATACTGCTTTCTTACACCAAATTTTAAAAATATCATTGTGTACTACTAATTGAGACACATGTTGGCTATGACACCACTGTAGATATGGAAAATTGTTATACATTTTCCAGGATGTTGCTCCAAATCAAGCAATGGACATTACTTTTGTAGCATGGGTAAACTTTTAAAAAACAAGAGCCCCTTCAAAGGGACTGACACTACTGGACAAAAAGAATTTCCAGGATTTCAAGATAAGACCATTTCTTCCTTTTAACTGGTGAGTGTTGAAACCATCTCTGATATTCTTCAGCCATGACAAGATTTTCAAATTAACTGCTGTGGTGGATATAGTGGATGCCAGATTGGCACCATTTTCTTTTAAGACCAAGTAGACATCATAAGAAATCTTTTGGTGAAAACCCCATGTCAATATGACCATCCATTCAAGGGCAGTAGTGGCAGCAAGATTTTCAAGACAACCATCGTGGCAACCATATTGGATGTACGATTGGTACCATGTTCATTATGACCAACTAAGTATCATAAGAAGTCTATTGTTGAAAACCCCATGTTGGTGCAGCCATCCATTTGGGAGTAGAGATAACAATATTTTCAAGATGCCCGCCATGGTGGCCATATTGAGGGTCAGTTTGCATAATTTTCCTTTAGGACCAATTAGACACCATTGAACTCTTCTGATGAAAACCTCATGTCAAAATGACTTTCCATTTAAGAGGAGTAGCAATAACAATATTTTCAAGATGGCCACTATGGTGGTCATATTGGACATTAGATCAGCACCATTTTAATTTAGCACAAACAAGAAATTATAATAAGTCTTCTGGTGAAAATCCTATGTAGATATGACTTTCTGTTTTTTTCAAGATGGCTGCCACAGTGGCCATATTAGATATAAGATTCAGACCAGTCCCATTTAGGACCAACTAGACATCATAAGAAGTCTTCTGGTGAAAACAAAATGTCAACATGACCAGCTGTCATGGAGAGGTAGTGATGACAAAATTTTTGAGATGGATATTGTAGTGGCCATATTGGAGGTCAGATTGGCACCATTTTCATTATGACCAACTAGACATAAAAAGAAGTCTTTCAGTGAAAACCCCATGTTTATATGACCATTCAATCAGAAGTAGGAACAAGATTTTCAAGATGGCCACTGTGGCGGCCTAAATTGATTTCTGACTGGCACTATTTTCATTTAGGACCATCATAAGAAGTCCTTTAGTAAAAAAACCCATGTTGATACGGACATCCATTCAGAAGGAGTAGCAATAACAAGATTCAGAAGGAGTAGCAATAACAATATTTCAAAATGACTGCTGTGGTGGCCATATTGGACATCAGATTGGCACCATTTTCATTTCGACCAACTAGACATCATAATGAGTCTCTTAGTGAAAATCCCATGTTGATATGACCATCCATTCATGAGGAGTAGTGATAAGATTTTCAAGATGGCCACTGTAGTGGCCATATTTGATGTCCAAGTAACACCATTTTCATTAAGGACCAACTAGATAGACCATGGGATGAATGTGTGTTTAAAAGTTTTATGGCAATTCTCCAAGTAGTTTAGGAGGAGTGACGATAACAAACTTGTGCTAATGGATGGACAGATGATGGACAGAACAACTGACAACAGACCATCCCATAAGCTCTTCTGATCTATGTAGAGCTAAAAATGGTATATAAACATCAACATTTAGAAAACTAAAGTAAGAATATTTAATAACAATGGTAACCTATTAAGTTAATAACTTTAGTTAAACTCACCCTATGTTTCCAACCCGTAGGCTTTTAATACCAAAATGAATTTCAACACATGTTTTAAACTTATGGTGCTGACTGTTCCCTGCGTAATATATAAAAACGACGAATGGGCCTAGTAACATACTGTAAGCACCAGTATGTTCATCAGTACCTCTATCAGGATCATCATCAATATTACCATTACCAACAATCTCAAACACTGAGGTGTGTGTGTGTGTGTGTGTTTAATTAGTCATTACCATCAATTGGTGAAAGTGGGAGATGGTGCTATTGCACCATTATTAATTATTATGTTCTTGTGCTAGATTAGAGTCAGTATGTGTTTGTGTCCAAGGTACTGAAGTTGATGTCTCTTCTTCACTGCACTTGTCACACCTTTTATCACCCTATGACAATTAGGTGAAGCAAGAAATCTATGTATTTTTTTTATAGAGAAAGTAATGTAAGTACTATTACCATTCATTTTTCAAGTTAAATTTTCTTTGCTTTGAAATTGCTATTAATTATCTATGATAGGTATATGTTCCCTGATAGTTCTTACATTACATGCTATGCAACTCTTTAAAAAGTTGTCAATATAGCCATTATTAGTCTATGGAGGAGGGTCCAGATGAGTGACTTCAATGTGAAGAAAGTTTTGAAACAATTTGAATTGCAAAAAAAGTGAATGAAGTAAATCATTTTGTGAAGTAACTGTAAATTAATGAGTGTTCTTAGTGTTTTGCTTTGTCAATAGTGATATACAGATTATGCTGTATCAAGCAAAACTTGACTTAACCCATTATCATTAATGCCAAATATTTTTCTATGGTGGTTTATAAATACTGTATTTCAATGTAATATGTGATGTTCAAATTTCCTTTTGGTCTCCTTGATACTTTATAATTGTGTTGTTTGTGTATTAAACAAGACTCTTTGATGCTTTCTGTGTTTGACAGTTACTGTAAATGAGTTTTAAAAGTGTGTTTTCTTTCTCTATGTCATTCTCCTGATGTCTCCTTGATACTTTATAAGTGTGTTGTTTGTGTATTCTATGTCATTCTCCTGATGGGTTTAAGATTTTTACTCTTAGTCTTCAGATTTTTACTCTTCGAAATTTCAGGCCCAGAGTAAATGACACTTCAGTTTCAAATCCTAATGGAAACCGAATATATATATTCACAATGAATGGCCAAATAAAAGAAATTGTTAAAAGTTATAAATATTTAGGAGTAATCTTCTCAAACTCAGCAAAATTTACCTTTATAATAAATCAACGAAAGCATCATTCAAAATATATAAATACATAATCTGCAAACCCATCAATTCATACTTTACTGCACATATTCGACCACATGGTAAAACTTGTCCTGCTGTAAGGCTGTGGAACAACTAATATCAAGTCAATAAAGATATCATGTCATGAGACTTTTAATATTTGTGAAGACTGGAAGGCTAACAAATTGCATCTAAAATTCTGCAAATTTATCCTATATGAAAAGGCAACTTCACTATAAAAGAAGAACACAATTATATAACTAAGTTTGGTTTACACTATACACAAACCCTTACTCTATTCATTTTTACTCTGCTAATAAATTGCAACAAAAGTTATATGAGTGATCATAGATAAGAGTTAGAAACCAGAAGACTACGTGTTAAAAATTCCCAAATATACCGTTTCATGGAGAAAAAAAAAATCCTGATTTGGGGGTGGGTCTAAACACTTTTTTTCTTCTGATCAGCCTTTTGATTTCTTGTGTAATCCAAGGTAATTGTTTTGTGCCTAGCTTTTTAGTTGGTACAAAGTTTGAAATGCTGCAGTGAATTTCACTTTCAGGGAGTTCAATACATCTTCAACTGATTTATTTGAATGTTTGTTCTTTTTCTTAAATTTTATCTTTAGCTTCAACTGTATATGCACAGGGTTCTCCAGGACACCGAAATCTGCATAAAAGACTAATTACATGCACATGTAATTTGACACCTCACTCTGATAAACATTACTCAGCACAGTTTTAAACCATCATATTATAAATACTTTCGTGATATTTGGAACACTTGCATTTTATTATATACTGTATTTAGAAAAATAGTTCCAAGATTTTGGGACTTATTTTGTTTTCGGAGAAATATGAACTCCCATGTAAATTGTCATAAATAATCATAAAATCAGTTGTTTTTAAGTGCCATGTACAGATACATTCATTTTCAAGTGATTATCATATGTGTACTATTCCGATGGTAACTTGACATTTCTTTGGTGCCAAGCATAACAATGAGCATGATTCTCATGAGACTGGCAGACAGAAATTAGTAGATGGATATAGTTTTGACAAAGAAAACAGAACGCCAAAGAGAATGAGAGATTCATGGAATTAATCATGGAATAGGACATTTCCATGGGCCAAAAAACAAGAAAACAATTAAATATTATTAGCTTTTTGCACAGGGTGTCACGTCTGTGGAAGGAAAAATGCACCCGGTCCAGAACTTATGGATTTTGATCTTAAATCTGCTGTGGAGAAATTTATTAAAGTTTGTCAAAGAAAAAAAGTGAATGTAGTATGCTGTGTTGCTTAAAGATGAAATGAAAAAAAAGTGAATGCAATATGGTCATTTGTTTCTTCTTCTGGTTTCTTTGAAATTTTTTTGATTTTAAGTGGCATTGGGCTAATTAAATAAACTAATATAAAAAAGAAAGTGTAATATCCTCCTTGATTCCTTCTAGCTGCACACAAAGAATGGCCAAGTAAAGGCATTAAGAATTGTTATAGTTGTAACACCACAAACAATCACAATTATCAGTTATCAACTGTCTTAATTTTTCTTTCGTTTATTGTAATACTAAATACTAGTATTTCACAATGAATGAGCATTAGCAATCTGATATATATTGGTGACACAATAAACATATAATGTTCTGAATTATTGCATGGAAAAAAAGTATCATTATTTGGACTCCTAGTTTTAGGACTGGGACTGCAACTTTGTCCAAGGAAGGAGTCATGGACTGCAACTTTCAAAATCGTATGGAGAACCCTGTTAATTGTCTGAAATTACATCAATCTGCTTTCCTATACGAGTGTGTAGTTCATGCTGCCTGCTTATTTCTTACTGGTTTGGTAACAGAGCTATTCAAACAAAATTTTCACTACTCAGGATCACTCATTTGGAATAGTATTCCAAAGGAAATAAGGGAAAATTCAGCAATAAATTCATTTCACTAGTATCTGATAAACTGGAGGAAATGCTAAACTACCTGGTTAGTACATTACTTGTACCTCCATTGCATATTAACACCTACACCTTCACTCTGTTGCCAAACTATATTGTATCAATAATGTTGTAAATAACTCAGTTTTTGCATGGTCTTATATAAATTTCTTAACATATTGTGGTCACATACAAATGTAATGAGTATGATTTTATTTTTCTTATTAGCATGTACAACAAAAACTGCATGCATTGTACTTTACTTGGAAATATACTTTCACTTTAGCCAGAGAAAATGCATGAAAATCAACAGCAGTGTTTAATGAGTCTATGAGCATTCATGTAAATATGTAAATAACAGAGGGTCACAAGGTAGATTAGTTCCACAAAACTGTGTCACCCTAGTTCCACAAAACTATGTCACCCTCGATAAACAAAGCTACTATTCTTCTTCTTATTATTATTTTCACAAATGACATTATGCAATATCTATCATATATCATCCAAGTTTTTCTATAAGGTCGAATTGAAATAAATTTATAAGATCCACCTCTTTCAAATAATGCTTTTTTCAACTTTTATTTTCTAATCAAACGATATTTTGTGGGAGATGTTATTACGAGAAATGAGTCTGTTTCGGAAGAGTTACTTCCCCTTTTACGCAGGAGATTGCCATAACGGCTACTCAAATGACGGTTTCATTAGGTTTAGTTAACCGTAATGCCACGCTTATTACTTTTAACAATTCCAGAAAAACGTACTCATCAGAAGAATGTTCAAAACAATGAAGATATTGAGCATAAATACTAAAATAAGTACGATAACGGGTAGTGCATGCAGAGAATAATCGAGAAAAAAAGTAAAACGCAACGGATACTCACCGCGGTATTACTGGAAATCATTTTCTCCAGTTTTTTCCCTATCTTGAACACCTCGTCTGCGTTCGCCATCTTCATGAAGAACGTATGTTTGAAATAAAGTACAGTAATGTATCGTTTATTAAAATAAATAGGGTTTTTTTTATTGTTTTGCCGGGGCTTGTACGCCAGAAATGGCTTGCGCTCCGTCCTCGAGCAACCGGAAATTTAACGCTGCGGTGGACTGGTTCCATACAGATATATCTTTGAAACTTTTGACACTGACTCCGATGCCGCTTTGTAACGGTCATTGCTAGTTCTACTCACCGACGTAAGGACAGCTCTGGATAATTATCTCCACATGGAACTATTGTCGGCACACTGACTTTTATTTTTGAATAATATTTTCCTGCAGATGACACTTTCCCATGCTTATGAAAGGTTTTTGTAATGACGCGGTAGGGTTCAATGATTTCGAAAAAGGCTTTTTCACTTTGATGAATATGTATAGATGAACATTTTTTTTTTTTAAATGCCAAAAAGATTTATCATTTCCCAGGAGAACAAATATTGGCGATGAGCAAGTACTGGTTAGTGTGAAAAACAAGAAACTTAGATTAACGAAACCAATTTAAGGTGAATTTACGGTGTAAGAGTTATCAAAAGACTAATGTACGAATTCTATTACAACATTCTGAAAAACAAGTATGGTGATAGAGTGAGACTACTAATGACTGATGCTGAGTCATTGATCATCTTTGTTGAGAAATAAATCTTTTACAATGACGTGATTAATATCATAAAATTTTATTATACTAGTGGCTTTCAAAAGGACGCCATATTTAGTATCTCACAAATGAATAAGAAAATTCCTGAACTTTTTAAAGATGATTTAAATGGTGTTCCAGTTAACGATTTTGGGTGTTAAGGGCAAATCTGTATTCATTTACAACAAGCACGAAAAGAAAGTTTGTAAAGGAATAAAAATGCGTGATCAAAATGAATTTCAATTTCGATATGTAGAAAGATTACTTATTGAATTACATTGAAAATTAACAGAAAATGAGATGCATAGCATAGAAATGAATAAAGTTGCTTTGTATATTCATAACAGCATGCGTTATTGGTTGACAACATAAATACAATACCTCACGGACGCCTGAGCGTACCAGAGATATGTGGAAGCACATGTGCCAAAGGAACAACAACGTGTAATTATGATATAAGTACTCTATAGTCAAAGAGAAACTATAACGCAGTAAATGTTTGTTCCTATTTCTTCTGTGTCAAATTTTATACAATTTCTCCTTTCATTTTATTTGATTTTAAGTGATTTTCGTAAAAAAAATACACTGTGTAGCCTTATGTAGGGACTGTACAACACTAAAAGAAACATAATGTGCTCACGGAAGTAACGAACTATTGCATTATATTTTTGTATTATTACCTACACAGATATAGCAAAATGACGACCGCTGAAAGCTAATTTGGTTAGGTTAGTTGCTTTCCTTTCTTCTGCATTATCACTGTTGCTGCCATCATCAATTAAAAAATAAAGTATTGCTTTCTTGGTAAACATCAATCAGTAGCTCTAACCATTTATCTAATTTATCGTCAGTATTTCCACAATAAGATTTCATCTTGAGCAACCACTTTCTATTGTAAGTCTTGTGTAACAGAAACATTGGACAGATGACAACGATGTAATAAAAAAAAGTTTCTATATTCAGTGTCTATCAGATTTAATGCGAACATTCTTTTACCTCAGTTATCTACTCCACGATTTCTCACGTTATGGTGTTCTTTTGGGTACATTTAACAATACTTAAAATAATGACTGTTTTTTTAAATGATTGGTGTGAATGTTTACCTTACAATCAGACACGAAATAAACACATATTTTTTGTGAGAATCTACATCTTCTTTTCTCTTAGGTGGATTTATGATCACTACCATCCAATCTGTTATCATGTGTTCTCCTAAAGTCAAGCCAGACATGGACGTTTCTAATTTATGTATGCACTCGTTGTTCATGGAAGAAATATTTAGTGGCTTCTGTAAAATACTGCTTTTACACCTGCCGGCGTACAGCAGCTTAACCAAAGCATTTTGACATATGTGTGAGCAATCCTGGGCTCGCAGGGCAAGATGGAGTCCTTGATAGTAGGAGTAGTAGATATAAAGGCAGTTCTGAGGATTTTATTAGTTTTTGTTTCAGAACAAGTATAATTTGTTCAACTCCGATCAGCTCGCTCCCGCTCGTTGATCTCGTTGCCAAAATTAACTTTTCTGAAACAAAAACTAATAAAATCATCAGGACCAAGCCTTATATCTACTACTGTGTAGGACTGACAGTGTAAATATAATAGACCTATTAATCCCTCTACCACTCTACTATGTGTTTTACACAATTTATTTATTTATTTTGGATAAAAATTTTGCTTCCCTTCATCCACCCCTCTTTTTAATTTGTTTATTTTATTATTTTAGACAAAATTTATATTTGAATATAATTTTTTATGACATCTGATCAAGTACATCATATTCTTCTTCTAATATTATTTTTCTTTCTGGCTTGTATCCATGTTCTAATGTATTGATCCCGTCTGAACAAAATCTTTTTTCATCAAAATTACAAAATCCTTTTTTGTTTATCACATCTGTTTCTATTTTGTGAAGTTTAGATCGTATCACGAGCATTGTAACATATATTTCTTCTCCATTGAGCGCTTTTCTAAAATCCTCAAAAGACAACATCTTGTTTCTTACTACACCTTTTGATGCTGTTTTAACGTCACCGTTATCTAATTGTATCGAATACGACTTGCTCCTTAATCCAATAAATTCTCTTATAGGATTAAAATTAGTTTCGTCTTTAAATTTACCTATAACTTTTTTATTTGTCTGACACCTAAATCCACTATGTTCTGGATAATCAGATAAATAAAAAAAATCTTTGTTCGTATACAGTTCTTCATAAATATCCTCGCAATATATTTTATAACACAAACTGTCCGTGTCGGTAAACAACAGGTCGGCATTATAATTTTTTAAATTTGCCCATAATGAAAATCGTACATAAAACATTTTGATAAGTCTAAAACCGCGGCTCAAACGTATATTGGTTTGTTTAATTTTAATTTTACTTTTCTTTTATGAACTGCGACTAAATTTTCGTTATATATTTTCATACAAACAAACTTATCATCAGAAACTACTTTATCGCGTCTCTCAACATTATTTATAATTTCTACATCAATTCTATTTCGTATATTTTCCATCGTTTTTCCGAAAACACTACTGTTCATAAGTTTAAAGAATTTTTTTTTCAAAATTATTAGTAGCTTTCGATCGTTGTACTGTGTTAAACTCAATATAACTTTTAACCAATCTCGTTGATTAAATTTTAATACTTTGTGTACTTTTCTCAGCACCAACCCATGCTGCAAACATTGTTTTAATGATTCTATGTGTAATACATATCTTCTTTTATCCATCAGATTAGGTACTAGCTTTTTTATCACACTAGGTCCTATGTGATATTTTTTTTCTTCATAATTATTTGTGCTTCTGAAAGTAAATTTTCTGGAACCGTCATACTCTCAGCGCAGAAAGGATAATCATTGTGTAATTAATGTAATTCTCATGGGTAATCTAAATCAACTTCAGCAAAATATCCAACATCATCAGGTATCTTTTTATCTATCTCATCAAGAAACTGAGTAGCCGAGACCCATCTGAAATTATTTGTTAATAACGGTTTGCTCATTCCGTATTCATAAAGATTATTAGTGTCCAAATACATTATGTAACTTGATTTTTCATTTAGATCGTGTTCTTTTAAGTACTTATTGTTTGCTTTTGCATATTTTTTTGTTATCACAGATATTCCGCCTCTTATACCTTTTTCTATAAAACAGAAATATCAGGATCGGTTAAGAGATCTAAGTGTACTCTGCTTAACTTTAATGCAGCGTCCCATGATAATCCTGGCGATGAGTAATACCAAACCGGATCAAGCCCATAATTTGCTTAGCAAACGTTTCTAAATTCTTCAAAAACGTCAGCGAGTAACAAAACGTCTGTAGTTAAGTAAAGATCATGATACTCCCCCATGTTATTTATTTTAAACTCATTCCAGAGTACCCGGGCGTAATTATACTCATCTTCGCTAATATCTTTGTTATTCAGAGTACTATAAAATTCTTTTTTGTCAGACAATTTAGTTTCCTCAAATTTGTCCCAACTTGACATAAAATCATATTGATAAACTCATTTTTTTTTTAGGTCATCAGCCATATCACCAAAGTGATTTTCTAAATTTTCAAATTAAACTTTTCGTTAATGATTCTAGAGATGCTAGAGTAAATTGGTAACTGTCTATAAATCTTAATTTACCTAATGTCACGCTCATGTATTTCTCCATGTTATTTTGTATGCATCTGATTTTATGATTTCCGCATAACTTAAATGTTTCTATTATTTCTTGATCTCCAGATGCTTCTACTATAATATGACTGTCATAGCCTTCAAAATTATGAAAAACGACAGGAATAAATTCTGGAAGTCTTGCATGAAGATTACATCTGTCATGGGCTGCACCACGATATGTTCCTGTGATATGGCAATGGTCCCTGACGCGAGCATAATTTAATTCTTTACAGCACAATGAACATGTTTTTGTTGACTTCAAATTAGCTTTTGCATCTTCTGTTAATTCTAATATTTGGACGGTTCTTGAGTATATTTTCTTGATCTCGTTTACCTCTTTTATTAATTATTTCAAAAGCCATTTTGCAGGATTTGATCCTCTGTAGATTTTTATTTCTTTCGAAAGTTTAAGTCAACAGAGTATAATACTTTATAAGCAACAGAACATGGAATATGATTCTGAGTTTTTGTTGTAAACGATTTTTCAGCATCTTCTTGGCAGGTATCTACTTGTTCTAATATACATTCGAAATCTGCGTATACGATTAAAAGGACTTTAAGTTGGTATTGATAATTTTTGAAATATAAATCTTTTTCTTCTTTGTCAGGCAAAATAATTTTTTGAGTTTCGGTACAATATTCAACATGTTTATTAAGAACATCTTGACTCTTGCATCCATGAAGACATCTGAAACAAAAATAATTGGTTCGTTTGTTTTTATTATATTGGCCGCTTAGTAAGCCATTAAAATTTTTAATCCAACATAATGTTCTTTAAACAGCAGAAGATTAATAGTACTCTGATTGGCTTTATCGCTAATATATCTCGGGTAAATTTTTTCATTTTCATCTAGGCCAAATATATTTGTCGCAATATTATTCTGTTTTTCAAATTTAGGTATCTGTCTCTCTTCTACAGGAAACTTTAATCCTGTAAAATTAAGTTAGTCGACATAATTTTTATAATGTGACATCATGTCGCCATGAGGAGAAGCAGGAAATTTTGCTGATAACACGGCCCACACGAAGCATCTGTTGTCATTATTTTTAACGTTAATACATCATCTACTGTTTTTTTTATTCTACCTGGCATTACTATATAACTCGATCCTCTTAGAGGAAGATATCGATATGTATGAAAAATAATTTATTTTATCATATGATAGACCCAACCTGATCCTCCTTCGGTATATTGATCAAGTTATTTTTTTTATATATCAATTTCATCATCTATGTTATCAAGAACGCGTTTTAGAAAAGTGACGCGTAATATTTTTTTTTATTTTGCTTCTATATATGGTTCAGCTGTTAAATCATCAACAGCATCGCCATCTAATGAGATTCTTGACAAATAAACTTGATACTGAACGAGTAATTTTATTGCACCAAGTTTCTTTTAGCTCATTATCAACAACAGGTTTTATTATTTTGATTAATAGTTGTTTTGATATGCCGCCTTTTAACACGTTGTAAATATCAAATACATAAGTACTGTCAAATCCCACAAATGCTGATTTTGTTTTCTTCGCCATTATATAAATATCATTTTTCTAAATAATTAATTTTATATTAGAGAAATAGTTATTATTATAAAATGATGGATCAAAATGACATTAAGTATTTCAATATCTTTATTGACGCAATTAAAAATGATGATGAAAAATATTTTCAATCTGACAGATACGATTTGTATGCTGGAAACAAACTCGGAAAAATAATTCATATGAGATACAGAAGACACCTGTTGGTTTTACCACAGTTCGTGTAAAAGGATCTCATGATGAAAAATATACAGAATTTTTTTGCACAAATTCATTTGGGAGACATTTAAAGGGATTGTTCCAAGAGGAAAACGAGTATATCACATAGACGGGAATATAACAAATAATAAACTATCAAATTTATTCTTGCAGGAATAGTTTCAGCCACATCCAATTTACGATCAATATTAGGCTAATGATAGAGGAAGAGTGCGAAACAAAAAATCTAAAAAAATGATTTCCAAAATAAATAATTCTGCTTATTCGAGATTTAAAATTAAGGTTGATGACAGATTCGTTTACGAAATTTTTGTTGGAAAAATACCTCATGGTTTTGTGATCGACCACAACAATGGCATCAAAACGGACAACAGGATAGAATATTTAGAGGCAGTAACGCCACGAGAGAATAACCTAAGAGGAAATAGCGGAAAATGTAAGAATTTTGGAAAAAGACCAGTGTGTTCGATTAATTTAGAAACTAAAGAGGAACTCGAATGGCCCTCAATGAATGCTGCTGGTAGACATTTTGGGATTCATTCACAATCAGTAAAGATGGTGGCAGACGACACAACAAGATCAGCAAAAGCAAAAAATTTTAATAACCGCAGAATAGATTTCTTTCATATTTAAATTTTGTTTATTATATAGCATCGTCTCATTGCCGCTTCCACCGCGTAATATCTCAATAATCGGATGGTTTTTTAGACAACTATGACAATGAAGAAAAAAATCATATTTCGTGTGAACTATCAAGAATTTTTTATCAAAGAACAGTCGTCTCTTGTTTTCGGATGACAAAAGAACTTGGTCGTTTGTTACCCGGACAATTCCAAAATAATACGGAACAAAATTTTCTCCAAAAAAAGGCTTCTCGTAATTGTTTGTTAAAAGCTTCTTTTTCATGAATATCGCATTTTGTGATATATAGCGCCTCTCTTTCTTGAATTTCACTCATCTTATTTTATTATTTAGACAAAATATTAATATATAATGGATTTAATAAAAATTTCTTGGTGATCTTTATCAGGTTCCTGCAATAAAACACCAAGAAAAATTAGAAACAAATATTAAACACAAGATTGCGGATTGTAGAATGCAAGAAGACACATGCATCGATCCATCAAACAAAAAATATTATGGTAAATCAACATCTGGCCGATATAACGTTAAGTATCATCTAGCAAAGAAAAATAAAAAAAATTATTTTTACACCACACGAAAAAGAATTTTTTTTTATTATAGATTAAAGTACTTAATGAATATTACGATACCTGGGCGACAGAAAAATATTAAATTTGATTTTATTTTTTCTAAAAAATTTTGTCTGATGCGTGATACAAATATTATCTCCACAGAACGAGCAGATTATTTAATATTATTATGCAAACCTGTCATGTGCCGTAACGTTTTAATACATTTTGAGAGAATTTATAAAAATATTATCGAAATTTTTAATCGTACTTGTTTTCACCCAGCTGTTAAACGAATTCGGGTAACCTCTCCATGATACAAAGCTTTTGTTTCCTTTTGTCTCCAGCACCTTATCTATTACAAATATATCCTGTGTAGTTTTTTGTAGTTCCTGCTCGTAGAAAGATCCTGTTATTTCTTCGCCATTAAGATCTTTTAATTTATATGTGATAGGTATTGTGTTTAAAATTTTATCCACAAGAAATATTTCTTCAGACCAATTTCGCGTGTAGCCCTTCTCGAACACTTTTTTTGTTAAAGAAATTCTCACACGGTCATGCTCGTGAAATTTGTGAGGCAGATAGTTTGCTTTTTTTAATTTCTTGCTGATATTTTTATTTCTTGCTGATATTTTTCGTATTGATTTTTGTTTATTCTCATAGGATTTTTTATTGCATCGGTTGGTGTCATGTTAATTGTTCTGTGTACTGTGTTATTATATTTTTCCTTCGTTCCCAGTAACATACTTTTCTATTTGATGTTGATTTAAAAAATCCTCACATTTGTTGCTAAAAAATTCAACGCCATGATCTGTCCAAATTCTATTAGGCCTTCGCTTAAATTTTGTTATGATGTTTCTAAATGCTGTTGTTATTGTGTTTCCTATTTTATTTTTTACAGGCGCACTAAAATTGTATCGCGAGAATACGTCAACTATGTTTAATAAATACTTATTGCCGTAATTATAATCAGCTAACTGAGACATATCAGCAAGATCAACGGCCCATAAATCATCTACCGCATTCGCTACGTCCTTTCTCCGAGGAAATTTTTGGTTTATGTAATTCTTCTGCAAGCGCGACAAATGGAGGAACTTTATTTTCTGGAACAACCAATCCCAAGTTTGTGCTTGATTCCTATTATACCTTTAAAAAGCCCCCTTTAAAATCTTTCTCTCATGTTTTTTTGGTTTTACAGCTGACAATTCGTCTAACATTATTTTATCACAACCGAGCTTGTCATTTACGTTATCTCTATAACAAATATCGTGCCACATGGCAATAGCGTCAACGGCGTTGTAAGGTTCTTGGCCAGGAAGAGGAGTATCGTTTTCATCTAGTTGATCTGAAAGCGGATTCCACGGTCCAGTATATTTGTGTTTAGGTAGTGTCCAGCCTCCCTTTGGTCGCGGCAATTTTCCAATAAACTTATGTATATCTATGACGCAATAAACAACAATTTTATCTCCTTCACCACAAAGATGATAGTCCTTATCGCAATTGCACATACTTTTTTTATTTATTTTATTATTTTTATTTATTTAATTTATTTTTTTTATATTTTCGATGCGGTTTCGCGATTGAGTAATTCAACAAGGCGAATCTGGTCTGAGAACGAAAACATTGCCTAAAGACTCGCCATTCTTTTCTGTCAGCTGTCCTTTTTTTTGCAAAAACACTTTTCTTTTTTTTTGCAAATGGCCAATATAGTTTTTATCATTTTTCTCCCATTTTTTGCTGTAATTGTTTCAGAATCAGTATTTTCTGTTACTTTTCTACACTTTAGACAGTATGTATTCATGTTTATATTTTATATTTTATACAAAATTAACTGCTGTAAAGTATCGCGATATTATCGTTTGCAAACGACGGTTTGGGTTTAAAATTAGTAATAAAATCCAGCATGGATTTTTTGTTACTCATTTCCTTAATAAACATTATGCAATAATACCCGCATGCTGCAGACCCAATTTGCTGTAGCTGATTTGAAGAATAATATAATTTTTTGTTAGCATATTTTTTTTATTCTATCACATGGTGGCAGACCAAATGAATCAAAATAGTTGTTATTGTATAATGCATCCCAATGTGTACCTTATCCATCATTAAAATCCTATATATTTATCACGAGTGAGCAATCTGATTTTTGTTTTTCTGGCAACTGATCCTTACTAAAAAAAAACTATGAAATTTTTTACATTTTTAAATCTGTGTTCAATATCAAAATTGCTTAATGGTGACAGTATCACCGTCTCATTGTCACAGGAAGCGTCAGTCCTCGTCCTATTCCCTGTAGATTGGCAAGTAGGCTCCCCGTTATTCCCGCCAACAGAGGTTCACATAAAACCTCCTTCCGTTTTTTTGGTCGATCTTCTCTTTCTTGGTCCTGATTTTGTTTTACTTCCGCTTTTACCTTTTCTATGCTGCTGAGGCATGTTATTTTATTTATTTACATAAAATTGCGATAAAAAACTTTTTGTCGTTACACAGTTGATTTTACTCCCATACCGATTTTTGATTTTCTTTTTAATCCGCTTCCTTCTACAGCTTTCTTTGTGGCGCCGGATATTTCCCCAGATGCTGCTGCAATACCTAATGTGCCTAGAATTGGAAGTATTTTTGGTGCTATTGGGCTTATTAACGTTGAAATAGCAGGACCAAAGAAACCGCCCTGTTTTTTCAGGGCCTTTGTTTATGTCTCGGATATATTAAGTATAAAAGGATCACCACGATTAAACTTTTTCATTTGATTTTTTGCAAGCATCAGATTTGTTGTTTTTCCGCTTGTTAATTTTGGGTTTATTCTTAATGATACCGGTTCTTCAGATGATACGGCGCTCGCTAGTTTATTTATTTGTCCCTCTGATAAATTTACCTCCGTTTTTGAGTAACTCATCTTGTTATTTATTTATTATTATATTAAATTTATTTTTTATACTTGAACCGTCATTTTGCCTTTCATCGCGTCAAGTGTAATATATATATCTGATGTAACAAGAGCATACGCATTAAATTGTGCACCAGGATTTGCCCAAGTGTAAAATCTATCTCAATTTCTGCTGGGGAATTAGATATTTTTTCGGAATGCTTAGAAACATCAAAATTATATATTGGATATATCGATCTAAATTCCTGGAGAGAAATCTGCGTTCCATCACCAGCATCTTGATATTTTTGCATAGATTCCAACAGTGCCGTATAAACACGAGAGATATTTAATGTGGCCAGTCTAAGATCGCATTCAAATCCCCTCTCTGGATATCTTCTTGAATTTATTCTTGCGTTTATTCTTCTTACATCAAAATTCCTAAATATCATTTTATTTGTTAATTGTGGGTTTGCTGCCTCAGGTAGCGCTTTAAAAACAACAAAAATATGTCGTGGTAGTTGTTCACTTGACGCGCTTGTTATTTTCCATGTGTGATTCGTCATATCTTCCATAGTTTTATGATATATTTTATTTTGTTGAAAATGAATTCGTCTTGTAAAGGTTTCCAGCATCGAAACCAACTCTAGTTGCTTTGTTATTGATGGTACTATTTTTGGCATCCATAATGACAAATTAGATATAACAAACTGGCCGTTATCAACACCTGCTGCTCTATGCATGTACTCATTTGGATCAGCCCTATTCAAAATAATCGTGTGCTTAATACCTCTAAAAACTTTATTTACGTCACGGCAAAATCCAAATATTGATGACAACGGCAGGAACAAACATACTGTCACACCATTGCCCGTAGGCGCTCTTCTTTATGCAAAACCCTCGTTGTATGTTGGTCTTCTAATATTTGAAACTGCGGGCTTATTGCTGCTGCTACAATACCACCACCAGCAGCGTCAGCTATTAAGGCTGCGACAGCGCATTGGGCGTTAATGTCAGCACCAGCAGGTGTCATTATTAATATGTTTGATTCATCAACATCAGCTGCGAGGCCTGTTTTAAATTCGCCTGTTACTGCGCCGCCATTACCAGTATCTTTAAACCAAAACATATTTGTTGCGGAGCTTCTAGAATAATCATCTGAAAACGAGATTAAAGTTATTATTGTACTTGCTGTGGGCATATGATCTGTCAGATCCTCGAATGTTTGGTTATTGAGCTGATATCGTGCACTTTTAAAAATACTCCAGCCATTGTTTTGTATTGTCACCAAGGCATTAGCGGCAAATGCTGCTGCTGTGACAATTGCCTTTGTTGCGTCAGCCGCAATTAGCGCTACCTCTCATTGTTTGTTTCTGTGCTGTCATTTCCTGCTTGCTTTGATGAAATAAGAGATATCAAACGATCTGTAAGATCCACATTAGATTTATAAAATGTTATTTGGTTTCCTACTCCGCTTCCTCTTGTTTCTAATTCCTCATTTATATTAGCCAACATTTTTTATATGCACTAGATATCATTCTATAAAAATTTCAATTAAAATAACCAATAAGTGACTGACCCGGAATCATTATAGATGGCTTGCCTTCTTGTATTTTAACTTTTTCATCCCCAAAAATGTCGACTATATCGTTTAGTGTACTCGAGACGAGGAATTCCATCATATCTTTTCTTGTTTCATCATTAGTTTTATTTCTTCCAAGTATTCTTGTCATCGACTTATTCATTGAATCGACAAACGCAGTATCAAGTTCCTTTAAATCTTTATGCTCAAGTTCGGAAATGTTTTTGGTGTTAACAATTTCAATGTTATCACCGGTGAGTATTTCTGAAATAATATTTTGCGCTCGTTCTTTTGTTTTTTTCAAGAGCGACTGTAGCCAATACTTCGTATTTCTTTTTGGATGTTTCCTCTGGTTCATCCATAGTAGTCTTTGGTTCCAGCTGAGGCGGTGGTTTAGCCTCAGCTCCCTGAGCTCTTGAGGCCATTTCTTTTTTTGCTTTTGCAGCATATTCAGAAGCCCTTGTCAACATTACATCATATGGTTCAAGTTTACTTTTACCTGCCTGAAAAGATGCTTCCTGTGTTGGAATACCATCTGTTTGAAAAGATGATGTTTTACTATCTGAAAATGCCTGAACAGATTTTGTTTCCCGCGCTGGAAATGCCTGAACAGCTGCTTCACGCGTTCGAAAAATATATGTTTGAGAAGCAGTCTCATAAAGCTCAGGTTGAAATATTCTGTCAACGTAACTTGTTGGCATAGATATTCCTCGATTTAATTTTTTATTTCTTGTAAACCATCTTGTAGTCTTTCGGAATCTACTCGTAATTTTGCTAGAACAGAATTTTGTTTTTGTTCTCCGTCTAAATAAAATATCCTGTCCACATATGTTTCAGGCATATCAATAGTATCAAGTTGATTTTTTATAGACTGAATTCCAGCTTGCATTTTTTTTGACTCGGCAAGTAGTTTTGTTATAATAGCGTTGTGTCTTTTATTTACGTCCTGTTGTCTTTCACCAAAAATACCTTACAATCCTAGCTGTCTCACACGAGACAATGCATCAGGGTCATATGTAGTATCTTGTGTTTGATCGCCAAGAATAGCTGTTGTAATAGGTTTACACATTTTTGTTAAATCCTTCTCAATTTGTTTTTCTCCTTGTCTCGCATTGAACCATGCTTCTTTCAAAACACGTTGTCGTCAGATAAGCCTCCTCAACACTTCAGGATTATCCATATATAATTTATTTTGTTTTTATTAAATCGTTTTATAGAATATTATACTCATCTGTTGTTATATTCCCGCCTGTTTTTAGTGTATCAATTATTTCTGATATTTCCGCATCTATTTCTTCTCCAGTGTTCCCAGCCTCTTTTGAAGAAATAAGAAGCATACGCCTGTCAATAAGCTCAGATTGTGTTTTAAACTATTTTATTCCTGTACCAACTTTTTCTGTTTTTTATTTTTTTAAAAAGTACTGTAAGACGTTTTACTATAAACAGCAAATTTTTCGTCATATAATTCTAACACCGTTTTTCCAGTAAATTTTGATGTTTTTGTTTTTTTGTTTTTTATTTTTTTCATGGCCTCATAATACTTATTTATAATATTTTAAAAAATATCTGTAATCACATACGTTTTAACAATATTTTCAACCTCATTTTTTTCTCTTGATTTTCGTGCAGCTTCTAGCAGACTTTTTATATATTTTTTAAAACCGTCATGTAATTCTTTCAGTTTATCCTCTTTTACTGTGTCGATTTTTTTGTGTCATAATTCTGTAGCTATCGTCTTCAATTCGCATCAAATTTAATAAAATATCGAGCCTAGTGTCCTTGTCGAGATTTTTTCGGATTCATCAATAATACCAATAATTTATATACCAACACCTGCTTCAGGTCGCTCAGTATATCCTTTAGGAACATCTAACGTGTCAAGTTGATCTTGTATTGACTGAAGTCCTGCTTGAGTTTTTTAAAATTCTTTTTCGAGTTTTGCCATAACAGCATCTTGTTTTTGATCTATCGCATGTTGCTTTTCATCTATCAAACCTTTCAGCCCCATTTGCTTTATTTTTTTTGTATTGCAGGATCTAGTGTAGTGTCCTGTGATTTTTCTCAAAGAATAGCTGAGGTTACTGGTTTAAATAATTTTGCTGTTTCCTCTTCTGTTTGTCTGTCTGTTTGTCTAGACTGAGCCTATACTTTTTAAAAAACACGTTGTCGCTCGATAAGTTTTTTAAAAATTTCTTTGTTATCCATATCAATACTCATCACATACAATTTTGTCTAGACCGCAGCGAAACATTTTAGATTCATCCTGACAAAATCTATCGAACAAAAGAAAATCATGTTTCCCATTTGTGGCGGCATTATAATATTGCGCAAAAGTTTATTTTGAGACATCGCCGCATTGTTCTCGTGCTATGTTCTGAATGTCAGTATTGTCTAATCCTGAAAATAAAATAAAGCAACCTCTATTTCTTCTGATAAATATGTCGACGTTATAGAACCCCTTATTTCTTGACAAAGAAAAGTATGATTTTATTTTTTGCATCTCGTTGTGTTCGAGCGGAATATCATCAAAAACAACTATTTTATTTTCGTCAAAGCCAAGTTCTGATACTGGAGGATCCTGATCGGGTTCTTGTATCACAAAAAAATCATTGTCGGCCCGTAATTCATATTTCATAGAATCATTGTACTGCTGCAATAAATCATACTTAGCCTGGTGCGGATTTATTATATAAATATATACTTTATCATAGTTGAATCCACCGTTTAACAAAAGATTCATCAGCAGATTAGTTTTTCCAGAGCCAGTACGACCAACGATAAGGTAACGACAATTTGGCAGGTTAAAACTATGCTGTTGTTTTATCACATTTTCTGTGTCTAAATTTATTATACTCATTATGCATAGTTTTTATACAAACTCTCTTTATAATGAGTTATTTTACAAAATTTGGAACACTTATTGGTGATGGTGCTGATAATGGAACCACAGTTGTTTCTGGTAGTTATTTGTCAAAGACTGGGAACGCTATGACAGGAAATCTTAATATGTTAGGGGAAAAATAATAATTTAGAGACAAGTTATCCACCACCAGATAGTGTTTTATCACAAGCGATTAGCTTGAATCAACTAGAAAAAGTAAATAAATCAGGAGACACAATGACAGGAGATCTCAACATGACAGGAAAAATAATAATAAATTTAGAAACAACTTATCCACTACCAAACGGCAATTTGTCTCAAGCGACAAGTTTACAACAGATTAATACGCTAAATAATCTTAAAATAAACAAAGCTGGAGACACTATACAAGGTGTCTTAACGTTTATAAATGGCAGCAAAGTTACAGGGTTACCTACGAGTTTTCCTCCTGAAGAGCGAGATGCTGTTAGTTATGCTCAATTACAAACTGCCTTGACATCTCATGCTTCTCTTGGGGGGTCTACAATGACAGGATCAATTAACATGAAAAGCAGAGTTATTAGCGGTTTATCCAAAACTCTGTATGCAGACAATGCATATGCTGCAAGTGTGGGGTTTGTAAAAGGTTACGCATTAGAAAAAACAGGAGGTACATTGGGAGGAATTATTGAAATGAATAATAACAAGATAACTGGCATGCCATTACCAAGTCTGAATCGTGATGCTGTACCATATTCGAGCTTAACAAATGCTCTAACTGTGACGGTTAATAAATCTTTCAGTACAATGACAGGAGATCTCAATATGGGGTACAATAAAGTAAAATCAAGTACCGTACCTGCTGCTGCTGAAGACTTGACAAATAAATACTATGTTGATTCTGCAATAACACATACTGTAAAAAGAGTAAAAAATAATGTAGGAATTTTTTTATAGATTTGTTTTTGACACAGATAACACCACTTTTAATCTTCCAGATGATGCAGGACCGCATCGAAAAGCGGTTGAAAAAATAAAAATAGTCGATTTAAAATTATCGTTGCAAAAAGAAGAAAAAGATAAAACAAATATAGAAAAAATTATGCTTCAGTTTATGCAATGAGAGCTGATGAGCTTATGAACAAAATAAGTGAATACGATATTCTTTTAACATATTTGGTTAAAAAAGGTATGGATAAGCTTTCGGATGAGCTTGAACTCATTTTACACAATATTATTACAGAACTAGATCATGAAATTGTGCAACAGATAATTATATCTCGGTTTATAAAAAGAAGAAAAACAGATGGCCCTCATCATAAAAATTAATACGAAAGAATCGAACACCACAATGAAAAGAGGAGTTATTTAATAAACAAAAATATTGAACGAAAAAAGAAATTTTCAAAACGTAGGCTGTACAGAGAAATTGGACTTTTTTATTCTGATTTTGACACAATAAAAAAGTACACACGCACTTGCCAGATAGCGATGTTTTGGTAACTTCCCTTTTTGTTGCTTTAGGTGATGAATAAAATATTATAACACATATAGCATTTAAGATTATTTTGAAGCATTTGAAATATTAAAAACGAGTAGAGATGCTAAGGATAAAGTACAAAGATTAAAAGAATTAAGCCATATTACAGAAATTACCCATTTCAATAAAAATATTACATGGCACTACGAAGAAAAAAACCTGAATATTATAATTAGGATAATCTAAAACTTTTGAATACTGGAAGCCTCGAACACTGGATTATATTTGAGGCAGATTTTAGAAATATTAAAATTATATTTGAAACATATTTTCAGACGCTTATTGGGACTAAAATAGATAACGGTTTTATAGATGTTACTTTTATAATAGGTACGTCTAACATAGACGATCTTGTGCTAAATAAAAGATAAATTGACAGCTATCAAGCATATCCAATGTTAGAATACTCGGCGGTGTTTGCGGCGTCCTTTGTTGTTGTTTGTCGCGTGATGGAAATGAGGCAGAGTTTACCATCGAACAAAGTGCTGGGAGCATTAGAAATTATTCGTGAGCACATAGATGTTCCTAATATAGCTGCTGTAACAAAAGCACACCAGATATTTGGTTATGAAAGTATACTTCCAGTATATGTTTCTCCAATGCAAGAAGATCTTATAAAAGATATTAATTCAGAAATACACACACGAGCCAGAAATTTTTTATACAGAGACGATAACAAAATGTATTATGATGCAGTTAGAACTAAGGCTGTAGAATACTTAGATGATGATCCTAATGTTGTTGGTAACGCCAATAAGCTTTTGACAGCTTACGTAATATTAAAAAAATATTTTACAACAGGATCCCCAATAGAATACGTAAAAGAAGCTGTGACATTTATTGATTCAAATCAGGTACCTACAGATATTAATGATATAACAGAAGAAAAAATATCACAAGATCTTGGACGCGTTGTAATCAAGCAGTTTACAGAAGAAGAAGAGATACAATTGCTTGACAAAAACTCTGAGTTCTTCAAAAAGTATAAAAAAAATTCCAAGTAATCCTGCTAATGCCTATTTTAATTCTGTTGTTGTAGCAGCTGCTGTAAAATTTATTTTGTGGAATAGATAAAATATGAAACAGGTTTTGGATTTTAATCACATATCGCGCGAAATACCAACAAAAGATAAAAAAAGAACTCATCGCATATTACAACTACTATCACAACAAACATTATTGCACAAAGAAAGCTTACAAATACTACAAAAGAATTTTAAAAATTATAACATATACTCCTATTATGATAACATCAAGCGGGATAGCGGTTTTCGGGGCCTTATTAAACTCGTTTTTATTGATTATTTCTGGCGGGGCCATATTAAACCCGTTTTTATTGATTATTTCTGGCGGGGCCTTGCTAAACCCGTTTTTATTGATTATTTCTGGCGGGGCCTTATTTAACCCGTTTTTTTTAAATTATTTCTGGCGGAGCCTTATTAAACCCGTTTTTATTGATTATTTCTGGCGGGGCCTTATTAAACCCATTTTTATTGATTATTTCTGGCGGGGCCTTATTAAACCCGTTTTTATTGATTATTTCTGGCAGGGCCTTATTAAACCCGTTTTTATTGATTATTTCTGGAGCAGGAATAACAGCAGATATTTTGTTTAGAAAAATAGAACCAAAATTAACAACAAAGAAAACTTCGTGTAAAGTTTGTTTCATGACATATAATAAATTATTAAACGAGAGAAGATCGTATTTAAGGGGAACAAAATATGCATTGGACGATCTTATAAAAGAATACTTGTGTCTGATGGAAGCTCATCTGGTGCGGACAACAATTTTTGTGCTGTCGTTTTGCTTGTCCACTGTGGTGGTTTTTCAATGTACCATTTTCTATAGTAAACTCACCATAGACAGGCCTATCATTTACGCCATTGGCCTTAAAGAAGGCGTCAACCTTTTTATGGTGAATTTCTTTTTTAACTCTTATTAGATCTTGTCTACGAAGTTTTATTTTTTCAGCACGTGTAACGTAGAATATTGACCCCCGTAGAAAACTTACCCGGGGATCACTTTTCTACGGAGAATGATGACCTTCTACTCGTAGAAAAATGACCCAACTCGTAGAATTTGGACCCCACTGGAGGTTATTTTTCAACAATTTCTACTTTGTTTTACTGCGTGAATGTTATTAATTTCGAACATATAACCAAACTTAATCACACCATCAAATGAAGTTGTAAGAAGTTTTTAGTATATATAGTTGTCAAAATATACATGTATACGTTGATTAATATATTTGTTGGCGAAAAAGGAGACGAATGCTTCATATCACATGTAATTTAGATCGAATTTCTTATAAAGCTTATTTTCTCCTCAACATTTCACTCGTTAGCGGTGTTTTAACTGACAGTAAGTCATAAATCATGAATCTGCTGATAAATTTGTAGATGACGACGATGATGATTTTAATATACCATCTAGTTATACAAATGTAATAGCTAGTATTCTTGATACAGCTACAACTATGTTAATAAATAGTAATTGCTGATACAAATTTCTCGCGTCATCCTTCACTTTAGGAAGCTACAGTTTGGCGGCGCTTTTGGGATAATTCTTGATTATTTGATAATATTTAATGATATTATAATACTTATAAATAGTGTTTAATTATAGGAATTCATTTCTAAATATCCTTTTTTTTTAATCGATAAGCTTAGCTATTAATATAAAAGTATATTTTGATATGGACAATTATGCTCTGAATGATCAATATTAAGAATGTCTTATATCTCAAATTAAAATTTATAAGTACAAATGGATATTCATTAATCTCAATTAATGAGTGGGTACTATAAAAAAAGAAAAATCAGGAATACAGTGCCATAGAGAGATTAAATGTCTCAAGTGTTTCATGGTGGCTTGAAACAAAGTTAAAGCAAACACCTAAAACTTTGAACTATTTGAACAGTATCCGTCTGTCGGTAGTATCAAAAGATGACTCAAAATTATTGTTCACAGATTATTTTTTTTTTTTACTAAAAATTAAATTTTACTTTGCAAGTGATCACTATTTATTGATAATAATTATTGAACACAAGATTTCAGAATATCTAGCTACATGCAGCGCCCCCCTCCCAGTCCTATTTTTCCGGAAAAAATTAGAATCTAGCCCGTTTTACGGGAAACATATCTTTAATTTTGCTCCGAGTTTGTTTCTCTTGTAGCCAATTCTCAAACACTAATAAAGTACCTAGCTACCTACCCACATTCAAAAGCTGGTAGGTGCATCTCAATTTTTTTTTTTTTTTTTTTTTTTTTAAAAACTTGGAACCATCATGGCCGTAGAAAGGGGGATGTGTTGGGAGAAAGACGTTTCCCACTTATCGGAAAATTCATAAAATTTTGTCCATTTAGGGGGGGGGGGAGAATCCAGCAAAATCTGGGTAGCCCCCCCCCATTTTTTAAGTAAGGTAGCAACACCCCTCCCCTTTGAAATGACTTCTTACGGCCCTGCACATAACCTATGTACATCATACCAGTGGAAGATGGGGGTGAATGAGTGGGAACCACACACATACCTTTTCTATGGGAGTATAATTATTTTAAAGGAGTAAAACAGCTATACCACTGTTAGAAATTCTCTGGCTTCTGGGGTCGTTTGTTGTTTTAACAACCAAACTGAATTATTCCTATCAAATCGAGAATTTATCAACCTTTACCACTTTAGGGGAACTCCCACTTTCAAACCATGGATTCCATTTCTTTGAAGCCCTGCACATCCGCCATTCAAAATTTTCTGTATCTGCAATTTTAGAGCCTTATAAATACGATTATTGTACGATCATCTTTACAGAAGCTTTAACTTACGACAATCGTCAATGTGGCTTACCCGTATTATCTTAAAATATATATAATTACATTTGTTTTGACATAAAATGTATACATTTCTTTCTCCGATATGTTCTTAAAATGCAATTAATGGAAAACTTGTAATTGTGAGTGGCATTTTTGGTTTTTTTTCTTTCTTTCTTTCTTTGTTGTTGTTGTTGTTGTTGAATTCTCAAACCTTTTTTCTACATAACCGAAACAGAACAACCCCATCTCTTTTTATCCCCCCCCCCTTTTCCACATAATGAAGCTACCCAATATGAACTTGATTCGTCAATTATAAACGTATTAAAAACAAAACTTTTTGTTCCATATTTCATACCTCATCTGTTCCAATAGGACCACACATCTTGAGCAACTAAATCACAATGCAAAAGAATAAATAAGAAAAAAAGGAAGAAATAAATAAATAAATAAAGATAGATCGATATATAGATAGCTAGATAGCTAGATAGATAGATAGATACATAGATAGATAGACAGACAAAAAAATCCTTCCAGTACCTACTCTGCTTTGAAAGTACTTAACACTGTCTATAAATGAGATAGTTTTAATAGACAGATTAAAGGACGGATCCAGCAGTTTTGAAAAACATATTTCTGTGGTTTAAACAGGGAGTTCCAATAAACGAAAAGGTAGGGTGTTGTTTATTCCAGAAGTTTATACAAGATTTTGTCGTGAAACTGCAAAATATTAAAGTAAATGGAAACAATGTTCAAGTCAACATGGACTCGGTTGGTGTTGGTGGTGAACCAAGACGCTAAAGTATAGTTAATAGATTTGGAGGCATTCTTCAAGGATACAAAATACGCCACCAGACAAAAGGGGCTTCCCACCCTAACCCCATTTGGATCCACGACTGTGTCTGTTATGAAGATCACCATTCATGAATTCTTTATAATAAAATAAACAGATTGATGCATCTTTTTAGAAGGATGAAGATAAGAGACTGATACTACTGGATTAAATCCTACGATGACGTTAAAAAGTACGTAGAAGAGTGTGACCAGTGTCAACGAAAGGGATAGTTCAAGAAGAATAAACAACCACTGCACCCAATAGCAATGACATCAACAGCATTTCGTCTAATAGGCATGGATCTAATGGGAGCTCGGATCTGATGGGAGCTCTAGAAACGAAGAAAAATGGCATGACTTATCTGGAATTATTGTTATTCCCATCTAAAGCACACAATGGAAATAACTTTGTTATGAAAATGACTTAATATGAACTATGA
This sequence comes from Margaritifera margaritifera, assembly GCA_029931535.1. NCBI lineage: Eukaryota > Metazoa > Mollusca > Bivalvia > Unionida > Margaritiferidae > Margaritifera > Margaritifera margaritifera. The sequence goes on from JAQPZY010001628.1 coordinate 1,810,415, forward strand.
ATTCCTCTATGTATGAGATTGAAATAGTACCTATACTGTTTGGTCCACATATACTAAAGGAATGGCTTCTCTGGAAACTAAATGATTTAACTTTGTTGTTCAATGCCAACTTATATTTGATATGTTTTAACGTGACATTCGTGTTAAGTGTAACACATAGCATGGCCGTAGGAAGCATTTTTAAAGTGGGAGGGTTAACTTTAACACAGCTTCTTACGGCCATAAATGTAAAACTTGGTACAGACACTTAACGTCAGATCAGTAATTGTACCTTCCTCTATTTTGAGCGTCATCCCTGTCAAAAAGTTAAACAGGAGCTTAATTAGTATTGCTTGTCATTATAACAGAATGAAATCTGTGATAGTATGACATAGTATGAGTCATTTAACATGAGCTAACATTTTGAGAGATGCAGGATCCATAGATTCGTACATTTGCTGTATGTCCAGACAGGGTATCTGCCTTTTAAAATAAGCCAATTCAATATACAAGATAGCAGCACACGAAGGCGAGCGAGTCAGACCCACTTCCGCCTCATGTGTGATATATAGGGGTGTACTCTGATCTGAGGCCGTGTGAAGCAAGAGGCGGATTATTCTCACTTTGATACATCTCATGTTGTACGCCATGGGCATTCACTGAAACAAATCGATAATGTACGATATTGTTATTCTCTATTTGTTAGCAGGCAACATATATATTTTGGTCTTCAATGAATACTTGACAAAATGGGTGGAAGCTGAAGTAATCGCCGACAAGACAGCAGAAAATGTTCTTAACGTTTTGATTAAATTTGTGTGCTACCATGGTACCCATGAAGTGCTCATTACAGACAGCTGCTAAGAGTTTTTGCAATAACCTGAACGAAACAATTTGCCAAAAACTAGGAATTAATCACAGCATTGCTTCGTCGTATCACCAACAAACTGGTGCACAAACTGAGAGATATACTAGGACACTTTGTAGCATGCTATCAAAATGCTTAAACGAAAAGCAAAATGACTGGGATGAGAAATTGCCATAAAAGCTGTTTGGATATAGAACGGCGGAACACGCGTCCACCTAGAAAACCCCATTTTCCCTTGTGTATGGCAGAAACGCACGACTGCCTGTGGAATTGGATATGTCTTCAAGAGCGGAAACAGAATCGACAGATGACTCCTTGAGGAATAAATGTGACGAATTAAATAATTTGTCATGCAATAGGGTGGAGGCAGCTGATAATATGAAGCTTGCCCATAGAAAACAAACAAATATTATCACGCCAAGGTGAAAGGAGTGCATTCCAACGTTGAGGAGGAAGTTTTGGGCCATAACACGAGAAGAGACACCAGAAAGGGGGATAAACTTAGTGGTGGTTAGAATGGCCCTTGCACAACAAAATCGGTAAATAAGAAAGGAACATACACCCTTCATGGACTGAAAACAGCGATACATGGAAATCATATAAAGTTACAAGAAACTGACCAAACTCCAGAGACGAAAAACACCACGAAAAATCCATCTAAGGTTGAAAAAAATCCAGCGACGACAAACACTAAAAAAGTCCATCAAAAGTAAACCAAACTTCAGCTATGAAATACAGCAAGAAAAGACCACTGAACGAAGAAATATCTTCCTTTAAATTAAAGAAAGTATAACGAATCTGAAAAAGAGGCCCAAAAAGATGATGTAGTTATTACAAGCCATGATGATTCACGAAGCTTAATCCGATTTCATCCTGTTGATGAAAGGTGGCAGTATGAAAAAGCACAACTGTTTGGCCAAGCTGTAAAAAAAATCATAACCATACAATGGGTGGGGTTCGGGAAATGAACGTACATGCACAATCGATGAAAACAGTTACAATGAGAGCTGACGAAAACTGTTTGTTTAGGACTTTCAGCTACATTTTGTTCGGAGTACAGTCTTACCACAATAATGTCAGGAACACAGTCATTAATTTCATGAAGGCAAATGAGTAAATGCTAAAACGGATCGAGTCTAGACCTATCAATCAATACTTGAAAACGTAAAAGATGCAAGGACAACGTACGCGGGGAACCGAGCTTGAAATATTTGCATTTGCGACAATATGTATCTGCTGTGTTTGTTTACTGTGCTAATGGGGCACTCAGTGGTCAACCTAAGTACGTTGGGATGCCTTATAAACCTTTAAACAGTGGGGATGAGCCGAATAAAGAGGGAACATGTTCTGGATGTTGAGGAGATTCACGAACACCGTATTTGTGCGTCAGGAACTTTGTTCCGCCCAATTTTGGCAGTACATATCAGATCAGATGTTAGAATCTGCACTAGCAAACAGCGAAACAGATGTTGATTTATTGAGAGAACGAGAGGGACTTGACACAGTGTATGTGAAATGTTTTCAACAGACACTTCTTACATCATTACAGGCATCAAGAATGTTGCTAGGGAGACAGAAGCAAATATTTTAAATATTTTATGATATTGGGAAGATCTGAACGAGAAGAGATAATTCGTGAACAGTACGCTACTAAAGATTTATTCAAGTCACTTATTTATTTTATTTAATATGGATTAGCAGTTCAATGTTAATCTCTAATACCATAATTACAATCCTTTAGGATGCATACAAACGACTTCTGTGCATTTCTAAAGCTTTCACCAGAAAATCCGGATATTGCAAATAGCAATTCGTATTTTCAATACCACATAGTGAACTGTCAACTGCCAACAAAATGGTTCTATGATGATTAAATATGGTTTAGTTTTAATGTTACATGTGTATCACATACCTACCAGTATGTAAATATAACATATTCCATATACGATTTAATGCGTTCAATGAGACACTTTCTTCATCATTGCCCAGATAAATATTGTAATCCATGTGCTTTATATCAAGACAGTCTAATCTATCTTGAAATAAAGCTTTCATTTTCGATATGCTAGTGGTACTGCAGTATATTTATTGCTATATACACTGTTGATGTCATGAAAACTTGTCGTAAAGAAATGGTTTTACAGAAATGTAAATAAGGTTAACAGAGTTTCTCCAAGTTTCTAGAAGACATAATGTCATAAACAAGGGTTAATGTTTAGGTATACGTGCGCAAGGCATAAATGAGAATACCCTCAGAAAAGAACTGCTAATGAATTTAACGGTGTAAATCAAACATGATATATTAGTCAATGTAAACTCCCCCTCCCCCTCCCCAACAACAACAACAACCACCGGATCGGAGTACCAGCAGGTTTCTACCGTCGGTGTTGCCCCGCAAAACCGAGGATGCGCTGTTGTTTCCACTAGCGCCCCAAACAAGTTTAAACTCAACGATTATAAACTAAAACTTGAGACTCAAAGTTGAGATTTAGATCATGGGCTATAGAGGGCACCTAAAATGTCAAATATCAAGCTCAATCAGAAACAAGATGGCTGACTTTTGGATGAGGAATTAAGTTAAAGCTAAGATGAGCACTATATTAGACGTAAATCAAAACTTAAAATTGAGTTTGAGATTGAACTTAAGATTTTTTCATGCACATGGGGCCCGACATGCAGTCATTTTTTTTATACATTTTTTAATTTTCCTTTGGTAAACGTCCAGCAGTAACTAAATCAGTCACTTCATTCCCGTTCTTTAGCATATACAATATGGTCAACATATTACTGTTCGTCCATCCAAGGGGCCCTGGATGGCCGAGGTGGTTTGAGCCTCGGCTGGAACAACGTGGGTCTGTGAGAAAGCTTGCCAGTAGCTTTCCGTGGGTCGGTGGTTCTTCTTGGAGTCTTCCTCCACCAAATGTTCTGGCTGCCATGTATAATCAGTTTATCATGTGCTGAAAAATGGCGTTAAAGCCCATAAAAACAATCCATTCGTCCGTCCATCCGTCACGCTAGTAGTAATATGGGGAACTTGGGGTACGTACGGAATTAATGTATCGTCGGTTTATATGTGGTGGCGGTATGGGTACATACGGGAAACCCAACGTTAAAAATTACCATAGTTTAACATGCTGGGGGCGATATAGGTACGTACGGGAAATTAACATTGAGGCTACATTGTCAGAAGTGGTTGACCTCAAATGGGACTACATTGTTACTTTGTTAGAGTTGATCTCAAAATGGGGCACTATGTTAAAAACTCCCATATGTTTAACATGCAGGCGGGGGGTGCGATATGGGTACCTGTGGGTAATGTAATATTAACTTGGGGAGCGTTATAATCCGTTTCCATGTTGGGTACCTATGTTAAACGTTTTAGATACTATCCAACACCCACTTTTGTATTACAATCCCAGACCCACTTTTTTATTGCTATCAAAACCCACTTTTTTATTACCTTCCAACACCCACTTTTGGAGTACTATCCAACACACCACCTTTGATTACTATCCAAAACATCACTTTTTGATTACTATCCAACACCCACTTTTCGAGTACTATCCTCGCCCTCCCCCTCCAATCCACCGAAGGTGCTGCGACACTCTTGAGTTGAGACAGGTACTCCACGCGGTACACATTCAAATACGAGAGATTGGATCATTGGAAGTACTCGTCGACAATCCGTACATTGCGCGTTGTTTTTTTTAATGGTAAGCCCATTGGAATTGTGGACAGTAATTGCATAGCCAAAACGCCAGTCGACTCTTTACAGAAAGGACAGCATGTTCGGCAGGTGCTATATTCACGTTGACAATATCGTTTTGCACAAGCTCTCGCTGCTCATTTGTCACTGCAACTGTAACAGGGATATGCTGGTGCCGGTTATCCTGTGGGTAGTACAGTAGTGGAACCGGGGTGTTTGGACAGTGGGGTTTTATTTGTGTGTCGTTCGAATAAAAGTTGCTGGGCCATGTCACGCACCACTGTGCGGGAAATTACGAACATGTCAGCAGGTTTCCAGTGCTCTAGAAAGGAACTCCAGCCGCGACAGGTGGGAATGATCTTGCGCATCTCATGCAACTGAACCCTGTCAGATTTGAGGCACGTCCTGCTTTTTTAGATCTCTAAAAGCCTCGTCCTTGGCACGGTAGTTTTTCTCAACCTCTTTGCAGTGATCGATATACTCGAGCAGCCAGTAATGCGGCAAATCTCCGGCTGTAAGCGGTGGTTGAGCTTAGTCACCAGAGTAAACAACCTGAACGCCTTGCAGCTCTTTGCCACACAAGAAAGGCATCGAGAATGTGGCGGAGGGACTGTGTAAATCTCATCCCAAATAATAACCCCCGGAATGTATTTCTGACCCATAGGTTCTGGCATCCATTCTTTTTGGCCATTCCAGCGATAAAAAAGCTGTGACATGTTTGTGCGTGTATATATCGTAACCGTACCGACACCGCATCTCCTTTGCGAGTCGGTGGGTCTGGGTAAGAACGAGCGGGTTGCAGTAAAGGGAAGATGCCGATTGCACGTATCGTCTTGCCAGAGCCTCCTCTGCCATTGAGATAGGAAAGGTGGTGCGTTGCTAGCAGATCATTGGCCCTGGAAGCCGTTGAGTCTGGCATTTGTTGTTTCAATGTCCAGCATGCAGACCTGGGCATGTATGCTGCGCTGTCATTGGGAGCTAGGGACTTCTCATTCTTAACAAGCCACTTCCCCCAGGAACAGACTGTTGTTTTTCTCTGCTTGCTGTCATGGTCTTTGTATACAAGGGCGGCACATTCGTAGCAGATTGACTCTTCCTTTGCAAAGGCTCGCAAAGTGTATCGATCTAGTCGGGCCAGATGCTCCGGCTTGATGTAAATAGAGTCAATTGCAACCCGTACGGCTTCATTAGAAAACCTTTGCAGCATGCTGATAAGGTTAATACCCACATGGCCAAGCATGGAACCCCGTGGATGCGTGTACTGCGGCTGCGAGCCGTCGTAGTAAGTAATGACGTCCCCGAGGGGTGCCTTGTCATAACCAACCAGCCAATTCATTTCGCGGCAGGTGCGCACGAGAGAGTATAGCTAGCCCCGATCGGTAACCAGCCGGCGCGTTATGCGCTTGCACCAATTTGCACTACCGGCTGTAAACTTGTATATGATAATGCTACCTATTTTCTTGTCCTCCGGCAGCCGTACTATGGTCTGTTTATTGTAGTAGAGAACAACTTCGGCCACCTCGAGGGACATGAGTACGCCCGTCTCGACCATAAACCGCAGTAGAGCAATGGGAACCCAGCCGCGGTCGTTGTGCGAAGCCTAGTTTTCTTTAGGCTCGCTAAAGTGAAGTCAAAACCATGCGGGGATAACAGGGTGGCATTCTGGAGCAAAAGCCCAAAAGCGCAGCTGTGCAAATCCCGTGAGGGTTTGAATGAGTGGTCCGTTTATAGCCATCCAGGTCATTCCGTTGCATGTGTAGACAAACCATTCATAGTATAGGACACACTCTCCCATGACCAAGAAGCTGCCTAGGCAGCAGGCGGCCATGTCAAGACTCACAATCTCAGACAGCTTGTAGCCATCAGGCGGTCATTCCAAACTCGACCCAGACCCGCTGGATGTCCTCCAACATGGCCGCGGGGATGGGCTTCCAGCCGTTTCACTCTCCAGTAAGATTAGCGGAGGCGAAGGCCTCGCTAAAGTCGCCAACTCGTCGAGGTTATCTCAGTACTTGTTGCAGGCCTTAATAATCGGCAAATGCTTCTCCGGGTTCTGAAGCACCGACCGTCAGCCATCATAAACTGGACCACAAGCTTAGGGTCCATTTCTTTTTTTTTTTTTTTTTTTTACGTTACCTCTGCTAAGAATCCAAACTGCCTTTGGCTCAGCGTCAAAGGCATCTCCCTCGTCGTACTCAACGCTGAGTTGCTCACAGAGCGATGGCTATTAGAGAGTTTTTGGCTAGGCATGGTAGTTGTGATACTGATCGATGTTCGATACGATACTTGCCGCAATTATTAATGTCACCGCCGGCTATATCCTTCAGGATAATTGCAGCTTGAGGATTTTCTCCCAATCGGAAATGTCGTTAATAGTTGCACCTGTCTCGTGCACTAGCATTTTGATTTTACATTTCGTAACTTTTAGGCTGCGGGCTTTCATAAGGCCTTGGTCTCTGAGGGCATTTTCAAAGTGTTCTACTGCACGCTGCGCAACGCAATTGAGGTCGCCGTCCATTAAAGGGGCCAGGTTGTCGGGTTCGGGTTCTCAACTGGGGTAAAGCCTGTTCACTACTGAAGCCACCGGGTAAGCATTCTCATAGTAAGGCTTGTCAATACCAGTAAGAAGTCCAGGCTTCGTATCGCGCGTAATTTCAACCACCTTTTTGCTTTTGCGCTCTTCTGTCTTCACCAGGTCAGTCTACTACCGTCCACTTCTCTTCCTTCTCGTCACCATGAACGATAAATTTGATGCGAATGAGACACTTTTCGCCTTTCATAACAGCCGCAAGAAGGATGGCCGCGCATGCATTGATTATTGGGCTATTTAAGATTAATCTATCGCCTCGTACTTGATATCCCAGCATAATGTCAACGCCTCCAAGTCCAAGCTGGTCTTTACCATGTCCCTTGAAGCATGTGGATAACCGGAGCTAGTACACATCCTGTAATCTGTCCATGTTCCAGTATCACATTTCCAGCATGAGCAAATACTACATCCTCCTCTAATTTTTTCTGCATTTACACTACAATACTCATTCATATATTTTTTCATGCATATTATCTTGCTGCCAAGAGTAATCCTAGCATACTTGTTTTTTTTTTCTTCTCCATGAGCCATATTTATTTTATGGGTATATATCCTAAACTATATATATATATATATATATATATATATATATATATATATATATATATATATATATATATATATATATATATATATATATATTGTTACGACTAGGGGTAATGTAACAAAAGAAAAGACTCAAACAAGCTTTCAAGATTTAAAATACAAATATTTAATTTACTAAAATATTAAAATATTTCAACAAACAATCAAAGTGAAAGAATTAAAAATAACTTACAGTATAGAATATCCTTAAAAGTCCTAAATTGTTCTAAAGTTCACTGATCTGGAAGTTAATCCAAATATTCCAAATGAAGTAGGTTCCGAATGAAACCTTCACTGTACTGATGTACTAACATCAATCAGTTATATCCAAGTGTTATTAATTCCAAATAGTTCTTGTGAATATGGAATATCGCAAGTTCTAGAAATGTTCCCCGTAATTCCACGGAGCTGTATAATTCTTAAAGTTTAATTAACAGTACAGAATCCAGAATGTACTGTATAATAATACTACTACTACTAATAATAATAATAATAATAATATCACTGAAGTAGAATATCGACACAAAATGAACCAATCTCGTTTATGACCTCTCATGTTAAACGAACTGTGAAAGAATGCCAAACACAGCAATACTTCTTATTATATAGCTTCTGACTTCGCAGAACAGAATAAGGAAAACCAATTTAAACTGTATTGCGACTTAAAACAATTTAATCCTTCTAGAAAACAACCTTCTTTGAACCAATCAGAAACTAGGTTATGCGTGACACCGCTAAAGTACTTGTGCACTGACGTTATTACCAGTCAACAAAGTATTGACTCTTATAGAACATAGAATCCAGGTCAAAAGTTCAGCAAATTCTCACGCTCTAGTTCACGTGATATGATTCATGTTTAACCGACAATATTTCCCAAGACCAATGTCCGGAGTCACATTGAAATACCTTATATGTACTTTCTGCAAGACGACAGCTGTTAGACTATTATTCAGAGATCATAAAACTATACCATTATTTAAAAACGAAATGATACATAATTCCGTAACAATATATATATATATATATATATATATATATATATATATATATATATATATATATATATATATATATATTGCCCATTTGGGGGTGGGGGTCGAAAAGAGCGGTGGAGCCAGTAACTGACGCGCCTCCTTGTGGTTGGTCCGATCGCACACCCTGCTGCTATACATGTATATCATACAATTCTCAAATGCATTATCTTTAATAATTTCTTTAAACCTGCCATAGAATAACTTATCAATGATATATCATCAGTAAACAAATGTTGCCCCACGTGACAATGACCCAACTTACAATTTAAATCGTATATATATATATATATATATATATATATATATATATATATATATATATATATATATATATATATATATATATATATATATAGGTATATAGATATCAAAGGCAATAGAAAACCTCCGTGCCACGCTCCATTAGTTACATTGAGGGAACTGGATACTGCATTTCCCTAATGCACATAGTACAACTGTTTACCATTCCAGTAACTAGGGTATGAACTATGTAGATGAGTATTTGTTTGTCGAGTAACTTTTTAAAAAGTGTCCAATGACTGACCCTATAAAAATGACTTACCAGCGTCTAAAAAACAGGGCTACCATGTTCTAAATAATAGCTGATAGTTTCTTTAAAAGCATAGAGGCATAAATCTGTTGAGTGCTGTTTCTTAAAATCAAACTGATTATCAGAAATTGTGACTTCACACTTTACTTTTCAGTAGCGGGATAATAAAAGACTATTTACTGCTGTCGCTGATGGGATGAAACCGTTTTAATACACAGTATTCTGCAAGGAGTAAAACAGTTTTGATCCTCAATTTTAGGAGCAATAGATAAAGTAAGTCATTTGTTGTGTAATGGGATCACTCATTGTGTTATCGAGTGAAAATTTACGCTATAACGTTATCTGTTTCTCTCTCATGTTAGTCTTAGATATATACAGCGGTCATAGTTGCTTTGGCAAAGTACGCCAGACACACTTTATTGCTTGTAGCTCAGTGTTTCCCAGACACTGTTGCACGTATGGCCATACAGTTTCATGTTTTCATACACATTAATCACATATGTGAACACCCATACAATTTAAAATTGTGCTTACAATGACCTCCTTTTTTTTTTCTTTCTAAACTGGATATGCCAAGTTGTTTTTGGATTATATGTCTGTGCAATGAAGGAGTGTAACATTGTACCAATTTTAACTATAATGCAAAACAGGTGTCCAGGAGTGAAAATTTTTAATCTATTTTTATGGGGAAAAATGGCTAAATGCGTGATTTTCTGATAATTTCAATTCTAAAATGGGAAAACTGAAAGTCCATCATACGCTATTCGCAGTGCCGCCGTGCACCTTAACTTGGAAAGACTATTCGCACGGCCGGCGTGTACCTCATCTGGAAAGACTATTCGCACGGCCGCCGTGTCTATAATTTACGTAAAGATTTTCGTACGGCTGTCGCATACCTGATCTGCGAAATATACTAATTTTTGCAACTTATTACCTTTAATTCCATATTTGCAGTCATTGTTGTTAAAACTTGTACAATGCTATACTCCTTCACCACCAGTAGAAATAGAAATTTTCGAATAAATATTGAATGAATCTAGTGGATGAAAAACATCAATATTGTCACCCAATCTATGAACTTTTTGAGTTATTCACTAAGGAAAAACACATTTTCTTTTTATTTTATGCTCAAACGAGTTGGCTAGCTAAAGTGTATTAAGAGTTTGAAATTATATGATTTCTTAGGTAATGTCAGCTGTTTAACGTTTATGTTTTGCGGTGTTTTCTGTACATTCGCACAGTAAATCTGAGTAACATAATTCTTTCGCAATTCAAGATAACAAAGCATATACTAAAAATAAAAAAGAAAGAAAACATAGCGTGTGATTCAATCCTGAATCGTTTGCGTGACAGATCAATATATTTCCACTCGACTACAGTGATTGATACGTTTAAATGTGATATTTCTTTGCTTGTGTTATGGCTGTCTATTGAAACAAAATTGTGGACTGTTAAAATAAAATTGAATTATCAACATTTTTTCTCTTGGGAAAACAGCTAATTTACGGATTAGCCTCTGATTGTTTGCACACTATATCATAATTATTATAATCGAAACTGTGAGATAGACTCCGGTCGCAGTGCGAATATTGTTAGCGAACGTCAACCGTGCGAATAGTCATTGTAAAATTTAGCACACGGCTGCCATACGAAAAAGAAACTATAGAACAATTTCCTTTTTTTATGTTGTTTTGTCGTCCGATCAATCGGCCGCCAAACCTGTAATGGTATTGATGGGTACGTTATGTTTAGACGAGTTCACGTCATTCGGGATATTTTGGACTTGAGCCTTATGCATTGACCGGTCGCCGTGCAGAGAGTCTTTTCTGTTATAGGCACACGGCGCTCGTGCGAATAGTCTTTCCAAAAGTTGGTACACGGCGGCCGTGCGAATAGACACTTCCTACAAAATACGCAACTGCCGTGTGGATTATGCTAGTTATTCCCGCGATTGATACACATATCACATATCAGGTACACCTAACCATACGAATAACTTTACATAAATTATGTACACAGTAGCCGTGCGAATGGTCTATCCAGATTAGATCCACGGCAGCCATTAGAATAGTCTTCCCCACTTTATAAGGCACTCTGCACCATGGCCGGAACGTATGAAGTTTCACTTAAGGTACACGGCAGATTTGCGATTAGCCGTACACGTTGACCCCCCCCCCAAAAAAAAAAAAAACAAAAAAAAAACAACAAAACAAAACAAAACAAAAAAAATCAACAATCTAATAAAGCGTCCTCTAATAAATAAATTTGTTATAATGCATAAATAAATGTGTCTCCTCGCAATATTTTGTTTCTTAACCTGTTTGTGCCGTACAATCCATTGTTACCAGAACACAGAAAGCCACCTTTTTCCGTTCCGGGGTTACTAATGTGAAGGATTATATGTTCACTTTGAACCATAAACCAGGCCACAGCAGATGACGGCAGCAAAATGTTTCAAGTTCGGAAAAAGTCGAAAATAAGCCACCAGTCTGGCAGTCGGGAATCTGTAGCAAGCATAGGGAACCCTGTTAGTACTTTGTATTAAAACGATTTGAGCATTTCACTTCAAAACAAAGAATGGCCGCGTCATTAATGCATTTAAGTCCCAAACTCAGGTTCACCCAATTTTCGTTAACTCAGTTTTGGTAGAGAAACATTGTAGTCTTGCATTAACTCTGAAACTCATAACGCGATGATTGCCTTACACTTACAGTAATCAGTTTCATTTCAGAAATCAAAGTCACCACGTTCATAAATTCATCATTCAAATTTCGACTGACTGCTATGCTTCGGTGACTATTCAAAGAGCTCAGCTGTTTTTTGTTTTGTTGGATTAAGGACGTGTTCGGCCATTCGGCCATGTACGTCTAAAAGAGCTCAGCCCTCCACCCATCACTTTTTATTGGGCGTGCCTGTTAAAGTGACTGCTCTGTTTTCGGTGACTTTCGTTTTGTACCTCCACATTCGTTTGCTAGTTTTTAGCTCGCCTGTACAAAGTGGGCATTTGCATCAGAAGATGTAGACAGCAGGTTAATGTTTTCAAGCTCAGGATACGAGTTTAATAAATTGGGTATTTTACTTCCAGGTTTTTAATTTATTGCATTTTTGGTACCCTACCATCCAGCAACAAAACATTGAGTATTTTGTGAACACTTCAAAACATAAACTTTTGATGCCAGGGGATCTTAATCATAAACACATTAATTATGCCATTGAGAATGCCACAGATGGTGTAGTGACCAAGATCAATGGGTGTCTTTGATTCTGTTGTTCAGTTTAACTGATTACTGACACATTAATCAGGTACAATAATTTCAAACATGCATGGAATATCTGGAACTTGTCCTGATAGTATAGTTTGAATTGGTAGAATGTGGAATATTGACTGTGTTTATAGCAGAATATATACACTGACAACTTTCATCTAAATGATTGAAATTAAGTTATTTTAATATATTTGAACACATCTACAGTTTTATTTATGCATTTTTAATTAATTTATTTATATAAAATAAGCAAATTCTCTGGTAATCTAGAGTTCAGAAGTTTGTGTTTAAATAAATAATTACAAAACCACTCATTTCCAAAATAGGCTTTCATTAATGTTCATGTAGTTCATGATGATGAGTCTGTTAGCATATCTATCTATCTATACCTCACCCTCAATTAATCACACACAACGGGGTTCAAAAACATAGACCACACTATAAGTGAGGACGGGAGTTACAGAGGGATCTAAAAAAATGTAAGCGGATGCCATCCCCGCTGAGCATCGAGAAAAATTGGAGGGGGGTAACAGGGCAGTTTAATGGCTGAATAGTAATTTTATAACTGCATTGAGAATAATTGTCAATAAAGATCTTCTTCTAATGAAGTTGTTCTTTTTTTTGTTGTATAAATTACCTTTATTTTCAAGATACCCAACCTCTGAAAGATTGTTAACAACATTTTCCAAGAGCTTTCAACAACCATCACATGTACGTGAAAACATTGTGTATTATATCACTGCTTTTTGTTGTTTTGATTCACAAGAAACATTTATTTTGTGAACAATCGTCAATGTCAAAACAAGATTTAAATTTTTTTTATTGTTCTATTAGTTAAATATTGATGCTGTGATTTCATTGCAAGTGATAGTAAAACTTCTCATCCTTGAGGAAATCTCTGAGTGCCAATTCAAGAATTTTAAGTTCATTATAAACTCCGGAACTCGCTTCTCCATAATGAACTGTATCTGTGAAACAAAGCTTTTTATTCACAAAGTACTCATGTCACATGGTTGCCTTGCTATCTTTGATTGCATTTGTGAATGAGTAGGCTAATTTAAGGTAGTTTAGTTATATTACTTACATAATAATATTTATAACAGTGTGAGTTGACCTGACACATGACCATGATCGCTAGCTCTTAAGCAGGTAGGATTTACATGCCTTTTAACTTTTCTTTTATTCCACCCCCTTTATTAGATTTGATACAAAAGATGTCATTAATGTGATAATACAAAGCAGGTCTTCTTTCAATTAAGTGCAACAATACAACAAATACTTCTGCAAGTTGTAGATCAAAACATGGTCAGCACTTAATTAGGGTCTCACAGAAACGCTTGCAGACATAGCTGTGATGGTAGAGTGACATTTTTCACGTTTGAATACAAAAGCACATATTGCATTTATTATGATTATACTGAAACTGAATTAAAAAATGGAACTAAACATGAATTTCACTTGACGAAACTTATTTAATTGGTATTTTATTTATTAAAGTGTTGCCACCAGTAGCCGTTAGTGATATTTTCATTGATCATTGAATGTTGTTATTTACATTGTACTGAGAATATTGTTTGGATAGAAAATTTAACAAAATATATGTCCTCTTATTATAAGTTGAGAATTTTTTGATATTGATTAGAAATTCCGGGTACTAACCACCGTTTTCGATGATATAAATAGTGATATATCAAGGTTTCATTTACCAATTTTGGTCACAATTTTCTTCACGTTCAATAAATAGGGGCCAATTTTTGGTATTTTGTGGCAAAATGAAATGGGATCCACTAGGGGTGAAATGAGACACCTCTGCCACGTATCGATACGATTCTCAATACACAGCCTACAATACGGTACATTATAGATACACATATCAACTTGATGGTTTTTTCATCTTTAGAAGGTCTGTCAGTCGTAGGCTGGTTCCATTTTTTGTGTTGACATATTGTGTGTATTTCCAGTATGCAGATTACAGACAGACGGAGACTTATCATCTGTTCATATGCCATTCTCATCTTTGACAAGATAAAAAAAAAATACTTCCGAACAGACTACAGTACAGCTCACATGATTTTTCGGGACTTAATCCTCTCCACTTTTGCTCCACAAGAACGCTCCACAGTGGAGGGATAAATACCTACAAAACACCACCATGCCTTGGCTGGTACACCTATGGCAACTCCACCATGGAGGGGCTGCTCGACATTACTGATTGATATTTGAACAGCCAATGAATGAAGACCACCCATGGAAAGACTGAGACATCAAGAGTGATTTACAACCAGATACTATTTGAAAAATCAGTTGTCTTTATTTCCATCATATATTTGGACAACAAAAAAAATAATTTCAAAAGTGTTGTATATTGAGTACAAGTTTACTTAGAAAAGGTTGATCGACTTCTTTGATAATAATTTTACACTTTTATTTTATTCAAAGAAATCAGAATAAACTTATGCACTGACTCGATGAGAGGCACGCCTTGTTGAGCTTCATAAAAATGTATCCTATTGTTCCAGAATAAAAGTAATCCTCAGAGATATGGACAGTTAAATTCCAAATTGACAACCGCTTTTGTTTTAAAAAAAAAACAAACAGAAAAGTAAATTTACACTGAAATGCGAACCACATGCTTGGTCAGTAAGCACAGTCATGAGGCTGAATATAAACAAATTTGAATTAGTTCAATTCTGACCATGTGTACTGTAAGGGACTGATGATTAAATATATGGGGCTAGAATGTTCTTTCCGTCCGGGATATTTTCTTTTAATCACAAAGATAATTTCTTTCAAGAAAAGTAAGGAATGGGATAATGTCTTTTTTTTAAACTACAAATCAGAACAAGGCAATTGTTTTCAAGTATTTACCCCCCCTTGCAAAATTAAATGTTCTCCCCCTAATAAAGACTTGACATCAGCAGATGTTTACAGAAATTAATGCAGTGACCATTGTCAACACTGTTATAAAATAATTGACAAGGATTAGCATCAACAGATGATGTCAATTTCAGCTTGGGGAAAGGTGTGTTTTTATCGTATGAAGCCATGTGACTTAATGCATTGCACTTAACAGCCCCAATTATAGTCCACCATTTGCAACAGAAGTTTGATAGTTGTTCGTAATTAATCTGAACTCAACTTATAGCTGAAATGAATAATAATGTGGAAAATTGTCAAATCTCAAATGTTCAGAGATTTTAATTTCCAACATATTTAGGGCATTCTGCATGTATGTATTGTCTCCACATGTATCCTATTATTTGTTCATTTTTATGAGGGGAGAATATAAAAATAAATGTTTGTATCATCATAGAAAAAAAAAGTAAATCATATGGAAATGATATGTCAATAAACTAATCGTAATATTGATCTATTTCTTATAATTATTTTGACGCAGATATTAAAGTATGCAGTTACCTGTTTGTGACTATTGGAGCGTTTGGTTATTAAGGCAAATAAAATATAAACAAATTTCTTTGAGCAGTGTTTGACATGTTTCTGTGTGTAGTATGTTGCTTTACAGCTACGGTTACTGTGGTTGAGTGGATAAAGTGTGTGACTTAGACACACACACTTGACATTGGAGCAAGACACACACACTTGACATTGGAGCATGAGGTTGAGTTCTTTTTGGCTTGGTGTGAATGATGAGGCTGCTAATTGAAGAAAACAAGCCAATCAGGGGATACTTAAACTGTTACTGAAGCAAATGTTTCTAATGTTAAGTTCAACTGATTATGATGATTTGTGGAGTAGTGCTTTGGAGTACATATTTTATGAGAGAGAGAGATGCAGGGAGGGGTCTTTACTAAAAATAGTTATTGATCCAGAAATGCTTCAACAGGTTCATCTCATTTTTCTGTATTTTGCATATTATGCAATAAGAAATTAACAGAAAAAGAAAAAAGTAAAACATTAATTTCGTCTGATGCTTAAGTTTACTTGGTGATTCAAATATACAGTTGTTACATACAACAAATGGGTATATGTTTATCCCAGTTCAGGTAAATTTTGAGATTGTGTATAGATGGGTTACTTATAATTTCTGTTGGTAAATTGTAAAAGGCAGGAATTTAATTTGATACAAGGTAGTTCTACATAAAGGAATCCGAATGATTGAGTGTTGTAGGTCTCATTGTTAATAACATATGGTCAAATTACACCTTTGTAAATAGTTCGTAGCAAGACCATTGTCCATTTTAAACAACTAATCTGACTAACACAAGGAATGGAAGACAATAAACAGATAAATGCAAAAATTTGATACTAACTGTATTGATTAGTTCACTAGTTTTTCTTTCTATCACTGATTTTTCTTTTACCAGAATCAAACAATGGAATAGCCTGTGGTTAAACCAAATACTATTAATTATTTGGTAATTAATACAAACTAGTACAGTTTAAAATAAAATAATGATTTGAAATCTTAATAATGCTTTTTTAAGCAATAATTTTTGCTTTTGCATGTTCATGCAACAACTGCCAGAACTATGCTTCTCAAGTTTTAATTACCCCTCTATAATGCTGTGATCGGATGTCAGAAGAAATCATACAATATGTGAATGAGAACTTGTGCAATTTTGTTTCACTTCAGTCAGGTATGAATGCGACTTTGTTTTTAATTTGTTTGATGTTATCGTTCTTTTCATTGCAGTGAGTACAGTATCACTGACTATCATGTGATCATTAAAAAATTATATTGCGCAAACTGAAAAAGAAATAAGGACATGAATGCATGTTTATATTCTGATAACATAGTATAGAAGAAAAAAATTGGATTCATTGTGCAAAATGTAGTATTGATACAGTTTGCGAGGCATTGGCATTATGTATCATACATTATCTTTGTTAGAACAAGGAAATATTTATAATTAACTGAAAAACTGTTTTTTTCAGTATCAAAAAGTAAGCAAATTGCTTCTGAAAGTGATGACGATGTAGATAAATCTGTGCCTCTCTCTCAGTCTAAACCTCTTTAAAGTATCCTTGCAGGGGTCATAAACAGTAAACTACACACATATTATTGAGACCAAGTCCACTCCATGGTGATCAGATGCGACTCCACGAGAAAGCATAGTGCAGAGCTATTCTCTGTGAGACGCCATGGCAACTCTGTCAGGATGCATGGAGAGAGTGAGGAGGTTTTTTTCTTAATCCTCTCCACCTCCACCGCGAAGCGTGGGGTTCCGAACGTGCATGATATTGGAAAAGATTTTCAAATTTGTAAAATTCCAGTTGTGAGAAAAAGTAGAAATTCACATTAATTTTATTCATTAATTTTTTTTTGCTTCTCAGTAATATTTAGTGTTCAGAGTTTTAAAGGATTCAGATTTTTACAGGTTTTACCATACTGAATGTAGTATTTCTTGCCAAATCAAAGTTGAAATATTAGGTAAATTATTGACTTATGCCAGTACCTGTATATAAAGTAATTAAGCTTAAGAAAGAGTTTTAAGTACAGTACTAGTATAGACACCCATTTTTCCAAACAGATTTTATTGCAGAATACAGCCCAACACCCCAAATGACATTTCTGGAAACTTCAGGAAGGGGTGGGTGGGTTGACCTGTAAATGGATTTTCTTTTAGATGTATATACAGGTAGTTACCCAAGAGTGTTACCAGTAATTGAGGGTAGCTTGCTTAGTTCCATGTGTTCTGCATGTCATTGGGCCATTTCAAGTCTTGCACAATAAATTTTGATGTTTGATAAGTGTGATACTTTATGAAACAGACACTTACTTGAAGCTGAATTCTTCAAAAACTTACCCATTACAAAATGATATAGACATGATGGAAATAGTGACAAGAGTTGGGAAACTGGATAAGTTCTCCAATGATTTGATGAACTCATATTTCTCAACAATTTTTTGTTAGCAAAGTGAACATTTGAAGGCAAAGTCTGAATGTATGTTGCTGATTTTTACTTTCACAGAACACCTCCAGCACAGAGAATCTGAGTAGTCTGAAGGATGGGCAGGATGTAATAGACATAAGGGTTTTGTACCAAAAAGTCACGTTTGAAGTGTACTTCATTGGAATGGTGCCAAACATTAATATGGGGATTTCTCAACAGCGAGACACTGAGGCCCAGCTTATTGATCACATAGAAGAAGCACAGGTACATTAAGCATAGCTGTCTATAGGATTATAGAAAAAATCTAGTATATTGTTAGAGTAATTTGTATGTTTATTATTTCATGAAACCTTTGAACAAGTGGAAAAAATGATTGAAATAAATTGAAGAAAAGAACAATTTTCAAATGTGAAAGACGGGATTTTTTTAAAAAATATAAATGGGCAGAGAAATTTTAAAAGTGGATTTTGCAGGCATCAAGCTTAAATTTAAGAGTTATTTGTCATGATCTAAAATCATCTTGTACTCCGTGATTAAAAAAGAAATGTATTTATATGCACTACAGGCAAAGTTTGAGGTTAACATTTGCATTAAGCATGGTTCTCAATAGATTTCAAAACTGAAGAGTCATTTTGATCCTTGATCCCAAAATCCCAATAGTCAAAATGAAAATCTCAAGAGTCAAAATGGAAATCTCAGAAGTATAAACTGAAATCTCAAGAGTCGTTTGTTTTTGACAGTCATGAGCTCATAGCTGGAATTGTTCATTATTTGTAGAGCAAACTGATTTTTAAGATTTCTTGTCTCATGTTGAATAAAGAGAAACACTTGTACAGTATTTTGTAAGAGATAGACAAGCTGACAGTGAGACTGACATGGTCATTACTGATTTTTGTATAAGTGTTTCTCTTTCTAATTATGTATGCCTCTGTGTATATTTGATATATTAAAACAGAAAAAGGATTATTTTATACTTTATTATATTTTTAACTTTCAACATATTCTATTTTTAACTTCTTAAATCATTTTAAAATGCAAAAACATACCCATACAACTATGAAAGTTATATATTAATAAAAAATATCAAGGATGAACATCACAGTTGGTGACTTTGTATACTCTGAAGTCATCTGTCAACAGAACATGCCAGTTAATTATTTCCTCCCATTTTTTTACTCTTTACAAACTTTTCAACAACAATTTCTGCATCAAGTTTAAGGCACTTTTTTGAAGATTGGAACTGCCATCAGTGGCAAACAGATTTGATTTTCCAGCATCCTTACACCACTCACATATCATCACTCCATTTCCATCTTTCAACACATTTTTCATCCACGGAAATTCACTTTTCCACTCTTCCTTAAATTTTCTAATAACTTTAGGAGATTTACTCTCCATTATCCTCAGAGCTGACATAAACTTTCTGTTTCTTAGGGTCTGAGGGTCAGAAAATTAATCACTGGCAGGTCGTTTCTGATACTGATACAGAAGAGAAAATATACTTTTTTGTGCCATTGTGATTTAAAAATTCAGATGTATTCATTGAGTGTAATGTTCGGTAAATTTTTACTGAATAAAGCATTAATTAAAACACCAGAGTTTATAAACGTTTCAACAATTGAAGCAAATCACTTGCCAATAAAACACAATTAAAGTTTGTCCGTTTACTTTTGACAAATGGTTTTGCAAGCTTCTATAGTTTCCACAGTTTAGTCTACCGGTAATGAGCATAATTTGATGTGCAATCAAACAAACACTGTTATTTGATCAGAAGTAAATCCAATAAAGTCAGAATTTTTGTCTGAATTTTTGAAACGTTTTGCTGAATGAAGCAAATGAATTGCCAATAAAACACAATGAAAGTTTGTCCAGTTACCTTTGACAACTGGCTTCGCAAGCTGTCTTATGTTCCACAGTTTTGTCTAATTGATTATAATTTGATGGGCAATCAAACAAATGCTGATATTGGATCGAAAGTTACTCCATTCAAGTTATAATTGTTTCCCTCTTTCTCTAACTGTCATAAACATTGAAGATAATCTCGAAACAATCTAACCTTGATTCAGTTATGCATGCCTTAGCATGATATCAGTGACCTGTTAGCTCAGCCCAGTTCATATCGATTTTACATAGGTGCGATATTATTGGCCGATAAGGTGTAAACATTAGTCGAGCAAATGTCAGTCACTGTCATGTACAGTAAATTTATTATGGACAGCGCACTTTAAGTAGGAAATTAAGCTGGAGGAGAATCAAGGGTAATTAAGAGTGATGCTCCAGTCCAAATCTATGTGCAAAAAAAAAATGCACAGGCTGGAATTTACATGCAACAGAAATGGGTCACATTTAAATTCAAAGCGTCAAAACCCAAGGGTATATGTCTATTGAGATCCCTGCATTAAGGTTTCCTGTATGTAGACAGCAGGTTAAAGTTGGTTTAAGGTTTTGTTTATGGTTTGTATGAAGGAAATATGCATTTAAATTTCATGTCTGTGTGTTAAATAACAAGTGCCTGAACTTATTCAATACTTTTGTACCCAATTTTACTGATATTTTTGTGATTTATGGAGGAAAAGTTTTAGCTTAAAGTTTGCATTTGAGGTTTTTTTTATTGCTTGCAGGAAAGAACTATGCATTTTATTTTTGTATGTTAAATAATATGTCCCTGACATTATTCAGTACTTTTCTGTACCAATTTTACTGGGTTTTTGTAGCAGTTTATGGGAAAATGTTTTAGGTTAAAGTTTGGGCTTAATGCAAGGGCAGAAATAATTTTAAAAACCTTGGTTGCCCACTGGGCAGGTCCCAGTCTGGTTGCCCTGCGATGCTATCTGGTTGCTCCAAATTTCCATATTTCCAATTACTCTGTAATTCAGCTTTCTGGATATACTGTGTGGACATGTGCAAGCAGGGCTGAGCAAAACCCATAGCTTGACATCCAGGAGTATTTATTTTTGGAAGTCGGGCAAGTAAAATTTTCCAAGTCGCTATTCCGGGACAAGTGCTTTTTGCCTATTTTTAAAAAAAGTCGGGCAAGTGCCTATTTTCATGCCATAATCACTTTATCTACCTTTATCTCACCATTTGTGCCCTCTGGGTGTACTGAATGCTTGATTCTACCCCTCCATGTATTTATTTACATCCAGTATCACACCTACCGGTGTTCATTGATAACTCTTGCACGTGCGCACGTTGTATTACTGCTTGACTGCATATTGGGCTAAGTGTCTAAATTATTGGCCAATAATAATACGTGAGACAAAACAAAGCAGTGTTTTAAATGGTTTCCTTGGATTGTGTTTACTTGAACCAGATCCTCACTAATGACTCACCCTATGAATTTAATCAATCCAATTAAATTAATGACAGACACTTTACCGGCATTAGTGTTGGTTCCCTTTATGAACTGATAAATTGGCAGTGATTGTTACAGCTTTAAAATGGGAAGTCATATCAACATGGGGTTTCCACCAGAAGACTTCTTATGATGCCTTGTTAGTCCTAAATGAAAATTATGCCAAGTTGACATCCAATATGTCCACCACAGCATCTAATTTGAAAATCTTCTTATCTATTAAGAATATCAAAGATAGTTTAAACACTCTGCAGTTAAAAGGAAGAAATGGTCTTATCTTCAATTCCTGGAAATTCTTTTTAGCCAGTAGAGCAGCAGTCCCATTGAGGGACTCTTGTTTAGTGTGGCAACTTCTTCAGGGGACATAGGAAAATTGTGTGCAGTGAGTGGGATGGCCATCAATCAATATGCTTTTATTGGGGCCTCCATGGCCACTTAAAGTGTGCTAACTGTAAAGCTGGGATTTACAAATTTTATAAAAGTCAGCTTGCCCAGGAAAATTGAACTTGCCCTTGGGAAATTTGAGCTTGCCCCAAACATAATATCCCAAGATGAATTTAAAAAAATAAGATAAATTAAAATCTGGGATATTTTAAGGAAATTGTGTTATATTTAGTTTAACTCTTGTTTTCTTTTCATTTTTGTTGGCACCTTAAAACCATATGCTGATAATTATAGTTATCAAAAAATATATATGTAATAATACATGTAGATATGTAAATGAAAAAGGGTTAGAATGCAGATATAGTTAGAAGTGCAAAAACAGTTCAATTTTCCAATCAGCTAGCCCAGTGCAAGCCAACTTTTATAAAATTTGTAAATCCCTGCATTAGAGCTAGAAACTTAATAAAGTTTCCTTTTTTTTGTCTAGATAAGATAGCAGACTCCTCTCATCAACTACATCAACAATAATGAAAGCTAGACTCTAATGATTTGTTTATACTCACAGCTGAAGGATTTGTGAACACTTAGTTTATCCATTTACTTAACAATATCACCTAGTCACTTTGAAATCGGTGACATGCATCAAAATATTTCACAAGCCAACTTTTGAGATTGAGAGCACTTATTTTATCCATTTAATTGTTTGTCAAGCAGTAGGTATGTATCGGTCCCCTGTAATTATCACGTAAACAACAAATCATAAACACCGCTTGTGGGTGCTATATTTTTGGTACATCAATCATGCTTTGAATGAAATCCTCCTGGTGGTTAATCGTTAGAGATGATTGACTTTTATTTCCAAACACATCTGTCAAAGAAATCTCATGAGTTATATTATTAATAATTAACACCTACTTACCTCAAAATCGGTGATATCCATCAGGTTAGGACCTGAAAATGGGCAAATCCTTGATGCATATTTAATATTATGATTAAAATGTAACTGATAAGTTAAAATATAAATATTTATTCCTTTTTTGACAAAACTTGTTTTATATGGTAAATATTCACATTATCACGTCTGTGTGAGAAAATGCAAGACTGACCTTGACATTGACTACAAGATGGAAATGACTCATGTTAGATGAAAGAAACTGTGGCCAGTTATATAATAGAATGCAGTTCATATGAACACTAAATAAAGGTGCTGATATATGTACTGTGGTGAGATTGCAGGGTATAAAACTTGCAGAACACGAAGCATTATGAACGGAACATGACCCCCTTCTCCCTCTCTCCTCAATTTTTTTGACTCGCCTGCAGGCAAGAAGCTTGGAAACTTGAGCTTGCCCGAGCTGAATTTGAGCTTGTCCCAGAAGTCAGGCAAGTGGATTTGTAAATCCCTGTGTAAAGCCTATGAATACCTTGATGTAAAATTAAATGCTATTCATGAATTTTATTGCCCCATTGTACAGATTGATGGCAAGCTGCCCAGCTCTGTGCAGGAGGATAGCAAAGTAAAACTGAGCGTGTCACAATATGGACTGCAGGTCCTGGATATCAAAGGCAAGGTATGCTGGTCCGTGTTTGTATCATTGTATCATAGTTGGCATGTTATAATCATGTATAGTATTTAGTTTGGTAATATGTTTTAAATTACCATATATACTCGCTTATAAATCGAGTCCAACTGCAAACAACATAAACCCTGATCTACCATCACATAATTCACCAAAAGATAAGGGTCTGTGCTGCTTGTTCTACTGATTACTCCTAGAAACTGCATGGACCCAGATCTGAAAGTGCATTATGCGATGAGAGGTCTAGGTTTGTGCAGTTTGCAGTATATATAATAGTTTCATTACACAAGAATAATTGAAATAGATGTTAGAAACCATATTTTTGGCCAGATTGCAATCTACTCCAACCCTGAGAGTCTATTCTAGAACTGAAAATGTATGGGGCAAATCCCCCCCCCAAGACATTTGAAAAAAGGCTGGAATTTTCAACATTTAGACCTTTCCATTATGGTTTTAATGGGCACTGCCATATTTGTATCATGTGACATTCTGCCATTACGGTAATGATTTTGCCCAGTGCTTGGTACTTTGGAAGATATATTTGTACACATTCACTGTAAATATCATTTATTTGCAAAATCAATCAGTTTAACAGTGCATCGCTGTGAAAAAACAATATTTGTGAATTGAGTACCCTAAAGTTGAATTGTTATAATTTAGACCTTTTCCCATGCAAAATTTCGTAAAATTCATTTGTTTTTTATCCCGAGGCTGTAATTCATGGAATAATTCTTATTTTCATCAGTTATTTATTTCATAGTTTTGAATATCAATCAAGCCAGCTAAAATACATACTAATTTTCATATCTTCACTTTCATTCATGTATTTTTTTTTGTTCATTAATTCTTATACGTTTTTGTGAGAATATCACATGAGTAGGTACATAATTGAATTATATATACAGATAAATAAACACACAAGTGAGTTAAATAATTGTTAATTTCAAGAAATAATTACATTAATTAATCAAGCAATAAATAAAATTCTGTTCACTATATTGATAAATGTTAAATTTTTAAATGCCCAGAAGACTTAAATATATAAACAATTTTGCCTATGAGAGACTTCAGTTACATCTGTTTGATTCTTTCTCTCATTTTTTAATTGAATCCATATATTGAATTAGTAATGATAAAGGTGATTATTCACTTATCATAAAAAGTATGAAAGAAAAATGTTTTTTCTTCCCACAAACTACTTATATTACAAAGTCACAAAAATAAGCCGACATTTCACAGACTTTTTTTTGATCAAAAATATCCAATTATAGTAATTGCTTTTTCAGCTTTCAAGAAAAGGAGAACAGTAATTGTAATGCCCATAAGTATCAATATTTTTGTCTGGTTTGTGATTACATATCAAAGAGGTAAACAATGAAACAATCAAATGTATCAAAATCGGTGAATTTTCAATTACTTAGGCATTTCTGTCTCTTTTTCTTTTACAGATAATTTGTAAAATTTCAGAATTCCTCTGTAAGTTAAAATTTGACAATTTCTTTTAAATGAAATTTCTTGCTCCATTCAAATTAAATGGACAGTAAGTGGTTAATTTTCCTGCAGAATAATTTTTGAGAAATAAGGACCTTAATTTTGTGAACACAAGTGTCATGATTAATCTGTATTTTTTTTACACTTACATTCTGATGTAAACTGTTAACTCTAGTGTTTGAGAGTACACATTCGCAGATTTATGCAGAAATAAAGTTGATTTATAGCAATAAAGGAATATTGAAGTGTTTGGGGTGTATCCTGTTTTATTCACTTTTGAGTCAGACATGTATAGACTCAGTACCTGTACTCAGTACCTTAATGGCAGACACATGGAGTGACACATAGCAGACAGTTGGAGTTAAATATCGAAGAACTGTCCACTGGAAAGGTCTGTAGGAGGGATTTAACATAGAAATTAAAGTATGGCTGGCATATATAATATGTGATTTTTGTGCATTCATTTTGTTTTTGGGCATGATTTTTTGAGTAATTAGCATGAATTCCACAATCGTGCATCCTAAAATAGACCCTGCAACCTGTGGATTTATAATGTCAGTATGCCCTGCAGTCACGTTAGAGCCAGTTGCATTCTTTGTAAATGTATGAAGAGAAATATTATCTCTTTCACATAATATTAGACCACAGCTGCCTATAATTTACAGTTAAATCATGTATGTACATGTATGTATGTATGTATGTATGTATGTATGTATGTATGTATGTATGTATGTATGTATGTATGCATGTATGTATGTATAGGGTTTAAGGGCACATCAGTTCAATTGTGTATGTATGTATGTATGTATGCATGTATGCATGTATGTATGTATAAAGTTTAAGGGCACATCAGTTCAATTGTATATATATTTTCAGGGAAAGAAAACCCCAATAATTACAGGTGACTTTCCACAATTTGAATACAATAATGCATAAACTGACAATAGTAAACTAGAACATAAAAGGGATAAGTTATTGTTGAATGGGTATAACATACCGCTAATGCTCAATTCTTGTCATCGTCTGATTAAATTATACATATTTTAATTTGGCAGAAATAAAAAGAAAACAGAAAAATTCAATATATTTATTGACTCAAAAAAACAAATTATAATAAGTCATAACATTTCCATGTAGTAATTCATAATAAGAGTCATTTAACAACCACAAAGTCATGTTTATTTTACATCAGGTTACGATCGATAAAATACACCGATTGATCAGTAGAAGAAAAAAATGTTTTAGGTGTCCCAAGACTAATAGTACATGAAAAAAATTGCTTTAACTTCGTGTCCCAACTTTTATAGGTCATAAAAAAATTACTTTTGAAAATAATTAAGGGTGTCCCAAAACTTATAGTGTCCCAAGACTTACCGTCATTACGGTAGTTCTAAAAAGTGTTAATATCTGTAGTTCAGTTTTGGTCAGTTTCTTAGACACTATTTCCTTCAGAGTCAGTTAACTTAATATGCAGATGCATTATTAGGAGTACTAAAACATTCAGACAAAATATACGTCACTTTGACTTTTTTCACACTCTGGTTATTTGTGTAAAGTGTTGCATTTAGCTAAGTCTTCAGATTATGCTTTGGAATCCTGCCATACTGTCGCTGGTAATTTTCTTATTGTATCATTATATTTTCTTTATTTTTTTACATGGTGTTTGTTGTCTCTAAATGATGGATTCTTTAAGTTTTTTCAGTATTTTTATACTTGACATCCATTTTGAAATTTTAAACTTGGCCTGACCCTGATTTCACCACCTTTTCATTTATTTACTTTCACTGCCTTTCACCTCCAAAGGAAATTTGCAGAAGACTATCATGTGCATTGACTTTAAGCATATTTTATTGTCAAATATGTGACTATTTGGGATTGGACATGAGTTATTGTTTTGACTGCATATTTTATTGTCAAATATGTGACTATTTGGGATTGGACATGAGTTATTGTTTTGACTGCATATTTTATTGTCAAATATGTGACTATTTGGGATTGGACATGAGTTATTGTTTTGACTGCATATTTTATTGTCAAATATGTGACTATTTGGGATTGGACATGAGTTATTGTTTTGACTGCATATTTTATTGTCAGATATGTGACTATTTGGGATTGGACATGAGTCATTGTTTTGACTGCATATTTTGCACATGATAGATCTGATTGAAGCACACTTAGGTCTGAGAAACTACTGTTTAAGCTCAATTTATTATAAATGAAGTATTCAACAAAAAGTTGTACTTTTGCTTTGTCATTCTGTACAACTTTTGATACATTAGTCAAATATATTGTCTTCAATGGGTCATTTCAAGTGGGCAGGGGTGTATTTGGGGGCAGATACTAATATCGCAACTATTTGCACTCCTTGTCATTTGATTTAGTACATAACATAAATTCTCAAGTTCACATTGACAAACTACAGGGACTTATTTTACAACTGTACACATTTCTTCTTGACTCAGTGATACTATACCATGCAACAGTCATTACACCTTTTGATTCTAAAATGGCATATATCCACCATACATTTTTGTTGAGCCCATATTGGCGGAGGCTAAACATAGCAATCGCTATGGCATCTGTGCATGTCTATCCATACATTTCTGTCCAAACCCGTAATTAAAGTCAATGTTAAAGTTTTTAGTTCTACTGGTCATAGACCAGAAAAGCTGATAGGATAGCTTGTTTGTCATCCATTGTCCATCTGTCTGTCCATCTATTAGCACAAGTTTGTTATTGCTTCTCCTAAACTATTTGGAGGATTACCATGAAACATCACAACACACATTCATCCCAAGGTCTACTTGGTCCTAAATGAAAAAGGTGCTGCTTGGACATACAATACGGCTACCACAGTGTCCATCTTGACAGTCTTGTTATCACTACTCCTTCTGAAAGGATGGTCTTATTAGGGGCTTCACCAAGTCAAACTCCATCAACCAGGAGTTCTGAAATTTAGTTTTGCTAGGCTTTGCTTGCTCCGCAGATGGCTCATCCTTTCCTGAATCACAGCTGCATTTCGACACTTTGCCTTCAAAAATGAATCACACTTGTACACTATTCCAACCACAAAAATAATCATGTTTTGCGTTTTATTTACGGAGTAAAATCTGACTTAAAAGAAATATTGCCAGATCGGCACCATTTCATTTTGGACCAACTTGCACATATTGCAAACACCATATAGACAGTAGTCATTCTGGAGTGTATGACAGCCATCGACATAGCAGATGTCGCTGACAGACAATGCACGAATGCAGAGCCTAATCTCAGAAGTAACTAACATGTTTAAACAGTCATCGACAGATGATGTCACAAGAGCTGAAGTATTTTTCTGCAATTTTCTTGCAGAGCACAATCATCTGTTTTCATTTGCAGATCATTTTTCAGACCTGTGTAAGGAAATGTTCCTGGATAGTAATTATTACAAAGAAAATAGTTGCAAAAGGAAAAAACAGTGAATATCATAAATAATGCAATTGCACCAATGTTGGACAAACAAGTAACCGAGTTATGCCAATATAACATTCTCTGTCCTGATTGATGAATCTAATGACAGGGGAGGTGACAAGACCGTTGCTATTTTGATTTGGATGTATTACCAGGCCATAAAGAAAGTTTGTCATTTATCTTCAGGAAAACCATGATTTGGTAGTCAAACTAGGGTGGTCATATTGACATAGGGTTTTCACCAAAAGACTTCTTTCGATGTCTAGTTGGTCCTAAATGACATTGGTCCCAATCATGCATACAATATGGCTGCCATGGTGGCCATCTTAAAAATGTATTTATTGCTGAAGAATGTCAGAGATAGTTTCAGTGCCCAGTAGTTATAAAGAAGAAATGGTTATATCTTGGATTCCTGTAAATTCTTTTCAGCCAGTAGAACGTCACTCTTGTTTAGATTAAGCTTAATGTTAAAGTTCTTTTCTTGCAAAGTAAATGGTGGGCTCAAAAAAAAGAGGGTCTTTTGTTTAGTCCTCTTAATTTATTATTAAAAATGATTACCTTATATACTCACTTGTAAGTTGAGTCCAACTGCAAACAGCATAGACCCTGATCTGCCATCACATAAGGTGCTGGCAGATCAGGGTCTGTATTATTTGTTCTACTAATTACCCAAACAAACTGCATAGACCCAGATCTGCCAATGCATTATGCGACTTATATGCGAGTATATACAGTATTTAAGTTAATAAGATATATATCCATAATGATGAACTTTAAGATTGTTTCATGTAGAGGTACTGTAATGTTTCTAACAACTTTTTTTGCATCAAAATTCTTGTGTCAGTATAGATATTGGTATCAGTAACACAAAAATATTGATACAGTATATATCCACGAATCACTTCACCCGTACTTCTTAAGCAGTTTGTAAGTGCATGTACAGTGTATATTACATCATCCACTCCATAAACACTTGTGATTAAAAGCACCAGAAATAAAAATGAAATGTTACAGATACATATTAACTTATGTCTTTGGGAAAAGCATTTACCTCCCATTTCCTCAGCATGATATAACCAATAATGTGTTAAAAGTTCCTTAAAAAATCAACCAACTACAGTATTGCATAGATCCCATTTTTCATTTACTTAAAGGAGTATCTCCAACGCCATCCACTACATACAGTTGCTCAGGTGGTTCAGTATGGTGATGCTGTGGGAAAGCATAATATTGCTGTTAAAATTGGACAAGTCACAAAGACAGTTTTCCAGTGCTATGTATTCCAGTGCCTATCTGAGGTAATGAAATTCTTTACATTTATAAGCTATACTGAATACACATTTTGTATATCTCACAGTATTTCTCCTATGATAAGACCATGTAGCCAGCGTAATAAATTTGTCCTATGATAAGACCATGTAGCCAGCGTTATAACCGTATTCAGCTGTGTATAATGCGCACTGATGTATAACTTGCACCCCGATTTTCAACCCAGAATGAGTGGAAAAACGTTCTGTCATATAACGCGCATGTGATATAATACATTTTAAAATCGTGACTATTTTGCTCCATTTTCATAGTGCAACAACAGTCGGCCATTTTGGATAGTGAATAAAAAAAGTGGCAATATTGAAATTATATCTTTCCGATTTTATGGTTGGCCCTTAAAAGGGCCCTTTAAAGGTTCGCCTGGTTGATGGAGTTCAATCTATTGCATCAAATCCCTCAAAGTCATGCCGTCGTAAAAATGCATAGGCCCAGCTAACAAACCCCTTGTAGTCGTCTATTTTCTTCTGTTTTGAAATCAATATTGCCTGAAAGTGAATCTCTGTCGTGGATACTGAGATTCCCTGTTTTCTTCTATCCATGACCCTTTCGAGGACTCCACTCTCTACATCTGGATACTGTGCACTTGTCCCTCTGTCTGACTGTTTTGTTCTCGGCATTTTCTTGTCTTTCTTTCATTCTTCTCCACTCCCTAACAGAAGACTCTCCTACATTAAACTTCCTCCCAGCAGCTCTGTTACCATGTGCTTCTGCATTGGCAATGATGGTTAGCTTGTCTTTCGCATTGTACGAATTTCTTATACGACCCATGTTGATACTTTGACTATATTCATTCAGATTCAAGATCGAACACAATATGCTATGTGAAAGTTTAGGTCTGGTATTTATATTTATTTGGATTATCATGACACATCTAAAATATATCTCCATGTCCAAGCTAGAATTTACCAAGATAATGCATTGTAATTATGTTTGGCCCATTAAAGCTTTAGCCGGCGTTGATTACCTTTAAAAACACCACGCTGAGTCAATTAAACAGTGCTCACTGTATTGTCACAAAGAAGTACTGTATCAAATACTGTTGTTTAAAATGCGAAATAAAACAAAGAAACAAGTTTATTTTCAGAAGAAAAGTAAATACATTGCAAATCTATCTAGACAAAGCATCGTGACTATGTTTAGCACATCAAAGCTTCAGCCGGTGCTGATTACCTTGAAAAGACCACACTGAGTCAATGAAGCACTGATCACCGTTATAAACACTGTGCTGAATCAATTAAATATTGCTCACCGAGACAAAGCATTGTAAATATTGACCACATCAAAGCTTACCTGGCGCCGATTACCATGAAAAGACCACACTGAGTCAATGAAGCATTGATCACTGTATAGTCGCAAAGATATCTCAAATACTATGATTTAAGATGAGAAATAAAACTAAGAAACAAGTTTATTTTCCAAAGGAAAAAAAAAAATGTTTTCCGACTTCATACATTAATGTTTTTTCAGTGTTACCGTAACAGGCTAACCGTAGTCATGAAAAAAATGAGAACATTAACACTGCTTGAATTCTAAATATTATATTTCAATTCAAACAGGAATAAATGAAGACAAAATTAATTAGATCCACAGTTATCGAATACGGTAATCATATATTTGTTCCGCTGATAACCTTGAAAAGGCCACAATTAGTCAATGAAACATTGATCACTCTATAGTCGGAAATAAATATAAAATACTACCATTTAAGATGAGAAATAAAAATTAAGAACCAAGTTTATTTTCCAAAGAAAAAAATATTTTCCGACTTCATAGATTGATTGTTTATTTTGTTTCACAACGTGTCAGTGTTACTGTAACAAAGAAACCGTAGTTGCAAAAAATACGTCCCCTAAAGGTGCCTCTGATGAGAACATTAACACTGCTTGAATTTTACACATATTATATTTCAATTCAACCAAGAATAAATGAAGAAAAAATGTATTAGATCAACAGTTATGGAATACTGAACCTTTACGGAACAGGTACGGTAATTCTCACGGTGGTATTTGTTCCACTCCAATGCGGCACTTTGCACAGCTTTTGAACAAGTTACCAGTCATTATGTACATGTATTTCTGTTCGAGGCACAGAACAAAACGCTACACAGTGATGTGAAATGAAACCAGTTTATTAACATAAGCAATCAAAGAACAAGACTATCAAGGTTGGTAAGTATTATTTATTTCTTTAATAAGGCTAGTACCGGTCAACAATTTAGTTACAATGCAATGTGCAATGGATTTAATATTTCACAAGGAGTGAATGTGACACATGTAGGCGGCTATAGTGCCTTCATCCTCTCGTCAGATGGACCTGGAAATTATTTTTTTTTTTTAGTTTTTGTATAAAACGCGCACCACCGACTTAAGACAAGAAAAATATATTAGGTGAAAAAAGTGTGAGTTATACACAGCTAAATACAGCTAAATATTGAAGGCTTTTCACATGGTGACATTGATAAAACTGGTATGTAGCTTTAATCTGTTCAGAATATTTATATTTAACCAGTGACAATATCAAGTCATGACATAAGAAATTATTTCATTATGCCATATAATACAAAGGTGTAATATCCGAGACATCTAAATATAGTTCAACGTCATTTATACTTTAAATTGCATATTTATTTAATAAAATCTGATTTTTTTTACATGTGATAACAATGATGATACATCTGTGTTCATTTGAAATGAAATTAATGAAAGGTGTCTTTTCGTTTGTTTGCTTGCCAAGGTTTGCGAAAGATAGAAATTAATCAACTCATTTCCTAAATTTCATTTGAAATAAGCACTCCTGTAAGTTTTTCTAATTCTAGGTACAAAGTTCTAGTTGTTTTTGATTGAAAAGTGACTGCATAATGAACTACAAGTAGTGTGTACTTCTATTGCAAATATTCATATGCACCATATATACTCGATTATAAGTCGACTCGACTCAAAGTCAAACCCCCCCCCCCCCTTTTTAGGGCTGCAAAAAGTAAATTTCTCTTTGACCCTACTATAAGTCAGGGTGTATTTTGCAAGTTTGATCCGTCTGAATGGGTGACTTGTCAGTGAGTCAGAGTTGCACTTTGGAAATATGATCAAGCCAAACTGGATAGATAGATAGATAGATAGATGGATAGATAGATAGATAGATGGATGGATGGATGGATGGATGGATGGATGGATGGATGGATGGATGGACGGACGGACGGACGGACGGACAAAACCAGTGTAAACCACAATTATATTATTGAGTGAAAAATGTCACAAATAAATTGACAACTTACAATTTGTTCATCTTCGTGTAATAAAATCCATTGAAATTCATAATGCTTGACATTTTAAATCCGTTTATATGATAAATCCATGATTTCAATTATAGGTCACATACCGGTATAAAAATAGTAGTTCAGAATGATCTGATTCACAGTCCCGTAATATGGTAATTGCACACGTCTTACAAATAAACAATTAAAGTCAAGTCCACATTTTTGTGATTCACAGTATCCTATAAATGTCACTATCTAATGTCATCCTGTACAAAAAACAAGAATTAATCCTCATAGTCTGATAAAGTTCTGAAATCCTACATCGTCGTCTGGTCATTGTAAATCGTCGTCGTCTAGTCATCGTAAATATCATCCGACTCTGATTCCTCGACTTTACTGTCATATACGGGTGCTTATGCAGAGACTGAGCTTGGGCTCTATAAGTAACACTTTGATTATAAAGTCTGAAATTGATTAAAGGATGCAACTGAACACATGTCAATTGTTCGCCAAGATCACAGGGAAGTCAAATAACCACCCTCTGTTACTTGGCACTGAACAAGTATCAAACTCGCGGCTTGATCAAAGGGTTGTCATGTGGGAAAACAAAAGAGGTTGGTGCCTTTACAAGATAAACAATTAAGGTCAAAGTATATGCAGAGGAAGTTGTGGAACTCTACTTGGCACTGAACAAGTATTAGATTCGCGGCTTGATCAAAAGGATTGTCAACTTGAAAACAAATTGAGTGCCTTTACAAACCAATGACTTATCGGCCCACATGCACTGGCAGATAACTTGGGAAATATCACTTGGGAATTAAATCGGACTTGTGGAAAAGGAAAATACAGATTAAATCAGATTAAAGCAAAACACAAATATTAATACAAATACAGGTTGTTCGGACTTGCATGAAAATGGAAGCTATATACTTTCTAGTAAACACCCACGGTAAACAACATTGACGGGCACTTCACTTTGTGGTAGGTAGTATTTAATTTACCGGTAATAATTTCAAATTATTACAATCCAAATAACTGTTAATACAAGTAATGTGTAGTGAATATCGTCATGAAACGGATAAACACAGTGCATACCATATATGCATTACTGAATGGAAATAGTGGCATGAAAACGTAAAAATATTTGAATTGACAGTACTTTTACGTACTGCAAACATCTAGAGTTTCCAACATTACCCTTTTTTTAATGTCGTGCTTATAAGACAACCCCTACTCTGCATGAATAGAATTTTAAGTAAAAAAACGTTTACTTATAAGCGAGTATATACGGTAAACCACTAAACAAACTTCACTGGTCCCATTAATAATGAAATTTCAATAACTCATTCTGGGTCTCTTACTTTGACTAATGAAGTCGTCACATGGAAAAATTTACGGATATTCACCTAAGATTAAGTACCTCAAAAAGCGTGGCTAGTTGGCGTCTATGGAGAAATTGTGAAGTATTGGTCATTGAATAATACCATATATACTCCCTTATAAGTTGAGTCCAACTGCAAACAACATACACCCCAATCTGCCATCGCTAATGCACTGACTGATCATTGTCTGTGTCATTTGTTCTACTGATTACTCCTAACAAACTGCATAGACCTAGATCTGCTGGCACATTATGCAGATCTGGGTCTCTGTAGTTTGTAGTTGGACCTATAGGCGAGTATATATGGTACATTTTAGTAAAGCAAGCAAAAAGGTGGATATTTACATCATAGAAAACCATTGACCTAATTCTTAACTGAGAAGCTACTCAAATTGAGTTGAGTGAGTTTTGTGAAAGCTACTGAGGAAATTCTCAACTGAGCAAAATTTCAAGGATTTGAAAATGATGAAATTGAGCATGTTTTATGAAAGCAGATCCAGATTTATAGTAAATATATTGTGTGTCTTTCCCATAACTGAAGGAAGAACCTTATTCATTTAGGGTTCATAAGCTTGAAAGTCAGTGTCAGTGTTGTTAAAAATAAATTATTGCCTTATTTACACAATATTTAAGATCTAGTAGGAACATTTCAGTGAAATGTATGTACCACAAAATCCAAGGAATCATCTGATTCAATTGTTGGTATATATAGATGCAAGGGCAGGGTCACTGTTCTTAAATATATATTATGTTTTCACATTTTACCTTGACATATGAACAGGTTTCAACAAATCTTGTGATTTTTTTTTCTTTCAGCCCTTGATCAAAGCTTATTGGATAGGGATCAGAAGGTTGAAGGTCAAGGTCATGGTTTCAAAAGTCTCTTTAGAAAGCAATGCTTTTACATAGCTAACTTGAAAAGGGTGGGATATCATACTGTCTATGGTACCTCGTTTCAAGTGTTATTGCAGAGTTAGAGATGCTACCAGTTATTGATGATTACAAATTTGGCACAATGTTATGAACTAAAAATATTTATATACACAAGAACCTTGTTTATCTGGGTAATGTTTCTGTTGTTGTTATCATTATTATTATTATTATTATTATTATTAAAGGCCAGTCAGGCCTATGTGATGGTCTGTTGCCTGGCAAGTTGCAGCTTTCTATTGACACATAATTGTGAACATGATAACTCAAAGAAGTATGAAGGGATTTTAATCAAACTTGGCATGTGGGTGTATGCAGACAGTATCATGGATGAGTCTGATAACCATCCTTCCACGACCTTTGTTTCAGGGTCAAAATATAAACATAAAAAGCAATATCTGTTGTCAAAAGTTGTATAAATTTGCATTTCTGTTGTCTTGTAAAAGCAGTAACTTAAAAAAAAATACAAATCAATCTTAATCAAACTAGTGTGTGGGTTTCATCTCAGTCATATCTCAGATGAGTTTTTATAATCAGCATGGTGTGATCATGGGTTCAAGGTTCAAGATCAATACTTGGGTTTTACAGCTATGTTGGTTTGTGAACACAATATAATTTAATGAAATTGAAATGAATTTTTATAAAATTTGACTTGTTTGTTTGTCAGTCATATCTCTATTAAGTATAATAACTAGTTTCTAAAGACCTTGGGTTCATTATCAATGAACAAATATGAGATTTTTTAACTAAATATAGCTTCTGAATACAATAACTTGAACAAATACATAAGAATTTGAACCTAGAGTACCTTTGTTTATGAGTACAATTCAGTCACATCTCAGATGAGTTTGATAATCAATATTGTGTGACTTTAATTCAAGGTCAAAAAGCATGAATTAGGTTTTTGAACTGTAATCACTTATGAATATAATAAGTTCATATATTAACACTATCACTCATGATTGAAATTACTACTCCTCCATGACCTTTGGATCAAAGTCAGATGTTACTATTTAGATGTTTGTCCTACATTCAGCTTGAAAACATGTTAACTTGAGTAATTACACAAGGATTTTGACCAAACTTGGTATGTGAGCACATGTCAGCTATGTCTTAGATAAGTTTGATAATCAGCATTCTGTGACCTTGTCAATTGATTTTAAACAGACAAAGCATATGGGTATTTCTTGACAGTATCTGAGATGAGGTCAGTTATATGCTATCCTTGACCTCAGGTTCAAAGTCTAAGGTCATGGTCTTGATATATGTACTGTACTTTGAAACATGTTAAATCAAAGATATTATAATGGATTTTGAGCAAGCTTGATGTATTTGAATTTATAAAGAATAATTTAGATAATTTAATTACTTACCAATTAAAAAGAACAAAAGGAAGAAACAGACTTCTTTTGGATTCATACACATTCTTATAGGCCAGTAGATCATTGGTCATTTGAGGGATTATTATTATATGGATTATTATGATTATGATTATTATTATTATTATTATTATTATTATTCAGGAACAAGCACAGACAATTTGTCAAAGTATCAGAAGAATATTCGATGCAATCACCATGAAGACTGGTTGAAGTAAGGAAGACAATCTAAACTAAGGATATGATCTAGTCATTTTTCCAGCGGTATCCAGCCCAAAGATCAGTCTTTAATACCAGTATTGATCTTGACATCAGAACTTCTATTCTGATGATAAGCTGAAAGCCCAGGATCAAAATGCTTCAGATTAGTTTACAAAATAATATTGGACATGATTGCTGAGGGACTTTTAAGAAAAAAACATAGAGTAATAATAATATTCTATGACTGATATCATTGCAAAATTGCATAATCATTCTGATACTGTGGACATTGCATAGTCATTAAAAAACAATAGAAAAGAAATTTATATCATTGCAAAGTTGCATAATCATTCTGATACTGTGGACATTGCATAGTCATTAAAAAACAATAGAAAAGAAATTTATCAAGCAACAAAGATAAAACCATGTTTTCAAATGATGTATACTCCATCAAATATGTTAAAGACCATGCTTGAATATGGGTTTTTCTGAACTTAAAGCCATGATTATTTTTTCTCCAAAATCAGCAAATGTAATAAAGCATGTAATCTTTTTTTAATAGAAATGTTAACATTATTTGCCACATAGTATATGGGATACACTTTGATCAGTAACAGTGTATTCCCGGTCTTATAAAATGCTGAAAATCTTCATTGCCTGTCCATTAGTGATGGACATTGTGCAAAAGTATGTCAGAGTGCAGGAAAAAGTTAGTCCAGGTGTGCAAAAGTATGACAAAGTGCAGGAGACTCGGCAATATTTGATTATAACATTCATATTATTTTGATTATATGTAATAGGTTTTCTGTGATAATGATGTAACACTATTTCATATGAGCTAACATTTGATGTAGGTAAGGCTGCACTTGACAAGTCATGCATATTGCTACTCGAACAGACTCTGTAAGATACATGTAATTA
The DNA here is from genome assembly GCA_029931535.1 of Margaritifera margaritifera. Lineage (NCBI taxonomy): Eukaryota > Metazoa > Mollusca > Bivalvia > Unionida > Margaritiferidae > Margaritifera > Margaritifera margaritifera. The sequence continues at coordinate 1,848,506 of JAQPZY010001628.1, forward strand.
CAGTGACCTATATTTGGTATAATCAGTGTTTCCTAGTTAACTTTTAAGTGCTTTTTCTAAAATGATCAAGTTGAGCATTTCATTGACAATACTCTTCAAGCTTCAGACTGGCATATCCTGTCAATCAACTTTGTTAATTGGCTGACACAACATTTTTGTACCCCCCTCTCCATCTTGTGGCAATGTCAAAGGCAGTGAAAGAAATGCTAACATGTCCTCATGTTTCCCAGTCAAGTTTGTCCCCATCTAGATATAGTGCAGGTGCAGCCTATGGACTTGGTTATTTTTAGTCCATGTATACATATCACATGTTGGACCTTGCTCAACTTTGTTGTTTTTAGTATGCATGTATGTATTGGGTTTATTGGGAAGTCAGCACCATTCTGGCAATATAGTGGCAAGCAAAAGCTAGTTAGGAAAATGTCAAATTCAAACACCTTGAAAAAATTCCTGTAATCAAAAGTAAACAACCACTGATGTCAGCATAAACTTAAGTGTGAGAGAGCAAAAGAGTGACCATGTATGTATGTATGTATGTATGTATGTATGTATGTATGTATGTATGTATGTATGTATGTATGTATGTATGTATGTATGTATGTATGTATGTATGTATGTATGTATGTATGTATGTATGTGGTTTAATGGCACATCAGCAGAATCCTTGCCAAAATCCCCAGGAAGACAAACCCCACCAACCAAAAGTTAATATGCACCATGAGACAATAGATGAAAGCTAAAGATGTTACAAAACCTCCCAAATAAAGCATACAAAACTGAGATAAGGGCAAAAAAGGGTAAACTCCTTAAAATACAAGGTCAGTTTTTTCCATTGCAACCACATGCCAAGACCTTTTCAGTTGGAACATAATCACAGGATGTACCCCATGACATACAGGTTGCCACCATTAGCTACCTCTTAGGGCATGCAGGAGGATGCATTGGGACCAGAGAGAGAGAGTCAGTAACTTATACATTTTGAGCTTACATTTGGGTACTTGTATTACACTAATTAGAAACCAAATTTCACATATATTTTATAAAATAAAGTTCTTGCGACTGAAATCGCAAGTTTTAACAGCTGAAAAAGATATATGATATCATTATGAATTTGAGGCATTGAAATTATTTCAATCATGGTACCTTTAATAAAGCACACTAGTCTTTTAAATTATTATTATTATTATTATTTTACCAATTCTGTTAATCCTTTTTGTTGTTAATTTCATCACTCCATTTACATCACCTTGATATTGATAGATACCAGCATACATTTGTACCTGGTTTACATGCTCAGAGGTACTTGGGAACTATTAGCACAGCATACCCTGCCAACCTTTCAGACAGTGTTGGGAGTATTTTGAGACTCACAAAGTGTGTTTTGTGGTCCCAGTGGGGGTCAGTGCACATTACCCCAAAAAGCGATTTCATACAATTAAGAATAAGTTATCTACTCTTATAAGCCTTTAGAAAATGACTGGAAATTGTATTTTTTTCAACTAATATGATGGATAGAATTTGTTCTTTTTGTCTCCAAAATCAGAGCAAGAGTATCTTTTCAAGCTATTTGGCAGTCGGAATTTGTTTTCCAACAAATCCCACCCCCACCTCCTCACAATTAAATTGTTGGTCCCTATCTAGATGCAGACTTTGCTACTCTCAATAGTTCAGTGCAGGGTTTGAAGGTGATGCAAGTGTCATTAATGTTCATCTTTGGATTCATTAGAGACTGGATGGTACTATTGTTCCGATGCTGGGTGGTGTTGCTATTTCAATGGATGTCGAACAGTCCAGAATTATTAATGGCGAAATGGTGTTTGCATTGTGTGCTGAGAATAAAATGTTCCCCCTTGCTGCTGTGCTTCACAGAGCAAATACTCAGTGAACAGGAAGTTTTGAAATTTCATTTTGCTTTGCTTTGCTCGCTTCTCAGATTGCTCATCCTTCCCTGAATCATAGATGCTTTTCAACATTTTGTCATAAAAAATGAATCTCACTTCCACTCTATTGCAACTACGGAAATGATCATGTTTTGCTTTGTATATATGGAGTAAAATCAGACTTCAAAGAAACTTTGCTGCAAATCACAAACTAGCCAGTAATCTTTAATAAAGATGGCTGAAACATTTTCAGTCAAGGCAGCAAAGTGTAATAACTTATTTCTTCAACATCTCTTTTGATTTATGTAACTTCAAACAAACAGGATTGTTCCACTTCATGTATTTTACCTATGCAAATTAGCCTATTTTTAGGCTATCCCACAGCAGTTCTCAAAGGACTTTTCAACAATAGAATCACCCTAACGATTGTCAGTCAGTTAAGTGGTTTGGTGGTTGTTTATTTCTGACCACCTTTACCTTTTAATTGCTTTTGTGACAACCAGATGTATAAATTGCCCAGTGGTGATAGTTTTCTATGAGCATTAAGTAGAGTCAAACCTGTGTTCAGCGTTCACCCATGGGAATGGGCCAAAGTGGCCTTTGAAGACAGGTGACCTCTGAAGGCAGGTTCATCTTTCAAACTTGGTGCATGAAAATTACATGTACTATGCACCGAATAGCATTAGCATTATTATTAGTAGTAGTACTATGCCATCAAGATGCATATATCTAGTTTAGCTAATTTGCACACAAAAAAGAAAATAATAAAATACTTTAATCCCTCATGTACATTAAATCATCACTTATCAATAGAAATAGCATCTAAATACAATTACTAATTGACAGCTTACCTGTGATTGTCAGACACAGGACTGATTCTCTGTCAGGCCAGCTGATATAATTAGGCATGAAAACAGGTGTTCACACTTCAAACAATTGATGGATTAAGCAGCTGCTCCAACTCACAGAGATCAAAAGACAGTCGGCTTTTGTGCGAGATCTTTGATGATTAGGGAATGAAAATAAGCTTTCTGCAGCTATTGTTAGCAGCAAATAAATCATAAGGGATATGACCAGTGTGCATGTATCTCTACTCATTTGGTGTGATTGTATGTAATCTCTTACACTCCGGATTAACATTGTTCTCTAAATTGGCCATAATATCTCACCAACGCTTAATAATCCCTTGAATCTGAGTTCACCCGACTTCCATTTCTGCTGCAACTACATGACTACTTCGTAAACTATCCAGCAAACAAATTGGTTCAATTCTCTCATGTAAGGACAAAAACCACTTTGCTTTCGAAGCTGACATGTTGAAACCTTTGAGTTTTACTGACAGCATGATTGGAGTACGGTAAGTACAATCGAGACATGAAATGCTTTAACATTGATTCATATGATATACCTTTATCTAAACAATGCCTTGCTCATCAAACAAAAGAAGTGTTTAATTTGCATACTTGGAGTGGTCACTGCTGATATGCTCCAGTGACTGCTTAAGGCAGGGTGAAACCATGGTTTGGTTAAGAAATGTCTGGCCGCTGACAGCAGGTGACCATTAAATACAGGGCATTTATATAGGAAATATGCAGGGGGATATTAGAATGACCACTGAACACAGGTGCTGCTAGGACAGGTTTTACTATATCTATTTTCTGTTTATATGGGCCACAGGTTACGGGCATATATTGTGGTGTCAAGAAAGGTCTCTCACTCTGTCTCTCTCTCTCTATTTTTAAATAAGATTACTGAACATTGCGTTTTTATCAGCATGACCATGTTGTGGGGTTTTGGAGTAAAAAATCATGTTTTTTCACATGAAATGTTGTTCTGGCAGGTATGGCATAAATGACTTGCCTCAGAAATATCCCCCGTCATAAGCAAAATTTGTAATTTTGCTAGAGTTGACATTTTTTTTCTTCTTTTTTGTTTAGAGGGATTTCAGTCCCCCCCCCCCCACTCCGAGCATATGGCATACTTTCTACTCTTCTGTTACTGAGAATAGTTTTCGTCTGTACAGATAAGGTTTTTGCTATATTTAGCTCTATTGGCCCTTTGGCCTAGAGAAGGGAAATAACTCATTTTAATCCAAAGACGAAATGCTTGAACTCGGAGTGGTTACCTCCCTTGATATAGTTTGGCAGCTTCAATGGACATGTACTTAAGACAATACAGAAACATTTCAGTAGAAAATGCTCATTAAAGATAAGAGCTTATATATCAGGGTTCAAGCTAGGTAAGAATTTTTAGGGAGAAGTCACTTCTTCTTTCAGGGGTCCAGAGGGAGAGCTAAACATGTCAACATTATACTTGACATTAAGTTTTAAGCAAATATTAAAGTCGAGAAACATTTATAATTTCCTAAAATATTTATAATATTATATAAACATCATACATAACACCTCCCTTCATAAAGAAAAAGAAAGATTTATGCAATAAAGCTTTCTTTTAAATATGCATAATCAAAATTTCAAATGAAAATGTCTTTTGAAAGTCACTCAACTCAGTTATACAAAACAAAGCAATATAGTCTATGCACGTGAGAGTGCATCTGCAATCACATTGTCTTTTCCCCTGATGTGTCTTGTGTCAATGTTATATTCCTGCAAAATTAACTCCATCTCAACAATCTCCGATTTTTATCCTTCATTTTGTTGATGAAAGTAAGGGGATTGTGATTTCTGTACACAATAATCGTAGAAATAGCCTAGGTAACATACACTTCAAAATGCTGTAAAACCAACATCAAAGCCAAACACTCCTTCTCAATTGTGGAATCATTTTTCTGCTGCTTGTTTAATTTTTTTTCGAAAAATAGCACACAGGGTGATCCATACCATTTTTGTCTTCCTGAATCAATACTCCACCAACCCCTACATCACTTGCATCAACAGATAATTTAAATGATTGAATGAAATTTGGTGCAGAAAGAACTGATGCATTCTTAAGCATGGCCTTTAACTTATCAATAGATTCATGACACTTGTCAGACCAATGAAATTTGGTTTTCTTACTCAACAAACTTGTCAATGGTTCAGCAATTATAGAAAAATTTGAACAAAATTTCCTATAATATCCAGCCATACCTAAAAATTGCATCAGTTGCTTTTTACAAATTGTCATCGGAAATTCAGAGATAGATTTTGACCTTAGCTTCTACAGTTCTAACTTGACCTTGTCCCACAATATGTCCTAAATATGTGACACAAGCAAAACTCACTTTTGCTCAAATTAATCATCAGATTTGCATCACTGAGACGATCGAAGAATTTCCGAATGGTTTCCAAGTGATCTTCCCAGAAGCTGTTTTAGTTCATTTCTTTCCTGTTGTAGACGTGAAAGTTTCTGGTCCAGATTGTTCAATATTTCTGAATTTCGAAGGTTGGTTATACCAGAGTCACTATAATCTGATTGTATTCCATCATTGATATTTTCACTGTGTGGGACAGGTACAAATAAATTAACCGAATAAATAGCTGGGCTATCTCTGTCTCACCAGCTTCACGTTGCTCTTCTTTACTTCGGCCACTCCAGAAGAAGGTGTAGCCGGCTCCTACTTCGGTGAGTTGTCCTTCCTCATCTAGGCGAGTTTCACTCGGGGCTTCTATCTGGATGTTGAATCTGGCTGGGTCTCTATCAACCAAAGCTGTTTTTCTCTCTGGTCTATCTGCTGGTGTACTGTCCATTAGTATGCATACGTTCCAGGCACCAATGGTGAGTTGCGTTACCTTTGTTTTGTTAGGTTTTCGATCGCTAAGGTGGGATCCCTGTTAGCCGCGGTATGCTGACCAGGGTTAAGGTGAAGCAGGCAATGTTTAGGGTACTTTTTCTAGCCCCTTTCTCATGCTATGGTGGTGAGAAGTGTGATCCTAGAAATGGCTGCACAGTCACCTAGGGGGCTGCCCAGTTCCACTGCTGCTTTGGTCCAGTGAAAAGGGACCCTATGCCTGAGCCGTCTGTGCGCAGGTCTGCAGCTACAGCTCCGAGTGTATCCACACCTGGTGCTTTGCCGCTCGCCCATCGCCACAGGACTTGAAAGTATCTAATTGGGGGAGGGGAGTAATGTCATGACTTGCACGTGTGTTGGATTTAAGTGAGGGAAAGTTGCGCAGAGTTGCCCTCACTCTCTCGTCCAGGCCTATCTGAATCCAGTAGCACGACAATGTCGAGACATCTGGAGACACGAGAATAACCACCTTTTCAGGAGTCATATAAACATATACTTGTCGAGTCCTATGACAAAGGTAGTTCAGTCGACTAACACTGAGCACACTGATTCCTGTTCAGTAATTATTACCATGTCAATAAATTACACAGTTCTGTTAATATAAACATATTTCTCCGTCAGTATTGTAATCAGATACCTGCGCATTTGAGGATAGAAAGTCTGTGCTTGTTAAAACTTTTCAGGCATTCAAAAAATGAGAGAGAGAAGACATTTATACTTTTTGCACTGTTAAAATTAACTTTGATGTATTATGAGTGCATGATAAATTATTAGTAGAACCACAGTGATTAAAACTTCGAAGAACAAATATCTAAATTGTTCTCAAATCTTTCAAAAGAGGTGTGCTGTTAGTCTCTGGATTTCTTGTAAAGAATAAAAATAAGTAAGCTAGGACGAGAAAATAAAGAAAGAAAGAATCAAATTAAGGAAAATGTAGAGAATATAAAAAGTACCGACTAAACGGAATTAGAAAGTTAGAGAAATGAAAAGATAGAAAGAAAGAAAAAGAAAGAAAAAGAAAGAAAGCAAAATATTTGACAATTCAACTTAGTCAGAAAGAGTCATAAACAGTTTGATCTACATTACGATTACTACTGCATGATTGCTCAATGAAGATACATTGAGAAACACTCAATATAATTATGAAATTGTTTTATGCTTTATGCCTTGACTGGTACCATGTACAAGTTTTTAAAGAATTTTTTTTTTTAATTAGCCCAAGAACAACTTCTCAGATTTATACCTCTAATGCTGTAAAGTGGAGGAAAGGACCAGTTATCATTATTATTTACTTGATTTAGATGTAAAGAATGCATTGTTATGCTCCTTTTCAACAATGATGATGATGATTATGGTGGTGGTGGTGATTGTAACAGGATTGAAGCCGGGTGGGATTGGATCTAGCGAAAACACTCAACATAATTACGTAAATGAGATGTTTATTTATAATGCATGTCAACATTGATTGATTCTGGTACATTACTCATGTGCAAAAAGTCCAATAGTACATAAAACAAAATGATGCGTAGAAAGTTCAACAATGGATATAAAAAAATAATATCGTTCCTAAATGGAACCGGTCAAAACGTGGAATTTCAACAAATAAACACAACTGATCCCGTATATGAACGGATATGATGAACGTATGGAACTATCCCCAAATATGATTAATATATGGAATTATAAACAAGTATGGTTGACATGTGGATCTATCAACATGACATGATCACTATGAACTTTATAAACAAGTATGATTAATATATGGTTCATCAACAAGTATGATGGGTGTGTAATTGATTTTTACTCATATTGTGATATTGAATTAAATTTTCACACATATAGTGATATTGAATTAGATGGATTAAAAAGTGGAACGTATGATGTTATTCATCTCATTGTGTCCAGTCGACGATCACGAGAGATTTCCGATTCCACAGCGACGTCCAATGGTGAAGGAACAACCTCGTATGGTCCACTCCTCCCAGACTGCCGAAGGATCCCTCAATGGCCACCTTATTTTGCAGACCCACTGGTCCAGAACCTTTGGCCACTTACACTGAATAAACCGATTCCGTCCTTCGAACCAACGTCACCATCTACCGCAGCATCCGGGTTACACAAAACCTCCGAGTTCGATGACTCACCGTGAAACAGCTAAAAATATAATGACTGAGCCGTGTAATACACGAGATACGGTTAAGTAAGAATACAATTATATACATTACGCATGCGCGCACATGAAAGGATTTTCTTTATGCATTAAATTATTTCATAAGAACGACTGTACGAGATTATTATTATAATAACCGTGTTTCGTATATGAATCTGTCTCCGGCAAGAATAATCCCACTGGATTATGAGAACTCAAAAACTAATCATCGTTGAATGCATGCAACATAATTGAATTCAACTTGTCTGTTCAGCTATGGCTAACTTGAAACAGACTATATTCTATCCAATAACATAGAGTTATGTGACATAGGTCTGATTCGCTGTAAAATGTAAAATACATTCTGAAACATCCAATATATAAAAACAAGTCTATCACATAGAACGGATAGCAAGAAATAATACATTTCCATTTTTACACACCTCTACAGCGGAAGATTGCTTCCGTGAAGTTGACAACTTCCTGACAAAATTCGTCTGTATTGTGATTATACAGAGAGAATTTAGGGCCATAAGTACCCTGGTTGTAGTCAAATCCACGGCCAGTGAACTCGAGGTAATCTGGTTTCTATGGAAAGAGATATGGGATCCTCCGACGCAGTGCAACTTTGCCATATGAAAACAAGAACGCTTCATCTGCATGCGTTATCTGCCGCGAATGTTTACAACTCCACTCAAGTTTGATTGTGTCGGCCGTGAAATTTCATACCGTTAAAGTCTTCAGGCCAGGTCCGCCGAGAGGGGGGAGCGGTGCAATTGCCCAGGGTCCCGCCGTCAATTCAGTTATAAAAAAAAGTAATCTTTGCAGTAAATATTAAAATTTGTTCCTTGCAAGAGTCTAACTTATGGTAGATTACTAAAGGTTTTATGTGCAAAACTGTGCACAGGTTTTTATATACAAAAAGATTAAACTAGTTTTGGGACCCGTGACTGCTCTGCCCAGGGTCCCGGAATTTCGGTCGGCGGTTCTGCTTAACGCTGCGTAGGTTGAGTGACCGACAGAGTTTACTTATTTACATCAGCCGACAAAGTTGCGAATGTTGACCATTCCTCTCAAGGTTCATTTTGTCGGCCGTCAAATTTAATCTCTTTGACGATCGATACAGTGACACAATCAGGAAGTTTGACCCCTCCCCGTCCCGAAACAAAACTTTCGTGCAGCGAACAAACTGTTTGCCAGTAACTGCTGTATCACATTCATCTGTTACCAAAGAAATGTGTAATACAAATTAAAAAATAAATGTTAGACTGGAAGCAGATTGCACATGACAGTACCCCCTTTTACTGACTGATTACACATTTTGTCCCAATAAAGCGGTTATATTGCTAATTAAACAGCTGTATACTGGATTATAAAAAAGAATATAAGGGAAATATAATAAAATTTAGAAATGCAATCATTGCTTACCTATAGCGAAGGGACGGTGGGAAAATTTGCCTAGACATGAAGGACTGTGCCAACTTTGCGTGCAAAAAAATGTGTTGCGATGAATTTCATTATCTCCTTAAACGCAGTTGTTCTGAGAAGAATGAAAGCAGCTACGACCCAAACACTTCTTAATCATTTAATTGCTGAGTTCCGAGAAGATTGTTTTTTCCTAAGAAAACTTTCTAAAATGATTGATATTATTTTATTTTTAAAAAATCGTTAATTTCTAATAGTTCTTAATTCATGTGTATGGTTTTGGTTCCTTTTTCAGCAAGAGAACGTTATCATAGCAAACGCGAAATAAACTGTGATGGTACATGACTTTTTATATCTAAAATGTTTGTACAATTCAGCTCTCTCTCTCTCTCTCTCTCTCTCTCTCTCTCTCTCTCTCTCACACACACACACACACACACACAAATATTAAAAGCGGAGAAACTGGGCTTTAAATAATTTCCTTGGATGTAACTGACCGTACTTAGTACGCCCAATTACCCGATGTGGGATGGCTATGTCGCCCTGTGGCTGTCGCCGAGATGTCAGGAACCATTCCAAGTTGGGTAATACTGGAACGGTATTGCCCCGACAGGTTCATATGCATTTTATTTAGATCTTAATGCGTATTCCTTTTCTTTGATATATATATATATATATATATATATATATATATATATATATATATATATATATATATATATATATATATATATATATCCTCGAGACTTAGCATAAAACGCAGGTGTGACGTTTCATTATCAAAAAGGAAGGATAAGTACTTTGGCATATTTATAACTGACATTTTATCCCCATGTTTTTCCGGCATATTTTAAATTTACGGCCTCTCAAAACTTTGTCACATGTATTTATTACATCATTGTAAACAAAACTAATATAAAGATTTATGTATGCAAACAAACTACATCGAAAATTATGCTAAAATACACTTTAAATCTTGTTCAAAGCAACATGTTACTCAATGAGAGGTTCAAATTATTTGAACATGATCCAGTTGGTTAGCAGTAAATTATTATGTTTCATGCCGACTGAAGCACTCATAAATCTTAAAGTCAGAGCATACTAACCATTTACAATTTTATTTTTATCTGACAGATGTCTTCAAAAGCATCCGAGGTTTTGAATCAATCGACATTTTACGATTCAAGTAAAGACTGATATTTTTCAGAACGTTGATGTTACATCCTCGTAATGTTTGCTTGTCCTGTAACAGCGCTATTCTAAGTGGTTTATTAGTCTGTACAAGATTCAGTCAAAAACACTCTTATGTTAAGAAAAAGAAAAGGTATAATAAATGTATGTAGTTGTATAACTTCTCAAAGAGCAGCTACTACTGAGAGAAGAAAAAGATCTGCGTTTGATACTAAAATGTCAATCAGATTGAAGAAAAAAATGAAACGTTCATTTTTTTCTTCACAATACAACTATTTTGCTATGAATGTTTCTATTGTCATCTATCTATCTATCTGCCTATTTGTTACTATGTCAATTTGACCTATATATGTATTGTATGTGTTTTTATTTTATGTTTTATTTGATTAATGTAATAATTACTGTAAAATTCGCAAAACTTCACTGAAGTCAATGCATTATAATTACTATATATCGGGTAACGTCTATCATCAGGACCATGGACTAGATGGCGGTTATATGCAAGTACAGGACAGTGGTAAGCAAAACTGCAAACCAAAACCACACAACGATTACATTCATTCACGTCATGAGGCATGACATACATATATATTTGGAAATTATAAATGTTTCTTCACTTTAATATTTGCTTAAACCTTAATGTTGTTTATCAGGAAAACATGTTTAACTATTGTCCTTGAATTAGGTTGTTTACTTAATATTTGAGTTCAAGGATAGTTTTAATAAACAAGATGTTGATTCAATTTAAACTCATTCGAAGATATTTTGGAGTACTTCATTTTGGCATATCAGCACATTAAAGACATCTAGCACATCAGGACATTAAAGACCATTGGCACATCAACACATTCAAGGATACAGCCATTCATTCGGAACATTCTATATTCAGGACTTGTAATTAGGACAGTTATAATAATTGGATTATTTGGATTTTTATTCACATTACTGTAAGTGTCTTTTTGATTTTCTTTTTAATTATCTAGAAATAAATTGCTTGTTGATTTTTACTTGATTTGTTTGTTTCACTTTCTTTCTGTTACATTTTTCTTAGACCATAGAGTCGTAACAGAAATTGGGGGCTCGTCGTCCGGGATAGAATTTCTTTAAAAATATTTGAGATATTAAAGTTATCTGTGAAATTCATATTGATTTTGTCTCGAAATTTTTGTTGTCTTTGGCAAAGATTTTAATTAGAGGAATTTTTTTTAGTGAAACCACCAAGCATTCACAATGGCATCTAATGTTCAGAATTTCATTTCAGATCCTACTCAGTAGGGGTTAGAGTGTATGAGAAAGGATGAGTTCCTCGAACTTGCCAGAAAATAGAGTCTGTCTGAGGCGAAAGCATCAATGACAAAACAGGAGATAAAGATTATTTTAATTCAATATTTAGTAGGAAAGGGAATTTTGGATAGTAGTGCTTTAGGTTTGAAGAGAAAGCCTGTATATGATTCTGACAGGAAATTAAGGGAATTAGAGTTAAAGAACCAGATGGATTTAGAATTAGCAAAGCTTCAGATTCAGAGAGAGAGAGAGAGAGAGAGAGAGAGAGAGAGAGAGAGAGAAAGAAGAGAGGCAGATTCAGAGAGAGAGAGAGAGAAAGAGGAGAGGCAGATTCAGAGAGAGAGAGAGAGAGAGAGAAAGAGGAGAGGCAGATTCAGAGAGAGAGAGAGAGAAAGAGGAGAGGCAGACACACATGCAGATGCAGAGAGAAGAAAGGGAAATGCAATTTAAATTAAGAGAATTAGAACTGGCAAACAGAGCACACTCCCCCCACTCCTTTACACACAAGTTCAGGTTTTGCTGTTATCAGATATATTAGGTTAGTACCCCCTTTTCAGGAAAAAGAAGTAGATAAATACTTTCTTCACTTTGAGAAAATTGCTGAAAACTTGAAATGGCCCAGAGAGCACTGGACTTTGTTATTACAAAGTGTACTTATTGGCAAAGCTCGTGAAGTCTACACTTCACTGTCAGTACAACAAAGCACCGATTATGATGTGGTTAAGGAGTACATCTTGAAAGATTATGAGTTGGTACCGGAGGCATATCGACAAAGGTTTAGGAATTGTAGAAAAGAAACTGGACAAACTCATGTCGAATTTGCAAGGGAAAAAGAACAACTATTTGATAGGTGGTGCTCAGCCAAGAAAGTTGATCAAGATTATGATAACCTCAGACAGCTCGTATTAATTGAAGAGTTCAAGAGGTGCATCCAAAGTGATGTTAAGACCGATCTTGACGAACAGAATGTGGAAACTTTGGAAAATGCTGCTCGTACGGCTGATGATTATTCTCTGGCTCACAATATTTCATTTGGCAATAAGTCTTCCTCTCAGCAGTTTTTTGGTAAAAAACCATTTCAATCTCGTACGATTACTTCCAAATTTCACAGCAGCACAACTGTTAGGAATCAAACATCTGATAAGACTGATCAGAAATCCTTATCTCTTCCTACGTGCACTTATTGTAAAATGAAAGGGCACGTCGTTTCTGATTGCTTCAAGTTGAAAAATAAGCAACAGAATAAAGACAGAGCTTTTCCGAATGCTCTTATTTCAAAGAGGTCAAGGTCAAGGTCTTGTATTGAAAGCAATACATTTGTTGGGTCAAACAAACCCCAGTCTGATTCTATTTTGGAGACTTATGAACCATTCATGTCAGAAGGTTCTATATCACTTATTGTTGATTCTGCCAAGCCTATCCCAATTAAAATATTAAGGGACACTGGAGCTTCTCAGAGTCTTTTATTATCAGGTACTTTGCCTTTATCTGAGGAGTCTTCTTCTAGTGAAAGTGTTCTTATTCAGGGAGTAGAGTGTAGCTTTGTAAATGTTCCTCTTCATTGTGTCAATTTGGCATCAGACTTAGTTTCCGGACCTGTGTCTGTTGGGGCAGTGACTTCTTTACCCATAGAGGGTGTTCATTTATTACTAGGCAATGACCTAGCTGGAGATAAGGTTGTGGTTAATCCACTTGTAACTGACAAGCCTTGTTTGGATCAGAAATTTGATCCTGTCTAAATTGAAATCCCTGATTTGTACCCTGCTTGTGCAGTTACTAGAGCTATGGCAAAAAGAGCTCTTGAGAGTGATGTTGATCAGGATATTATTCCTTTAGCTGACACATGTATTGGTCAGTCTTTTGATGAGGTCACTTTTTCCTCAGGTATTGATCAATCAATCGGTATTGATCACAGTGATCCTCTTTTGATAACTCATTCTCTTTATTCTAATCAGGGTGACAAACGACAATCACTTGTCGTTGAACAGGAACAAGATCCAGAGATATCCTGTTTGTTTCAGAGGGCTATTAGTGAAACTGAAGCCACACAAGTTCCAGTGTCTTACTTTGTGAAAAATGGGGTCCTTATAAGAAAATGGAGACCACCTGAGGTACCCGCTGGTGAAGAGTGGTCAGTGACCTATCAAATTGTTGTTCCTAAGTCATATCGAGAGGAAATTCTTAATCTAACCCATGAAACCCCTTTGGCTGGTCATTTAGGAGTCCGTAAGACTTATCACACGATCTTGAATCATTTTTATTGGCCGAAACTCAAAAGTGATGTTTCTAAATACTGCAGATCTTGTCACAGTTGTCAAATGGTAGGAAAACCCAATCAGAAGATACCTAAAACTCATCTGCAACCTATTCCTGCATTTGATGAACCATTTAATAGAATAATGGAAGACTGTGTCGGTCCTTTACCTAAGACCAAGTCAGGCAACCAATACTTGTTGACCATCATGTATTCATCTACAAGATCTCCAGAAGCAATTCCTCTGAGAAATATAAAAACTAAAACCATTGTGAAAGCTTTGGTGAAGTTTTTTTTTTTTACACTTGTTGGCCTTCCCAGATCTGTCCAGTGTGATCAAGGGTCAAATTTTATGTCTGGAATTTTCCAACAAGTTATGCATGAATTAGGCATCCAACAGTTTAAATCTTCTGCCTATCACCCTGAAAGTCAAGGTGCTTTGGAAAGATTTCATCAAACTTTGAAGAATATGATTCGATCATATTACTTTGAAAGAGAAAAGGATTGGGATGAGGGTGTTCATTTGTTGTTGTTTGCTGTTAGGGAATCAGTTCAAGAGTCGTTGGGTTTTAGTCCCTTTGAACTGGGTTTTGGTCATACCGTCCGTGAACCATTGAAGTTACTGAAAGAGAAACTTCTTTCAAATGAAGATTCAAAGATTAATCTTCTTGACTATGTCTCTGATTTCAAATACAAGTTGTCAAAGGCCTGTGAAGCAGCAAGAACTAATCTTCACACTACCCAGTCAAAAATCAAATTAAGGTATGACAAAAATACACAGGAAAGGAGTTTTAAACCTGGTGACAAAGTTCTGGCTCTCTTTCCCATACCTCAAAATCCTCTTCAGGCTAAATTGTATGGTCCTTATACCGTAGAAAAGAAAGTAAATGACTTAAATTATATCATTAAAACCCCTGGGAGACGGAAACAGAAACAACTTTGTCATATAAATATGTTAAAGGAATATTTTGACAGAGATAGCCCAGCCAATTATTCAGTTAATTTAGTTGTACCTGTCCCACACAGTGAAGATATCAACAATGGAATACAGTCAGACTATAGTGACTCTGGTATAACCAATCTTCGGAATCCAGAAATATTGAACAATCTAGACCAGAAACTTTCACATCCACAACAACAGGAAATAAATGAACTAAAACAGCTATTACATGACTAAGAGTACTTGTTTCCTGATGTTCTTACACGAACAAATAAAATCTATCATAAAGTTGACATTGTAGATTCTGCACCTGTGAAACAGCATCCTTATAGGATGAGTCCTCTCAAACAGAACTATTTGAAGAAAGAAATTGTGTATTTACTGGAGAATGATTTCATAGAACCAAGTAAAAGTAACTGCAGTTCACCATGTATTCTTGTACCTAAGCCAGATAATACATTCCACATGTGTCCTGACAATAGAAAAGTCAACAGTGTCACCAAAACGGATTCATTTCCAATACCAAGAATGGACGAATGCGTTGATAAAATTGGAAATGCGAAATATGTCACTAAGTTTGACCTTTTAAAAGGATTATGGCTAATTCCACTGATGGAAAGGGCAAAAGAAATTTTAGCATTTGTAACTCCAGATGGACTTTATCAATATAAAGTCATGCCGTTTGGAATGAAAAATTCTCCTGCAACGTTTCAACGTCTGATGAACATGATAACATCTGGTCTTGATAATTGTTACGCGTACATCGATGACGATGATTTACAACAACACCTGTGAAGATCACTTGGAAACCATTCGGAAATTCTTTGATCGACTCAGTGATGCGAATCTGACGATTAATTTGAGCAAAAGTGAGTTTTACCATGCTTGTGTCACATTTTTAGGACATATTGTGGGACAAGGTCAAGTTAAACCTATAGAAGCTAAGGTCAAAGCTATCTCTGAATTTCAAGTACCAATTTGTAAAAAGCAACTGACTGATGCGATTTCTAGGTATGACTGGATATTATCGGAAATTTTGTTCAAATTGTTCCATAATTGCTGAACCATTGACAAGTTTATTGAGTAAGAAAACCAAATTTCATTGGTCTGAAAAGTGTCAGGAATCTTTTGACAAGTTAAAGGCCATGCTTAAGAATGCACCAGTTCTTTCTGCACCAAATTTCAGCCAATCATTTAACTTATCTGTTGATGCAAATGATGTAGGGGTCGGTGGAGTATTGATTCAGGAAGACAAAAGTGGCGTGGATCACCCTGTGTGTTATTTTTCTAAAAAACTGAACAAGCACCAGAAATATTATTCCACAATTGAGAAGGAATGTTTGGCTTTGATATTGGCTTTACAGCATTTTGAAGTGTATGTTACCTCGGCTCTTTCTCCAATTATTGTGTGCAGCAATCACAATCCCCTTACTTTCATCAACAAAATGAAAGATAAAAATCGGAGACTGTTGAGGTGGAGTTTAATATTGCAGGAATATAACATTGACATCAGACACATCAGGTGAAAAGACAATGTGATTGCAGATGCACTCTCACGTGCATAGAAATGTTATATTGCTTGATGCAATTAAGTTCAGTATCATAAAACATTTTCCTATGTAATTTTGATTATTATAGTATTAGATGCACATTAAAAAGAAAGCTTTATTGCATAAATCTTTCTTTTTCTTTATGAGGGGAGGTGTTATGCATGATGTTTATATAATATTATAGATATTTTAGGAAATTATAAATGTTTCTTGACTTTAATATTTGCTTAAACCTTAATGTTGTTTATCAGGAAAACACGTTTAACTATTGTCCTTGAATTAGGTTGTTTACTTAATATTTGAGTTCAAGGATAGTTTTAATAAACAAGATGTTGATTCAATTTGAGGTCAAGGTTGATTTTGTTTACATATAAAACCAGAATTTCATTTGAGTTATGTGTCAAAAATCACATAGGCCATTTATTATTCTAGAATATTCTGCCATGTATCCTATCTTTATATATACCATGTTTAGTGGACAGTTTTTTTAGTTTCGACATTACCATCAGTCTTTTAAAGATCCATTACAGTTGTGGAAAATCATTC
The DNA here is from genome assembly GCA_029931535.1 of Margaritifera margaritifera. Classification (NCBI taxonomy): domain Eukaryota; kingdom Metazoa; phylum Mollusca; class Bivalvia; order Unionida; family Margaritiferidae; genus Margaritifera; species Margaritifera margaritifera. The sequence continues at coordinate 1,865,455 of JAQPZY010001628.1, forward strand.
CAAATTCTGAGAGAGGAATTATTTAAAATATTCATTGGATTATGAAAGTGCTCTTAGACTTTTGGATTTTGGATTTTGAATTGATGATTTTGGGATTTATGTGAACTTATTCAAAGATATTTTGGAGTACTTCATTTTGGCATATCAGCACATTAAAGACTACTGACACATCAGGACATTAAAGACCATTGGCACATCAAAACATTCAAGGATACAGCCATTCATTCGGAACATTCTATATTTAGGACTTGTAATAAGGACACTTAGAATGATTGGATTATTTGGATTTTATTCACATTACTGTAAGTGTCTTTTTGATTTTCTTTTTAATTATCTAGAGATAAATTGCTTGTTGATTTTTACTTGATTTGTTTGTTTCACTTTCTTTCTGTTACATTTTTCTTAGACCATAGAGTCGTAACAATATATATATATATATATATATATATATATATATATATATATATATATATATATATATATATATATAAATAATATATGTGTTACTGTGTGTGTGTGTGTGTATATGTATGTATTAATTCTTTATTTCCATTATTTCCATTATTGTTATTATTATTATTATTATTATTATTATTATTATTATTACAACCAAGCATCAAATAATCTTCGTAACAAAAGCTTCAAGATAAAGCATCACAAATACTCTTTACAAAAACAGCTTTATAAATATATATCTTCACTCTTTTTTCGAACCTCTATCTCTGAACTGTTGTCTTGACAAGTCAAACCTTGCTGCTGCGTGACACTTAATGCAGCTTCTTTTGAAATTTGAAACATTGCTGCTAAGTGGCACCTAATGCAGCCTGTATGGAAATGTCAAACCTTAGTAATATAGAAAACCTAGGTCCTGCTCCACTTATTCTGTTTTATCCAGTTTAAACCGGTTAACCAGTTTTCATCAACTCCAAACAGTTTACCCCAGGCCAACCCCCTTCTTATCCTTTAAATTTGTATGAACAACCCTAAGCCACTGGACCTCATATAGTTGTTATGGCAGCAAAATACAAGACCATCTGCGTCACTGACCTTCAAAAATAGCTGTTATGAAAAATGTAAAAAGTCTTGGGCACTGGTCTTCAAATTTCTGTGGAAGAAAACCTGGGCCACTGGACTTCGATTTGTTAATGAAAACAAAATCGAGACCATTGTGTATAACAAAAATCTCTTTCTAGCCTGCTTGTGTAATGTGTATACTAGTATTCAGTTAACAATAGTTTAAGTTAAAAATGTTGTATCCTCTTCCCTATTTTTAATTTTGTCATTGATTTATATTTGCATATGCAACTGGAACTTTAGAGTGGTAATATAGATTCTTTAAATACTGTTTTTTATAGTGTAAATAGACCTTTCATTATGTGTTATAATTTATTTAGGAAATTATTTAGGTGTCCATTTTACATATTGTTTCTGTAAACGCCAATCTGGCCACTTTGGTCTGTCAATTCCATAAGAGAATAAACCTAAGTATTAGAGTGCACCTGACTATCCTTAGGGATAGGGTCCATTTTTCTTTCTTATGTCAAATTGAATGGATGTCGCTTCGATTGATTCAAATACACGCTCGACTATAACCCCAATTGGAGATCCTAGATGGAAGGAAAGACTACAACCTCCAGATGATAGTCAAGCTTTAGTGATTGCGAATTATCTCTGTGTATTATGGTGCACTGGAAGTTCGCATCACTTATAATTTTAATTAATTTTAACTCAAACCCTTACTATCAAGTTGGTGTCATACTTGCACCACGGAACGATTAGAGCGAACAGTTGAACTCAATTAATAGAAAACAAAAACTATGCCCTGGACGTCAAGCTCTAACACTGGACCTCAAGAAAAACCGGAAAAGGTTTCCTTTAACAATTAACATTAAGCTATCATTACTATTCAATAATCAAAGGATCACTGTTCAATGATCAGGTAGTATAATCTTGTTCTCGTGGATATCTCCAAAAGAGGTTAAAATTTTAATTGCGAGATTATGGTAGGTCTTATTAAAATTCTGAAGAATAGTACACAATCAAACCCGTAAATTATCGCACAGTAACATGATTTCGAAGATCAACTATTTTCCGAATATCAACCTTTGATAGCGTGCACTTGAATCAAAGTTGTGACGTTTCAGCATAAAATATGCTTACAACAAATGCTGTAATTCATATGGAGAAAAATGCACGCTACTATGAGAGATGCCATACTGTATACACCCTAAACCGATGCATAACACCTTCCTAGGTTTTCATATTTCACGAGCTGTATGCAGGGGGTATGTACACTGACAGTTGCTATCGGTGCATTGGTATAATTCATTTGGTACATAAATAACTTGGAGATTTATATTGTGCCGAGTTAAGTAGATGACTCTCTTTTTCTTTCTCACATTTCAGCATATAATATGCGTAAAACAATTGCTCTTATTCATAATTATTCGAAATAGCACACTGTATATATATATATATATATATATATATATATATATATATATATATATATATATATATATATAGATATATATATATATATATATAAGGATATATTCAATATAAAAGTAGCTTAGTACATGGTAAACCTGGATCATTGATTATTAACTTATACTACATATTATCAATTAATTTACACAAAAGACAGACAAACTCATAATTATATAGAAAACCATATAATATGGATCTGATGTTAGAACGTCCGGCATTTATTGAACGTATTTAAGCATGTGTCTATGTATACAGCTGCATAGTTACAAGACTATAATGACTTTAGAAAAATATCAAGACTATTAATCAGTACTACAAAAAATTACTATATAATTGGAAATAAGCTAAACGTTCCCTAGCTTTTACAAATATGAATCTGCTGTGGGAACAAATTTAACTGGATAAGAAAAATAAAGAGGAAAGACCTATGACATATTCTGAACTTAAAGGACTAGTTGATACAACAGTCTACTTACACATTCCACAAACTGATCCCCAAAAAAGATTTCCATAGAAAAGGGTTGATGTTTCTCGGTACTCGGAAGACCCGTACCAGGCAGTCATATTTCATTTACAAGCATATAAAAATGTTATAATGTCTCTCTCTCTCTCTCTCTCTCTCTCTCTCTCTCTCTCTCTCTCTCTCTCTCTCTCTATATATATATATATATATATATATATATATATATATATATATATATATATATATATATATACAGTTATATATGTATTTTAAAAAAACTAAATAATATATAGTAATTTGAAAAGCAGGACTCGTTGAAGCTTCGTAAAAGTTATAACATGTAAAAGCTACACATTAACATTATTAGTTCTGTACAATTACTCAAAGTAGGTTAAAGTGTTATTCTGAAATTTAATGGACTTTTTCAACTAATTCCTTCACTTGAGTACAATTAAAGTACAAGATTATAATAACTACTATAATCTGCTAGATGACTGTCCATAAAATTGAAAATGTGTGAAAAATGCAAGACAAACAAAAACTGTACAAACTTACATGACTTGAAATATAGGTACGAACTCGGACATGCGCATTTTGCAATTTTTAAAATTACATTAAAAATATATTCTTTGTTATCATCAGTTTTGTATGCAACTAGACTCTAATACAGCCGGTTGTCCATGCGGTTAAAACTGGATTGAACAGTATAATATTACCAACCATATGCTTTATGTGGATGCATTGGTGCAAAAGCTACCGCCAGCATTAGAATCCCATGTACAGCATGATAGGGCAACCTCAGGCGGCAGCCAATCAAATCTGGTGCATGTTCTGCTAAATATACAGAGTAACGCCTGTGTGGCAATTCTTTCAAAGCGTTGGTTTCTGAACTATTGGAGAAAAATGGAAAAGTAACGCATTACATTCAACAAGCAACAGGTTACAAACATGTAGTTTTGTTTGTCCAAAAGTTACCTATTATAAAAGGAACGCGTTACTCTTAGTAAACTGAACACATTACTTTCAGGAAAAGTAACACCTTAGGTTTTGCTATCTAATATGTTTCCTTTAAAACCCGTGACAACTGAGATTACTAACCATTTAATCGGAATAATTTGGCAATTCATTTTCACTACCAACATATCGAAAAAGAATGTTCATAAATATGATAACATACAGCATCTCTGTTAAGCTGTTTAATATTACTAAACACGTGACGGACACCGCGGCTACAGCATATCTATATATCAAAATAAACGAAGAACTTTATGATACAATAACAATCGTAGAACAAAGATTCTAAAGTTTTGTCTAGACTCATGAATAATAGTAGTATATAAATTAATCGCGTACCATTATCTGTGATCCCTAACTCACACGCTCGATATTAGGCATATACTAATGCAAGGATACACAAATCCAGGGTGGGAGTGAGTATTACATTATGAACTACACCTCACCACTCTCTCTCTCTCTTGTTCAGTTTAACAGTCAGTTTTAAATCATAGGTCCAGACAGCGAGAGAAATATACATCTGATTCCACTGAGGGAAAAACTGATAGGCTGATTGACCAGCCAACAGAGAGAGAGAGAGAGAGAGAGAGAGAGAGAGAGAGAGAGAGAGAGAGAGAGAGAGAGAGAGAGAGAGAGAGAGAGAGACCTTCAGTCATTTACATATTTAAAAATGATCTTTTTAGACTCTTGTTTAGGTTTTAAAAAAGAGAAAACAGAATAAAATATGAAATATTGTAATAAACCTAGGGTGTGTGTGCTATTTGTATTTACGTCTCAGTTTATAGCTTTGTTAGATTTTGGTGATTATTTGTTGCTTAAGGAGTGTCGGTGTTGGGAAGATATTTCTCAAACCGAGTGATTAGCCAATTACTAGAAGCAGACGTCGTAGTGTACAGTATTCACGAAACTTTATCGTAGCACGGATTAGTTTCGTAAAATGGACCCTGTCAGATTTCTTTATATAAGGAATTGTCGGGATATGTTCACGTGCTGATAAAATTATGTGCCGCGAATGTGTACAACTGCGCTGAAGTTTGAAAACATTGTCGGTAAGAGAACCTGTGCGGCCGCGACTATCTGAACTTTGCCGGTTGATGTAAATCAGCACACTCTGGTCACTCAAGTTGCGCGTAATTAAGAGTTTCATGGTATGAAATTTGACGGCCGACATAATGAAACTTGAGCGGCAAAAGGAAGCATGCCGATACAGCCTTCTTAATTTCATATGCTCAATTTGCACGGCGTTGGAAGGTCCCATATCGCTTTCCATAGGTTTCTCACCGCCGGCACTTTCTATGTGCGGCGGTGGGTGAACCGAACTCAGTATTTTGAAATAGCTAAGGCTGAAACTATACACCCCCGGGTAACGCTGTAAGCGGCAACGAAACACATGCACATTTTCGTTCATATATTATACAAAAGGTATTTTAGTACATACAATTTCGTGACAGTGATGATGATGATGAAATTGTTACAATTTCTTAATGAAAATTCAAATCATAACACACTTGCTTACAATTAGACAACAACAATCTTTGATATAGCGTTTTTTTTTTACTCCAATTATAATTTAACTACATTTCAAGCGTTCATGTTTTACGATGTATTTCTTGCCGAAACGCAGATGGCTCACATGTAACTAAAATATAAAATGGACAAGCAGAACCGAATGGCCAGAGTCTCTTGCCCATCGTAATTTTTTTTTGGAATATCTGCATAAATCTTATCAATTTAGTGGTGTTCACCATATTTGCAAAACCGTCTATTCGGTTATCGTTCTTTCCCGATCTGTCTAATTTGGCGAAAGAGTGTTACGAACAGTGGGTTATATATTAATAAACACATAATCGATCTTTTTCTCTGTGTTAACAAGAAAATATATAATACATATTTGTCCATCCTTACATGCCTGATTTGAATCCTGTTAGATCTTCTTGATGCCATCTTCAAGAAGTAATACGGTAGCAAAGTGCGCGAGAAGGCAGCGGAGCTGACAATTGAGAATTTTACCGCGTAAACGGGGACTCGGTTTTTCGACTGCTATACACGATGTTTTGAGTCGAATGGGACATGTGTATTTCTGCGTATGATATGATGTAAAATAATACCAACCAAACGGAGACATACTCAGATACGCTTATTTCAAGGTTTTTATTACTAAGTAAGGTCGTGGCAATCCGTCTGCCACTATTACAAAACTGGGACGTCGCCGTTTCGACGTGTGTCCCCAGTGTTTTGGTGTGTATTCTCTCCGATGTCCCCGTTTTGCACCTTTTACAAACACACACACACACACACACACACACACACACACACACACACACACACACACACACCAGTCTGGTGATGCTGTATCTGGGATTGTGTTATAATCACGAGGCTGCCTCCAAGCTGACTCCAACACATCAAAAACAATGCGGAGGTGGAACTCCAACATCTGTTGGAAAAGTTTCTTATTATCTATGCACGGGAATTAACCCGTTTGGATTTTTTTCTTGATTTGCGCCGCTGGGTTTGAGTGTTTGCAGCTGGCGAATCTAATAGGTTTCCTTGGATTTCCTATTTGCTGTGCTCCATTTTGAGTTATGGGCGATTCCAGGCAGAACTACGTCATTGAAGGTGCGGCCTGGGATAAGAAATGTTCCGCCACTGGGCTTCGTTCCAATTTTTTGTTTTTGTTTGTTTTAGTTTGCTTGTTTGATCTATAGAGATTCATATTAATATTTAATTTCTTTGTTACCCCAACATATTGGATCTTTCATACCTTGCATGTAATGAGGTAGATCATTACTGGATGCTGCATACCTTGCATGTAATGAGGTAGATCACTATTGGATGCTGCATACCTTGTATGTAATGAGGTAGATCATTATTGGATGCTGCATACCTTGCATGTAATGAGGTAGATCACTATTGGATGCTGCATACCTTGCATGTAATGAGGTAGATCATTATTGGATTCTGCATACCTTGCATGTAATGAGTTAGATCACTATTGGATGCTGCATACCTTGCATGTAATGATGTAGATCACTATTGGATGCTGCATAGCTTGCACGTAATGAAGTAGATCACTATTGGATGGTGCATACCTTGCATGTAATGAGGTAGATCACTAATGGATGCTGCATAGCTTGCATGTAATGAGGTAGATCACTATTGGATGCTGCATACCTTGCATGTAATGAGGTAGATCACTATTGGATGCTGCATACATTGCATGTATTGATGTAGATCACTATCGGATGCTGGATATTTTGCATGTAATGAAGTAGATCATTATTGGATACTGTATACCTTGCATGTAATGAGGTAGATCACTACTGGATGCTGCATACCTTGGATGTAATGATGTAGATCACTACTGGATGCTACATACCTTGCATATGATGAGGTAGATCACATTTTCTGTGTTGCGTGTTACAGTCTGATTCTGTATGTTTAACTCTTTACCTGTGACAATGCTTGAAAATATTTTTATTTTTTCATGTGTTGGCACGTCTTGGATCATTTGTCTCCACAAGATTTTGATTTCCCAACTGTTGTTTGATTTGAGAGCGGCTTTAACTTAGCCCTGACTTGAACGTCTCTCAAATTTTGATGTCTACGGAATGGTAAAACTGGTTTGTGTGGAAAGATCATTTTAAGAGGCTCACACGATTCAGTGGTTGCCCTGTGCATTTGAATGATGTGACCAACACGAGGGCTATCTGGGTGGAGCATCAGGGTATTTGTTTCACGCTTTCTTTACGCTTGTACTTCTTTACGTGGTTAGCACCCTTTTGTATAGCTAATCTATCTGTATATATATATATATATATATATATATATATATATATATATATATATATATATATATAATTTCTTTTTTTCTTTGTCCTTCCTCAGCCTCTCCTCCCCCTCGAAAACGAGCTCATTTGTACAGACCGGACAATAAAGTAAAGTCTCCTACTTTTGAGTTTAATATAGGGTCTGTATATTTTCGATTACACAATACAATTGCTAAATCTGGCCACTTTTCTGGTAATGAATTTTGATTTTTAAAAGTATTTAATTAATTTTCAAATTAGTGTCTTCATGATTACTTTCACTTACTTGAATACAGAGTTATTGGAGACCGTCAGAAATTACCACCACGAGTGTGTTGACTTGTGCTAAAAGTTTTGGATTTGGATCCCCTCCTCCATTTCCAGATTTTAACACCTCCAACGCTTTCCTAGTCCCAGGCACACTGCATTGAACAGCCCGTGTCAGTAAGGGATGACATCTCCACCCCTTTCCTGCTAACAGGTACACTGCATTTGAATAACCTGTGTCAGTAAGGGATGACACCTCCAACCCTTTCCTACTCCCAGGCCCACTGCATTTGAATAGCCTGTGTCAATAAGGGATGACACCTCCACCCCTTTCTGCTCCCAGGCACACTGCATTTGAATAGCCTGTGTCAGTAAGGAATGACGCCGCCACCCCTTTCCTAGTCCCAGGCACACTGCATTTGAATGGCCTGTGTCAGTAACGTATTATTCTAAATAAGCAAAACACTCAGTAATTTCATTTTAAATAATTAGTGTCATCGTCATAAGTGCCATATCTCGTTTTATCTCTTAGATTTGTTTCTTCAATGTTTATTTGGTAAAAACACGTTCTACTTTCGACCATGTTCAGTTTTTACACCATTCAAGACACGGGAAAGGAACAACTATCGACGGTGTTTACTCCAATATAACCGTCTTCAAACTTTACACCATCGGAACATTTTAGCCTCACCTGACATGTCATTACTTAAGGCTAACTAAACTATCATTATTATAGCCATTTGTTTATAATAAATAAATAACACTTTTGCTATTCATATTTATTATCGCAAGCTGAAAATGCTATATCTGTAACTTTTATATACATTTGTTTTTACAAATAAACGTACTGAGCTTAAATACTTTTAAAGCTACGAGATATGCATCTAAGAAATCGATTGCCATGGAATTTTTGCAATACTTCAAATAGCAAGGTGATTTAAATAACTGTATTCTCCCAATCTGAATTAAATATTACTACAGAGTTAGATCTTAATCAATAAAAATTTTTCTTCTTCAAATAAAAAGTCAAAAAAGAAAGAGAACAGAAGTAAAATAAGATCGTAATCACCGTTGTCGACATTGTCGCGCAGTTTGGGTAGCGTCGTTGTGTTCAAAGCAATATATTTATGCGTACACAATCTCGCATATAATTATGTATTATTTCGGTCACCGGAATCATGCGAATAATCTTTTGTGGCTTTGCCAAACAATGCCGAAAATGGAGACCGTAGATTCATTATGTTACGTTGGAAGATTTCTAAGCGCTGGTATTTCATAATGAGAAGCTGTATGTAGCACATATTATCCAAGAATTGTCTTTTAGAGTGTATTTAAACGCAAATTTGCGTTAAATATTACGACACAGTTGTAGGAAATTTCACTCTCAGTTGTAATGAGCCAGTAAGCCCATACTTGGAAAAGCATTGCAAGGGAATGAAAATGACTAATTTAGAGATTATGAAAATTTTTCTGTTTCATTGCAAACATATTTTCAAAAACAGAACATGCATACCGGTATCTTTTCAAGATAACACTTGATGGCGTCATAATAATTTCACGTAACTGGTTATCCCAACCCGATACATTTTTTCTTTACATTGATCACTGGAATAATTTATGTTGCACAAAGAGAATTCTAAGCCCACACAACAGTGACGGCGCAAGGGGGTCGGGTCGGGGGTGGGCGGGGCAAATCTCCCCGGGCGCCGGGTGAGGGGGGCGCCGTCGGGAGCTTTTTTTGCAGCTGTAACCGGGGCATAGATGGGGGTTGGGGGTTGGAGGTTGGCAAATTGATATAAAACTGTTCTCTGTGGCAAAGTAGGGCGCTACGAAAGGACATTGCCCCCGCGCGCCTCGAACCCTCGCTCCGCCACTGCCACACAACTTAAAGGTAAAATGAAAGGTATAAAAAGTCTGTCAAGTGATCTTAAGGACGTTTGATGAGACAAACCAAGCATATCAAATGACACGTTCTATCCTTGATCAATCTGTTGACTGGACTTGTGACATGTGATTCAACATCTTATGTTGTAGGCTTACTGACATTAACGAAGAAAATAAATAAAAAAGTACAGGGTTAATATACAAATATTTTCAGATAAAATTGAACATATATTTCTAAATTTGATTTTTTAAAAATCAGACGCTGATATTTACAATAATTCCATTATGAAAATTCAATATAATATAGATTTTGTATGAATTATGTGTGAAGAAAAATTAATTTACCGCTTTAAAAAAATTTGTATGTTATTATGTATACATATTTGTTTTAATTAATATCCATCTTAAAAATCGTAGTTTGCAAATATTTTGTTAATACAAGAATATAGAAACAATCTGAGGAATGTTGACTTGAATAAAACCGTGTACATCCCAACCATGATATCGCTTGCAAAATGTGCCAATGCGACATCACATGGAAAGAAATGCAGTTAATTTCAGTTCGTTTCGGAGTACCTCGACAGAGCCAGCATAATGCGGCCCTGTGGTAATTTAATTTCTGTCTATAGCTTGATTATCTCTTTAGCCATACCATTGAAAATTGGTAGAACATTTCAGAATGGTATTAAGTCTGAATGTCGGATATCCGCTTTTAAGAGAACGCACGTGACACCTATCTCGAGGAAGTACTCAGAGCTATTAGTACTGATCACATGGATACATCCATCCTTGATTCGTTTATAAAATTTGTGTACTACATTGGAATATATAGTTCATATGTACTACTACTACAACTATTTTTTATGTCTTAAGCTTTACAGCGCATAGACAGTTTAAAAATCTTCATATAAAGCATGCATAAAGAAACAGAAAATTTGCATGCAGGCATACAAATAACCTATAGGAAACTAAATTATCAATTATATATATGTGTGTGTGCGTGTCTGTAGTGTGTGTGTGCAGATATAAATGGTATATATATATATATATATATATATATATATATATATATATATATATATATATATATATATTATCTGCAGCATCAACAGGACCTTTATCATGTCTTCATTGATTTCAAGAAGGCTTTGAACAAGGTATGGCATGCAGCCTTGTGGGCCACCATGCGGAAATACAACATAAACGCAAAACTAATCAGCACCATCGAAAACCTATATGACAAGGCCACCAGCGCAGTTCTCGTCAATGGCAACATAGGAGATTGGGTCAGAACAACATTCGGAGTCAGACAGGGGTGCCTTCTCTCACCAACTCTCTTCAACATCTACCTGGAAAGGATCATGTCCGATGCCTTGGAAGACGATGGGGGCAGTGTCAGTGTTGAAGGCAGAACAATCACCAACCTGCGCTTCGCTGATGATATCGATGGCTTAGCAGGAGATGAACAAGAACTGAAAACCTTAGTGAACCGTCTCAACCAAGCATCACTAAGGTATGGGATGGAGATCAGCGATGAAAAGATCAAGCTAATGACAAACAACCCGAGTGGTATCCAAAAGGAAATAAGAGTGAATGGATATAAGCTGGGCACAGTGACAAGCTTCAAAGACTTAGGTGCTATCGCCTCTGATGAAGGTTCAAAACGTGAGGTTCTTTCCAGGATTGCGCAGAGAACAACTGCAATGGTTATGCTGAAGCCTATTTGGAAGCACAGCAACATCACGATTGGGTCCAAGATCAAGCTTATGCGCTCCCTCGTCATGTCTATATTGCTCTGTATGCATGTGAAACATGGACCTTGACTGCAGAACTAGAGAGAAGAATCCATGCCCTAGAGATGAGATGTTATTGAAGGATCCTGAAAATCACATACTTAGACCACGTCTCAAATTAGGAGGTGCGCATTAGAATACAAGGTGCAATTGGACCATATGAAGATCTGCTCACCACAGTAAAGAAACGCAAACTAAGATGGTATGGTCACGTCTCACGCTCATCTGGCCTGTCAAAGACAATCTAACATGGCACAGTTAGAGGAAAGAGAAAACGAGACAGACAGAAGAAGAGATGGGAAGATAATATCAAAGAGTGGACAGGCTTGGACTTTGCAAAGTCCCAAAGAGCAGCGGGGAACAGGGCAAAATAGAGAGAGTATGTCGCCAAGTCATCAGTGGTGCCACTACGACCTGCCAGGTTACAGGACAGATGAGATTATATATATATATATATATATATATATATATATATATATATATATATATATATATATATATATATATGCGTGTGTGTGTGTGTGTGTGTGTGTGTGTGTGTGTGTGTGTGTGTGCAGATATTCAGATGTGTTCAAAAGACATAAAGAGTATGACCTGTTCAGTGGTTAATGTATAGAGACAGCTCTTACTTGGAATCAACAATTTTAATTAAAAACAGATTTTTCTTATCCCGAAGCGACTAATATTTTTTTTCGCTGCTCACCTATTCTATATATTATATTTGGGAAAGTTGTATAAATAAAAAAGTATGCAATAAATAGGACTGTAATAGGAGTGCAGAACAGAGAACGAAAATATTATTTTAATAATTTGAGTCAAATAGCTTATGAAAATTGTCCTCTTTCATTGCAAACACATTTTCAAAAACAAAACGTGCATACTGGTATCGTTTCATGATAACACTTGATGAAGTTAAACTAATTTTCACGTTTTAATTCATCTTAACCCGATACATTGTGTTTTTACATTTAGCACCGAAAATGGTTGTTACACTGTAATCTCAGTTTTCCATCAACAAGCCCAAAAACAAAACTGGAAGAGTTTGTGTTGTACGAAGAATATTATGAGCCCACACAATTTAAAGGTACAATCGAGGATAAGGTATAATATGTACTCAATAGATATAATTCATTTTATTTATTACTCTTGGAAAATTTGAACACAATTGGCCTGATATTTGAGAAGAAATCAGCCTGTAATTTCCTGTTGTTTCCGACACACGAGGGTCTCCAGTTTCTTGTAAGGGGCGCTGTGTTGACCATTTAACTCGACCTGATCACGCCGTGTGTGTGTGTGTGTGTGTGTGTGTGTGTGTGTGTGAGTGAGAGAGAGAGAGAGAGAGAGAGAGAGAGAGAGAGAGATAGAGAGAGAGAGAGAGAACATGTGTGTATACTAATGTTGCAAGTGCGAGTGAGCTGCATTTTCCGTTGTACATTATCTGATGTCGACGATGATTAAAATGCAAGTTTGTCACATGTTGTGAAGGACGTATGGCAAGACATGTTAACCATATCAAATGACACGTTCTGTCCGTGATCACTTTGTTGACCGGGTTTGTGACATGCGAATCAACATCTTAGATAGCAGGCATTCTCATTTAGGTTTAATTTCCAGTCTTCAATAACATCATTTACAGGTTTTATGCATCCTGATTGCGTTTCTCCCGCCTATGGTTTTTGCAGTATTACTTACTATGCATTGTTGGATTTCAGCCCAATTTGACCCGCAACTTTATTTGATCAGACCTTTCATTAGTTAGATTTACATCTTTTCTTTCCACAACTTGATTTCGAAGAGATGTGACTTCTGAACCTCCTATCCTCCTAGCATTGGTTTCCACTGCATCCCTCTACAAAGGATTATTGGATTTCAACTACATTTACATTTTACTCTTTCGTTTCTATCGTTTCACAACATTATTTACTTCAAATGACATGTTGATCAGTACACTTCAAGAGTAATGGATTGTTGACACCTACTGGAATGGTGTTATACTGAATAGCAAATCGAGTCAAAGTAAAGGGAGGTAACGATGTCGGTAATTTAAGACAATGTTTACTCTTCATTAATTTTAGTAGAAATTTTCTGGAATTCATATGGAGTAAATTTTACAGGAGGAGCGGATATTTATTTTACATATATATTATTCAACAAAGAGAAAATCCACCAAATATGTACTTAGTAAAGGTTTTTCTCCATATATGACTTCTTGACTTTGAGAATGTGAACAATTTTAACACAGGGGAAACTGTTACCGAGCTATTCAAATTTTCTAAAGATATTTGGAGACCTTTTTAGAATTCTTATCTTCTCCTCTTCCAAAATAAGCCTCTTTGCTCTTTGATATTATATGGACGTCCTCTTCCAAAATAAGCCTCTTTGCTATTATATGGACGTTCTCCTCCGATAATACATACGGCATACGATCATGAAAAATGGCTATTACGTGAAGTGATGGACGTATGACGAGACAAGTTAGCCATATCAAATGACACATTCTATCTGTCATTAATCTGTTTACTGGCTTGTGATCTGCGATTCAACGTCTTAGATCGTAGGCCTACTCAAACTAGACAGAAAAATTAGTATAGCATTAATAGTACTGGTATATTTTTCATATATAATGAACATATATTTATAAATTTCTTTTTGCTTTAATCAGACGCTGACATTTGCAATGCTTCGACTGAGAAAATTGGATATTGTAGGGATTGTGTGCGAAGAAGAATTGATTTACCACATATAAAAATGTAATGTTTTATGTATACATATTTTTGTTTTAATTAATTTCAATCTTAATAAATACAGCAGTGGTTCCCAAATTTTTTTTCATCGCGACCCTAAATACCATCTTTTGCGACCCAAAATCCAGCACCAGACCCGGGGTTTGGGAACTACTGAAATATAGTGTGCTAAAATGTAGTAAATACAAAAATATAGACTCAATCTGAGGAACGTAGACTCAAATAAAAGCGTGTACATCCCGACTATTATATCGCTAGCGAAATGTGCCAGTGCGACGTCACATGAAGAGGAAAGTAGATCATTTCGATCATTACAGGACATTGATATAGGCAACATGACGCGGGCCTGTGATAATAAAATTTCGGGTAATATCTTGATTATCGGATTAGTCATAACTTTGATACTGGTTCAATAGCTTAGAATGCTAAAAGGTTTAAAGGCCGGATTTTCCTTTTCAAGTGTACATATGTGTAGCCGCTTATCTCCAGAAAGTCCTTAGACCTATTTGCATTTGATCACGGATACGTTCAACCTTGACTCATGTATAGCATTTTGCTTACTTTTTGTAAAATAGAGTTCATAAATGTGATTTGTTATTATTGATAAGTTAAAAACTTGCTTTGTCAGCCTTTTAAGAATTATCCGTACCTATTTATACGGTGATAATCATCATCATCATTATCCTAACAGCAACAACAACGATACTAATAATAATAACAACAACGATAATAATAATAATAATTTTTTGACGTCTTAAGCTTTACAGACGACAATGAAAATGCAAAGACACAAATGACCTATAGGAAACTAAATGAACAGCTAGAAACAACGTATATATGCAGGTGTGTATAAATATATGTATATAAAGAGAATGAACTATTCAGTGGTTGTGTATAGAGAAAACTCTTTCTACGTAATAATAATTTTAACCCCAAGAAACCCTATAACTTTTCTTATCCGAAGGCGACAAAAAAGATGCTCCCCCGTTTCTATATTGTTTTTGGAGAAAGTTGTATAAAAAGTAGCAATCAGAAAAGAAAGTAATAGAAACACAGAACAGAGAACAAAATATTATTTGAATAATATGAGTAATATAATTATGTTCGAAGAAGGTTGAACATTTCCAACTTATGCACAAGAGACTTGCACACAATGGAGTACTCACAGAATTAACTATCAGTTTCATGCTAGCAGATACACAATTTTCACAAGAATCGATATGGAAACAAGAACGTTAGAGAGAATAAATCCTAAACATTGCTTGACTATTTTATGTTGAAATTAGATTACGATGATGCATGCAAACTAGTATGTTCAGAATATAGAAGTTTGGAAGATATGAGGATAGATCAATCTATCAAAATATTCTTATCGGTAAATGTACAATGCATACATTGTAAAGTAATCGCCGTCGTAACTGAATAAAGTAAGAGAAAGCTGGAAGATTGAAGTAACTATTCTCAATCTCTCAGATGTAACAAGCGCAAGCAGATTCATGTACGAATTATAATTCTGAAACCTGTTTGATTATATTAGTGCCATTCTATGCAAATTTCGTTTATATAATCATGTATCCCAAAAACATCCGAGCGGGAAGCGACGGCGACGGACATGACTCGGACCACCAAGAGTACAAACTTCGAATTATGAACTTAATACCGAAATGAGAGCAGTGATAATGGCTATGGGCATCACTCAGACTACCTAGAGTACAAACTCTTGAGTTGTGAATGTTCTACTAGAGACAAGCGGGTGATAATATCTTCGAAATGCAATCCAATATTTACAAAATACATACTACTTAATGGACGTGAGCTGTTTAATACCAGAAAAGTTCATTTACATTTTGCTTAATACAAAATAAAAGAGCAAAAAAGCCCATCCCAGTGGATACGTAAAATATAAAATTATTACTTATAATTATATAGTGATTACATTTATGTAGTAAAACTGATCAGCATCTTGCATGCATCTGGCCCGCTTCCATTGATAAGATCTTCAAGCATCTGTAAAAAAAATATATATGTATTTAACAGCTATATACATACACACACGACATATAATATATATAGGAATCATGAAGTCCGTTTTTTTTAATACAAATTTATAATTGACTTAATATGAAACGTAGACAAGGAGAAGAAATATGAACAGGTGTATACATTCGAAGGATTTAACTGAAATAAAATCACACGCTTTACTCCGACGCTCTGAATTACATGGTCGCCACTTGTGTACCTGTCGATAATCATTTGATATTCTGTTGAAAGTATAATAACCTTTTGTATTTCGTTTTTATTTCGTCAACGAAATAAATAGCGCTAGATTATTTTCAAATTAATCTTTAATATTTTTCTCCAATAAAGAGTAATGAATATAAATTTGAAAGGTAGTTATATTCAGTATTCAACCAGGTTTGTAAAGATTATGGACAGATACCGATACTTTTATATCTGATATAAAATGGACAGATACGGATCCTTTTATATCTGATATCTTTGAAATCTGTCATTAACACTTTAGGATAAACTGTTAGCAGGAGAAACAACGACAGAAAAAGAACGATTTACGTACTTGCTTTGCTTGGACTAATCACAAAACATCTAACTAATCTAAAAGGAAGAAAATTATTTAAAGGCATCAGCTGAATTTAGTAACCTTAATCCTGAAGAAGAGTTGGGGCGATCCGTACCCTCTGAAGGGCAACCTTTACGTACTTTTGAGAAGGCAGGGGGCTGCAAAAGGGCCTTAACAACGATTTTATAAAATAAACTTTTAATAATTGTCAGAAACTATATAAAGTACTCAATAAATATAATCCCCCATTCAATACACACCGAATCTGAAACCAACGACAGCCCCAGAAACCGTTGGAAATGAGTCTGTGCTGACGTAACCCCCACAGCCTCCCATGTGCATCTCGAAGTAGTAGAAGTACTTTTGGGGCAGGTAGCGGGATGAAGGGGTATTCGTTGCCTTTTTGATCCAAGTGTCCACCACGTTTGACATGCAGCATCGCTTATAGTAATCATTAGGAGGAAGATTGGATGGGTTTGCAAAGAAGGCCAGGTAGGAGTTTGGATTGGCGTCACAGTTGGTGAAAGTGAGGTCCTCTCCTGCGGCTTGGTAGCCTTGTGTTGTCTTGCTTCTAGCGTAAGATTCGGGCAGAAATCCAAGATAGATGTATGGTTTCATTGCTGCATTTAACGGAACACTAAACCCAACAGCTTGGCTTAGCTGGAAGGTTATTGGATACCTGTGCTTGAACGCTGAGTGAGGCGCTATCTCGACATCTTTTTGCATGCCATCTGTTTGAATGTGACGCACAACAACGTGGCTTTTGTCCGTGTATAATTGGGATAGGTCTTGAAGAACGCCCAGACCTTCTTTCGATACAAACGTGTAGCCGTGCCCATCGTAAAAGTCACAGAACACGTCAAATTTCTTCCCGGTTGGTGTACATAACTGGTATTCTCCTGATACCGGAGTAATAGACCTCTGGTAAATATGTTTGCATGATCCTGCAAAAGTCGAATCGATGAAATCAAGCATATAATTGTACGTACAAACTTTACACATTTACACGGTTTAAATGGCTGGCTGAAAACAGTATTTATAACATCTTTTATACAATCATGAAAGTCTAGTTGCTTACAGAAATATAAATTTATTGTTGGAACAAACTAAACATAAACTAAAATAAGGTGAATAAAAAGAATGGTTAACTTAACAATCTAACTACACATCACACAAGCAAGAGAGAAAGAGATTTCCTATCATTTTCTTTTTGCGAATCTACTGGAAACTTTGGTAATTTAAGTTGAAAATTGGACTTTGAACGTCGATATTTGGACCCAAAGCTAATAATGAAGATTTTGGAACGCCGACTAAACTATCTGCGTGTTATTTGGTGTGATACTTTTATTTCTTGTGACAAGTTGAAATCTTTGTGCTATTTGATCACAAGGTATGCACATGAAGGATTGAAACTATACACATATAAGAAACATGTTTGTGAGTTCTGGGTTGAAAAAAGGATTTGAAACCCATAATTATCAGAACATATATTATCAGCATGTAAAGACAGATAGATCTACACGTCGTGAATAATAGTTGTAAATACATACTAGATTAATCAACAATTTTATTTACACGAAAGAGATGCATAATACAACTTTTCAAACGTTCGTAAGAAAACTTTATATGAACAAGATGTGGAGTTTTATAAACCATTGGTTCAATCCAATTCTCTCAGTACAGGTCGTTACCTGCTGCAGTTTTGAAACACTTTAAGGGGAAAAAAAATCACATCTCAGTTGTTTTGCCTTTAAAAGTTGGGAAAATTACTTCCCCACTTCAAAAAGCTTACGCTTCAAAAGAGTGGTGAATAAATAAGTTTTATAACTTCTGAATGTCTACATGTTTCAAATATGAAAAAAAAAAATTAAAAAAAATAAATAAAAAATTAGAGGACTTTTTTGGGGGAGAGGACTTGTGATGCCCCCCCCCCTTACCCACTGTACATAGCCATACCTTTGTTGAGAGAGAAAGAATGAAAGACAGACACAAAGAAAAAGCTGTGTTTTTAACCTACGTGCAAAGCGACAGCCGTAAGCTGTTTCCAGCATAGAGGAGACCATAAGCAGCATGAACAATGCGGAGAAATCCATGGTCGTCATATTGTATCAGAGTTCTCTTTTCATTTGGGCATGTCAACTGCTTCTGCTTTTCGCTCCAGGAATTTGACTTTTATATTTGCAACAACAGCCGGGCTACTCTAGTAGGCGTGGTGTTTATATCCTGTATCACGAGTGGTTTCATCAATCGGCAGTCGTCATTGACCAATCCGAGTCATGTTAAGACGGTTTAGTTTGAAAATTGAAGATATTGAATGATTGACAAAGTTATATTTCTCCACAGTAAGTACGGAATAAGGGATACTTTTAGGGTATGATTTATGATTAAAAAAAATAAATAAATAAACAAAATCGACGTAAAAAGGGGGTCTATTTGTTTAGGATTCTTTACGTTTTCAAACATGAAACAATGTACATATATTAATAAATGCAAATACCTTAATATGATTTGACTGAGATGAAAATGTGGTCAGGAAGGAAAGATAATATAGCCTCCTTTTAGAAAATTGTATACAATTTCAATCAACAAACACGAGGATAAGTCATATTCTTGGTCATGAGAACTTCTACTCCAACCTATGTAGAGAAAGTAAATCCATGATTGAGAAATATTGCAAAACGTCTGCTCCAGCCTGTATAGAGAAAGAAATCTATGATTGACAAATAAGGCATAAAATGTGGAAACTGATGAGAGATCATGTAAAATTCTACTTTATATGTAGAAGCGGCCATTTAGAAAAGTGAAAAATGACTTCATCTTCATTCTGACCATTAACTATCTAGCAAAAATATTAACGGACCCAATAGTTAAGTTGGGTATGTGGTCATATTTAGCAGGTTAATTTGTATTATCTTCTACTGTAATTTGGTACGAATCGATGCAGAGTCTGTAAAGTAGCGGTGTATAACAGAATCATTTCAATATGTTTGACCCTTAATATTGTATTTAGAGGCCAGTGATGAAAGAAAGACAATTAAGTGTGTAGATGTGCAAAAAGAGTGGAAACTTAAATGGTTTAGAAGGCGAAGCATGAGTTGAAAAATAATTCCATAAATATCGATGAAAGCATATGACGTTCATAAAGGAAGAAGGGGCAAGCTAATAGTTCAACCAAATATGGAAAGTGCAGATATGTAGACAAGGAAAGCAAAAGGAACCTTGGATAATAAAGTTGCCAAAGAAACATAGCTATGCTACGGTAAAAATTGAAATCTATTAAACCTTGTTCAAGTCTTCCGTATGATAAAAAGAGCATATTTGCAAGTGGTCGTAAGTAAATAATATGATTTGGTCATATATGTAAAATATATGGTGCTATCTTTCCTGTGTATACAGAATTTGGAAAAGCTTGTTACATTGCATCATTTGTTTTGAACTATGTCAAACGTAAAGTTTGGAAAAGTTTTGTTAGGAGATCGTGCGCCTAGATTAATTATTAACCCTAATATAAATTTCAACCAAAATAATTTTTCAAGCACATTAATGTTTATTTAATGCTGAATCTATAATACTAAAAACTGAAACAAAAATATGACAGCGACGCATTGTAAGTAGAAACTAATTGCCAAAGCACAACATGAGAAGTTTGCCCAAAAGTAACATGTTGACTCCTGACCAACTAGCATGCGTGATAAGGCCCCAGTACTTCCGCTATATACAGCACATCTAATTAAATTTAAATATAATTTAAAAACAACTATGTACAATCTTCAGAGGTTTTACTGCGAACATGAAATAGTTTTTTTTACCTGCGGTCGCATAATGCACCGGCAGATCAGTGTCCACGCTATTTGTCTGGACACACAAGCAGAATGAACAGCAGCATGCCCGGATGCAGACCAAGGATTTGAGCAGAGGCACACGTCGACTTCATGTTAAGTGTCTAATTGATGTGTTCATAAGATTTCATTTAAATTCTTATCAAATTATATATATATATATATTGTCATGTATAATGTTTACATATTTGATTGTAGGATGTAAACAAGTTGTTTACTTAGAATTCGAGGTCAGTGTTGCATTTGTTTACAATTAGTTTTTTTTCCCACTAGAATTACTGATTTTTGTCATGTAAGCGTATGATTTTCTAGAAAATTCTGTCAGGTGTTTATATATAGGGAGTTTGGTAAGCAATATATTATTATTGTTCTAATGGTCATTATATGAAGAATCATTTTAATAAGAAGATGTTTATGGTTGCGTTGTGAAAATCAGAGCAAATTCAGAGAGAGGAATTATTTATTTAAAATATTCATTGGAATAACTGAAGTGCTCATTCTCATTTTGGATTGATACATGACTTTGGGATTTTTGTGAATTCATTCAAAGATATTCTGGATTACATGATTCAGGCATATCACGACATTTAAGACTACTGACACATCAGGACATTCAAGACTACTGGCAAATCAGGACATTCAAGGCTACTGGAATTCGTTCGGAACATTCTATACTTTGGACATGTGATTAGGACTCTTAGGACTATTGGATTATTTGGATTTTAATTTACAATATTGTAAGTGTCTTTTGAATTTTCACTTTAATTGTCTAGAAATAAATTGTTTGTTGCTCTTACTTAAATTGTTAGTTTCACTTTCTTTCTGTTACATATTTTTAAGACTTAGAGTCGTAACTATATATATATATATATATATATATATATATATATATATATATATCATCATCATCATCATCATTCAAATTTTAAAAAAAATCTATGTAAAAATATAAAGAAGCCCATAAAACAGCTGTATGAAAACGGAAATATTTCCTTTTGTCATTTTGTCATAAGCGGTTGGCATATTTCTATATTCTTATTCCATACTTCTAATCTGTACATTCCAAATACTATATAACAATTGTCAGTTTCATTCCTGTCAAGACTTACATCTGTGGTTAAAAATGATTAACCTTGAATTAAAGAAATCATCTGTTTGTTTGTCGATAAGTGTCTGGCAGACTCATGCATATGGGTTTGGCAAATTGTTATAATCTGTCTAATGAAATCTTTTTAATTTTATGGGTGCGGAAGAGGGTTGATTAACATGTGATATGGTGTTTATTTACCAACTTACAGCAGAAAGAAAACTGGCCAAAGCGATGTAAGAGAATTCTCGATCAGAAAATATACTTTAAGAAAATAAGAGGGCACCAGAGATTCAAAATGTACTTGTAGCTGGTCCGGGAATCCATCTTGCTCCATGGCAGGGGTACGTGCCCGAGTGCCCCTGTATTGAACCGGCTCTTGAACAGGATTCTGGTTTGCAGATGTAAGATTGAATTTTGACCTCGTTGAAAACCTGGCGAAATCAAAATTCAACTTTGAAAACTGGACACAACAGTTGTTGAATATCAGTCACAATTTTAGTGTGTCTTCCTCTTTCAATCATTAAATCGTGTTTAAAACATCAAAAAGATGCAAGTGTTTTTCTGAAAATAAAAGGTAGATCTAATGTTAACTATTGATCAATTTCCAATCACGACTTGTACTGACCATAATATGTGCTAATGATCACCTCTTGAAAGAGATCACCTGTTTTAAAAGACCATAAAATTCCATTCCAAACCGTTGATTTTTTTTACCTATATTAAGAGACACATGTCTTGAGAGACCACATTTAATGGGTCCCTTAGGTGGTCCCTTAAAACAGGTTTCAATGTATTTATTTATTTCTTTCATTTATTTATCAATTATTATTATTATTATTATTAATATTATTATTATGTTGTGTTTGTTGTTGTCAATTGTGGGTACACGTCATTTTTTTTATTTCCCCCAAATATATATTGAACATCCATTATCATCATCATCCTTATTAAATATAATTAAAATATATCATTAATGTTATTTTTGCAAGCATTGCCGATTCACATCGTTTACACACAAAGATTTACTCTCAGATACATTTATATGCACATATAAGAGCTATAAGCAACACCCGCTGATAATTACGGATGTATAACGTAGACTGTCGTGAGCTGTTGCTGGAAATTTTGAAACGACGAAAATTGTCTATTTGCGTTCTGAATGCAGTGGTACAATTTTTTCATTCTCATTCTTTTTTCAGCGGATATATTTTAGTGATAATAAATTCTTTTAAGAGACACGTGACATTTAGCCAATGTGGTTCTAATCACATTACGTGTTTTCAGTTACCGGTGTTTAGGTTTTTAACGGTGACAGGGTTTCAAAGAATTTCAGAAATCATTTGATAGAGTATCGCATTTAAAAACCTAACATTAGTCACAAGAAAAAAACATAGTATGTATGTATGTCATAGCGTTTTACGGCACGTCAGCACAAAATAGTCTATATGGTGCCAACTAAAGTTACAGTTCGAAAAATGTTAAAATCGATTGCACAAAGAGTAAGGAAGATAAACCCTTCCAAATGAATGTAAACATGAAGTACAAAAAGATAAACTATAAAACGTAACGATGTTAAAATTCTGTAAAATGTATATAAAATAAAAGATAAAGATAACACATGTAAAATCCTTAAAAACAAATGTAGAAAAATGGACATTTGTATCCTAGACGAGTAAAATTGTATCAAACTCTTTTCGCCTGATTTGCACGAAATGAACGGATGCTTTTGGACATTCCATAAGATCTTATCGTATTTAACGAATTGTAGCTGGTAGAAAATACGTGAAAGATTCTTCTGGAAGAGATCATTTGAGAACGCGCGACAATACCTCTCGGAATGTGACAAATGCCAGAGGAAAGAACCACTGCAAAAAAATCAAGAAACCACTAGATCCTGTATCTGTGCGATAGTCATATTAAAAGAAACTTTGGGTAATATAAAACCACACAGTTTGTAACTGTTCTTCTGCCCGTCAAATCTCTACTTCTTTATAGCAGCTTAAGGTTATAAAAAATAAAAATAACCGCTCGTTTTTAAACGTTGTAAAAGAACCGGCTCATTTTTTAACTCTTTTTTAACGTTGAAAAATGAACCGGGTTTGTATTTTCAGTGTTGAAAATGGAGCACGATAACAATTGTTTTCATTTTCTGGTGAAATGTTTTTATTCGGGTATTTAACGGAGTAGTCGATATATATTTTTCCTAAAATGCAATTTATAAATCGCAACAAACTCAGTAAATGTTTCGTCAACGTGTCCGTGAATTGACGATATTCAGCATGAATTGCATTTGACTGCATTAGGCCCTTGTAATTATACAATAAATTAACGAGGAAACATACTGCATTATTGACAACAGAACTGTAAATAGAATGTTTGATCATGGTGTAACAAAAAATTGTTTTTCTCCCTATGGTTTTCCCCTAAGTCGTATTATATTTAATGGCGTTTTTCTCCTTGGTAGACAGTTTTAAACCCCTTCGAGCCGAAGACTGTTGTGAGCTATAGTGATCACTTTTGTCTGTCGTCTGTCCGTCCGTTCGTCAATGATATTTTTTCCAATGATATATCCTTTGAAAGCGCTTGCAGAATTTTCACATCAATGTTTCGCAAGTTTGTTTTGAAGATCTTGACCCGACATCCAATTTCATTTAGAATTGGTGTATATAACTGTCTCATGATGACAAGTAAAATTTGGTATAATGGTATTACCCTGGATCAAAAATGGCCCTGTCCTGGGGGCACATGTTTCCCAAAGTGTTACATAAGGAATACTTTAAAAAAAATCTTTTCTAAAATTAAGAAGACCAGAGATTTGATATTTACATGTAGTTCATGAAGCGCCTCGGGTCATATTTAGCCACCCAATCCCCCAGGGGACACATGATTAAATCAAATAAAGATAATGTTGAAAAAACATTTTCACTGAAATTATGCTTCCAGAGCTTTGATATTTAACATGTGGCTTTTTATCATCATGTTTTCCCAAGTTTGTTCAAACGATGTCTATACTATCAGAAAAGGCCCCACCCCAGGGGTAATTTGTATCCTGTAGCTTTCTATAAGGTAAAATTTTAAAAAATCTTTTACTTTGAAAGTTTGAAGCCCAGAGCTTCTAAATTTTGTATGTGGCTTCCTATCATCATGCTTAAACAAGAATTTTTCACTGGCGGCCGTAAGCTCCTAGCTGCACTCTGCCTTTCCCTTCCTCCCCACCTTATTTACTGATTAATAATGAGATAAGAAAGCATGTGAGCAACATTCGGGCCATATGTTTGACATTGGAAGCCACATGTACATATGGTGATATTAAACGTATAAATCATGTTTCTTCAATACAAGAAAATTGATGTACATTGTTCTTTTACACCGTTTACACATTTACTAGTATTCAATTAACTATATTTTAAGTTCAAAATGTTTTTGACTCTTCCCTATTTTTAATTTTGTCATGTTTTATTTGTGCCCTCAATTGATTTATATTTGTGTATGCAACTTGACATTTAGGGTGTGTTATGTATGATGTTTATATAATATTATAAATATTTTAGGAAATTATAAATGTTTCTTCACTTTAATATTTGCTTAAATCTTAATGTTATCAGGAAAAACATGTTTAACTAGTGTCCTTGAATTAGGTTGTTTTGATCAATATGTTTTCTCAATTTGAAGGTCAAGGTTGAATTTTGTTTACAAGTAAAATTCCATTAAGATGACACATGTTCTAGAACATTCTGTCATGTGACCAATCTTTATATATGCCATGTTTGGTGGACATTTATTCAGTTTTGACATTACCATCAGTCTTGTAAAGAGCTATTACAGTTGTGAAAATTCATTCCAAATTCTATGAGAGGAATTATTTTAAATATTCATTGGATTATAACAGTGCTCATAAACTTTTGGATTTTGGATTTTTAATTGATGATTTTGGAATTTATGTGAACTTATTCAGAGATTTTGGAATACTTCATTTTGACATCAGCACATCAAGATTTCTAGTACATAAGGACTTTGGAGACCATTAGCACATCATAACATTCAAGGACACAGCCGTGAATTCGGAACATTCTATATTTAGGACTTGTGATTAGAACAATCATTCTTATTGGATTATTAGGATTTCAAAACACATTGCTGTAAGTGACTTTTTGATTTTTCATTTTAATTATCTAGTAATAAATTGCTTGTTGATTTTTACTTGATTTGTTGGTTTCACTTTCTTTCTGTTACATTTTTCTTAGACCATAGAGTCGTAACAGAAATTGGGGGCTCGTCCGGGATTGAATTTCTTTAAAGCATATTAGAGATATTAAATTTATCTTTGAAATTCATATTGATTTTGTCTCGGAGAATATTTTTTTGTTGTCTTTGGCAAAGATTTTTTAATAGAGAATTTTTTTTTGTGTGAAACAAACAGGCATTTACAATGGCATCTAATGTTCAGAATTTCATTTCAAAACCTACCCAGGAGGGGTTAGAGTGCATGAGAAAGGATGAGTTGCTCGAGCTTGCCAGAAAATACAGATGGAGAGAGAGAAAGAAGATAGGCGGATACAGATGGAGAGAGAGAAAGAAGAGAGGCAGATACAAATGCAGAAAGAAGAGAGGCAGATGGAGAGAGAAAAAGAAGAGAGGCAGTTGGAGAGAGAGAAAGAAGAGAGACAAATGCAGATACAGATGGAGAGAGAGAAAGAAGAGAGGCAGATACAAATGCAAAGAGAAGAAAGGGAAATGCAATTTAAGTTAAGAGAATTAGAACTGGCAAACAGAGCACACTCCACTCCTTTAAAAACAAGTTCAGGTTTTGATGTTACTAGATATATTAGGTTAGTACCCCATTTTCAGGAAAAAGAAGTAGATAAATACTTTCTTCATTTCGAGAAAATAGCTGAAAACTTGAAATGGCCCAGAGAGCATTGGACTTTGTTATTACAAAGTGTACTTATTGGCAAAGCTCGTGAAGTCTACACTTCACTGTCAGTACAACAAAGCACTGATTATGATGTGGTTAAGGAGTACATCTTGAAAACTTATGAGTTGGTACCAGAGGCATATCGACAAAGGTTTAGGAATTGTAGAAAAGAAACTGGACAAACTCATGTCGAATTTGCAAGGGATAAAGAACAACTATTTGATAGGTGGTGCTCAGCCAAGAAAGTTGATCAAGCTTATGATAACCTCAGACAGCTCATATTAATTGAAGAGTTCAAAAGGTGTATCCATAGTGATGTTAAAACCTATCTTGACGAGCAGAATGTGGAAACTTTGGAAAATGCTGCTCGTATGGCTGATGATTATTCCTTGACTCACAAAATTTCATTTGGCAATAAGTCGTCCTCTCAGCAGTTTTCTGGTAAAAAACCATTTCAATCTCATTCGAGTACTTCCAAAGTTCACAACAGCACAACTGTTAGGAATCAAACATCTGATAAGACTGATCAGAAATCCTTATCTCTTCCTACGTGCACTTATTGTAAAAAGAAAGGGCACGTTATTTCTGATTGCTTCAAGTTGAAAAATAAGCAACAGAGAAAAGACATAGCTTTTCCGAATGCTCTTATTTCAAAGAGGTCAAGGTCAAGGTCTTGTATTGAAAGCAATACATTTGTTGGGTCAAACAAACCCCAGTCTGATTCTATTTTGGAGGCTTATGAACCATTCATGTCAGAAGGTTCTATATCACTTATTGGTGATTCTGCCAAACCTATCCCAATTAAAATATTAAGGGACACTGGAGCTTCTCAGAGTCTTTTATTATCAGGTACTTTGCCTTTGTCTGAGGAGTCTTCTTCAAGTGAAAGTGTTCTTGTTCAGGGAGTAGAGTGCGGCTTTGTAAATGTTCCTCTTCATTGTGTAAATTTGGCATCAGACTTAGTTTCTGGACCTGTGACTGTTGGGGCAGTGACTTCTTTACCCATAGAGGGTGTTCATTTATTACTAGGCAATGACCTAGCTGGAGATAAGGTTGTGGTCAATCCACTTGTAACTGACAAGCCTTGTTTGGATCAGAAAGTTGATCCTGTCGAAACTGAAATCCCTGATTTGTACCCTGCTTGTGCCGTTACTAGAGCTATGGCAAAAAGAGCTCTTAAGAGTGATGTTGATCAGGATATTATTCCTTTAGCTGACACATGTATTGGTCAGTTTTTTGATGAGGTGACCTTTTCCTCAGGTATTGATCAATCAAACGGTATTGATCACAGTGATCCTCTTTTGGCAACTCATTCTCTTTGTTCTAATCAGGGTGACAAACGACAATCTCTTGTCGTTGAACAGGAGCAAGATCCCGAAATATCTTGTTTGTTTCAGAGGGCTATTAGTGAAACTGAAGCCACACAAGTTCCAGTGTGTTACTTTGTGAAAAATGGGGTCCTTATGAGGAAATGGAGACCACCTGATGTACCCGCTGGTGACGAGTGGTCAGTGAGCTATCAAATTGTTGTTCCTAAGTCATATCAACAGGAAATTCTTAATTTAGCCCATGAAACTCCTTTGGCTGGTCATTTAGGAGTCCGTAAGACTTATCACAAGATCTTGAATCATTTTTATTGGCCGAAACTCAAAAGTGATGTTTCTAAATACTGCAGATCTTGTCACACTTGTCAAATGGTAGGAAAACCCAATCAGAAGATACCTAAGGCTCATCTGCAACCTATTCCTGCATTTGATGAACCATTTAGTAGAATAATGGTAGACTGTGTTGATCCTTTACCTAAAACCAAGTCAGGCAACCAATACTTGTTGACCATCATGTGTACATCTACAAGATTTCCAGAAGCAATTCCTCTGAGAAATATAAAAACTAAAACTATTGTGCAAGCTTTGGTGAAGTTTTTTTTACACTTGTTGGCCTTCCCAAATCTGTCCAGTCAGATCAAGGGTCAAATTTTATGTCTGGAATTTTCCAACAAGTTATGCATGAATTAGGCATCCAACAGTTTAAATCTTCTGCCTATCACCCTGAAAGTCAAGGTGCTTTGGAAAGATTTCATCAAACTTTGAAGAATATGATTCGATCATATTACTTTGAAAGAGAAAAGGATTGGGATGAGGGTGTTCATTTGTTGTTGTTTGCTGTTAGGGAATCAGTTCAAGAGTCGTTGGGTTTTAGTCCCTTTGAACTAGTTTTTGGTCATACTGTCCGTGGACCATTGAAATTATTGAAAGAGAAACTTCTTTCAAATGAAGATTCAAAGATTAATCTTCTTGATTATGTCTCTGATTTCAAATACAAGTTGTCAAAGGCCTGTGAAGTAGCAAGAACTAATCTTCACACTACTCAGTCCAAAATGAAATTAAGGTATGACAGAAATACACAGGAAAGGAGTTTTAAACCTGGTGACAAAGTTCTGGCTCTCTTTCCCATACCTCAGAATCCTCTTCAGGTTAAATTTTATGGTCCTTATACCGTTGAAAAGAAAGTAAATGACTTAAATTATATCATTAACACTCCTGGGAGACGGAAACAAAAACAACTTTGTCATATAAATATGTTAAAGGAATATTTTGACAGAGATAGCTCAGCTAATTATTCTGTTAATTTAGTTGTACCTGTCCCACACAGTGAAGATATCAACGATGGAGTACAATCAGACTATAGTGACTCTGGTATAACCAATCTTCGGAATTCAGAAATATTGAACAATCTAGACCAGAAACTTTCACATCTACAACAACAGGAAAGAAATGAACTAAAACAGCTATTACATGACAATGAACACTTGTTTCCTGATGTTCCAACACAAACAAGTAAAATTTATCATGACGTTGACATTGTAGATTCTGCGCCTGTGAAACAGCATCCTTATAGGATGAATCCTCTCAAACAGAACTATCTGAAGAAAGAAATTCAGTATTTACTGGAGAATGATTTCATAGAACCAAGTAAAAGTAACTGGAGTTCACCATGTATTCTTGTTCCCAAGCCAGATAATACATTCCGTATGTGTACTGACTATAGAAAAGTCAACAGTGTCACAAAAACTGATTCATTTCCAATCCCAAGAATGGACGATTGCATTGATAAAATTGGAAATGCGGAATATGTCACCAAGTTTGACCTTTTAAAAGGATTCTGGCAAATTCCACTGACGGAAAGGGCAAAAGAAATTTCAGCATTTGTAACTCCAGATGGACTTTATCAAT
Organism: Margaritifera margaritifera; assembly: GCA_029931535.1. Taxonomy (NCBI): domain Eukaryota; kingdom Metazoa; phylum Mollusca; class Bivalvia; order Unionida; family Margaritiferidae; genus Margaritifera; species Margaritifera margaritifera. The sequence continues at coordinate 1,895,574 of JAQPZY010001628.1, forward strand.
ATAAAGTCATGCCGTTTGGAATGAAAAATTGTCTTGCAACGTTTCAACGTCTGATGAACATGATAACATTTGGTCTTGATAATTGTGACGCTTATATCGATGACGTCATTATCTACAACAACACCTGGGAAGATCATTTGGAAACCATTCGAAAATTCTTTGATCGACTCAGCGATGTGAATCTGACAATTAATTTGAGCAAAAGTGAGTTTTGCCATGCTTGTGTCACATTTTTAGGACATATTGTGGGACAAGGTCAAGTTAAACCTATAGAAGCTGAGGTCAAAGCTATCTCTGAATTTCAAGTTCCAATTTGTAAAAAGCAACTGATGCGATTTCTAGGTATGGCTGGATATTATCGGAAATTTTGTTCCAATTTTTCCAAAATTGCTGAACCTTTGACAAGTTTATTGAGTAAGAAAACCAAATTTCATTGGTCTGACAAGTGTCAGGAATCTTTTGACAGGTTAAAGGCCATGCTTAAGAATGCACCAGTTCTTTCTGCACCAAATTTCAGCCAATCATTTAAATTATCTGTTGATGCAAGTGATGTAGGGGTTGGTGGAGTATTGATTCAGGAAGACAAAAGTGGTGTGGATCACCCTGTGTGTTATTTTTCTAAAAAACTAAACAAGCACCAGAAAAATTATTCCACAATTGAGAAGGAATGTTTGGCTTTGATATTGGCTTTACAGCATTTTGAAGTGTATGTTACCTCAGCTCTTTCTCCAATTATTGTGTACAGTGATCACAATCCCCTTACTTTCATCAACAAAATGAAAGATAAAAATCGGAGATTGTTGAGATGGAGTTTGATATTGCAAGAATATAACATTGACATCAAACACATCAGGGGAAAAGACAATGTGATTGCAGATGCACTCTCACGTGCCTAGAAATGTAATATTGCTTGATGTAATTAAGTCCAGTATCATAAAACATGTTCTTATGTAATTTTGGTTATTGTAGTATTAGATGTATATTCAAAAGAAAGCTTTATTATATAAATCTTTCTTTTTCTTTATGAGGGGAGGTGTTATGTATGATGTTTATATAATATTATAAATATTTTAGGAAATTATAAATGTTTCTTCACTTTAATATTTGCTTAAATCTTAATGTTATCAGGAAAAACATGTTTAACTAGTGTCCTTGAATTAGGTTGTTTTGATCAATATGTTTTCTCAATTTGAAGGTCAAGGTTGAATTTTGTTTACAAGTAAAATTCCATTAAGATGACACATGTTCTAGAACATTCTGTCATGTGACCAATCTTTATATATGCCATGTTTGGTGGACATTTATTCAGTTTTGACATTACCATCAGTCTTGTAAAGAGCTATTACAGTTGTGAAAATTCATTCCAAATTCTATGAGAGGAATTATTTTAAATATTCATTGGATTATAACAGTGCTCATAAACTTTTGGATTTTGGATTTTTAATTGATGATTTTGGAATTTATGTGAACTTATTCAGAGATTTTGGAATACTTCATTTTGACATCAGCACATCAAGATTTCTAGTACATAAGGACTTTGGAGACCATTAGCACATCATAACATTCAAGGACACAGCCGTGAATTCGGAACATTCTATATTTAGGACTTGTGATTAGAACAATCATTCTTATTGGATTATTAGGATTTCAAAACACATTACTGTAAGTGACTTTTTGATTTTTCATTTTAATTATCTAGTAATAAATTGCTTGTTGATTTTTACTTGATTTGTTGGTTTCACTTTCTTTCTGTTACATTTTTCTTAGACCATAGAGTCGTAACAGGTGGTATTACAGATTCTTTCAATATTGTTTTTTTTTTCAATTTAAATAGGTCTTTCCTTGTGTGTTATAATTTATTTAAGAAATTATTTAGGTGTCCATTTTACAAATTGTTTCTGTAAACGCCAATCCGACCACTTTGGTCTGTCAATTCCTTAAGAGAATAAACCTAAGTATTAGAGTGCACCTGACTATCCTTAGGGATAGGGTCCATTTTTCTTTCTTACGTCGAATGAATGGATGTCGCTTCGATTGATTCAAATACACGCTCGACTATAACCCCAATTGGAGATCCTAGATGGAAGGAAAGACTACAACCTCCAGATGATAGTCAAGCTTTAGTGATTGCGAATTATCTTTGTGTATTATGGTGCACTGGAAGTTCGCATCACTTGTAATTTAATTCAATTTTAACTTAAACCCTGATTATCAAGTTGGTATCATACTTGCACCACGGAACGATTAGAATGAATAGTTTAACTCAGTTAATAGAAAACAAAAACTATGCCCTGGACGTCAAGGTCTTTCACTGGACCACAATAAAAACTTGAAAAGGTTTCCTTGCTATGATTACTATTCAATAATCATAGGATCACTATTCGATGATCAGGTAGTATAATCTTGTTCTCGTGGATATCTCCAGAAGAGGTTTAAATTATGAATGCGAGATTATGGTCGGTTTCATTAAAATTCTGAAGACCAGTACACAATAAAACCCAGACATTATCGCACAGTAGCATGTTTTCGAAGATCACCTACTTTCCGAATATGAACCTTTGTTAGCATGCACCTGAATCAAAGTTGTGAAATTTCAGCATAAAATATGCTTATAACAAATGCTGTAATTCATAATTATCTGCAATAGCACACTGTATGGAGAAAAATGCACGCTACTATGAGAGATGCCATACTGTATACACCCTAAACGGATGCATAACACCTTCCTAGGTTTTCATATTTCACGAGCTGTATGCAAGGGGTATGTACAGTGACAGCTGATATCGATACATTGGTATAATTCAGGTGGCACATAAACACCTTGGAGTTATATCATGCCGAGTTAAGTAGATGACTGTCTCTTTCTTTCTCATTTCAGCGTATAATATGCGTAAAACAATTGCTCTTATTCATAAGTATCTGAAATAGCACACTGTAAATATATATATATATGTATGTATGTATATATATATATATATATATATATATATATATATATATATATATATGACTAATGATATCTTCAACATAAAAGTAGTAGTTTAGTGCATGATTATTAACTTATACTACCAATTAATTTACACAAATGACAGACAAACTTACAATTATATATAAAAAAAAACATATTATATGGATATGGTGTTAGAACGTACGGCATTTATTTGCCGTATTTAACCATGTGTCTATGTCTAAAGCTGCAGATTTTAAAAGACTATAATAACTTTAGAAAAAAAAATCACGACTAATAATCAGTACTACAAAAAATTACTATATAATTTGAAAGAAGCTAAACGTCTCGTACCCTTTACAAATATTAGTCTGTTGTGGGAACAAATTCAACTGGATAAGAAAAATAAAGAGGAAAGACCGATGACATATTCTAAACTTAAAGGACCAGTTGATACAACAATCTACTTACACATTACACAAACTGACCCCCCAAAAAGATTTCCATAGAAAAGGGTTGATGTTACTCAGATGACCAGTACCAGGCAGTCATATTTCATTTACAAGCATATAAAAATGTAATAATGTTTACATATATATTTGTATAGTTATATATGTATTTCCATAAAAACTAAATCATATAAATATTAGTAATTTGAAAAGCAGGACTAGTTGAAGCTTGGCAAAAGTTATAACATGTGAAAGCTAACATTAACATTATTAGTTCTGCACAACTATTCAAAGTAGGTTAAAGTGTTATTCTGATATTTAATGGACTTCTTCAACTAATTCCTTCACTTGAGTACAATTAAAGTACAAACTTATAATAACTACTATAATCTGCTAGATGACTGTCCATAAAATTGAAAATGTGTGAAAAATGCAAGACAAACAAAAACTGTACAAACTTACATGACTTGAAATATAGGTACGAACTCGGACATGCTCATTTTGAAATTTTTAAAATTACATTAAAAATATATTCTTTGTTATCATCAGTTTTGTATGCAACTAGACTCTAATACAACCAGTTGTCCACGCGGAGAAAACTGGATTGAACAGTATAATATTACCAACCATATGCTTTATGTGGATGCATTGGTGCAGAAGCTACCGCCAGAACTAAAATCCAATGTACATCATGATAGGGCAACCTCAGGCGGCAGCCAATCACATCTGGTGCATGTTCTGCTAAATCTATGGAATATTGCCTGTGTGGCAATTCTTTAAAAGTGCTTGGTTCTGAACTATTGGAGAAAAATGCAAAAGTAACGCATTACATTCAACAACCAACAGGTTTAAAACATACATATGATAACAGAGCATCACTGTGAAAATTTTTAATATTACTAAACAGGTGACGGACACCGCGGCTACAGCATATCTATATATCAAAATAAACGAAGAACTTGATGATACAATAAAAATCGTAGAAGACAAAGATTCTTAAGTTTAGTCTAGACTCATGAATAATAGTAGTATATAAATTAAACGCGTACCATTATATCTGATCCCAACCTCACGTCGCTCGATATTAGGCATATAATAATGCAAGGATACACAAACCCAGGGTGGGAGTGAGTATTACATTATGAACTACACCTCACCTCTCTCTCTCTCTCTCTGTTGTTCAGTTTAACAGTCAGTTTTACAATCATAGGTCCAGACAGCGAGAGAAATATACATTTTGATCCACTGAGGAAAAACGGATAAGCTCACTGACCAGTCAACACACACACAAAGAGAGAGAGAGAGAGAGAGAGAGAGCTTCAGTCATTTACATATTTAAAAATGATCTGTTTTAGACTCTTGTTTAGGTTTTAAAAAAGAGAAAACAGAATAAAACATGAAATATTGTAATAAACCTATGGTGTGTGTTATTTGTATTTACGTCTCAGTTTATAGCTTTGTTAGATTTTGGTGATTATTTGTTGCTTAAGGAGAGTCGGTGTTGGGAAGATATTTCTCAAACCGGGCGATGACCCAATTACTAGGATCAGACGTCATAGTGTACAGTATTCACGAGACTTTATCGTAGCACGGATTAGTTTCGTAAAATGGACCCTGTCAAATTTCTTTATATAAGGAATTGTCACGTGCTTATAAAATTATGTGCCGCTAATGTGTACAACTGCGCTAAAGTTTGTAAACATTGTCGGTAAGAGAACCTGTGTGGCCGCGACTATCTGAACTTTGCCTGTTGATGTAAATCAGCACACTCTGGTCACTCAAGTTGCACGTTGTTAAGACTTTCATGGTATGAAATTTGACGGCCGACATAATGAAACTTGAGCGGAATGGTAAATACTCGCGTCAAAGGAAGCATGCCGATGCAGCCTTCTTAATTCATATGCTCAATTTGCACGGCGTTGGAAGGTCCCATATCACTTTCCATAGGTTTCTCACCGCCGGCACTTTCAATGTCCGGCGGTGGGTGAACCAAACTTAGTATTTTGAAATCGCTAAGGCTGAAACTATACACCCCCGGGTAACGCTGTAAGGGGCAATGAAACCCATGTACATTTTCGTTCATATATTATACAAAAGGTGTTTTAGTACATACAATTCAGTACATAGAATTTCGCGACGATGATGATGATGATGATTTGCAGAAGTAGTAGTATTACTAATAGTAGTACTAAACTTAATGGAGGCAAATATCTAATCTGCATGCAAAAAATACCAAATCACATTTGTTACAATTTCTTTATGAAAAGTCAAATCATAACACACATGCTTACAATTAGACAACAACAATCTTTGATATAGTGTTTTGTACTCCAATCATAATTTAGCTACATTTCAAACGTTCATATTTTGCGATGTATTTCTTCTCGAAACGCAGATGGCTCACATGTAATTAAAAGATAAAATGTACAAGCAGAACCGAGTGGCCAGAGTCTCTTGCCCATCGCAATTTGTTTGAGGAATATCTGCATAAATCTTATAAATTTAGTGGTGTTCACCATATTTGCAAAACCGTCTATTCGGTTATCGTTCTTTCCCGATCTGTCTAATTTGGCGAAAGTGTGTTACGAACAGTGGGTTATCCATTAATAAACACATACTAGATTTTCTTCTCTGTGTTAACAAGAAAATATATAATACATATTTGTCCATCCTTACATGCCTGATTTAAATCCTGTTAGATCTTCTTGATGTCATCTTCAAGAAGTAATACGGTAGCAAAGTGCGCGAGAAGGCAACGCAGCTGAAAATTGAGAATTTTACCGCGAGAAGGAAACGGAGCTGACAATTGAGAATTTTACCACGAGAAGGCAACGGAGCTGATAATTGAGAATTTTACCGCGTAAACGGGGACTAGGTTTTTCGACTGCCACACACGAGTTTTTGAGTCCAGTGGGACGTGTGTATTTCTGTGTATGGTATGATGTAAAATATTACCAACCAAACGGGGACATACTCAGATACGCTAATTTCAAGGTTTTTATTGCTAAGTAAAGTCGTGGGAATCCATCTGCTAGTATCACAAAACGGGGACGTCCCCGTTTCGAGCTGTGTCTCCAGTAAGTTGGTGTGTATTCTCACCGATGTCCCGTTTTGCACCTTTTACACACACACACACACACACCAGTCTGGTGATGCTGTGTCTGGGGCTGTGTGATAATCACGAGGCTGCCTCCGAGCTGACTCCAACACTTTAAAGACAATGCGGAGGTGGAACTAACTTCAGTGGATGCACATATTGTATTGTAAGATTAGACTGCCAAAGTTTATATATTATTACTGTGTAAAATGTTGAAATGTATCCAATAGATTGATGTTAGCTGAATACATAAAAAGTGATATGCAGCTATTATATGTATGATATATGATGTACAAAAGAGACCGTTTTGTGTAGTGTAGCCCACAAATATATCAGGTTAGTCATTATATATATATATATATATATATATATATATATATATATATATATATATATATATATATATATATATATATAGAGAGAGAGAGAGAGAGAGAGAGAGAGAGAGAAATCGGTGTAACATGTTTACATAGTACAAATAAAGGATCATCTTAACATAGTTTTGTGATTTAGAAATATATCTTTAAGGCATGCATCACATAAAGTGTAGTCATTACTTTGCCAGACTTAAATCCATATATGAATTGTACAGGCGTCAATTTTACTGTTGTTGTTGTTTTTGTTGTAAATGTTAATTGCAATTAAGCTACTTGGTCAAGTCTTATCACAAAACTCCAAACCCTTAAGGCATGGCCTTTTTGTTATCGCTATCACTTATACTTAAGGAAAACAATGTATACCGGAATCTACCAATTCGTTTTTCAAGGGTACAAAGCTACATGGGAAGACTATACGAACGAGACAAGAATAAAACACAAAAACATAATTACTTTACAGAAGCTACATGATTTTCGCCTTTTGATATTTAGGAAAACGATGGACGAAAATAAAGAAAGAGTATAAAGAACCGGTTTATACAGCTCTACTTGTTGCGATGCATCTTAAATGAGCGCTCGCAAGGCGGAAAAAAACTTGGTTAGAACAAAGGAAACCAATTAGTAACGTAAGCAAGTAGATCTGTAATGAAAGATGTGCGCCATCGCGATGGTTGTCAAAAACTGTCCAATTATAATGTATCCCGGATATAATATTTTGTTTTCACTGGTGATTATTTAAGAGTACAATGTTTTGTTCTAAAGCACTATTACAAAATTGTGTTGTAACTAATTAAGAAGTAGAAGACGTAGGGTTTGACGTCACATCAGCACAATACTGGCTATATGGTGCCGATTAAAAATAAAGTTATAAAAATGTAAACACAACGAAGTGAGCAAATTTGTAGGAAGATAAAGCCTTCAACCATCCACCCTCCCCCACCCCTCCAAACATTGAGTTCCAAACGATGAAGGTTAAAAAATAAAATTAAAAAAAAGTTATGTGCATTTTTGACATTTGAAGAAATATTTAATCCTGAAAAAGGAAAGTTAAGATCATGGGTTTGAGAGGGCGAAATGAATGGAAGTAAAATGTGATTTTGGTAGCTTTTGTAGGAAGTTTCTTGTTATCTATGCACGGGAATTAACCCGTTTGGATTTTTCTTGATTTACGCCGCTGGGCTTGAGTGTTTGCAGCTGGCGAATCTAATAGGTTTCCTATTTGCTGTGCTCCATTTTGAGTTACGGGCGATTCCAGGCAGAATTACGTCATTGAAGGTGCTGCCTGGGATAAGAAATGTTCTTTCCATTATTTTAATTTTTTTTTCGTTCTTTTTTTTTTTTTTTTTGTTTTACTTGACCAGTTTGATCTGTGGATATTCATTCTAATATTTAATTTCTTTGTTACCCACAACATATTGGATGCTGCATACCTTGCAAGTAATGAGGCAGATCGCTATTGGATGCCGTATACCTTGCATGTAATGAGGTTGATCATTATTGGGTGCTGCACACCTTGCATGTAATGAGGTTGATCACTATTGGATGCTACATAACTTTCATATAATGAGGTAGATCACATTTTCTGTGTTGCGTGTTACAGCCTTATTCTGAATGTTTAACTCTTTACCTGTGGCAATACTTGAAAATGTGTTTATTTCTTCATGTGTTAGCACGTCTTGGATCCTTTGTCTCCACAAGGTTTTGATTTCCCAACTGTTGTTTGATTTGAGAGCGGCTTTAACTTAGCCCTGACTTGAATGTCTCTCAAATTTTGATGTCTACGGAATGGTACAACTGGTTTGTGTGGAAAGATCATTTTAAGAGGCTCACACGATTCATTGGTTGGCCTGTGCTTTTAAATGATGTGACCAACACGAGGGCTATCTGGGTGGGGCATCAGGATATTTGTTGGACGCTTTCTTTACCCTTGTACTTTAGATAGTTTGCACGGTTTGTTTGTTTATATCTTTTGTATCGCTAATATATATATATATAATTTCCTTATTTTTTCTTTTCAGTTAGATAGTTCCTTAATGGAAGGATATGTTCACGAAATGCGAGAACCAATGACATCAATCGGAGACGATGAGCAAACATTTTCACTATGTATCGACACTTGTTTTGCAAAACATAAACAATAATTACCCTCATTCTTATCTCTCATGTCTCTGCTATCATCAGAGCATGGTCAGCTTTGCTATCTTCTGGCTGCACGGCACTTCTTCCTTCGCTTCTCCCTCTTTTTATTGCCCCACGCCTTGTCCTTCCTCGGCCTCCCCCCCCCCCCCCGCGAAAACGGCCTCATTTATTCAGTCCGGACAATAAAGTAAAGTTTCCTACGTTTGAGTTTAATATAGGGTGTGTATATTCTCTATTACGCATTCCAATTGCTAAATCTGGCCACTTTTCTGGTAATGAATTTTGATATGTAAAAGCATTTAATTAATTTTAAAAACTAGTGCTAATGGAGATCGTCATAAATTACCACCACGAGTGTGTTGACTTGGACTGGAAGTTTTGGATCTGGATCCCCTACTCCATTCCCAGATTTGAACACCTCCACCCCTTTCCTAGTCCCATACACACTGCATTTGAATAGCCCCTGTCAGTAAAGGATGACATCTCCACTCCTTTCCTTCTCACATGTACACTGCATTTGAATAACCTGTGTCAGTAAGGGCTGACATCTCCAACCCTTTCCTACTCCCATGCCCACTGCATTTGAATAGCCTGTGTCAATAATGGCTGACATCTACAACCCTTTCCTACTCCCAGACACCCTGATCCCTTTCCTACTCCCAGGCCCACTGCATTTGAATAGACTGTGTCAATAAGGGATGACACCTCCACCCCTTTCCTAGTCCCAGACACCCTGATCCCTTTCCTAGTCCCAGGCACACTGCCTTTGAATGGCCTGAGTCAGTAACGTACGATTCTAGATAAGCAAAACACTCAGTAATTTCATTTTAAATAATTAGTGTGGTCATCATAAGTGCCATATCTCGTTTTATCTCCTAGATTTGTTTCATCTCTTAGATTTGTTTCTTCAATGTTTAGTTGGTAAAAACAAGTTCTACTTTCGACCATGTTCAGTTTTTACCCCATTCAAGACACAGGAAAAGGAACACCTGTCTACGGTGTTTACTCCAATACAACCGTCTTCAAACTTTACACCATCGGAACATTTTAGCCTCACCTGACATGTCATTACTTAAGGCTAACTAAACTATCATTATTATAGCCATTTGTTTATAATAAATAAATAACACTTTTGCTATTCATTTTTATTATCGCAAGCTGAAAATGCTATATCTGAAACTTTTATATCAATTTTTTTTACAAAAAAACGTACTGAGCTTAAAGACTTTAATAGCTACGAGATATGCATCTAAGAAATCGATTACCATGGAATTTTTGCAATACTTCAAAAAGCAAGGTGTTTTAAATAAATGTATAATCCTAATATGAATTAAATATTACTACAGAATTAGATCTTAATCAATTAAAAATTTTCTTCTTCAAAGAAAAAGTCAAAAAAGAAAGAGAACAGAAGTAAAATAAGATCGTAATCACCGTTGTCGACATTGTCGCGCAGTTTGGGTAGCGTCGTTGTGTTCAAAGTAATAAATGTATGCATACACAATCTCGCATAAAATTATGAATTATTTCGGTCAACGGAATCATGCGAATAATCTTTTGTGGCTTTGCCAAACAATGCCGAAAATGGAGACCGTAGATTCATTATGTTACGTTGGAAGATTTCTAAGCGCTGGTATTTCATAATGAGAAGCTGTATGTAGCACATATTATCCAAGAATTACTTTTTAGAGTGTATTTAAACGCAAATTTACGTTAAATATTACGACACGGTTGTAGGAAATTTAACTCTCAGTTGTAATGAGCCAGTAAACCTATACTTTCTTCGAAAAGCATTGCATGGGAATGAAGATGACTAATTTAGAGATTATGAAAATTTTTCTGTTTCATTGCAAACATATTTTCAAAAACAGAACATGCATACCGGTATCTTTTCAAGATAACACTTGATGACGTCAGCATAATATTCACGTAACTGGTTGTCCCAAACCGATACATTATTTTTCTTTACATTGAGCACTGGAATAGTTTATGTTGCACAAAGAGAATTCTAAGCCCACACAACAGTGGCGGCGCGAGGGGGTCGGGTTGGGGTGGGGGAAATTGTCCCCGGGCGCTGGACGATCAGGGGCGCGGTCGGGAGCTTTTTTTTTTTGCAGCTGTAACCGGGACATAGATGGAGGCGTTGGAGGTTGGCAACTGACGTAAAAGTGTTCTCTGTGGGAAAGTAGGGGCGCCACTAAAGAACATTGCCCCCGCGCGCCTCGAACCCTCGCGCCGCCACTGCCACACAATTTAAAGGTAAAATGAAAGATATACAAAGTCTGTCAAGTGATCTTAAGGACGTTTGGTGCGATAAGCTAAGCATATCAAATGACACGTTCTATCCTTGAACGATAATGTTGACTGGACTTGTGACATGCGATTCAACATCTTATGTTGTAGGCTTACTGACACTAACGAATAAAACAAAAATAAAAAAAGTACAGCGTTAATATACGAATATTTTCATATTTAATTGAACATACATTTTCTAAATTTGATTTTTTTAAAAAATCAGACACCGAAATGTACTATAATTCCATTATGAAAATTTAATAATATATAGATTTTGTGTTAATCACTTGTGTAGAAAAATTAATTTACCGCTTTTAAAAAATTTGTATGTTATTATATACACATATTTGTTTGAATAAATATCCATCTTAGAAATCGTAGTTTGCAAATATTTTGTTAATACAAAAATATAGAAAGAATCTGAGGAATGTTGACTCGAATAAAACCGTGTACATCCCAACCATGATATCGCAATGCGACATCGCATGAAAAGAAACGGAGTTAATTTCAATTCGTTTCGGAGTACCTAGACAGAGCCAGCATAATGCGGCCCTGTGGTAATTTAATTTCAGTCTATAGCTTGATTATCTATTTAGCCATAACATTGAAAATTGGTAGAACATTTCAGAATGATAACAAGTCTGAAGGCCGGATTTCTCCTTTTAAGAGAACGCACGTGACACGTATCTCGAGGAAGTACTCAGGGTTATTAGCATTGATCACATGGATACATCCATCCTTGATTCATTTATAAAATTTGTGATGGAATATATAGTTTATATGTATGGCTTGACTTTATTGAAAGATAAACAACTTGTTTGACAGCTTTTTAAAATATTAATCATACTAATATTTATGGCGATAATGACAATACTACTACTACTATTTGTTATATCTTAAGCTTTACAGATCATTGACAGTTTTAAAATCTTCATACAAAGCATGCATAAAGAAACAGAAGACAATCAACATGCAGGCATACAAATAACCTATAGGAAACTAAATTAACAATTGTATATATATATATATATATATATATATATATATATATATATGTGTGTGTGTGTGTGTGTGTGTGTGTATGTGTATGTGTGCAGATACACAGGTGTGTTTTAAAGATATAAAGGGTATGACCTATTCATTGGTTAATGTATAGAGAAAGCTCTTAATAGGAATCAACAATTTTAATTAAAAACAGATTTTTCTTATCCCGAAGCGACTAATATTTTTTTCGCTGCTCACCTATTCTATATATTATATTTGGGAAAGTTGTATAAATAAAACAAATATGCAATAAATAGGACCGTAATAGGAGTGCAGAACAGAGAACGAAAATATTATTTTAATAATTTGAGTCAAATAGCTTATGAAAATTGTCCTCTTTCATTGCAAACACATTTTCAAAAACAAAACGTGCATACTGGTATCGTTTCATGATAACACTTGATGAAGTTAAACTAATTTTCACGTTCTAATTCATCCTAACCTGATACATTTTCTTGTTACATGAACACCGAAAATGGTTGTTACACTGTAATCTCAGTTTTCCATCAACAAGCACCAAAGACAAAACTGGAAGAGTTTATGTTGTACCAAGAAGATTATGAGCCCACATAATTTTAAGGTATAATATGTACTCAATCGATATAATTCATTTTATTTATTACACTTAGAAAATTTGAACTCAATTGGCCTGATATTTGAGTAGAAATCAGGATGTAATTTCCCGATGTTTCCGACACACGAGAGTCTCCAGTTTCTTGTAAGGGGCGCTGTGAGGACTATTTAACTCGACTTGATCACGCCGTGTGTGTGTATGTATATGTGTGTGTGTGTGTGTGTGTGTGTGAGAGAGAGAGAGAGAGAGAGAGAGAACATATGTGTATACTAATGTTGCAAGTGCGAGTGAACTGCATTTTCCGTTGTATATTATCGGATAATTGGTTTGATAAAAAGACAAACATGATGTGAGGGTCCTCGCGACCCTCATTTGGGTCGCGACCTGGAGTTTGGGAACTACTGAAATATAGTGTACTAAAATTTAGTAAATACAAAAATATAGACTCAATCTGAGGAACATAGACTCAGATAAAAGTGTATACATCCCGACTATTATATCGCTAGCGAAATGTGTCAGTGCAACGTCACATGAAGAGGAAAGTAGTTCATTTAGATCGTTTCAGGACACTGATAGAGGCAACATGACGCGGGCCTGTGATAATTAAATTTCGGCCAATATCTTGATTATCTGATTTCTCATAACTTTTATACTGGCTCAATAGCTTAGAATGCTAAAAGGTTTAAAGGCCGGATTTTCCTTTTCAAGTGTACATATGTGTAGCCGCTTATCTCCAGAAAGTCCTTAGACCTATTTGCATTTGATCACGGATACGTTCAACCTTGACTCATGTATAGCATTTTGCTTACTTTTTGTAAAATAGAGTTCATATATGTGGTTTGTTATTATTGATAGATTAAAAACTTGTTTGTCAGCCTTATAAGAATTATCTGTACCTATTTATACGGTGATAATCATCATCATCATTATCCTAACAGCAGAAACAACAACAACAACGATAATAATAATAATAACATCAATAATAATAATAATAATAATAATAATAATAATAATAATAATAATCTTTTAACGTCTTAAGCTTTACAGATCATTGACAAATTGAAAATCTTCATACAAGCATTCATTAAAACACAGACGACAAGAACGTATATATGCAGGTGTGTCTAAATATATATAAAGAGAATGAACTATTCAGTGGTTGTATATAGAGAAAACTCTTTCTAGGTAATAATAATTTTAACCCCAAGAAACCCTATAACTTTTCTTATCATAAGGCGACAAAAAAGATGCCCCCCCCCCCGTTTCTATACTGTTTTTGGGAAAGTTGTATAAAAAGTAGCAATTAGAAAAGAAAGTAATAGAAACAAAGTCAGATGTTACTATTTAGATGTTTGTCCTGCATTCAGCTTGAAAACACGTTAACTTGAGTAATTACACAAGGATTTTGACCAAACTTGGTATGTGAGCACATGTCAGCTATGTCTTAGATAAGTTTCATAATCAGCATTCTGTGACCTTAGATTCAAGGGTCAGTGATCATGAGTTGGGTTTTGTAATCTGTAATGGCATGTGAATGTCATATTTGGAACAAATTGGAGTGGATTATGATAAAACTTGATTTCTTAGTACATCTCAGAAATGTTTTGAGTGACTTTGAGAACCATCTCTCCATGCCTTTAGGGTCAAGGTCAGAGGTATTTTTTTTAATAGATTCGTGGACTTGAATGTGTTTTAGGATGCAGTTTCTTGTACAAATACAAATGCAAATGGCACTTGATCAGACTTTAAATACAGTTGCACCTGAAGAAGAGATTAATAGGGTTTGATAGTTTGGACTTGGCAACAGTAGTTTCAAGGCCAAAGGTTATGCAATAATTATGAATGGTAAATTGTTAATGATTTCATCTAAAGAATATCTTCAGTGAGTGTAATAAAGGTTTTTGTGACCTTGTGTTCAGGATCATTTCGTAACTTGATTCTGTGAACTGTAAAGGTTTTGTGAATATGTGAATACAATAATGCAAACAAACATTGTCAATTGATTTTAAACAGACAAAGCATATGGGTATTTCTTGACAGTATCTGAGATGAGGTCAGTTATATGCTAGCCTTCACCTCAGGTTCAAAGTCTAAGGTCATGGTCTTGATATATGTACTGTACTTTGAAACATGTCACGTCAAAGATATTATAATGGATTTTGAGCAAGCTTGATGTATTTGAATTTATAAAGAATAATTTAGATAATTTCATTACTGACCAATTAAAAAGAACAAAAGGAAGAAACAGACTTCTTTTGGATTCATACACATTCTTATAGGCCAGTAGATCATTGGTCATTTGAGGGATTATTATGATTATGATTATGATTATTATTATTATTATTATTCAGGAACAAGCACAGACAATTTGTCAAAGTATCAGAAGAATATTCGATGCAATCACCATGAAGACTGGTTGAAGTAAGGAAGACAATCTAAACTAAGGATATGATCTAGTCGTATTTCTAGCGGTATCCAGCCCAAAGATCAGTCTTTAATACCAGTGTTGATCTTGACATCAGAACTTCTATTCTGATGATAAGCTGAAAGCTCAGGATCAAAATGCTTCAGATTAGTTTACAAAATAATATTGGACATGATTGCTGAGGGACTTTTAAGAAAAAAACATAGAGTAATAATAATATTCTATGACTGATATCATTGTAAAATTGCATAATCATTCTGATACTGTGGATATTGCATAGTCATTAAAAACAATAGAAAAGAAATTTATATCATTGCAAAGTTGCATAATCATTCTGATACTGTGGACATTGCATAGTCATTAAAAAACAATAGAAAAGAAAATTATCAAGCAACAAAGATAAAACCATGTTTTCAAATGATGTATACTCCATCAAATATGTTAAAGACCATGCTTGAATATGGGTTTTTCTGAACTTAAAGCCACGATTATTTTTCTCCAAAATCAGCAAATGTAATAAAGCATGTGATCTTTTTTTAATAGAAATGTTAAAATGATTTGCCACATAGTATTTGGGATACCCTTTGATCAGTAACAGTGTATTCCAGGTCTTATAAAATGCTGAAAATCTTCATTGCCTGTCCATTAGTGATGGACATTGTGCAAAAGTATGTCAAAGAGCAGGAAGAAGTTAGTCCAGGTGTGCAAAAGTATGACAAAGTGCAGGAGACTCAGCAATATTTGATTATAACATTCATATTGTTTTGATTATATGTAATAGGTTTTCTGTGATAATGATGTAACAATATTCCATATGAGCTAACATTTGATGTAGGTAAGGCTGCACTGTGACAAGTCATGCATATTGGTACTCGAACAGACTCTGTAAGATACATGTAATTACAGTGACCTGTATTTGGTATAATCAATGTTTCCTAGTTAACTTTTAAGTGCTTTTCTAAAATCATCAAGTTGAGCATTTCATTGACAATACTATTCAAGCTTCAGACTGGCATATCCTGTCAATCAACTTTGTTAATTGGCTGACACAACATTTTTGTACCCCCCCCCACTCCATCTTGTGGCAATGTCAAAGGCAGTAAAAGAAATGCTAATTTCTTTACTTGTCCTCATGTTTCCCAGTCAAGTTTGCCCCCAGCTAGATATAGTGCAGGTGCAGCCTATGGACTTGGTTATTTTTAGTCCATGTATTCATATCACATGTTGGACCTTGCTCAACTTTGTTGTTTTTAGTATGCATGCATGTATGTATTGGGTTTATTGGGAAGTCAGCACCATTCTGGCAATATAGTGGCAAGCAAAAGCTAGTTAGGAAAATGTCAAATTCAAACACCTTGAAAAAATTCCTGTAATCAAAAGTAAACAACCATTGATGTCAGCATAAACTTAACAGTGTGAGAGAGCAAAAGAGCGACCATGTATGTATGTATGTATGTATGTATGTATGTATGTATGTATGTATGTATATATGTATGTGGTTTAATGGCACATCAGCACAATCCTTGCCAAAATCCCCAGGAAGACAAACCCCACCAACAAAAAGTTAATATGCACCATGAGACAATAGATGAAAGCTAAAGATGTTACAAAACCTCCCAAATAAAGCATACAAAACTGAGATAAGGGCAAAAAAGGGTAAACTCCTTAAAATACAAGGTCAGTTTTTTTCCATAGCAACCACATGCCAAGACCTTTTCAGTTGGAACATAATCACAGGATGTACCCCATGACATACAGGTTGCCACCATTAGCTACCTCTTAGGGCATGCAGGAGGATGCATTGGGACCAGAGAGAGAGAGAGTCAGTAACTTATACATTTTGAGCTTACATTTGGGTACTTGTATTACACTAATTAGAAACCAAATTTCACATATATTTTATAAAATAAAGATCTTGCGACTGAAATTGCAAGTTTTAACAGCTGAAAAAGATATATGATATCATTATGAATTTGAGGCATTTAAATTATTTCAATCATGGTAGCTTTAATAAAGCACACTAGTCTTTTAAATTATTATTATTATTATTATTATTATTATTATTATTATTATTATTATTATTTTGCCAATTCTGTTAATCCTTTTTGTTGTTAATTTCATCACTCCATTTACATCACCTTGAAATTGATAGATACCAGCATACATTTGTACCTGGTTTACATGCTCAGAGGTGCTTGGGAACTATTAGCACAGCATACCCTGCCAACCTTTCAGACAGTGTTGGGAGTATTTTGAGACTCACAAAGTGTGTTTTGTGGTCCCAGTGGGGGTCAGTGCACATTACCCCAAAAAGCGATTTCATACAATTAAGAATAAGTTATCTACTCTTATAAGCCTATAGAAAATGACTGGAAATTGTATTTTTTTCAACCAATATGATGGATAGAATTTGTTCTTTTTGTCTCCAAAATCAGAGCAAGAGTATCTTTTCAAGCTATTTGGCAGTCGGAATTTGTTTTCCAACAAATCCCAGCCCCCACCCCCTCACAATTAAATTGTTGGTCCCTATCTAGATGCAGACTTTGCTACTCTCAATAGTTCAAACACAGGACTGATTCTCTGTCAGGCCAGCTGGTATAATTAGGCATGAAAACAGGTGTTCACACTTCAAACAATTGATGGATTAAGCAGCTGCTCCAACTCACGGAGATCAAAAGACAGTCGGCTTTTGTGCGAGATCTTTGATGATTAGGGAATGAAAAGAAGCTTCCTGCAGCTATTGTTAGCAGCAAATAAACCGTAAGGGATATGACCAGTGTGCATGTATCTCTACTCATTTGGTGTGATTGTACGTAATCTCTTGCACTCCGGATTAACATTGTTCTCTAAATTGGCCATATTATCTCATTAACGCTTAATAATTCCTTGGATCTGAGTTCACTCGACTTCCATTTCTGCTGCAACTATACGACTACTTTCTAAACTATCCAGCAAACGAATTGGTTCAATTCTCTCATGTAAGGAAAAAACCACTTTGCTTTCGAAGCTGACATGTTGAAATCTTTGAGTTTGACTGACAGCATGATTGGAGTACGGTAAGTACAATCGAGATATGAAATGCTTTAACATTGATTCACATGATATACCTTTATCTAAACAATGCCTTGCTCATCAAGCAAAAGAAGTGTTTAATTTGCATACTTGGAGTGGTCACTGCTGATATGCTCCAGTGACTGCTTAAGGCAGGGTGAAACCATGGTTTGGTTAAGAAATGTCTGGCCGCTGACAGCAGGTGACCATTAAATACAGGGCATTTATATAGGAAAGATGCGGGGGGGGGGGAATTAGAATGACCACTGAACACAGGAAACCACTGAACACAGGTGACTGCTAGGACAGGTTTGACTGTATATCTATTTTCTGTTTATATGGGCCACATATTACGGGCATATATTGTGGTGTCAAGAAAGGTCTCTCACTCTGTCTCTCTCTCTCTTTTTTAAATAAGATTACTGAACATTGCGTTTTTATCGGCATGACCATGTTGTGGGGTTTTGGAGTTAAAAATCATGTTTTTTTTCACATGACACGTTGTTCTGGCAGGTATGGCATAAATGACTTGCCTAAGAAATATCCCAAGTCATAAGCAAAATTTGTAATTTTGCTAGAGTTGACATTTTTTCCTTCTTTTTTTGTTTAGATGGATTTCAGTTCCCCCCCCCCCCCCGAGCCTATGGCATGCTTTTTACTCTTCTTTTAATGGGAATAGCTTTCGTCTGTACAAATAAGGTTTTTGCTATATTTAGCTCTATTGGCCCTTTGGCCTAGAGAAGGGAAATAACTCATTTTAATCCAAAGACGAAATGATTGGACTCGGAGTGGTTGCCTCCCTTGATATAGTTTGGCAGCTTCAATGTACATGTACTTAAGACAATACAGAAACATTTCAGTAGAAAATGCTCATTAAAGATAAGAGCTTATATATCAGGGCTCAAGCTAGGTAAGAATTTTTAGGGAGAAGTCACTTCTTTTTTCAGGGGTCCAGAGGGAGAGCTAAACATGTCAACATTATACTTAACATTAAGGTTTAAGCAAATATTAAAGTCGAGAAACATTTATAATTTCCTAGAATATTTATAATATTATATAAACATCATACATAACACCTCCCCTCATAAAGAAAAAGAAAGATTTATGCAATAAAGCTTTCTTTTAAATATGCATAATCAAAATTTCAAATGAAAATGTCTTTTGAAAGTCACTCAACTCAGTTATACAAAACAAAGCAATATAGTCTATGCACGTGAGAGTGCATCTGCAATCACATTGTCTTTTCCCCTGATGTGTCTCGTGTCAATGTTTTATTTCTGCAAAATTAAACTCCATCTCAACAATCTCCGATTTTTATCCTTCATTTTGTCGATGAAAGTAAGGGGATTGTGATTGCTGTACACAATAATCGGAGGAATAGCCTAGGTAACATGGACTTCAAAATGCTGTAAAGCCAACATCAAAGCCAAACATTCCTCAATTGTGGAATACTTTTTCTGGTGCTTGTTTAATTTTTTTTCGAAAAATAGCACACGGGGTGATCCACACCATTTTTGTCTTCCTGAATCAATATTCCACCAACCCCTACATCACTTGCATCAACAGACAATTTAAATGATTGAATGAAATTTGGTACAGAAAGAACTGGTGCATTCTTAAGCATGGCCATTAACTTTTCAAAAGATTCATGACACTTGTCAGACCAATGAAATTTGGTTTTCTTACTCAACAAACTTGACAAAGGTTCAGCAATTATAGAAAAATTTGAACAAAATTTCCTATAATATTTAGTCAGACCTAAAATTTGCATCAGTTGCTTTTTACAAATTGTCATCGGAAATTCATAGATAGCTTTTGACCTTAGCTTCTATAGGTTTAACTTGACATTGTCCCACAATATGTCCTAAAAATGTGACACAAGCATGGCAAAACTCACTTTTGCTCAAATTAATCGTCAAATTTGCATCACTGAGACGATCGAAAAATTTCTAAATGGTTTCCAAGTGATCTCCCCAGATGTTGTTGTAGATAATGACGTCATCGATGTACGCGTAACAATTATCAAGACCAGATGTTATCATGTTCATCAGACATTGAAACGTTGCAGAAGGATTTTTCATTCCAAACGGTATGACTTTATATTGATAAAGTCCAACTGGAGTTACAAATGCTAAAATTTCTTTTGCCCTTACCATCAGTGGAATTTGCCAGAATCCTTTTAAAAGGTCAAACTTAGTGACATATTTCGCTTTTCCAATTTTATCAAGGCAATCGTCCATTCTTGGGATTGGAAATGAATTCGTTTTGGTGACACTTTTGACTTTTCTATAGTCAGGACACATGCGGAATGTATTATCTGGCTTAGAAACAAGAATACATGTGAACTGCAGTTACTTTTACTTGGTTCTATGAAATCATGTTCCAGTAAATACTGAATTTCTTTCTTCAAATAGTTCCGTTTGATAGGATTCATCCTCTAAGGATGCTGTTTTACAGGTGTAGAATCTACAATATCAACGTCATGATAGATTTTATTTGTTCGTGTAGGAACATCAGGAAACAAGTACTGATAGTCATGTAATAGCTGTTTTAGTTCATTTCTTTCCTGTTGTAGACGTGAAAGTTTCTGGTCCAGATTGTTCAATATTTCTGAATTTCGAAGGTTGGTTATACCAGAGTCACTATAATCTGATTGTATTCCATTGTTGATATCTTCACTGTGTGGAAAAGGTACAACCAAATTAACTGAATAAATAGCTTGGCTATCTCTGTCTCACCAGCTTCACGTCGCTCTTCTTTACTTCAGCCACTCAAGAAGAAGGTGTAGCCGGCTCCTACTTCGGGGAGTTGTCCTTCCTCAGCTAGGTGAGTTTCACTTTCCTATCTGGATGTTGAATCTGGCTGGGTCTCTATCAACCAAAGCTGTTCTTCTCTCTGGTCTATCTGCTGGTGTACTGTCCATTAGTATGCGTACGTTCCAGGCACCAATGGTGAGTTGCGTTACCTTTGTCTTGTTAGGTTTTCGATTGCTAAGGTGGGATCCCCGTTAGCCGCGGTATGCTGACAAGGTTTAAGGTGAAACAGGCAATGTTTAGGGCACTTTTTCTAACCACTTTCTCATGCTATGGAGGTGAGCAGTGTGATCCTAGAAATGACTACTCAGTCACCTATGGGGCTGCCCAGTTCCACTGCTGCTTTGGTCCAGTGAAAAGGGACCCTATGCCTGAGCCGCCTGTGTGCAGATCTGCAGCTACAGCTCCGAGTGTATCCACACCTGGTGCTTTGCCGCTCGCCCATCGCCACAGGACGGGGGAGGGGAGTAATGTCATAACTTGCGCGTGTGTTGGATTTAAGTGAGGGAAAGTTGCGCAGAGTTGCCCTCACTCTCTCGTCCAGGCCTGTCTGAATCCAGTAGCACGACAATGTCGAGACATCTGGAGACACTTCCGGATGCAGTGGGTGGCCATCATTTCTACTGCACTTGAGCTGATGCCATATGCTGTCCACACAGCTCTTGCCATCCGCGGGATGAGCATGTCTGCTTAGCCGCCTGATCCACCAGGAAGGATTTTCCTGAAGGAACCAGATGTAGTTGTCCACTCTGGATCAACAGTCACAGGTGGTACCGTCTACTGTTACTTACGGTAGCAGGCGTAGCCTACTGGACACATGTGCATCATACGCTTGGTTGAGAATTACCACCTTTTTCAGGAGTCGTATAAACATATACTTGTCGAGTCCTATGACAAAGGTAGTTCAGTCGACAAACACTGAGCACACTGATTCCTGTTCAGTAATTATTACCATGTCAATAAATTACACAGTTCTGTTAATATAAACATATTTCTCCGTCGGTATTGTAATCAGATACCTGCGCATTTGAGGATAGAAAGTCTGTGCTTGTTAAAAATTTTCAGGCATTCAAAAAATGATAGAGAGAGAAGACATTTATACTGTTTGCACTTTTAAAATTAACTTTGATGTATTATGAGTGCATGATAAATTATTAGTAGAACCACAGTGATTAAAATTTCGAAGAACAAATATCTTAGTTGTGCTCAAATCTTTCAAAAGAGGTGTGCTGTTAGTCTCTGGATTTCTTGTAAAGAATAAAAATAAGTAAGCTAGAAATAAAAAATAAAGAAAGAAAGAATCAAATTAAGGAAAATGTAGAGAATATAAAAAGTACCGACTAAACGGAATTAGAAAGTAAGCGAAATAAAAAGAGAAAGAAAGAAAAAGAAAGAAAGCGAAATATTTGACAATTCAACTTAGTCAGAAAGTGTCATAAACAGTTTGATTTACATTACGATTACTACTGTATGATCGCTTAATGAAGATACATTGAGAAACACTCAATATAATTATGAAATTGTTTTATGCTTTATGTCTTGACTGGTACCATGTATAAGTTTTTAAAGATTTTTTTTTTTGTAATTAGCCCAAGAACAACTTGTCAGATTAACCCCTAACGCTGTAAAGTGGAGGAAAGGACCAGTTATCATTATTATTTACTTGATTTAGATGTAAAGAATGCATTGTTATGCTCTTTTTCAACAATGATGATGATGATTATGGTGGTGGTGGTGATTGTAACAGGATTGAAGCCGGGTGGGATTGGATCTAGCGAAAACACTAAACATAATTACGTAAATGAGATGTTTATTTATAATGCATGTCAACAATGATTGAATCTGGCACATTACTCATGTACAAAATGTCCTACAGTACATAAAACAAAATGATGCATAGAAAGTTCAACAATGGATATAAAAAAATAATATCATTCCTAAATGGAACCGGTCAAAACGTGGAATTTCAACAAATAAACACAACTGATCCCGTATATGAACGGATATGATCAACGTAAGGAACTATCCCCAAATATGATTAATATATGGAATTATAAACAAGTATGGTTGACATGTGGATCTATCAACATGACATGATCACTATGAACTTTACAAACAAGTATGATTGATATATGGTTCATCAACAAGTATGATGGGTGTGTAATTGATTTTTACTTTTATAGTGATATTGAATTAAATTTTCACACATATAGTGATATTGAATTAGATGGATTAAAAAGTGGAACGTATGATGTTATTCGTCTCATTGCGTCCAGTCGACGATCACGAGAGATTTCCGATTCCACAGCGACGTCCAATGGTGAAGGAACAACCTCATATGGTTCACTCCTCCCAGACTGCCGAAGGATCCCTCGATGGCCACCTTATTTTGCAGACCCACTGGTCCAAAACCTTTGGCCACTCACACTGAATAAACCGATTCCGTCCTTCGAACCAACGTCACCATCTACCGCAGCATGCGGGTTACACAAAACCTCCGAGTTCGATGACTCACCGTGAAACAGCTAAAAATATAATGACTGAGCCGTGTAATACACGAGATACGGTTAAGTAAGAATACAATTATATACATTACGCATGCGCGCACATGAAAGGATTTTCTTTATGCATTAAATTATTTCATAAGAACGACTGTACGAGATTATTATTATAATAACCGTGTTTCGTATATGAATCTGTCTCCGGCAAGAATAATCGCACTGGATTGTGAGAACTCAAAAACTAATCATCGTTGAATGCATGCAACATAATTGAATTCAACTTGTTTGTTCAGCTATGGCTAACTTGAAACAGACTATATTCTATCCAATAACATAGAGTTATGTGACATAGGTCTGATTCGCTGTAAAATGTAAAATACATTCTGAAACATCCAATATATAAAAACAAGTCTATCACATAGAACGGATAGCAAGAAATAATACATTTCCATTTTTACACACCTCTACAGCGGAAGATTGCTTCCGTGAAGTTGACAACTTCCTGACAACATTCGTCTGTATTGTGATTATACAGGGAGAATTTAGGGCTATAAGTACCCTGGTTGTAGTCAAATCCACGGCCAGTGAACTCGAGGTAATCTGGTTTCTATGGAAAGAGATATGGGATCCTCCGACGCAGTGCAAGTTTACCATATGAAAACAAGAACGCTTCATCTGCATGCGTTATCTGCCGCGAATGTTTACAACTCCACTCAAGTTTGGTTATGTCGGCCGTGAAATTTCATACCGTTAAAGTCTTCAGGCCAGGTCCGACGAGAAGGGGGGAGGGGGGGGGGCGGAAATTGCCCAGGGGCCCGGCGATTTCTAGAGGCCCGCCGTTAACTAAGTTATAAAAAAATTAATCTTTGCAGTAAATATTAAAATTTGTTCCTTGCAAGAGTCTAACTTATGGTAGATTACTAAAGGTTTTATGTGCAAAACTGTACACAGGTTTTTATATACAAAAAGATTAAACTAGTTTTGGGACCTATGACTGCTCTGCCCAAGGTCCCGGAATTTCGGTCGGCGGGTCTGCTTAACGCTGCGTAGGTTGAGTGACCGACAGAGTTTACTTATTTACATCAGCCGACAAAGTTGCGAATGTTGACCATTCCTCCCAAGGTTCAAATTTGCCCAGACATGAAGGACTGTGCCAACTTTGCTTGCAAAAAAATGCGTTGCGATGAATTTCATTATCTCCTTAAATGCAGTTGTTTCTGAGAAGAATGAAAGGAGCTACGACCCAAACACTTCTTAATCATTGAATTGCTGAGTTCCAAGAAGATTGTTTTTTCCTAAGAAAACTTTCTAAAATGATTGATATTATTTTATTTTTATAAAATCGTTAATTTCTAATAGTCATTAGTTCATTTGTATGGTTTTGGTTCCTTTTTCAGCAAGAGAACATTATCATAGCAAACGCGAAATAAATTGTGATGTTACATGACTTTTTATATCTAAAATGTTTTTACAATTCAGGTCTCTCTCTCTCTCTCTCTCTCTCTCTCTCTCTCTCACAAATATTAAAAGTGGAGAAACTGGGCTTTAAATAATTTCCTTGGATCTAACAGACCGTACTTAGTACGCCCAATTACCCGATGTGGGATGGCTATGTCGCCCTGTGGCTGTCGCTGAGATGTCAGGAACCATTCCAAGTTGGGTAATACTGGAACGGTATTGCCCCGGCAGGTTCATATGCATTTTATTTCGATCTTAATGCGTATTCCTTACCTTTGATGTGATGTACTCCCATAAATTCGAAACCCAGTTTTCTTCATAATTTTGCACACATGCTATGTTGTTGTTGTTGTGGGTATTTTGTATTTTGTTTTAAAGTATATATATATATATATCCTCGAGACTTAGAATAAAAAGCAGGTGCGACGTTTCATTATCAAAAAGGAAGGATAAGTTCTTTGGCATATTTATAACTGACATTTTATCCCCATGTTTTTTCGACATATTTAAAATTTATGGCCTCTCAAAACCTTGTCACATGCTTTTATTATATCATTGTAAACAAAACTAATATAAAGATTTATGTATGCAAACAAACTACATGGAAAATTATACTAAAATACACTTTAAATCTTGTTCAAAGCAACATGTTACTCAATGAAAGGTCCCAATTATTTGAACATGATCCAGTTGGTTAGCAGTAAAATATCATGTTTCATGCCGACTGAAGCACTCACAAATCTTAAAGTTAGAGCATACAATTTTATTTTTATCTGACAGATGTCTTCAAAAGCATCTGAAGTTTTGAATCAATCGACATTTTACGATTCAAGTAAAGACTGGTATTTTTCAGAACGTTGATGTTACATACTCGTAATGCTTGTCCTGTAACAGCCCTATTCTAAGTGGTTTATTAGTCTGTACAAGATTCAGTCGAAAACACTCATATGTTAAGAAAAAGAAAAGGTATAATTAATGTATGTAGTTGTATAACTTCTCCAAGAGCAGCTACTACTGAGAGAAGAAAAAGATCTGCGTTTGATACTAAAATGTCAATCAGATATTTGACGAAAAAAATGAAAAGTTCATTTTTTTCTTCACAATACAACTATTTTTCTATGAATGTTTCTATTGTTTATCTATCTATCTGTCTGCCTATTTGTTACTATGTCTATTTGACCTATATATGTATTATATGTGTTTTTGTTTTATGTTTTATTTGATTAATGTAATAATTACTGTAAGATTCGCAAAACTTCACTGAAGTCAATGCATTATAATTACTATATATCGGGTAACGTCTATCATCAGGACCATGGACTAGATGGCGGTTATATGCAAGTACAGGACAGTGGTAAGCATAATAGAAAACCAAAACCACACAACGATTACATTCATTCACGTCATGAGGCATGACATACATATATATTAGGAAATTATAAATGTTTCTTCACTTTAATATTTGCTTAAACCTTAATGTTGTTTATCAGGAAAACATGTTTAACTATTGTCCTTGAATTAGGTTGTTTACTTAATATTTGGGTTCAAGGATAGTTTTAACAAACAAGATGTTGATTCAATTTGAGGTCAAGGTTGATTTTGTTTACAGATAAAACCAGAATTTCATTTGAGTTATGTGTCAAAAATCACATAGGCCATTTATTATTCTAGAATATTCCATGAAAACGGGGTCCTTATAAGAAAATGGAGACCACCTGAGGTACCCGCTGGTGAAGAGTGGTCAGTGAGCTATCAAATTGTTGTTCCTAAGTCATATCGACAGGAAATTCTTAATCTAGCCCATGAAACCCCTTTGGCTGGTCATTTAGGAATCAGTAAGACTTATCACAAGATCTTGAATCATTTTTATTGACCGAAACTCAAAAGTGATGTTTCTAAATACTGCAGATCTTGTCACACTTGTCAAATGGTAGGATAAAAAATCAGAAGATACCTAAAACTCATCTGCAACCTATTCCTGCATTTGATGAACCATTTAGTAGAATAATGGAAGACTGTGCCGGTCCTTTACCTAAGACCAAGTCAGGCAACCAATACTTGTTGACCATCATGTGTGCATTTACAAGATTTCCAGAGGCAATTCTTCTGAGAAATATAAAAACTAAAACCATTGTGAAAGCTTTGGTGAAGTTTCTTTGACACTTGTTGGCCTTCCTAGATCTGTCCAGTCTGATCAATGGTCAAATTTTATGTCTGGAATTTTCCAACAAGTTATGCATGAATTAGGCATCCAACAGTTTAAATCATCTGCCTATCACCCTGAATGTCAAGGTGCTTTGGAAAGATTTCATCAAACTTTAAAGAATATGATTCGATCATATTACTTTGATACATAAGAGGATTGGGATGAGGGTGTTCATTTGTTGTTGTTTGCTGTTATGGAATCACTTCAAGAGTCGTTGGGTTTTAATCCCTTTGAACTGGGTTTTGTTCATACTGTCCGTGGACCATTGAAATTACTGAAAGAGAAACTTCTTTCAAATGAAGATTCAAAGATTAATCTTCTTGACTATGTCTCTGATTTCAAATACAAGTTGTCAAAGGCATGTGAAGCAGCAAGAACTAATCTTCACACTACAAAGTCCAAAATGAAATTAAGGTATGAGAAAAATACACAGGAAAGGAGTTTTAAACCCGGTGAGAAAATTCTGGCTCTCTTTCCCATACCTCAAAATCCTCTTCAGGCTAAATTGTATGGTCCTTATACCGTTGAAAAGAAAATAAATGACTTAAATTATATCATTAACAGCCATGGGAGACGGAAACAGAAACAACTTTGTCATATAAATATATTAAAGGAATATTTTGACAGATATAGCCAAGCTAATTATTCAGTTAATTTAGTTGTACCTGTCCCACACAGTGAAGATATCAACAATGGAATACAGTCAGACTATAGTGACTCTGGTATAACCAATCTTCAGAATCCAGAAATATTGAACAATCTAGACCAGAAACTTTCACATCCACAGCAACAGGAAATAAATGAACTAAAACAGCTATTACATGACAATGAGCACTTGTTTCCTGATGTTCCTACACGAACAAGTAAAATTTATCATGACGTTGACATTGTAGATCCTGCACCTGTGAAACAGCATCCTTATAGGATGAGTCCTCTCAAACAGAACTATTTGAAGAAAAAAATTCAGTATTTACTGGAGAATGATTTCATAGAACCAAGTAAAAGTAACTGGAGTTCACCATGTATTCTTGTACCTAAGCCAGATAATACATTCCACATGTGTCCCGACTATAGAAAAGTCAACAGTGTCACAAAACGAATTCATTTCCAATCCCAAGAATGGACGAATGCATTGATAAAATTGGAAAAGCGAAATATGTTACCAAGGTTGACCTTTTAAAAGGATTCTGGCTAATTCCACTGATGTAAAGGGCAAAAGAAATTTTAGCATTTGTAACTCCAGTTGGACTTTATCAATATAAAGTCATGCCGTTTGGAATGAAAAATTCTCTTGCAACGTTTCAACGTCTGATGAACATGATAACATCTGGCCTTGATAATTGTTACGCGTACATCGATGACGTCATTATCTACAACAACACCTGGGGAGATCACTTGGAAACCATTTAGAAATTCTTTGATCGACTCAGTGATGCGAATCTGACGATTAATTTGAGCAAAAGTGAGTTTTGCCATGCTTGTGTCACATTTTTAGGACATATTGTGGGACAAGGTCAAGTTAAACCTATAGAAGCTAAGGTCAAAGCTATCTCTGAATTTCAAGTACCAATTTGTAAAAAGCAACTGATGCGATTTCTAGGCATGGCTGGATATTATCGGAAATTTTGTTCAAATTGTTCCATAATTGCTGAATCTTTGACAAGTTTATTAAGTAAGAAAACCAAAGTGTCATGAATCTTTTGACAAGTTAAAGGCCATGCTTAAGAATGCACCAGTTCTTTCTGCACCAAATTTCAGCCAATCATTTAAATTATCTGTTGATGCAAGTGATGTAGGGGTAGGTGGATTGTTGGTTCAGGAAGACAAAAGTGGCGTGGATCACCCTGTGTGTTATTTTTCTAAAAAACTGAACAAGCACCAGAAAAATTATTCCACAATTGAAAAGGAATGTTTGGCTTTGATATTGGCTTTACAGCATTTGGAAGTGTATGTTACCTCGGCTCTTTCTCCAATTATTGTGTACAGCGATCAGAATCCCCTTACTTTCATCAACAAAATGAAAGATGAAAATCGGAGATTGTTGAGGTGGAGTTTAATATTGCAGGAATATAACATTGACATCAGACACATCAGGGGAAAAGACAATGTGATTGCAGATGCACTCTCACGTGCATAGAAATGTTATATTGCTTGACGTAATTAAATTCAGTATCATAAAACATTTTCCTATGTAGTTTTGATTATTATGGTATTAGATGCACATTCAAAAGAAAGCTTTATTGCATAAATCTTTCTTTTTCTTTATGAGGTGAGGTACTATGCATGATGTTTATATAATATTATAAATATTTTAGGAAATTATAAATGTTTCGTCACTTTAATAGTTGCTTAAACCTTAATGTTGTTTATCAGGAAAACATGTTTAACTATTGTCCTTGAATTAGGTTGTTTACTTAATATTTGAGTTCAAGGATAGTTTTAATAAACAAGATGTTGATTCAATTTGAGGTCAAGGTTGATTTTGCTTACATATAAAACCAGAATTTCATTTGAGTTATGTGTCAAAAATCACATAGGCCATTTATTATTCTAGAATATTCTGTCATGTGACCTATCTTTATATATACCATGTTTAGTGGACAGTTTTTTAGTTTCGACATTACCATCAGTCTTTTAAAGATCCATTACAGTTGTGGAAAATCATTCCAAATTCTGAGAGAGGAATTATTTAAAATATTCATTGGATTATAAAAGTGCTCATGGACTTTTGGATTTTGGATTTTTAATTGATGATTTTGGGATATATGTGAACTTATTCAAAGATATTTTGGGGAGTACTTCATTTTGGCGTATCAGCACATTAAAGACTACTGGCACATCAGGGTATTAAAGACCATTGGCACATCAACACATTCAAGAATACAGCCATTCATTCAGAACATTCTATATTTAGGACTTGTAATTAGGACAGTAAGAATTATTGGATTATTTGGATTTTAATTTACATTATTGTAAGTGTCTTTTTGATTTTCTTTTCAATTATCTAGAAATAAATTGCTTGTTGATTTTTACTTGATTTGTTGGTTTCACTTTCTTTCTGTTACATATTTCCTAGACCATAGAGTCGTAACAATATATATATATATATATATATATATATATATATATATATATATATATATGTATATATATATATATATATAGATATATATATATATATATATATATATATATATATATATATATATATATATGTGTGTGTGTGTGTGTGTGTATGTATGTATTACCTCTTTATTTCCATTATTGTTATTATTATTATTATTATTATTATTATTACAACCAAGCATCATATAATCTTCATAAAAAAAGCTTCAAGATAAAGCGTCACAAGTACTCTTTACAAAAACAGCTTTATAAATATATATATATATATATATATATATATATATATATATATATATATTCACACCTTTATCGAACCTCTATCTCTGAACTGTTGTCTTGACAAGTCAAACCTTGCTGCTGCGTGACACTTAATGCAGCTTCTTTTGAAATTTGAAACATTGCTGCTACGTGGCACCTAATGCAGCCTGTGTGGAAATGTCAAACCTTAGTAATATAGAAAACCTAGGTCCTGCTCCGCTTATTCTGTTTTATCTAGTTTAAACCGGTTAACTAGTTTTCATCCACTCCAAACAGTTTACCCCAGGCGAACCCTCTTCTTATCCTCCAAATTTGTATGGAAAACCCTAAACCACTGGTCCTCATATTGTTGTTATGGCAGCAAAATACAAGACCACCTGCGTCACTGACCTTCAAAAATAGCTGTTATGAAAAATGAAAAAAGTCTTGGGCACTGGTCTTCAAATTTCTATGGAAGAAAACCTGGGCCACTGGACTTCGATCTGTTAATGAAAACAAAATCGAGACCATTGTGTATAACAAAAGTCTCTTTCAAGCCTGCTTGTGTAATGTGTATACTAGTATTCAGTTAACAATATTTTAAGTTAAAAATGTTGTATCCTCTTCCCAATTTTTAATTTTGTTATGTTTAATTTGTGCCCAAAATTGATTTATATTTGTATATGCAACTGGAACTTTAGAGTGGAAAAATAGATTCTTTAAATACTGTTTTATTTTTAGTGTAATTAGGCCTTTCATGTTGTGTTATAATTTATTTAAGAAATTATTTAGGTGTCCATTTAACAAATTGTTTATGTAAACGCTAATCTGGCCACTTTGGTCTGTCGATTTCTTAAGAGAATAAACCTAAGTATTAGAGTGCACCTGACTATCCTTAGGGATAGGGTCCATGTTTCTTTCTTATGTCAAATTGAATGGATGTCGCTTCGATTGATTCAAATACACGAATGGCTATAACCCAAATTGGAGATCCTAGATGAAACGAAAGACTACAACCTCCAGATGATAGTCAAGCTTTAGTGATTGCGAATTATCTCTGTGTATTATGGTGCACTGGAAGTTCGCATCACTTATAATTTTAATTAATTTTAACTCAAACCCTTACTATCAAGTTGGTGTCATACTTGCACCACGGAACGATTAGAATGAACAGTTGAACTCAATTAATAGAAAACAAAAACTATGCCCTGGACGTTGTTTTGACTTCAATTATAATTTAACTACATTTCAAGCGTTCATGTTTTGCAATATATTTCTTTTCGAAACGCAGATGGCTCAAATGTAACTAAAAGATAAAATGTACAAGCAGAACCGAATGGCCAGAGTCTCTTGCCCATCGTAATTTTTTTGAGGAATATCTGCATAATTCTTATCAATTTAGTGGTGTTCACTATATTTGCAAAACCGTCTATTCGGTTATCGTTCTTTCCCGATCTGTCTAATTTGGCGAAAGAGTGCTACCTACAGTGGGTTATATATTAATAAACACATAATCGATCTTTTTTCTCTGTGTTAACAAGAAAATATATATTACATATTTGTCCATCCTTATATGCCTGATTTGAATCCTGTTAGATCTTCTTGATGCCATCTTCAGTAAGTAATTTGGTAGCAAAGTGCGCGAGAAGGCAGCGGAGCTGACAAAATTGAGAATTTTACCGCGTAAACGGGGACTCGGTTTTTCGACTGCTACACACGATGTTTTGAGTCGAATGGGACATGTGTATTTCTGTGTATGATATGATGTAAAATAATACCAACCAAACGGAGTCATACTCAGATACGCTTATTTCAAGGTTTTTATTACTAAGTAAGGTCGTGGCAATCCGTCTGCCACTATTACAAAACGGGGACGTCACCGGTTCGACGTGTGTCCCCAGTATGTTGGTGTGTATTCTCACCGATGTCCCCGTTTTGCACCTTTTACAAACGCACACACACACACACACACCAGTCTGGTGATGCTGTATCTGGGACTGTGTGATAATCACGAGGCTGCCTCCAACACATCAAAGACAATGCGGAGGTGAAACTCCAATATCTGTTGGAAAAGTTCCAGCATCTTATTTGGTTCTATACTTCGTATGATCTCCTGGAAAATGTTGTAGACATGAATAAAAAAATCCCTGTATATCTTTCTGATGAAATCTATTAAGCTAAAATCACAATACCGCAAATACGAGATCGCAATATCAGGTGTCAATCTTTGCAACCCCATCATTGAATTAGATGCACTAACTACAGTAGATGCACAGGTTGTATAGTAAAATAAGACTGCCAAAGTTTATATCGTGTTAATGTGTAAAATGTTGAAATGTATCCAATATTTTGATGTTAGCTGTACACATAAAAAGTGATATGCAGCTATTATACGTATCATATATGCTGTACAAAAGTGAGGGAAAGAGACCGTTTTGTGTAATGTAGCCCACAAATATATCAGGTTAGTCATTATATATATATATATATATATATATATATATATATATATATATATATATATATATATATATATATATATATACAGAAATCGTTGTAACATGTTTACGTATTACAAGAAAAGGATCATCTTAACATAGTTTTGTGATTTAGAAATATATCTTTAAGGCATGCATCAGATAAAGTCTAGTCATTACTTTGCCAGACTTAAATCTATATATGAATTGTACAGATGTCAATTTTGCTGTTGCTGTTGTTGTTGTTGTAAATGTTAATTGCAATTAAGCTACTTGGTCAAGTCTTATCACAAAACTCCAAACCCTGAAGGCATGGCCTTTTTGTTATCGCTATCACTTATACTTAAGAAAAACAAAAAATGAATATCGGAATCTACCAATTCGTTTTTCAAGGGTACAAAGCTACATGGGAAGACTATACGAACGAGACAAGAATAAAACACAAAAACATAATTACTTTACAGAAGCTACATGATTTTCGCTTGTTGATATTTACGAAAACGATGCAAGAAAACAAAAAAGAGTATAAGGAACAGGTTTATACAGCTGTACTTGTTGCGATGCATCTTAAGTGAGCACTCACAAGGCGGAAAAAGCTTGGTTAGAACAAAGGAAACCAATTAGTAACGTAAGCCAGTAGATCTGTAATGAAAGATGTGCGCCATCGCAGTGGTTGTCGAAAACTGTCCAATTATAATGTATCCCGGATATAATATTTTGTTTTCACCGGTGATTACCTACGAGTACAATGTTTTGTTTTAATGCACTATTACAAAATTGTGTTGTAACTAATTAAGCAGTAGAAGACGTAGGGTTTGACGTGACGTCAGCAAAATACTGGCTATATGGTGCCGATTAAAATAAAGCTATAAAAATGTAAACACAACGAAGTGAGAAAATTTGTAGGAAGATAAAGCCTTCAACCCTCCTCCCTCCCTCCACGCCTCCAAACATTAAGTTACAAAGGATGAAGGTTAAAAAATAAAATAAAATAAAAATTATATGTATTTTTTACATTTGAAGAAATTTTTAGTCCAGAAAAAAGGAAGTTGAGATCATGGGTTTGAGAGGGCGAAATGAATGGAAGTAAAATGTGATTTTGGTAGCTTTTGTAGGAAGTTTCTTGTTATCTATGCACGGGAATTAACCCGTTTGGATTTTCTTGATTTACGCCGCTGAGTTTGAGGGTTTGCAGCTGGCGAATCTAATAGGTTTCCTTGGATTCCCTATTTTCTGTGCTTCATTTTGAGTTATGGGCGATTCCAGGCAGGATTACGTCATTGAAGGTGCGGCCTGGGATAAGAAATGTTCCGCCACTGGGCTTCGTTCCAATTTTTTGTTGTTGTTTGTTTTAGTTTGCTAGTTTGATCTATGGAGATTCATACTAATATTTAATTTCTTTGTTACCCCAACATATTGGATGCTTCATACCTTGCATGTAATGAGGTAGATCATTATTGGATGCTGCATGCCTTGCATGTAATGAGGTAGATCATTATTGGATGCTGCATACCTTGCATGTACTGAGGTAGATCACTATTGGATGCTGTATAGCTTGCATGTAATGAGGTAGATTACTATTTGATGCTGCATACCTTGCATGTCATGAGGTAGATCACTATTGGATGCTGCATAGCTTGCATGTTACGAGGTAGATCACTATTGGATGCTGCATACATTGCATGTAATGATGTAGATCACTATCGGATGCTGGATATTTTGCATGTAATGAAGTAGATCATTATTGATGCTGCATACCTTGCATGTAATGAGGTAGATCACTACTGGATGGTGCATACCTTGCGTGTAATGAGGTAGATCATTATTGGATGCTACATACCTTGCATATAATGAGGTATATCACATTTTCTTTGTTGCGTGTTACTGTCTGATTCTGTATGTTTAACTCTTTACCTGTGACAATGCTTGAAAATGTGTTTATTTTTTCATGTGTTGGCACATCTTGGATTATTTGTCTCCACAAGGTTTTGATTTCCCAACTGTTGTTTGATTTGAGAGCGGCTTTAACTTAGCTCTGACTTGAATGACTCTCAAATTTTGATGTCTACGGAATGGTACAACTGGTTTGTGTGGAAAGATCATTTTAAGAGGCTCACACGATTATGTGGTTGCCCTGTGCATTTGAATGATGTGACCAACACGAGGGCTATCTAGGTGGAGCATCAGGGTATTTGTTCCACGCTTTCTTTACCTTTGTACTTCTTTAGGTGGTTAAGATAGTTTGTTTGTTCAACTCTTTTGTATCGCTAATCTATCTATCTGTATATATATATATATATATATATATATATATATATATATATATATATATATATATATATATAATATATTATTTCTTTTTTTCTTTGCAAGTATATAGTCCCTTAATGGAAAGATATGTTCACGAAATTGTGCGAATACCAATGACATCAATCGGAGACGATGAGCAAACATTTTCAGCATCTATCGACGCTTGTTTTGCAAAACATAAATAATAATTACCCTCATTCTTATCTGTCATGTCTCTGCTATCATCAGAGCATGGTTAGCTTTGCTATCTTCTAAATGGCACTTCTTCCTCATTTTCTTGCGCCACGCCTTGTCCTTCCTCAGCCTCTCCTCCCCCTTGAAAACGAGCTCATTTGTT
Organism: Margaritifera margaritifera; assembly: GCA_029931535.1. Classification (NCBI taxonomy): domain Eukaryota; kingdom Metazoa; phylum Mollusca; class Bivalvia; order Unionida; family Margaritiferidae; genus Margaritifera; species Margaritifera margaritifera. The sequence continues at coordinate 1,931,437 of JAQPZY010001628.1, forward strand.
CAGTCCGGACAATAAAGTAAAGTCTCCTACGTTTGAGTTTAATATAGGGTGTGTATATTCTCTATTACGCAATACAATTGCTAAATATGGCCACTTTTCTGATAATGAATTTTGATATGTAAAAGTATTTAATTAATTTTCAAATTAGTGTCTTCATGATTACTTTTCAGACTTACTTTAATATAGAGTTATTGGAGACCGTCATAAATTACCACCACGAGTGTGTTGACTTGTGCTAAAAGTTTTGGATTTGGATCCCCTGCTCCATTTCCAGATTTGAACACCTCCACCCCTTTCCTCCCAGGCACACTGCATTTGAATAGCCCGTGTCAGTAAGGGATGACACCTCCACCCCTTTTCTACTAACAGGTACACTGCATTTGAATAACCTGTGTCAGTAAGGGCTGACACCTCTAACCCTTTCCTACTCCCAGGCCCACTGCATTTGAATAGCCTTTGTCAATAAGGGATGACACCTCCACCCCTTTTCTGCTCCCAGGCACACTGCATTTGAATAGCCTGTGTCAGTAAGGAATGACGCCGCCACCCCTTTCCTAGTCCCAGGCACACTGCATTTGAATGGGCTGTGTCAGTAACGTATTATTCTAAATAAGCAAAACACTCAGTAATTTAAATTTAAATAATTAGTGTCATCGTCATAAGTGCCATATCTCGTCTTATCTCTTAGATTTGTTTCTTCAATGTTTAGTTGGTAAAAACACGTTCTACTTTTGACCATGTTCAGTTTTTACCCCATTCAAGACACAGGAAAAGGAACACCTATCTACGGTGTTTACTCCAATATAACTGTCTTCAAACTTTACACCATCGGAACATTTTAGCCTCACCCGACATGTCATTACTTAAGGCTAACTAAACTATCATTATTATAGCCATTTGTTTAAAATAAATAAATAACATTTTTGCTATTCATATTTATTATCGCAAGCTGAAAATGCTATATCTGTAACTTTTATATACATTTTTTTATACAAATAAACGTACTGAGCTTAAAGACTTTAAAAGCTACGAGATATGCATCTAAGAAATCGATTACCATGGAATTTTTGCAATACTTCAAGAAGCAAGGGGATTTAAATAAATGTATTCTCGTAATATGAATTAAATATTACTACAGAGTTAGATCTTAATCAATTAAAAATTTTCTTCTTCAAAGAAAAAGTCAAAAAAGAAAGAGAACAGAAGTAAAATAGGATCGTAATCAACGTTATCGACATTGTCGCGCAGTTTGGTTAGCGTCGTTGTGTTCAAAGTAATATATTTATGCGTACACAATCTCGCATATAATTATGCATTATTTCGGTCACCGGAATCATGCGAATAATCTTTTGTGGCTTTGCCAAACAATGCCGAAAATGGAGACCGTAGATTCATTACGTTACGTTGGAAGATTTCTAAGCGCTGGTATTTCATAATGAGAAGCTGTATGTAGCACATATTATCCAAGAATTGCCTTTTAGAGTGTATTTAAACAAAAATTTACGTTAAATATCACAATACGGTTGTAGGAAATATCACTCTCAGTTGTAATGAGCCAGTAAGCCTATACTTGGAAAAGCATGTGTGGGAATGAAAATGACAAATTTAGAGATTATGAAAATTTTTCTGTTTCATTGCAAACATATTTTCAAAAACAGAACATGCATACTGGTATCTTTTCATGATAACACTTGATGGCGTCATAATAATTTCACGTAACTGGTTATCCCAACACGATACATTTTTCTTTTACATTGAGCACTGGAATAGTTTATGTTGCACAAAGAGAATTCTCAGCCCACACAACAGTGGCGGCGCAAGGGGATCGGGTCAGGGGTGGGTGGGGCAAATGTCCCCGGGCGCCGGGTGAGCTTGTTTTGCAGCTGTAACCGGGGCATAGATAGGGGGTGGGGGTTGGAGGTTGGCAAATTGACATAAAACTGTTCTCTGTGGCAAAGTTGGGCGCTACGAAAGGACATTGCCCCGGGCGCCTCGAACCCTCGCGCCTGCCACTGCCACACAACTTAAAGGTAAAATGAAAGGTATAAAAAGTCTGTCAAGTGATCTTAAGGACGTTTGATGAGACAAGCTAAGCATATCAAATGACACGTTCTATCCTTGATCAATCTGTTGACTGGACTTGTGACATGTGATTCAACATCTTATGTTGTAGGCTTACTGACATTAACGAATAAAATAAATAAAAAAGTGCAGCGTTAATATAGAAATATTTTCATATAGAATTGAACATATATTTCTAAATTTGATTTTTTAAAAATCAGACGCTGATATTTACAATAATTCCATGATGAAAATTCGATATTATATAGATTTTGTATGAATTATGTGTGAAGAAAAATTAATTTACCGCTTTTAAAAAATTTGTATATTATTATGTATACATATTTGTTTTAATTAATATCCATCTTAGAAATCGTGGTTTGCAAATATTTTGTTAATACAAAAATATAGAAACAATCTGAGGAATGTTGACTCGAATAAAACCGTGTACATCCCAACCATGATATCGCTTGCAAAATGTGCCAATGCGACATCACATGGAAAGAAATGGAGTTAATTTCAGTTCGTTTCGGAGTACCTCGACAGAGCCAGCATAATGCGGCCCTGTGGTAATTTAATTTCTGTCTATAGCTTGATTATCTCTTTAGCCATACCATTGAAAATTGGTAGAACATTTCAGAATGATAGAAAGTCTGAATGTCGGATTTCCCCTTTTAAGAGAACGCACGTGACACATATCTCGAGGAAGTACTCAGAGCTATTAGTACTGATCACCTGGATACCTCCATCCTTGATTCATTTATAAAATTTGTGTACTACATTGGAATATATAGTTCATATGTATTACTACTCCAACTATTTTTTATGTCTTAAGTTTTACAGCGCATAGACAGTTTACAAATCTTCATATAAAGCATGCATAAAGAAACAGAAAATTTGCATGCAGGCATACAAATAACCTATAGGAAACTAAATTATCAATTATATATATATATATGTGTGTGCGTGTCTGTAGTGTGTGTGTGTGTGCAGATGTGTTAATCAGATATAAATGGTATATATATATATATATATATATAAAGTATCTGCAGCATCAACAGGACCTCTATCAAGTCTTCATTGACTTCATGAAGGCTTTCGACAAGGTATGGCATGCAGCCTTGTGGGCCGCCATGCGGAAATACAACATAAACGCAAAACTAATCAGCACCATCGAAAACCTGTATGACAAGGCCACCAGCGCAGTTCTCGTCAATGGCAACACAGGAGATTGGTTCAGAACAACAGTCGGAGTCAGACAGGGGTGCCTTCTCTCACCAACTCTCTTCAACATCTACCTGGAAAGGATCATGTCCGATGCCTTGGAAGACGATGAGGGCAGTGTCAGTGTTGAAGGCAGAACAATCACCAACCTGCGCTTCACTGATGATATCGATGGCTTAGCAGGAGATGGACAAGAACTGGAAACCTTAATGAACCGTCTCAACCAAGCATCACTAAGGTATGGGATGGAGATCAGCGCTGAAAAGACCAAGCTAATGACAAACAACCCGAGTGGTATCCAAAAGGAAATAAGAGTGAATGGACAGAAGCTGGGCACAGTGACAAGCTTCAAAGACCTAGGTGCTATCGCCTCTGATGAAGGTTCAAAACGTGAGGTTCTTTCCTGGATTGCGCAGAGAACAACTGCAATGGCTAGGCTGAAGCCTATTTGAAAGGACAGCAACATCACGATTGGGTCCAAGATCAAGCTTATGCGCTCCCTCGTCATGTCCATATTCCTGTATGCATGTGAAACATGGATATTGACTGCAGAACTAGAGTGAAGAATCCATGCCCTAGAGATGAGATGTTATCGAAGGATCCTGAAAATCTCATACCTAGACCACGTCTCAAATGAGGAGGTGCGCATTAAAATACAAGGTGCAATTGGACCATATGAAGATCTGCTCACCACCGTAAAGAAACGCAAACTAAGATGGTATGGTCACGTCTCACGCTCATCTGGCCTGTCAAAGACAATCTTACATGGCACAGTGAGAGGAAAGAGAAAACGAGGCAGACAGAAGAAGAGATGGGAAGATAATATCAAAGAGTGGACAGGCTTGAACTTTGCAAAGTCCCAAAGAGCAGCCGGGAACAGGGCAAAATAGAGAGAGATTGTCGCCAAGTCATCAGTGGTGCCCCTACGACCTGCCAGGGACAGATGGGATTATATATATATATATATATATATATATATATATATATATATATGTGTGTGTGTGTGTGTGTGTGTGTGTGTGTGTGTGTGTGTGTGTGTGTGTGTGTGCAGATATTCAGATGTGTTCAAAAGACATAAAGAGTATGACCTGTTCAGTGGTTAATGTATAGAGACAGCTCTTACTTGGAATCAACAATTTTAATTAAAAACAGATTTTTCTTCTCTTATCCGGAAGCGACTAATATTTTTTCGCTGCTCACCTATTCTATATATTATATTTGGGAAAGTTGTATAAATAAAAAAGTATGCAATAAATAGGACTGTGATAGGAGTGCAGAACAGAGAACGAAAATATTATTTTAATAATTTGAGTCAAATATCTTATGAAAATTGTCCTCTTTCATTGCAAACACATTTTCAAAAACAAAACGTGCATACTGGTATCGTTTCATGATAACACTTGATGAAGTTAAACTAATTTTCACGTTCTAATTCATCTTAACCCGATACATTTTCTTTTTGTTTTTACATTTAGCACCGAAAATGGTTGTTACACTGTAATCTCAGTTTTACATCAAGAAGCCGAGAAACAAAACTGGAAGAGTTTATGTTTACCAAGAAGATTATTATCCCACACAATTTTAAGGTACAATCGAGGATAAGATATAATATGTACTCAATGGATAGAATTCATATTTTTTATTACACTTAGAAGGAAAATTTTAACACAATTGGCCTGATATTTGAGGAGAAATCAGCCTGTAATTGCCTGATGTTTCCGACACACGAGGGTCTCCAGTTTCTTGTAAGGGGAGCTGTGAGGAACATTTAACTCGACCTGATCACGTCGTGTGTGTGTGTGTGTATGTATGTGTGTGTGTGTGTGTGTGTGTGTGTGAGAGAGAGAGAGAGAGAGAGAGAACATGTGTGTATACTAATGTTGCAAGTGCGAGTGAGCTGCATTTTCCGTTGTACATTATCTGATAGTCTATTTCGTGATGTCGACGATGATTAAAATGCAAGTTTGTCACATGCTGTGAAGGACGTATGGCAAGACATGTTAACCATATCAAATGACACGTTCTCTCCGTGATCACTTTGTTGACCGGATTTGTGACATGCGAATCAACATCTTAGATAGCAGGCATTCTCATTTAGGTTTAATTTCCAGTCTTCCATAACGTCATTTACTGGTTTTATGCATCCTGATTGCGTTTCTCCCGCATATGGTTTTTGCAGTATTACTTACTATGCATTGTTGGATTTCAGTCATATTTGACCCGGAACTTTATTTGATCAGACCTTTCATTAGTTAGATTTACATCTTTTCTTTCCACAACTTGATTTCGAAGAGGTATGACTTCTGAACCTCCCATCCTCCTAGCATTGGTTTCCAACCATCCCTTTACAAAGGATTATTGGATTTCAATTACATTTACATTTTACTCTTTCGTTTTTATCGTTTCACAACATTATTTACTTCAAATGACATGTTGATCAGTACACGTCAAGAGTAATGGATTGTTGACTCCTACTGGAATGATGTTTTACTGAATAGCAAATCGAGTCAAAGTAAAGGGAGGTAACGATGTCGGTAATTTCGGACAATGTTTACTTTTCATTAATTTTAGTAGAAATTTTCTGGAATTCATATGGATTAAATTTTACAGGAGGAGCGGATATTTATTTTTTATGCATATTATTCAACAAAGAGAAATTCCAGCAAATATGTACTCAGTAAAGATTTTTCTCCATATATGACCTCTTGACTTTGTGAATGTGAACAATTTTAACACGATTTGGAGACCTTTTTAGAATTCTTATCTTCTCCTCTTCCAAAATAAGCCTCTTTGCTATTATATAGACGTTCTCTTCCGATAATACATAAGGATTGTGTGTGAAGAAGATTTGATTTACCACATATAAAAATGTAATGTTTTTATGTATACATATTTTTGTTTTAATTAATTTCAATCTTAATAAATACAGCAGTGGTTCCCAAACTTTTTTCATCGCGACCCTAAATACCATCTTTTGCGACCCAAAATCCAGCATTAGACCCGGGGTTTGGGAACCACTGCAATATAGTGTGCTAAAATTTAGTAAATACAACAATATAGTCTCAATCTGAGGAACGTAGACTGAAATAAAAGCGTGTACATCCCGACTATTATATCGCTAGCGAAATGTGCCAGTGCGACGTCACATGAAGAGGAAAGTAGTTCATTTGGATCATTACAGGACATTGATAGAGGCAACATGACGCGGGCCTGTGATAATTAAGTTTCGGCCAATATCTTGATTATCTGATTAGTCATAACTTTGATACTGGTTCAATAGCTTAGAATGATAAAAGGTTTAAAGGCCGGATTTTCCTTTTCAAGTGTACATATGTGTAGCCGCTTATCTCCAGAAAGTACTTAGACCCATTTGTATTTGATCGCGGATACGTTCAACCTTGACTCATGTATAGCATTTTGCTTACTTTTTGTAAAATAGAGTTCATATACGTGGTTTGTTATTATTGATAGATTAAAAACTTGCTTTGTCAGCCTTTTAAGAATTATCCGTACCTATTTATACGGTGATAATCATCATCATCATTATCCTAACAGCAACAACAACGATACTAATAATAATAACAATAATAATAATAATAATAATAATAATAATAATAATAATAATCTTTTGACGTCTTAAGCTTTACAGACGACAATGAAAATGCAAAGACACAAATGACCTATAGGAAACTAAATGAACAACTAGAAACAACGTATATATGCAGGTGTGTATAAATATATGTATATAAAGAGAATGAACTATTCAGTGGTTGTGTATAGAGAAAACTCTTTCTAGGTAATAATAATTTTAACCCCAAGAAACCCTATATCTTTTCTTATCCGAAGGCGACAAAAAAGATGCTCCCCTGTTTCTATATTGTTTTTGGAGAAAGTTGTATAAAAAGTAGCAATTAGAAAAGAAAGTAATAGAAACACAGAACAGAGAACAAAAATATTATTGGAATAATATGAGTAATATAATTATGTTCGAAGAAGGTTTAACAAGTCCAACTTGTGCACAAGAGACTTGCACACAATGGAGTACTCACAGAATTAACTATCAGTTTCATGCTAGCAGGTACACAATTTTCACAAGAATCGATATGGAAACAAGAACGTTAGAGAGAATAAATCCTAAACATTGCTTGACTATTTTATGTTGAAATTAGATTACGATGATGCATGCAAACTAGTATGTTCAGAATACAAAAGTTTGGAAGATATGAGGATAGATCAATCTATCAAAATATTCTTATCGGTAAATGTACAACGCATACATTGTAAAGTAATCGCCGTGGTAGCTGAATAAAGAGAGAGAAAGCTGGAAGATTGAAGTAACTATTCTCAATCTCTCAGATGTAACAAGCGCAAGCAGATCATGTACGAATTATAATTCTCTAACCTGTTTGATTATATTGGTGCCATTCTATGCAAATTTCTTTTATATAATCATGTATCCCAAACACATCCGAGCGGGAAGCAGAGTGTTAATTGGTATGGACACGACTCGGGCTACCAAGAGTACAAACTTTCGAATAATGAACGTAATACCGAAATGGAAGTAGAGTGATAATGGCTATGGGACCCATTCAGACTAACTAGAGTACAAACTCTGGTGTTCTGAATGTTCTACGCGAGGCATGTGGGTGATTATAGCCTCGAAATGCAATCCAATATTTACAAAATACATACTACTTAATGGACGTGTTCTGTTTAATACTAGAAATGTTCATTTACATTTTGCAAAATACAAAAAAAGAGCAAAAAAGCCCATCCCAGTAGATACGTAAAATATAAAATTATTACTTATAATTATATAGTGATTACATTTATGTAGTAAAACTGATCAGCATCTTGTATGCATCTGGCCCGGTTCCATTGATAAGATCTTCAAGCATCTGTAAAAAAAATATATATGTACTTAACAACTATATACATACACACACGACATATAATATATATAGGAATCATGAAGTCCGTTTTTTTTAATTCAAATTTAAAACTGACTTAATATGAAACGTGGACAAGGAGAAGAAATATGAACAGGTGTATACATTCGAAGGATTTAACCGAAATAAAATCAGACGCTTTACTCCGACGCTCTGAATTGCATGGTCGCCACTTGTGTACCTGTCGATAATCATTTGATATTCTGTTGAAGGTATAATAACCTTTTGTATTTCGTTTTTATTTCGTCAATGAAATAAATAGCGCAAGGTTATTTTCAAATTAATGTTTAATATTTTTTCTCCAGTAAAGAGTAATGAATATAAATTTGAAAGGTAGTTATATTCAGTATTCAACCAGGCTTGTAAATATTATGGACATATACCGATACTTTTATATCTGATATAAAATGGACAGATACGGATCCTTTTATATCTGATATCCTTCAAATCTGTCATTAACACTTTAGGATAAACTGTTAGCAGAAGAAACAACGAGAGAAAAAGAACGATTTACGTACTTGCTTTGCTTAGACTAATCACAAAAACATATCTTTATCTAAAAGGAAGAAAATTATTTAAAGGCATCAGCTGAATTTAGTAACCTTAATCCTCAAGAAGAGTTGGGGTGATCCGTACCCTCTGAAGGGCAACCTTTACGTACTTTTGAGAAGGCAGCGGGCTGCAAAAGTGCCTTAACAACGATTTTATAAAATAAACTTTTAATAATTGTTAGAAACTATATAAAGTTCTCAATAAATATAATCCCTATTCAATACATACCGAATCTGAAACCAACGGCAGCCCCAGAAACCGTTGGAAATGAGTCTGTGCTGACGTAACCCCCACAGCCTCCCATGTGCATCTCGAAGTAGTAGAAGTACTTTTGGGGCAGGTAGCGGGATGAAGGGGTATTCGTTGCCTTTTTGATCCAAGTGTCCACCACGTTTGACATGCAGCATCGCTTATAGTAATCATTAGGAGGAAGATTGGATGGGTTTGCAAAGAAGGCCAGGTAGGAGTTTGGATTGGCGTCACAGTTGGTGAAAGTGAGGTCCACTCCTGCGGCTTGGTAGCCTTGTGTTGTCCTGCTTCTAGCGTAAGATTCGGGCAGAAATCCAAGATAGATGTACGGTTTCATTGCTGCATTTAATGGAACACTAAACCCAACAGCTTGGCTTAGCTGGAAGGTTATTGGATACCTGTGCTTGAACGCTGAGTGAGGCGCTATCTCGACATCTTTTTGCATACCATCTGTTTGAACGTGACGCACAACAACGTGACTTTTGTCCGTGTATAATTGGGATAGGTCTTGAAGAACGCCCAAACCATCTTTCGATACAAACGTGTAGCCGTGCCCATCGTAAAAGTCACAGAACACGTCAAATTTCTTCCCGGTTGGTGTACATAACTGGTATTCTCCTGATACCGGAGTAATAGACCCCTGGTAAATATGTTGGCATGATCCTGCAAAAGTCGAATCGATGAAATCAAGCATATAATTGTACGTAAAAACTTTACACATTTACACGGTTTAAATGGCTGGCTGAAAACAGTATTTATAACATCTTTTATACAATCATGAAAGTCTAGTTGCTTACAGAAATATAAATTTATTGTTGGAACAAACTAAACAAAAACTAAAATACGGTGAATAAAAAGAATGGTTAACTTAACAATCTAACTACACATCACACAAGCAAGAGAGAAAGAGATTTTCTATCATTTTCTTTTTGCGAATCTACTGGAAACTTTGGTAATTTAAATTTGACTTTGAACGTCGATATTTGGATCGAAAGCTAATAATGAAGATTGTGGAACGCCGACTAAACATTTGCGTGTTATTTGGTGTGATACTTTCATTTCTTGTGACAAGTTGAAATTTGTGTGCTATTTGATGACAAGGTATGCACATGAAGGATTGAAACTGTACACATATAAGAAACATGTTTGTGAGTTCTGGGTTGAAAAAAGGATTTGAAACCCATAATTATCAGAACATATATTATCAGCATGTAAAGACAGATAGTTCTAAACGTCGTGAATAATAATTGTAAATACATACTAGATTAATCAACAATTTTATTTACACGAAAGAGATACATAATACAACTTTTCAAACGTTCATAAGAAAACTTTATATGAACAAGATGTGGAGTTTTATAAACCATTGGTTCAATCCAATTCTCTCAGTACAGGTCGTTACCTGCTGCAGTTTTGAAACACTTTAAGAAGAAAAAACCCCACATCTCAGTTGTTTTGCCTTTACAAGTTGGGAAAATTACTTGCCCACTTCAAAAAGCTTACGCTTCAAAAGAGTGGTGAATAAATAAGTTTTATAACTTCTGAATGTCTACATGTTTCAAATAAGCAAAAAAAAAAATTTAGGACTTTTTGGGGAGAATACTTGTGACCCCCCCCCCCCCTTTCCCCACTGTACATAGCCATACCGTTGTTTAGAGAGAAAGAATGAAAGACAGACACAAAGAAAAGCTGTGTTTTCAACCTACTTGCAAAGCTACAGCCGTAAGCTGTTTCCAGCATAGAAGAGATCATAAGCAGCATGAACAATGCGGAGAAATCCATGGTCGTCATATTGTATCAGAGTTCTCTTTTCATTTGGGCATGTCAACTACTTCTGCTTTTCACTCCAGGAATTTGACTTTTATATTTGAAACAACAGCTGGGCTACTCTAGTAGGCGTGTTGTTTATATCCTGTATCACGAGTGGTTTCATCAATCGACATTCGTCATTGACCAATCCGAGTCATGTTAAGACGGTTTAGTTTGAAAATTGAAGATATTGAATGATTGACAAAGTTAGAGTTCTCCACAGTAAGTACGGAATAAGGGATACTTTTAGGGTATGATTTATGATAAAAAAAATAAATAAATAAACAAAATCGACGTAAAAAGGGGGTCTATTTGTTTAGGATTCTTTACGTTTTCAAACATGAAACAATGTACATATATTAATAAATGCAAATACCTTAATATGATTTGACTGAGATGAAAATGTGGTCAGGAAGGAAAGATAATATAGCCTCCTTTTAGAAAGTTGTATACAATTTCAATCAACAAACACGAGGATAAGTCATATTCTTGGTCATGAGAACTTCTACTCCAACCTATGTAGAGAAAGTAAATCCATGATTGACAAATATTGCAAAACGTCTGCTCCAGCCTGTATAGAGAAAGAAATCTATGATTGACAAATAAGGCATAAAATGTGGAAACTGATGAGAGATCATGTAAAATTCTACTTTATATGTAGAAGCGGCCATTTTTAAAAGTGGAAAATGACTTCATCTTCATTCTGACCATTAACTATCTAGCAAAAATATTAACGGACCCAATAGTTAAGTTGGGTATGTGGTCATATTTAGCAGGTTAATTTGTATTATCTTCTACTGTAATTTGGTACGAATCGATGCAGAGTCTGTAAAGTAGCGGTGTATAACAGAATCATTTCAGTATGTTTGACCCTTAATATTGTATTTAGAGGCCAGTGATGAAAGAAAGACAATTAAGTGTGTAGATGTGCAAAAAGAGTGGAAACTTAAATGGTTTAGAAGGCGAAGCATGAGTTGAAAAATAATTCCATAAATATCGATGAAAGCATATGACGTTCATAAAGGAAGAAGGGGCAAGCTAATAGTTCAACCAAATATGGAAAGGGCAGATATGTAGACAAGGAAAGCAAAAGGAACCTTGGATAATAAAGTTGCCAAAGAAACATAGCTATGCTACGGTAAAAATTGAAATCTATTAAACCTTGTTCAAGTCTTCCGTGTGATAAAAAGAGCATATTTGCAAGTGGTCGTAAGTAAATAATAAGATTTGGTCACATAAGTAAAATATATGGTGCTATCTTTCCTGTGTACACAGAGTTTGGAAAAGCTTGTTACATTGCATCATTTGTTTTGAACTATGGCAAACGTAAAGTTTGGAAAAAATATTTTAGAAGATCGTGCGCCTAGATTAATTATTAACCCTAATATAAATTTCAACCAAAATAATTGTTCAAGCACATTCATATTTATTTAATGCTGAATCTATAATACTAAAAACTGAAACAAAAATATGACAGCGACGCATTGTAAGTAAAAACTAATTGCCAAAACACAACATGAGAAGTTTACCCAAAAGTAACATGTCGACTCCTGACCAACTAGCATGCGTGATAAGGCCCCAGTACTTCCGCCTTATACAGCACATCTAATTAAATTTAAATATAATTTAAAAAACAAATATCTACAATCTTCAGAGGTTTTACTGCGAACATGAAATAGTTTTACCTGCGGTTGCAAAATGCACAGGCAGATCAGTGTGTACGCAAAGATTCTTAAGTTTTGTCTAGACTCATGAATAATAGTAGTATATAAATTAATCGCGTACCATTATCTCTGATCCCTAACTCACATCGCTCGATATTAGGTATATACTAATGCAATGATACACAAACCCAGGGTGGCAGTGAGTATTACATGATGGACGACACCTCACCTCTCTGTCTGTCTGTCTCTCTCTCTGTTGTTCAGTTTAACAGTCAGTTTTACAATCATAGGTCCAGACAGCGAGAGAAATATAGATTTTGATCCACTGAGGTAAAACGGATAAGCTCACTGACCAGTCAGCACACAGAGAGAGAGAGAGAGAGAGAGAGAGAGAGAGAGAGAGAGAGACTTTCAGTCATTTACATATTTAAAAATGATATGTTTTAGTCTCTTATTTAGGTTTTAAAAAAGAGAAAACAGAATAAAACATGAAATATTGCTATTTGTATTTACGTCTCAGTTTATAGCTTTGTTAGATTTTGGTGATTATTTTTTGCTTAAGGAGAGTCGGTGTTGGGAAGATATTGCTCAAACCGAGTGATTAGCCAATTACTAGAAGCAGACGTCATAGTGTACAGTATTCACGAGACTTTATCGTAGCACGGATTAGTTTCGTAAAATGGACCCTGTCAGATTTCTTTATATAAGGAATTGTCGGGATATTTTCACGTGCTGATAAAATTATGTGCCGCGAATGTGTACAACTGCGCTGAAGTTTGAAAACATTGTCGGTAAGAGAACCTGTGTGGCCGCGACTATCTGAACTTTGCCGGTTGATGTAAATCAGCACACTCTGGTCACTCAAGCTGCGCGTTGTTAAGACTTTTATGTTATGAAATTTGACGGCCGACATAATGCAACTTGAGCGGAATGGTAAAAATTCGCGGCAAAGGAAGCATACCGATGCAGCCTTCTAAATTTCATATGCTCAATTTGCACGGCGTTGGAGGTCCCATATCGCTTTCCATAGGTTTATCACAGCCGGCACTTTATATGTGCGGCGGTGGGTGAACCGAACTCAGTATTTTGAAATCGCTAAGGCTGAAACTATACACCTCCGGGTAATGCTGTATGCGGCAATGAAACCCATGTACATTTTCGTTCATATATTATACAAAAGGTATTTTAGTACATACAATTTTGCGACAGTGATGATGATGATGATTTGCAGAAGTAGTAGTATTACTAATAGTAGTACTAAACTTAATGGAGGCAAATATTTATTCTGCATGAAAAAATACCAAATCACATTTGTTACAATTTCTTTATGAAAATGCAAATCATAACACACATGCTTACAATTAGACAACAACAATCTTTAATATAGCGTTTTTTACTCCAATCATAATTTAACTACATTTCAAACGTTCATATTTTGCGATGTATTTCTTCTCGAAACGCAGATGGCTCACATGTAATTAAAAGATAAAATGTACAAGCAGAACCGAGTGGCCAGAGTCTCTTGCCCATCGTAATTTTTTGTGGAATATCTGCATAAATCTTATAAATTTAGTTGAGTTCACTATATTTGCAAAACAGTCTATTCGGTTATCGTTCTTTCCCGATCTGTCTAATTTGGCGAAAGTGTGTTACGAACAGTGGGTTATATATTAATACACACATACTCGATCTTCTTCTCTGTGTTAACAAGAAAATATATAATACATATTTGTCCATCCTTACACGCCTGATTTGAATCCTGTTAGATCTTCTTGATGCCATCTTCAATAAGTAATTTGGTAGCAAAGTGCGCGAGAAGGCAGCGGAGCTGACAATTGAGAATTTTACCGCGTAAACGGGGACTCGGTTTTTCGACTGCTACACACGAGTTTTTGAGTCCAGTGGGACGTGTGTATTTCTGTGTATGGTACGATGTAAAATAATACCAACCAAACGGGGACATACTCATATATCCTTATTTCAAGGCTTTTATTACTAAGTAAGGTCGTGGGAATATATCTGCTACTATCACAAAACAGGGACGTCCCCGTTTAGAGCTGTGTCCCCAGTAAGTTGGTGTGTATTCTTACCGATGTCCCCGTTTTGCACCTTTTACAAACGCACACACACACACACACACACCAGTCTGGTGATGCTGTGTCTGGGGCTGTGTGATAATCACGACGCTGCCTCCGAGCTGACTCCAACACTTTAAAGGCAATGCAGAGGTGGAACTCCAACATCTGTTGAAAACGTTCCGTCATCTTATCTGGTTCTACTGATCTCCTGTAAAATTATGCAGAGATGAATAAATAAAATCCCTGTATATCTTCATGATGTAAATCTATTAAGCTAAATCACAATGCCGCAAATACGAAATCGCAATATCAGGTGTCAATCTTCGCAACCCCATCATTGAATTAGATGCACTAACTTCAGTGGATGCACGTATTATATTGTAAGATAAGACTGCCAAAGTTTATATATTATTACTTTGTAAAATGTTGAAATGTATCCAATAGTTTGATGTTAGCTGTACACATAAAAAGTGATATGCAGCTATTATACGTATCATATATGCTGTACAAATGTGAGGGAAGAGACCGTTTTGAGTAATGTAGCCCACAAATATATCAGGTTAGTCATCATATGTATATATATATATATATATATATATATATATATATATATATATATATATATATATATAGAGAGAGAGAGAGAGAGAGAGAGAGAGAGAGAGAGAGAAATCGTTGTAACATGTTACAAGTGAGGGTTTTGTGTAGTGTAGCCCACAAATATATCAGGTTAGTCATTATATATATATATGTATATATATATATATATATAGAGAGAGAGAGAGAGAGAGAGAGAGAGAGAGAGAGAGAGAGAGAAATCGTTGTAACATGTGGACATAGTACAAATAAAGGATCATCTTAACATAGTTTTGTGATTTAGAAATATATCTTTAAGGCATGCATCAGATAAAGTCTAGTCATTACTTTGCCAGACTTAAATCCATATATGAATTGTACAGCCGTCAATTTTGCTGTTGCTGTTGCTGTTATTGTTGTAAATGTTAATTGCAATTAAGCTACTTGGTCAAGCCTTATGACCAACCTCCAAACCCTGAAGACATGGAGTTTTTGTTATTGCTATGACTTATACTTAAGAAAATCAAAAAATGTATATCGGAATCTACCAATTCATTTTTCAGGGCACAAAGCTACACGGGAAGACTATACGAACGAGACAAGAATAAAACACAAAAACATAATTACTTTACAGAAGCTACATGATTTTCGCCTGTTGATATTTACAAAAACGATGGACGAAAACAAAGAAAGAGTATAAGGAACAGGTTTATACAGCTGTGATTGCTGCGATGCATCTTAAATGAGCGCTCGCAAGGCGGAAAAAACTTGGTTAGAACAAGGAAACCAATTAGTAACGTAAGCCAGTAGATCTGTAATAAAAGATGTGCACCATCGATATGTTTGTCAAAAACTGTCCAATTATAATGTATCCCAGATATAATATTTTTTTTTCACTGGTGATTATTTAAGAGTACAATGTTTTTTCTAAAGCACTATTACAAAATTGTGTTGTAACTAATTAAGCAGTAGAAGACGTAGGGTTTGACGTCACGTCAGCACAATACTGGCTATATGGTGCAGATTAAAAATAGTTATAAAAATGTAAACACAACGAAGTGAGAAAATTTGTAGGAAGACAAAGCTTTCAACCATAAACCCTCCCCACCCCTCCAAACATTAAGTTCCAAACGATGAAGGTTAAAAAATAAAATTAAAAAAAAAAGTTATATGCATTTATTATATTTGAAGAAATTTTTAATCCTGAAAAAGGAAAGTTGAGATCATGGGTATGAGAGGGCGAAATGAATGGAAGTAAAATGTGATTTTGGTAGCTTTGTAGGAAGTTTCTTATTATCTATGCACGGGAATTAATCCGTTTGGATTTTTCTTGATTTACGCCGCTGGGTTTGAGGGTTTGCAGCTGGCTAATCTAATAGGTTTCCTTGGATTTCCTATTTTCTGTGCTCCATTTTGAGTTATGGGCGATTCCAGGCAGAATTACGTCATTGAAGGTGCGGCCTGGGATAAGAAATGTTCTTTCCATTATTTTCTTTGTTTCTTTTTTGTTTTCTTTTTTTTTTCTTCTTTTAGTTGGCCAGTTTGAGCTGTGGATATTCATTCTAATATTTAATTTCTTTGCATACCTTGCATGTAATGAGGTTGATCATTATTGGGTGCTGCACACCTTGCATGTAATGAGGTAGATCGCTATTGGATGCTGCATACCTTGCACGTAATGAGGTAGATCGCTATTGGATGCTGCACACCTTGCATGTAATGAGGTAGGTCACATTTTCTGTGTTGCGTGTTACTGTCTGATTCTGAATGTTTAACTCTTTACCTGTGACAATGCTTGAAAATGTGTTTATTTGTTCATGTGTTGGCACGTCTTGGATCCTTTGTCTCCACAAAGTTTTGATTTCCGAACTGGTGTTTGATTTGAGAGCGGCTTTAACTTAGCCCTGACTAAAATGTCTCTCAAATTTTGATGTCTACAGAATAGTACAACTGGTTTGTGTGGGAAGATCATTTTAAGAGGCTCACACGATTCACTGGTTAGCCTGTGCTTTTGAATGATGTGACCAACACGAGTGCTATCGGCGTGGAGCACCAGGGTATTTGTTCCACGCTTTCTTTACCCTTGTACTTTAGGTGGTTAGCACGGTTGGTTTGTTTAACTCTTTTGCATCGCTAATATATATATATATATATATATATATATATATATATATATATATATATAATATCTTTTTTTTTCTTTTCAAGTAGTTAGTCCCTTAATGGAAGGATATGTTCACGAAATGCGAGAACCAATGACATCAATCGGAGACGATGAGCAAACATTTTCAGTATCTATCGACACTTGTTTTGCGAAACAATAACAAAAATTACCCTCATTCTTATCTCTCATGTCACTGCTATCATCAGAGTATGGTCAGCTTTGCTATCTTCTGGCTGCATGGCAGTTCTTCCTTCGCTTCTCCCACTTTTTATTGCGCCTCGCCTTGTCCTTCCTCAGCCTCTCCCCCCTCGAAAACGACCTCATTTGTTCAGGCCGGACAATAAGCTAAAGTTTCAAACGTTTGAGTTTAATATAGGGTGTGTATATTCTCTA
Organism: Margaritifera margaritifera; assembly: GCA_029931535.1. Taxonomy (NCBI): domain Eukaryota; kingdom Metazoa; phylum Mollusca; class Bivalvia; order Unionida; family Margaritiferidae; genus Margaritifera; species Margaritifera margaritifera. The sequence goes on from JAQPZY010001628.1 coordinate 1,949,156, forward strand.
TTACGCATTACAATTGCTAAATCTGGCCACTTTTCTGGTAATGAATTTTGATATGTAACAGTATTTAATCAATTTTCAAATTAGTGTCTTCATGATTACTTTTCAGACTTACTTGAATATAGTGCTAATGGAGATCGTCATAAATTACCACCACGAGTGTGTTGACTTGTGAAGGAAGTTTTGGATCTGGATCCCCTACTCCATTCCCAGATTTGAACACCTCCACCCCTTTCCTAGTCCCAGACACACTGCATTTGAATAGCCCGTGTCAGTAAAGGATGACACATCCACTCCTTTCCTTCTCACAGGTACACTGCATTCGAATAATCTGTGTAAGTAACGGCTGACATCTCCAACCCTTTCCCTCTCCCAGACACCCTGATCCCGTTCTTACTCCCAGACACACTGCATTTGAATAGCCTGTGCAATAAGTGATGACACCTCCACCCCTTTTCTACTCCCAAGCACACTGCATTTGAATAGCCTGTGTCAGTGAGGGAATACACCTCCAACCCTTTCCTAGTCCCAGGCACACTGCATTTGAATGGTCTGTGTCAGTAACGTATGATTCTAGATAAGCAAAACACAGTAATTTCATTTTAATTAATTAGTGTGGTCATCATAAGTGCCATATCTCGTTTTATCTCCTAGATTTGTTTCATCTCTTAGATTTGTTTCTTCAATGTTTAGTTGGTAAAAACACGTTCTACTTTCGACCATGTTCAGTTTTTACCCCATTCAAGACACAGGAAGAGGAACACCTATCTACGGTGTTTACTCCAATATAACTGTCTTCAAACTTTACACCATCGGAACATTTTAGCCTCACCCGACATGTAATTTCTTAAGTCCAACTAAACTATCATTATTATAGCCATTGTTTAAAATAAATAAATACAACTTTTGCTATTCATATTTATTATCGCAAGCTGAAAATGCTATATCTGTAACTTTTATATACATTTTTTTATACAAATAAACGTACTGAGCTTAAAGACTTTAAAAGCTACGAGATATGCATCTAAGAAATCTATTACCATGGAATTTTTGCAATACTTTAAAAAGCAAGGTGATTTAAGTACATGTATTCTCCTAATATGAATTAAATATTTCTACAGAATTTAAAGTTTTCATTTCCAAATAAAAAGTCAAAAAGAAAGAGAACAGGAGTAAAACAAGATCGTAATCACCGGTACGTTGTCGACATTGTCTCGTAGTTTGGGTAGCGTCGTTGTATTCAAAGTAATAAATGTATGCGTACACAATGTCGCATATAATTATGCATTATTTCGGTCACCGGAATCATGCGAATAATCTTTTGTGGCTTTGCCAAACAATGCCGAAAATGGAGACCGTAGATTCATTACGTTACGTTGGAAGATTTCTAAGCGCTGGTATTTCATAATGAGAAGCTGAATGTAGCACATATTATCCAAAAATTGCTTTTTAGAGTGTATTTAAACGAATTTTACGTTAAATATCACGATACGGTTGTAGGAAATTTAACTCTCAGTTGTAATGAGCCAGTAAACCTATACTTTCTTCGAAAACCATGCATGGGAATGAAAATGACAAATTTAGAGATTATGAAAATTTTTCTGTTTCATTGCAAACATATTTTCAAAAACAGAACATGCATACTGGTATCTTTTCAAGATAACACTTGATGACGTCAGGATAATATTCACGTAATTGTTTGTCCCAAACCGATACATTTTTTTTCTTTACATTGAGCACTGGAATAGTTTATGTTGCACAAAGAGAATTCTAAGCCCACACAACAGTGGCGGCGCGAGGGGGTCGGGTTGGGGTGGGGGAAATTGTCCCCGGGCGCTGGGCGAGGAGGGGCGCCGTCGGGAGCATTTTTTTTTTTTTTTGCAGCTGTAACTGGGGCATAGATTAAGGGGTTGGAGGTTGGAAACTGACATAAAAGTGTTCTCTGTGGGAAAGTAGGGGCGCCACTAAAGAACATTGCCCCCGCACGCCTCGAACCCTCGCGCCGCCACTGCCACACAATTTAAAAGTAAAACGAAAAGTATAAAAAGTCTGTCAAGTGATCTTAAGGACGTTTGATGAGACAAACTAAGCATATCGAATGACACGTTCTATCCTTGATCAATCTTTTGACTGGACTTGTGACATGCGATTCAACATCTTATGTTGTAGGCTTACTGACACTAACGAATAAAACAAATAAAAACAAGTACAGCGTTAATATACAAATATTTTCATATATAATTGAACATACAATTCTAAATTTGATTTTTTTAAAATCAGACACCGAAATTGACCATAATTCCATTATGAAAATTGGATGTTATATAGATTTTGTATGAATTACGTGTGAAAAATTAATTTACCGCTTTTAACAAAACTTAATGTTATTATGTATACATATTTGTTTTAATTAATATCCATCTTAGAAATCGTAGTTTGCAAATATTTTGTAAATACAAAAATATAGAAACAATCTGAGGATTGTTGACTTGAATAAAACCGTGTACATCCCAACCATGATATCGCAATGCGACATCGCATGAAAAGAAACGGAGTTAATTTCTGTCTATAGCTTGATTATCTATTTAGCCATAACATTGAAAATTGGTAGAACATTTCAGAATGATAACAAGTCTGAAGGCAGGATTTCCCCTTTTAGGCGAACGCACGTGACACTTATCTTTAGAACGTACTCAGGGTTATTAGCATTGATCACCCGGATACATCCATCCTTGATTCATTTATAAAATTTGTGATGGAATATATAGTTTATATGTATGGCTTGAACTTATTGATAGATAAACAACTTGTTTGACAGCTTTTTAAAAATTATGTATACTAATATTTATGGCGATAATGACAATACTACTACTACTATTTGTTATGTCTTAAGCTTTACAGATAACATACAGTTTTTAAATCTTCATACAAAGCATGCATAAAGAAACAGAAGACAATCAACATCCAGGCATACAAATAACCTATAGGAAACTAAATTAACAATTATATATATATTTGTTATGTATGATGTTTATATAATATTATAAATATTTTAGGAAATTATAAATGTTTCTTCACTTTAATATTTGCTTAAATCTTTATGTTTATCAGGAAAAACATGTTTAACTAGTGTCCTTGAATTAGGTTGTTTTGATCAATATGTTTTCTCAATTTGAAGGTCAAGGTTGAATTTTTGTTTACAAGTAAAATTCCATTAAGATGACACACATTCTAGAACATTCTGTCATGTGACCAATCTTTATATATACCATGTTTGGTGGACATTTATTCAGTTTTGACATTACCATCAGTCTTGTAAAGAGCTATTACAGTTGTGAAAATTCATTACAAATTCTAAGAGAGGAATTATTTTAAATATTCATTGGATTATAACAGTGCTCATAAACTTTTGGATTTTGGATTTTTAATTAATGATTTTGGAATTTATGTGAACTTATTCAGAGATTTTGGAATACTTCATTTTGACATCAGCACATCAAGATTACTAGTACATCAGGACTTTGGAGACCATTAGCACATCATAACATTCAAGGACACAGCCGTGAATTCGGAACATTCTATATTTAGGACTTGTGATTAGAACAATCATTCTTATTGGATTATTAGGATTTCAAAACACATTACTGTAAGTGACTTTTTTGATTTTTCATTTTAATTATCTAGTAATAAATTGCTTGTTGATTTTTACTTGATTTGTTGGTTTCACTTTCTTTCTGTTACATTTTTCTTAGACCATAGAGTCGTAACAGAAATTGGGGGCTCGTCGTTCCGGGATCTGAATTTCTTTAAAGCATATTAGAGATATTAAATTTATCTTTGAAATTCATATTGATTTTGTCTCGGAGAATTTTTTTTGTCTTTGGCAAAGATTTTTAATAGAGAATTTTTTTTTGTGTGAAACCAACAAGCATTTTCAATGGCATCTAATGTTCAGAATTTCATTTCAAAACCTACCCAGGAGGGGTTAGAGTGCATGAGAAGGGATGAGTTGCTCGAGCTTGCCAGAAAATACAGTCTATCTGAGGCAAAAGTATCATTGACAAAACAGGAGATAAAGATTATTTTGATTCAGTATTTAGTAGGAAAGGGAATTTTTGAAAATAGTGCTTTAAGTTTGAAGAGAAAGCCTGTATCTGGTTCTGACAGGAAATTAAGGGAATTAGAGTTAAAGAACCAGATGGATTTAGAATTGGCAAAGCTTCAGATTCAGAGAGAGAGAGAGAAAGAAGAGAGGCAGATACAGATGGAGAGAGAGAAAGAAGAGAGGCAGATCCAAATGCAGAAAGAAGAGAGGCAGATCCAAATGCAGAAAGAAGAGAGGCAGACGGAGAGAGAAAAAGAAGAGAGGCAGTTGGAGAGAGAGAAAGAAGAGAGACAAATGCGGATCCAGATGGAGAGAGAGAAAGAAGAGAGGCAGATACAAATGCAAAGAGAAGAAAGGGAAATGCAATTTAAGTTAAGAGAATTAGAACTGGCAAACAGAGCACACTCCACTCCTTTAAAAACAAGTTCAGGTTTTGATGTTACTAGATATATTAGGTTAGTACCCCCTTTTCAGGAAAAAGAAGTAGATAAATACTTTCTTCATTTCGAAAAAATAGCTGAAAATTTGAAATGGCCCAGAGAGCATTGGACTTTGTTATTACAAAGTGTACTCATTGGCAAAGCTCGTGAAGTCTACATTTCACTGTCAGTACAACAAAGCACTGATTATGATGTGGTTAAGGAGTACATCTTGAAAGCTTATGAGTTGGTACCAGAGGCATATCGACAAAGGTTTAGGAATTGTAGAAAAGAAACTGGACAAACTCATGTCGAATTTGCAAGGGATAAAGAACAACTATTTGATAGGTGGTGCTCAGCCAAGAAAGTTGATCAAGGTTATGATAACCTCCGACAGCTCGTATTAATTGAAGAGTTCAAGAGGTGCATCCATAGTGATGTTAAAATATCTATCTTGACGAGCAGAATGTGGAAACTTTGGAAAATGCTGCTCGTATGGCTGATGATTATTCCTTGACTCACAAAATTTCATTTGGTAATAAATCGTCCTCTCAGCAGTTTTCTGGTAAAAAACCATTTCAATCTCATTCGAGTAATTCCAAATTTCACAACAGCACAACTGTTAGGAATCAAACAACTGATAAGACTGATCAGAAATCCTTATCTCTTCCTACGTGCACTTATTGTAAAAAGAAAGGGCACGTTATTTCTGATTGCTTCAAGTTGAAAAATAAGCAACAGAGAAAAGACAGAGCTTTTCCAAATGCTCTTATTTCTACGAGGTCAATGTCACGGTCTTGTATTGAAAACAATACATTTGTTGGGTCAAACAAACCCCAGTCTGATTCTATTTTGGAGGCTTATGAACCATTCATGTCAGAAGGTTCTATATCACTTATTGGTGATTCTGCCAAACCTATCCCAATTAAAATATTAAGGGACACTGGAGCTTCTCAGAGTCTTTTATTATCAGGTACTTTGCCTTTGTCTGAGGAGTCTTCTTCAAGTGAAAGTGTTCTTGTTCAGGGAGTAGAGTGCGGCTTTGTAAATGTTCCTCTCCATTGTGTAAATTTGGCATCAGACTTAGTTTCTGGACCTGTGACTGTTGGGGCAGTGACTTCTTTACCCATAGAGGGTGTTCATTTATTACTAGGCAATGACCTAGCTGGAGATAAGGTTGTGGTTAATCCACTTGTAACTGACAAGCCTTGTTTGGATCAGAAAGTTGATCCTGTCGAAACTGAAATCCCTGATTTGTACCCTGCTTGTGCAGTTACTAGAGCTATGGCAAAAAGAGCTCTTGAGAGTGATGTTGATCAGGATATTATTCCTTTAGCTGACACATGTATTGGTCAGTCTTTTGATGAGGTCACTTTTTCCTCAGGTATTGATCAATCAAATGGTATTGATCACAGTGATCCTCTTTTGGCAACTCATTCTCTTTGTCCTACTCAGGGTGACAAACGACAATCCCTTGTCGTTGAACAGGAGCAAGATCCCGAGATATCTTGTTTGTTTCAGAGGGCTATTAGTGAAACTGAAGCCACACAAGTTCCAGTGTGTTACTTTGTGAAAAATGGGGTCCTTATGAGGAAATGGAGACCACCTGATGTACCCGCTGGTGACGAGTGGTCAGTGAGCTATCAAATTGTTGTTCCTAAGTCATATAGACAGGAAATTCTTAATTTAGCCCATGAAACTCCTTTGGCTGGTCATTTAGGAGTCCGTAAGACTTATCACAAGATCTTGAATCATTTTTATTGGCCGAAACTCAAAAGTGATGTTTCTAAATACTGCAGATCTTGTCACACTTGTCAAATGGTAGGAAAACCCAATCAGAAAATACCTAAGGCTCATTTACAGCCTATTCCTGCATTTGATGAACCATTTAGTAGAATAATAATAGACTGTGTTGGTCCTTTACCTAAAACCAAGTCAGGCAACCAATACTTGTTGACCATCATGTGTGCATCTTCAAGATTTCCAGAGGCAATTCCTCTGAGAAATATAAAAACTAAAACTATTGTGAAAGCTTTGGTGAAGTTTTTTTACACTTGTTGGCCTTCCCAAATCTGTCCAGTCAGATCAAGGGTCAAATTTTATGTCTGGAATTTTCCAACAAGTTATGCATGAATTAGGCATCCAACAGTTTAAATCTTCTGCCTATCACCCTGAAAGTCAAGGTGCTTTGGAAAGATTTCATCAAACTTTGAAGAATATGATTCGATCATATTGCTTTGATACAGAAAAGGATTGGGATGAGGGTGTTCATTTGTTGTTGTTTGCTGTTAGGGAATCAGTTCAAGAGTCGTTGGGTTTTGGTCCCTTTGAACTAGTTTTTGGTCATACTGTCCGTGGACCATTGAAATTATTGAAAGAGAAACTTCTTTCAAATGAAGATTCAAAGATTAATCTTCTTGATTATGTCTCTGATTTCAAATACAAGTTGTCAAAGGCCTGTGAAGTAGCAAGAACTAATCTTCACACTACCCAGTCAAAAATGAAATTAAGGTATGACAGAAATTCACAGGAAAGGAGTTTTAAACCTGGTGACAAAGTTCTGGCTCTCTTTCCCATACCTCAGAATCCTCTTCATACTAAATTTTATGGTCCTTATACCGTTGAAAAGAAAGTAAATGACTTAAATTACATCATTAACACTCCTGGGAGACGGAAACAGAAACAACTTTGTCATATAAATATGTTAAAGGAATATTTTGACAGAGATAGCCCAGCTAATTATTCTGTTAGTTTAGTTGTACCTGTCCCACACAGTGAAGATGTCAACGATGGAATACGATCAGACTATAGTGACTCTGGTATAACCAATCTTCGGAATTCAGAAATATTGAACAACCTAGACCAGAAACTTTCACATCTACAACAACAGGAAAGAAATGAACTAAAACAGCTATTACATGACTATGAGCACTTGTTTCCTGATGTTCCAACACGAACAAGTAAAATTTATCATGACGTTGACATTGTAGATTCTGCGCCTGTGAAACAGCATCCTTATAGGATGAATCCTATCAAACAGAACTATCTGAAGAAAGAAATTCACCATGTATTCTTGTTCCCAAGCCAGATAATACATTCCGTATGTGTACTGACTATAGAAAAGTCAACAGTGTCACCAAAACTGATTCATTTCCAATCCCAAGAATGGACGATTGCATTGATAAAATTGGAAATGCAGAATATGTCACCAAGTTTGACCTTTTAAAAGGATTCTGGCAAATTTCACTGACGGAAAGGGCAAAAGAAATTTCAGCATTTGTAACTCCAGATGGACTTTATCAATATAAAGTCATGCCGTTTGGAATGAAAAATTCGCCTGCAACGTTTCAACGTCTGATGAACATGATAACATCTGGTCTTGATAATTGTGATGCTTATATCGATGACGTCATTATCTACAACAACACCTGGGAAGATCATTTGGAAACCATTCGAAAATTCTTCGATCTACTCAGTGATGCGAATCTGACAATTAATTTGAGCAAAAGTGAGTTTTGCCATGCTTGTGTCACATTTTTAGGACATATTGTGGGACAAGGTCAAGTTAAACCTATAGAAGCTAAGGTCAAAGCTATCTCTGAATTTCAAGTTCCAATTTGTAAAAAGCAACTGATGCGATTTCTAGGTATGGCTGGATATTATCGGAAATTTTGTTCCAATTTTTCCAAAATTGCTGAACCTTTGACAAGTTTATTGAGTAAGAAAACCAAATTTCATTGGTCTGACAAGTGTCAGGAATCTTTTGACAAGTTAAAGGCCATGCTTAAGAATGCACCAGTTCTTTCTGCACCAAATTTTAGCCAATCATTTAAATTATCTGTTGATGCAAGTGATGTAGGGGTTGGTGGAGTATTGATTCAGGAAGACAAAAGTGGTGTGGATCACCCTGTGTGTTATTTTTCTAAAAAACTAAACAAGCACCAGAAAAATTATTCCACAATTGAGAAGGAATGTTTGGCTTTGATATTGGCTTTACAGCATTTTGAAGTGTATGTTACCTCAGCTCTTTCTCCAATTATTGTGTACAGTGATCACAATCCCCTTACTTTCATCAACAAAATGAAAGATAAAAATCGGAGATTGTTGAGATGGAGTTTGATATTGCAGGAATATAACATTGACATCAAACACATCAGGGGAAAAGACAATGTGATTGCAGATGCACTCTCACGTGCCTAGAAATGTAATATTGCTTGATATAATTAAGTCCAGTATCATAAAACATGTTCTTATGTAATTTTGGTTATTATAGTATTAGATGTATATTCAAAAGAAAGCTTTATTATATAAATCTTTCTTTTTCTTTATGAGGGGAGGTGTTATGTATGATGTTTATATAATATTATAAATATTTTAGGAAATTATAAATGTTTCTTCACTTTAATATTTGCTTAAATCTTTATGTTTATCAGGAAAAACATGTTTAACTAGTGTCCTTGAATTAGGTTGTTATGATCAATATGTTTTCTCAATTTGAAGGTCAAGGTTGAATTTTTGTGTACAAGTAAAATTCCATTAAGATGACACACATTCTAGAACATTCTGTCATGTGACCAATCTTTATATATACCATGTTTGGTGGACATTTATTCAGTTTTGACATTACCATCAGTCTTGTAAAGAGCTATTACAGTTGTGAAAATTCATTACAAATTCTAAGAGAGGAATTATTTTAAATATTCATTGGATTATAACAGTGCTCATAAACTTTTGGATTTTGGATTTTTAATTAATGATTTTGGATTTTAACTGAACTTATTCAGAGATTTTGGAATACTTCATTTTGACATCAGCACATCAAGATTACTAGTACATCAGGACTTTGGAGACCATTGACACATCATAACATTCAAGGACACAGCCGTGAATTCGGAACATTCTATATTTAGGACTTGTGATTAGAACAATCATTCTTATTGGATTATTAGGATTTCAAAACACATTACTGTAAGTGACTTTTTTGATTTTTCATTTTAATTATCTAGTAATAAATTGCTTGTTGATTTTTACTTGATTTGTTGGTTTCACTTTCTTTCTGTTACATTTTTCTTAGACCATAGAGTCCTAACAATATATATATATATATCTGTGTGTGTGTGTGCAGATATACAGGTGTGTTTTAAAGATATAAAGGGTATGACCTATTCACAGGTTAATGTATAGAGAAAGCTCTTATTAGGAATCAAAAATTTTAATGAAAAACAGATTTTTCTTATCCAGAAGCGACTAATATTTTTTTTTCGTTGCTCACCTATTCTATATATTATATTTGGGAAAGTTGTATAAATAAAACAAATTTGCAATAAATAGGACTGTAATAGGAGTGCAGAACAGAGAACGAAAATATTATTTTAATAATTTGAGTCAAATAACTTATGAAAAAAGTCCTCTTTCATTGCAAACACATTTTCAAAAAGAAAACGTGCATACTGGTATCGTTTCATGATAACACTTGATGAAGTTTAACTAATTTTCACGTTCGAATTCATCCTAACCCGATACATTTTTTTTTACATGAACACCGAAAATGGTTGTTACACTGTAATCTCAGTTTTCCATCAACAGGCACCAAAGACAAAACTGGAAGAGTTTATGTTGTACCAAGAAGATTATGAGCCCACTTAATTTTAAGGTACAATCGAGGATAAGGTATAATATGTACTCAATCGATAGAATTAATTTTATTTATTACACTTGGAAAATTTGAACACAATTGGCCTGATATTTGAGGAGAAATCAGGATGTAATTTCCCGATGTTTCTGACACACGATGGTCTCCAGTTTCTTGTAAGGGGCGCTGTGAGGACTATTTAACTCGACCTGATCACGCCGTGTGTGTGTGTGAGAATGAGAGAGAGAGAGAGAGAGAGAGAGAGAGAGAGAGAGAGAGAGAGAGAGAGAGAGAGAGAGAACATATGTGTATTCTAATGTTGCTAGTGCGAGTGTGTTGCATTTTCCGTTGTACATTATCGGATAATTGGTTTGATAAAAAGACAAACATGATGTGAGTGTCCTCGCGAAACTCATTTGGGTCGCGACCCGGGGTTTGGGAACTACTGAAATATAATGTGCTAAAATTTAGTAAATACAAAAATATAGACTCAATCTGAGGAACATAGACTCAAATAAAAGTGTGTACATCCCGACTATTATATCGCTAGCGAAATGTGCCAGTGCGACGTCACATGAAGAGGAAAGTAGTTCATTTAGATCGTTTCAGGACATTGATATAGGCAACATGACGCGCGCCTGAGATAATTAAATTTCGGCCAATATCTTGATTATCTGATTAGTCATAACTTTGATACTGGTTCAATAGCTTAGAATGATAAAAGGTTTAAAGGCCGGACTTTCCTTTTCAAGTGTACATATGTGTAGCCGCTTATCTCCAGAAAGTACTTAGACCTGTTTGTATTTGATCCCGGATACGTTCAACCTTGACTGATGTATAGCATTTTGCTTACTTTTTGTAAAATAGAGTTCATATATGTGGTTTGTTATTATTGAGAGATTAAAAACTTGTTTGTCAGCCTTTTAAAAATTATCCGTACCTATTTATACGGTGATAATCATCATCATCATTATCCTAACAGCAAGAACAACAACAACAACGATAATAATAATAATAACATCAATAATAATAATAATAATAATAATAATAATAATAATAATAATAATCTTTTGACTTCTTAAGCTTTACAAATCATAGACAAATTGAAAATCTTCATACAAGCATTCATTAAAACACAGACGACAATGAAAATGCAAAGACACAAATGACCTATAGGAAACTAAAGGAACAACTAGAAACAACGTATATATGCAGGTGTGTATAAATATATATAAAGAGAATGAACTATTCAGTGGTTGTGTATAGAGAAAACTCTTTCTAGGTAATAATAATTTTAACCCCAAGAAACCCTATATCTTTTCTTATCCGAAGGCGATAAAAAAGATGCCCCCCCCCCGTTTCTATATTGTTTTTGGAGAAAGTTGTATAAAAAGTAGCAATTAGAAAAGAAAGTAATAGAAACACAGAACAGAGAACAATAATATTATTTGAAAAATATGAGTAATATAATCATGTTCGAAGAAGGTTTAACAAGTCCAACTTGTGGACAAGAGACTTGCACACAATGGAGTACTCACATAATCAACTATCAGTTTCATGCTAGCAGATACACAATTTTCACAAGAATCGATATGAAAACAAAAACGTTAGAGAGAATAAATCCTAAACATTGCTTGACTATTTTATGTTTAAATCATATTACGAGGATGCATGTAAACTAGCATGTTCAGAATATAAAAGTTTGGAAGATATGAGGATAGATCATTCTATCAAAATATTCTAATCAGTAAATGTAAAATGCATACATTGTAAAGTAATCGCCGTCGTAACTGAATAAAGTAAGAGAAAGCTGGAAGATTGAAGTAACTATTCTCAATCTCTCAGATGTAACAAGCGCAAGCAGATCATGTACGAATTATAATTCTCTAACCTGTTTGATTATATTGGTATCCCAAAAACATATGAGCGGGAAGCAAAGTGTTAATGGCTATGGAGACGACTTGGGTTACCAAAAGTACAAACTTTCGAATTATGAACGTAATACCAAAATGGAAGCAGAGTGATAGAGGCTATGGAATCCACTCAGACTACCTAGAGTACAAACTCTGTTGTTCTGAATGTTCTACGAGAGGCAAGCGGGTGATAATGGCCTCGAAATGCAATCCAATATTTATAAAATACATACTACTTAATTGACGTGAGCTGTTTAATTCTAGACAAGTTCATTTACATTTTGCAAAAAAGCGCATCCCAGTGTATGAGTAAAATATACAAATTATTGCTTATAATTATATAGTGATTACATTTATGTAGTAAAACTGATCAGCATCTTGTATGCATCTGGCCCGGTTTCATTGATAAGATCTTCAAACATATGTAAAATATATATATATATATATATATATATATATATATATATATATATATATATATATATATATATATATATATATATATATATATATATATATATATATATACGTAACAACTACATACATACAAACACGACATATAATATATATAGGAATCATGAAGTCCGTTTTTTTAATGCAAATTTTAAATTGACTTAATATGAAACGTTGGCAAGGAGAAGAAATACGAACATGTGTGTACATTCGAAGGATTTGAACGAAATATAATCACACGCTTTACTCAGACGGTCTGGATTACATGGTCGCCACTTGTATACCTGTCGATAATCATTTGATATTCTGTTGAAAGTATAATAACCTTTGTATTTCGTTTTTATTTCGTCAATGAAATAAATAGCGCAAGGTTATTTTCAAATTATTCTTTAATATTTTTTCTCCAGTAAAGAGTAATGAATATAAATTTGAAAGGTAGTTATATTCAGTATTCAACCAGGCTTGTAAATATTATGGACATATACCGATACTTTTATATCTGATATAAAATGGACAGATACGGATCCTTTTATATCTGATATCCTTCAAATCTGTCATTAACACTTTAGGATAAACTGTTAGCAGAAGAAACAACGGTAGAAAAAGAACGATTTACGCACTTGCTTTGCTTAGACTAATCACAAAAACATATCTTTATCTAAAAGGAAGAAAATTATTTAAAGGCATCAGCTGAATTTAGTAACCTTAATCCTCAAGAAGAGTTGGGGCGATCCGTACCCTCTGAAGGGCAACCTTTACGTACTTTTGAGAAGGCAGCGGGCTGCAAAAGTGCCTTAACAACGATTTTATAAAATAAACTTTTAATAATTGTATGAAACTATATAAAGTACTCAATAAATATAATCCCCCATTCAATACATACCGAATCTGAAACCAACGGCAGCCCCAGAAACCGTTGTAAATGAGTCTGTGCTGACGTAACCCCCACAGCTTCCCATGTGTATCTCGAAGTAGTAGAAGTACTTTTGGGGCAGGCAGCGTTGCCTTTTTGATCCAAGTGTCCACCACGTTTGACATGCAGCATCGCTTATAGTAATCATTAGGAGGAAGATTGGATGGGTTTGCAAAGAAGGCTAGGTAGGAGTTTGGATTGGCGTCGCAATTGGTGAAAGTGAGGTCCACTCCTGCGGCTTGGTAGCCTTGTGTTGTCCTGCTTCTAGCGTAAGATTCGGGCAGAAATCCAAGATATATGTACGGTTTCATTGCTGCATTTAATGGAACACTAAACCCAACAGTGTGGTTTAGCTGGAAGGTTATTGGATACCTGTGCTTGAACGCTGAGTGAGGCGCTATCTCGACATCTTTTTGTATGCCATCTGTTTGAATGTGGCGCACAACAACGTGGCTTCTGTCGGTGTATAATTGGGATAGGTCTTGCAGAACGCCCAAACCTTCTTTCGATACAAACGTGTAGTCGTGCTCATCGTAAAAGTCACAGAACACGTCAAATTTCTTCCCGGTTGGTGTACATAACCGGTATTCTCCTGATACCGGAGTAATAGACCCCTGGTAAATATGTTGGCATGATCCTGCAAAAGTCGAATCGATGAAATCAAGCTTATAATTGTGCGTACAAACTTTACACATTTACACGGTTTAAATGGCTTGCTAAATCAATATTGATAACATCTTTTATATAATGATGAAAGTCTAGTTGCTTACACAAATGTAAATCTATTGTTGGAACAAACTAAACGGGACAAAAACTAAAATACGGTGAATAGAAAGAATGGTTTACTTAGCAATCTAACTACACATTACACAAACAAGAGAGAGAGAGAGAGAGAGAGAGAGAGAGCTTTCCTATCAGAGATGTCTATGTCCGTCACGTGGATGACAAGAGGCATGCAGACATTGCTGTCATGCAAGCATACAAACTGACAACGGACAGTGCAAAACTAGTTTTTAACTAGCCTAAGCACCGCATTCGGCTCTCATTAAGTCTTTGTCAAAGCAAACACAAAACAGAGATAAGACAAACAATAAACACAAAAAGCGTTGAAATTACAAAAGTTTATATGAATGTTTCTAATGGAATTAAAGCTTGAATATGTTTGATGTTTCGCCTAGTTGGCTTCAACTTGATGATGATGTGGTAAACTAATTGGTATTGACCTACAAAGGGAGGAGCTATAGTGCAGTCTCTTTTTAATGTAAAGTGGTGTAACCGTAAATTATATTCCTAACAACAGGAATAACTATAAAAAAAAAAAAAGAAAAAAAAAAAAAAAAAAAAAAAAAAACAACAAAAAAACAAACACAGTAGTAAGTATATGTGAGTGAGTGAGTAATGGGCAAAATGAATGAATTATTTCATTGAAAAAGTTTTATAAAGTGGTGACTGTAAACAGATGATGATTTTATTTGCGTGCAGTTGTCCTTTTTTGAGCCATCTTGGTTTGAGCCGCTTAGTTTCAGTGTTCTAAAGCGGCGTATCCAGTAAGATTAATTTTCTTTCCTATTTTGGAACTCCAGTTGGGGTTGTGAGCAATTACAGTTAGTGTTACATCGCTGAAAGTGTGGCCAGGGGAAGAGAAGTGTTCTGCAACTGGACTTCTGTCCAACTTTTTTGTCATCCAGTCAGATCTGTAAAGATTGATCCTTTTGCGTAGCTTTTCAGTTTCTCCGACATACTGAAGCCCGCATATCTTACATGTGATGAGATAAATTACATTCTCTGTTTTGCACGTTCTGTTTAGACCATGTATGTTTAATTTTTCGCCGCTCGTCGCTGTGGACAGGTTTTGCATCTTTTATCACGACAGACACCAGGTTTGCCAGGATGGTCTTGACTTGTGATTGACATTAGCCTTGTTCAGATTTTTGTTTCTTTTTTTTCTGCTCTAGGCTACTAATGGTTTGTTCGGGAAGATTAACTTTAGTGCGTCACAAGATTCCATGATGGGCCAGTATTTCTGGATGATTTTACCTACTTTGGGTTTGTCTTGATTGTAGGTCAGAAGAAATGGTATCCGATCAACTTTTTCCTTTTTCCTTTTCTATATATTTTAGTAGGTCATTGCAGTTTGTTTGTTTCACCCTTTGTGTTCCCTCCGCTATCAGGTCTTTGTCGTAGCCTCGGTTCACCAAATGTTCAAAGAACTCTTCAGACCTTTTAGGAATGTTTCATTGTCGAAGCAAATTCTGCGTATCCTCAGTGCCTGGCTATACGGAATGATCCGAATGTAATGCTTTGGATGACAGATGCATGGGAGAAGATACTGGTGTTTATCGGTTGGTTTTGAGTGGATGTCTGTGTGGACTTTTTTTTCTACCAGTATGTTTGTTGTGTCCAGAAAAACGTGGTTTGAGTTGGAGACTTCTGCTGCGAATTTTATTGAAGGATGGAAGTTTATTTGGGAAGAATTTTTACACCATCCGGATGTTATACAAATCAGTACATTTGGGAAGAATTTTTACACCATCTGGATGAAGTACAAATCAGTACACCTTTCACATTATGTTGATATACAGATTATGAAGATTCAGTTTTCACAGATACCGACATCGAGTAGTAATTGAAATTAAAGTACAAAGATAAATAGTACAGCCAGTTGCAAAATCTTACAAATCAAACAGAGAGAAACCGAAAAACGAAATAGAGAAAAGAAATGCGAAATACCAGAGACGCAAAGCTTGCTTGAAAGAAACGAGATTTATCCGGTTTTGCAATAGAAGAAATGAAAAGATTAGAGTGAAAAATCAACATTGAATTATATTTGAATGTTAAAAAACAGTAAATAGAGGATCATGGTATTTGAACAAGAAAAGCCAATTTCATATATGATGTACATGTGACATTGTTCTACGTTTTATCGTAGATAAACGAACTTAAATTTAGCAAAACAAACCTTACAAGTAGAGCACATTATCCATGTCCTGCAACTCGGTTTAACGCTCCAATTAACTAGGTTATTAAATAAATATTGAACTAGATGCAAATTGACTACACTGAATTTTGTTTCACATTCAAGCCATGACACATTTTTTCAAAACTGGAAATTAAAATTGGACAGTGATGACTCTATGAAAATATACAGATCACAGGATGACATTAAATTTTGGCAGAATCAACTAAACTGGGCAGTGTGGATGGCAACATCTGGTTGTGGGATTTCCTGTTGGCAGTTAAGAGATAAAAGTATACCAGGTACTGTCCCAGAATTAGCAAAATAAATATACACATTTCACGTTTATTTCCTGATGTAAAAATAGCTGTCTGAATGCACAATACCTTTACCCTATGATGATGCATTCAAATGCAATTAGGGTGCCCCTGGTGGCCGAGTGGTCTAAGGCGCTCGCCTTTACAGATCACTCACATCTAACCTCTGTCCGCGTAGGTTCGAGTCCTGGGTCGGCCAAAGTGGGTATGTGAGAAAGCTTGCCAGTAACTTCCCGTGATTCGGTGGTACTTCCCGGGCTTTTTCCGGGTTCTTCCTCCACCAAATATACTGGCCGCGATGTATAGCCTATCATGTGCTGAAAAATGGCGTTAAACCCATAACAACAACAACAACAAATGCAATAACAATAAAATTGATATGAAAATTTGAGATGTAATAATGTTAAAATTCCACCACACGATAACTTGAGAATATATCAAGAGAAAAACAAATATTATATATATATATATATATATATATATATATATATATATATATATATATATATATATATATATATATATACATATGTATATATATATATATATATATATATATATATATATATATATATATATATATATATATATATATATATAATCGAATGGGTATTATTTGAATACTGGCAGGCAAAGAACAAGCTACAGCCTACAGGCTGGTAATACTTGTTCCTTCTAGATAGTAACGGAGCATCTGTTACGCAGACTCTTTCGACAGTACCAAACACTGTTGAAAAGCCAATGGAGCTATTAATTTTAGGAGAGTAAGGTTACGACACAGACAAAAATGTTGTGGTAAAATACCAACAATTCATAACGGATTCAAAAGTGAAATTGAACTATGCTGTTGATGATGACATTCTCTTATTGCTACTGAGTGACATGTTGATGAAAGAGGGCAGTATACTGGGATGCAACAACAATTTACAGAAATCAAGTGACTCATTTACACTGGGGTTACACTCTACCATCAATACCATCAATACCGATGTAACATAAAGCGGTATTCCAAAGGCTGTGGCAGTACGACAAGAAATCGTAGAGGACAAAAAGAAGACAAAACGGGTAAAAATTAAGTAGAGAAGAAGGATTAGGATAACGATTTTCCTCGCCAACTAGGCTTGTCCATTCGAGACAATAATAATGATCCTACTGTCAGATCTAAGAATGCGACGTTCAAAAGACGCATGACAATCACGAAGTGCGGGCAAAGTTTAATTTGAAAACGCCGAATGAAAACTATCGACCATTGAATAAACAAGCAATGATTTAGTTTGGTTTTAATGGTTTCAAGAGCTGCTGTGTTTTATTTTTTAAAACTATTTTACTAGCGTTTGACGTTCCTAGATGCTTTGTTTATACCTTGAATCAAAACTGCAAAGAACAAACCCACTAATTAAATGCTAAAACAAGGAAAAACCCATGTTCAATTAGAAAAAAAACCCAAACAATTTGTTTAACACTCTTGAATAACCAGCTTACCACGTCGTGAAGTAATATCAGATATTACTTCTGCTATATTTTTGGCTAAGTCAAACTAATAATTGGCTAAGTTTTTCAAGCATTTTTGGATTATGTCAAAAAATAAATGATTCTCCTGAAGTATAAGAAGCTGGAGTAGGTTTTGTCGGGGAGGAGTAGGTAAAGGTGGTGTATAAAAAACAGCAGGAAAAACAGCACTTCTAACAAAAGTTGCTATAGATAGAGCCATTCATGATATAGTCATTACTATCGCTGTAGATATAACATCTATTGTTACACCTTTTTTTATAAACAGTTTTTTCAGCGTTTCAACTAACAGTAATTTTTCCCTAAGTTTTGAATTGATTTTTCCAATATCTTTTCCAACATTGCTCCCCAGCTGTGTATGATGTCCAAGTCTTTGCGCTTTGATGATTTCAAACCTTTACAACCGTTATTGTAATATGACCTTTTTGCTTGGATCAGTTTATTTCTGATGTCCTTTTATCAGCTCTTCAATCTGTTTTTGCACAGTTCAACATGGATTTTCGTAAACTCTATCTGCGTTTTGAGATGGTGAAATTTATATTGTGTCTGAAGAAAGGTATGGACGTATTACTATGAGAAGTGAAAGTGATTTTTTTTTAAAAAACAGCTCAATGTCAAAAAGTGCTAGAGCTTCTAGTTTTCTGAATTATTAAATAAACAAGATGTTTAAAATGTAGGTATAATGGTTAATTATTTGTTGAACATGCGTATGAGAGTGATGTCTTTTGCACTTTACAAGAAACACAATATATATATATATATATATATATATATATATATATATATATATATATATATTCGGTTGAACCAACAGTTACTGTCAGATAACCAATAAAAGTCCCTGGGAATGTAGAGATTCCAACAATAAAAACACATGGTTCATTTGATAACCAAATATTAAAAGAAAAAATATTATGGATCTGTGCCACGAACAAATTCAAAGCGGACAAATTCCACCTGCGGAGAAAACAGTAATCGCAACACAAGAGGAAAAATAATTAAGAGGTTACACAAATGCTGTACAAGTTGTCTAATTAAACATAGCATATTTATTGATGAATTCATCACTAACGATGTAGTTGTTATAAACGGCAAAAGTCTTTTTATTATGCGATGAGCATTGAAATATGTAAGTATAGATTGATAAGGAGTTGTAAAATCTTCTCTTGACTGGTTTAGCTTCATCTCTATGCGTTTCAGTAATTTCCAATATTTACAGCGATCTCTGGTGTAATCTTTAGGACTTTCACGCTCTTTAACTTCAATTTGTTTGTTATTTAAATAACGATACAATGGATAAGTCATAGCTACAAAAAAGAAGTGTCATTTATCAAAGACAAAAATAACCCCATTTATCCATAAATTGAACAGTACAAACAGGAATTGCAAATGGAACATACAAAGAGATAAGTGGTAAAAATATGACTAAAAATTGTTGGGTAAAGATATACCAGACACGAATAAGAAAGACATATAAAATCCTTGTAAACGCTAGAACTACTATACTTTCAAAATCATTGTCAGATGTTGTAATTTATAATTTGATATAATTGATTAGTAGATTTCTTCCGATCGACAATTTAAACAGTTTTATAAATGAACTTAAAGATGACCACATGACTTTAAACGGAATTATATATACTTCCCCGGATATTGTCATTTAGGATAGTTTTGTCTCTGCAATGACTGCTAGTTTGATAACTTTCAAGCAAATTGATTTCATAAAGACTAAAATAAAGTAACGAGGAACTAAGAAATATCGAAGATTGAACAAAACATAATGTTGAAAATGTGCTTCACAAATAAATAGCGTAGCCTCACTAGGGGTGCGTTGTCAAGAGTCAACATAGCTGAAGGAGAGGAGAATGTGTACCGGCTGCTTTTTCAAGTACTTGTGGCTATAACCTCACTTTTAACAATAATTGCCGTTGCAGGAGTAGCTGCTTACCATTCAGTAAAATTTGGGATTTGGCAATACTGTTATTAGTATAGTGAACCTGTTCTATCTCACGGAAAGCGTGATAAACTAAAGTTAATATGATATACAGATACTGCAATATTTGTTCAAAGGTATCCCTGGTGACTATATTACTAGACACTGTACTATCTGAGCTATTTGTACTATCTGTACTATTTGAACTATCTGTGTTATCCGCATATCCCTCTGTAAACCTCACGGATTATGGAGGGATCAAGAGGTATTGAAAATAATGTGCGGAATATGAATACATAGACGAGTGGATAATATGAGTGCGAATTAATGAAACGGTGGTTGATATATTGACCGAAAAGGTGGTTAATATATTAGCTGAAACTAATAATTTGGCCGAAAAGGTGGATGAACTACTGCCTAAACTATTATCCGTAACTGAACCAATACCTGAAGTTTTACCTCTAATTGAATCAATCCCTATAACTGAATCAAAGTATCCTAATGTATCTACCAAATTATCAAAATACCGAAAGTTTAAATGAATTAATTGTGTGAAAGAAGCAATGACAAATAATATGAGCAGACACAAGAAGACACGTCGTCATAGTGGCAATCGTGATAATAGTGGTAACAGTGATAATTCTTAACCCACTAGCTCTGTTAATTTTAACTCTTATCCTAATAGCTCAGCTAATTTGTACTGTCACCCAAATTATATTGATTCTGATAATTATGATGACTGTGATCTAGACTATGGTAGTCTGAATGAGTTACTATATAATAGTATCAACATCATCAGTAACAGATTATGATAAATACGCTAAGGTTTATTATGAAGACATATAAATAACTGCACTCATTGTAATAATTGCTTCCTATCAACCAAATCTAATACTGTGTATGAGTATAATGCAATATATAACCTCCCACTAAGAACTATCTCATTTAAGTGTAATGGCAAACGTATACATTTAGATAGCTTTGTCAGCATATATATTATGGTATTAGCTTGAGGTGAAAATATAACACGTAGCAAATGTAAGAAAAGATTAATACCACGTAAAAATGATGATTGCAACATATCATTTACCAAATGTTAAATGCTTTTCTCATACCTCCCAACCATCGGAGGTATAGAAAAGTCTCTAGAAAGTATTTCTAACAAAACTAACTAGTCTAATTGATACTAGATTAAAAAAATTACCCAATACCGCGCTTTATCCTTCAAAACACTTTAATGCTCATATTAACCCTGATATTAAAAACGTACTCAGAAACATAAACTTTTGCTATATGCAAAATAAATTCTTTTCATACAGAACATTATATATATTCGAAGACTACACTCTAAAATTTAACAGTGATTCTTCACTCAATAGATAAAGAAATATGTGTGATATGTCCTTTTGGAAGAACCAACTTAATTGGACTGTATGGTGTGCAACATCTTGATGCGGAATAAGTTATTGCCACTTATCAAATTCAAACATTCCAGAATTCTGTTTACAGATTTTATATTTACTTTCAAAAAAGAAAACTTCTATCTAAATGTTCAGTACCTTTATCAGATGATGAGTCATTTAACTCAAATAGTATTTCATAAACCTGAAATAGTTTAACATAATCTGCAACAACTTTGATATACCAGCACATCATGACTAGAGTTGATTTTAACGGAAAGAACTTAACTCTTACGAATGGCCGAACCTATTAAAAGATAGAGAGAGAAATGTTTATATTCCGTCTGCGAAAAAGTACCAGAAGGATATGGGATAACAAATACACCCTTTGTTAAACTGGCTACGTTTACTTCAAGACGAGACCAAAAAAGCAAAACAAACAAAAATCATGCTAATGTTCGATTTAGAAGAAATGCCAACGCAAAATAAGGTTTTGCAAAATGTGTTTACAAAAGACAAATAGAATTAGAACAAATAGACTCGGAGACGTAAAACAAATAATTTAATGAAGATTATAAATTAGCATGGAGCAAAATGTTAAATTAACACAAGAATGCAACACTAAGAAAATATTAATATTCTGGAAGAAGAACATAATTATCGGGACATTTAAAACACTGGAATAAAATGGTATAAAATGCAGAATATGTAATTTTGGCATTCTGTATCGGAAAAACTCAACAAATAGAATTTGTTGGGACTTTAACGGAAAGCAACTATGTATATTTTGTGAAAGGTAAACTAAAACATTTTATTACTGGTTAGAGGAAATCCCAGACTAAAATCCGTTGTAAATGCAAAAGGGAACACGATATACTATTTTCAAAGGGAACACACATAACAAGATTTAATAGGCGCATACACAGAGTTATCCATAGGGGAAGATCTAGACTAGATAGATTCTCGAACTAAACTATTTACAGGGATATCCAACTATTGTTTCGAACGTAAAATGGAGTTAACGAAACCCAATTAGAAAATGCAGTTCGGTATAATTATTGACAAGAGAAAACTACGCAAACTAAAACTAAAGCGAGGGTGGTTTTTATAGAGGCATGTCTGAGAAACCTAACTTAAATTTCTATTGCTAAATCAAATCTATTTTGCTTTAAGAATTGTATATGGTGGTGGTTAACCTTTGCTTGATTTAGTTTGGCTACCTTTCAACTTCTCTATATTCAGAGGTATAGAAAATTGATAGAAAATGGAAAGATGGGTATTTATTTCTTGTCGAAAACAAATCAAGCAGTTAATACTATTTTAGCATGTAATCTCTATTCAATAAAGATATTATCTTTTGAAACTTTATTCAACCGTGGTATACAATTGGTACGTAAATATTATAGCTACCAACATAATATTGCCTTAAATAGGGAGATCGACTACTATCCTTTTTCCAACTTCATTCCTCCAATTACCATACTTTAAACCTTTTTTAAAATCTAGCTTAAACGAAAATATTGCCATATTTAAAAGCCAAAACATACTCCCCAGGTATAGAAAATTCCTAGAAAAAGAAAAGACCGGCTACCAATGTGTTCATTAATGCCCGGGTTAATTGGTATGTTAATTGGCAGATACAATTGTTGTAAATCTTAAACCTACTATTAAGTATCCACTAAGATAGGTAATTCATTCCAACTATTTTATGGTTATCTATAATACACCCAGGAGCATATTCTATTTCGTCTTTGCCCTTTGTAAAATGTACTACTTCTATTAAATATTTCTTTATTTCTATCTTATTAATTATCCCAGCAGAGTCCCTTGTAATATCGAAGTGTAGAAAATATTCTTTCCTTTTCGTTTTAAAATTGTTGGTAATCTTGTCATTAGATTAGAAAGCTATACATATCTAAGTTCTATTCTACATGGTGCTATTATAAGTTCTTCTGGATTGTTAAACTGTTAACCAACTATCTGTTGTACGATCTTTCTGGTGAAGCCGTCTTCTCGGAGATAACTTTTTTCAATCTTTACTTCATGTCTTTTAATTAATTTGGGAAAATATCCTCGTATTATATAATTATTCCACCACAATGCTATATTTTAACTAGTACTATATTTTTTATCGACTATGCATTCATTTCTTGTAAATAGTTTAAATAGCATTATATTGTAGTTGAAAGGTTCGGTCATTGCAAATGTTTTACCTGTCTCTAAGTCCTTACTATAGTCTCCATGACTTATACGTGTTAGTAGGTTGTTATTGTGTATATCTTTAGTATAAATCAGACACCAATACTGGCGGCTGTACTTTTGAATTTCCCAATTTTTATGTCGGTAGTAGAAATTTTTATTTTGTATATCTGCTTTTAAAGGTTATACATGTTTTTTACATCTGTTTGGGGATGGTTAGTTTTATATGCCTTTTGGTCAATTTGTAGTATACGTCTGTTTTTATATGCTGCTTGATTCTGTTTTTCTATAAGCCTATTTCTCACCTTTTTTAAAAAATGGAGGTTGTATTTTATCTAAACTAGGTGGAAACATATCAATATTTGATGGTAAAGAAAGGTGGGAGTTGGAAAGGTAGTAGTGGGATAAAAAGGTAGTGGTCGGGCGCCCTATATGAAAAATTAGTATAGCCACTGATAAGACTAGGTAATACATCTTTCCATTTTCTGTTTTGATTTTCTGTAAATATTTCCACATTCAAGTATTAAGAGTTCAATTAAACCTTTTTAATGCAGACACTTTTATTTTGCTTGATTCCTGACGAATTCTCTTCCTTTGGAATAAAGCATCCCTCTGCAAGCAGCCAACTCTCTGTCAATTTGCCTCTTCTCCATATGACCTTTATTAGCTTCCAAAGTCTTCTGGTTAGTCGTGGACAGAATTTGTAGACCTTGTAAGTAACATTTTTTACAGGAGCTGATGCTGCCCTTGCATCTTATATAATGTCCTTCAATTCTTCCAGTCTTGGTTCTGAACTGTCAATTGGAACAGTTGGTTCTTCTGGGTTTATTAGTTTGGGCTGATCTCCGAGGTCTTTCTCTCTATCTGGATCACTGGGTTTTTCTCAAGTGTTCTTCTACCTCCTCCTTCGGACATTCAATTCTCCCTGTCCTTTTGTCTCCCAGCAGCTTTTTGATTGAAGTGTGCTCTCTTCTGCATACGCTCTCTTCTGTTCTTTATGATGTTCTCTGCTCTTCTCAGTGTCTTCAGCCTTTCACGTAGGTTATCTCTGAGGTCACTCAGCCCCTTTATTCTCTTCATCCACTGCATTGCGATACCTTTTTGTTAGCCTCCGCAGCTCTGCTCTTATGTCTGCAAACTCCCAAAGTGTATGGTTTTCTTTTGGCAATGTATTTCTCTGCTTCTTTTCTTCTATCCCAAATCGATCTGTTCCCATACTGTACATGATGGTGGCCATGGCTTCTTTCTTTCTGTCGACACTTCCTGCCCATGTTACTTCCAATAGTTGGTAACGTCCTCATCAAACTGTCTCTATGCTGTTTTGTTTGAACTCACAGGCCATTTCACTCTTAATTTCTGTTGACTAACTTTCTCGTTTACCGTTGTAGCCCTTCCCTGAGTATCCAACTCCTGTCTGCCGCTCAAATCCACCGAAGCATCTATATTCTCCACCCCGTTGCTGAACTCGTTTTCATCTTCTAACACTTGGAGGTGCTGAACACTGTTGTGTGTATCCTGGTCCATCTCCTCCTCCGTCTCACCGGGTTGCCCTGTGAGTTGTACTAGATTCAGGATCGGAGGACAGGTCATCTTGGTACGGTGAATTTTAAGCCCCTTCTTGTTTTTACATGTTTTGCCACAACTGCAGACTCTAGATGTGTCCGTATTCTGGTTCGCTGTCCGTTGATCAAGCATGTTTGTATCCATGATGTGGACGTTTGGTCGATCATCCTTCCCCGCTCTCTCACGACCTTGGGGGTATCGCCCAACATATCTATCCATAGTGAAGTTGTAGGTTCTCCCTCACAGGAGTTGTACTCTGGCTTGCTAGACCATCATACACCTGTTCACCGATCTTTCCCGAATGTCAGCAGTCTCTCCTTGCTGTCACCATTCTGTTCACGGTTGCCAATTAGTCTTTCCTAATAGTAAATGTGGTCTCCATATATGGCAATACATGAATACAGTTCTGCACTGCAACCGGTTCCATCATCAATTGGGGATCCCCTTTCAAAGAGCGTTTCGGCACTTACCCACAACGCTCTCCAGGGGTGCGCCGACCGAGTTGATCAGACTCAGCCTGGAACTGATTCGCTTTTCCATCGCTCCTCTTTCTTCCGCCAAATCCAATGTGAGACTTCCTCGGCCTGTTTGCCAAATTTGGTGACTAAATTCATGCAGCTAGGTCCTGTAACCCCGATGACTCCCTATTAGAAAAAACTCGGTTAGATTCTATAATTTTGAAAGTTTGTATGAGGTGCCATCAGAAAGAGAAGAATCTATAAACAATTCCCAAGTCGTTATTTTATATGAAATCATTTTCTAGGTCTAAGAGGATTAAAAAAACGATATAAAATAGTTAACGTTAAAGTAATTTTTTACAAAATATTAAAAACTCTGGACTGTTAATGTCACCTTAATCACTAGACAATAGTTACTAATTTCATACGTTTATACTACTTAAAAGAGATTGCTTGTTTTTTTATTTTTTTAAAGTAAATTTAATTTAGCAGGTCAATAAGATAATCATTTCAATTTGCTCTCTAACCGCATTCTAGGGTTTTAAACCTTTTGACTGAGCTACGATGGCAAGCCAGATTTTTAAAAAAATATATGGCCGATGGCCATATGGTGAATCAGCGTTTTTCAGTTGAAAAATGTTAAAAATCGAGGTGAGTCAGCTTTTTTGACAAATTCTAATAGTAGTATTCAGTTTTTGTTGTTGTTGTTTTTATGTTGAAAACAGGTTTAAAGTGGTTGCCTGGGCGAGGTTCTGCGTTTTCCATCTACTACTGTTGCAGATCGTGTCACAGGCAGCGCGTGCCAAAGATACGATCATGCCAGGGGCAATATGTGTTCGCACGGTCTCCTCAATGGTTAAGTTAGCTGTCTTGAATGATTCAACTTCATTATGTGATTTTCTATTTTTCTTCAGACTGACTAGCACCAAGTATCGTTAATAATTATTTGTTTTGTCAATGATATTTCTTTCTGACATTTGAAAAATGTGTTCTTATCCGTACATATTTTTAATGTTGTTCTTTTTCAACTGAACATATGCTACTCAAATGCGGACTTGTTCATCAATTTTGAAAAAAAAAGTCTCCTATTCATTTCTGGCTTTATGTATCCCAAAACAGGACAATTGTATGTATCTTTTTCATTTTCAAACTGCACGTAAAGCTTTAAGCTTTTATAGCGATTGCTGTACTTTATTTTTATTAATTTTCCAATGTACATAGCAATTTCGGTGCATTTGGTTTTGTACCCTTGCAATCTTATATCAATTTCTTTTTTCAATTCTTAGAAATCATTTTCATCATGTACCCGTTTTTCGGTTGCAAGTGGTTTTTCTAATTTGTGTATCATTTGCATATCTTTTAATTTCTCCTCATAAATTGCGACTTGGGGGTCACTTTTTATCTTGCCATCTATGTCAGATTAGAATTCATGATCTATGGCAGATTAGTATCCATTATCTATGTCAGAGTAGTGTTTATTAACATGTCAGAGTAGTATTCAATATCTATGTCAGATTAGTATTCATTATCCATGTCAGAGTAGTATTCAATATCTATGTCAGAGTAGTATTCATTTTCTATGTCAGAGTAGTATTCATTATCTATGTCAGATTAGTATTCATTATCTATGTCAGAATAGTATTCATTATCTTTTTCAGATTAGTATTCATTATCTATGTCGGAGTGGTATTCATTATCCATGTCAGAGTAGTATTCATTATCAATGTCACAGTAGTATGTATTATCTATGTCAGAGTAGTATTCATTTTCTGTGTGGTATCATACTAATTCCTCATCTAATTCAGCTCTCGATCTTTAGAAATATGAAGTAATCTGTCAAAAGTTCTATTTCAATACCTGATCATTTTAACAACGCACCATGAGCTGAACCATGTGCAATGTAATACTGTACAGAGTCAAGTTTGGGGTGTTTCATACAGATATTGCGAAACTTTTGCAGCCAAATGTTTCAATGTTTCGGTGATTTTGTTCGTTACTTATATTGCTAGCTACATGTTTTAATGACTACCTCATGCACCTAAAGTTATCTACAAATCTAATTGCACAGTTATTTCCTTACGATTCTTTATTAGTCTATGAGATATCAAATCCTTTCTAAATGAAATATATTACTCATCATTATTCGGTATTATTTTTACTTCATCATTTCTATCATATTTTTACAAGCGTCTTTATGAACAGACGATTGTTATAACCTGACATGTTGCGAATGAAGAGCGGAGTGAATTTTGCTTAGGAGGCGCTCATCAGATATTATGTACTTCTGAGAGAGTGACATGTGTAAGGTGGAGTTATTTGAATTTGCAACATGCACAACGAATAGAATGTTGCATACCTCACTGCTTTTTTCATGTTCTGTTTCTGAATGTTGTTTTTACATATTGTACTTTTGGACATTGTACATGTGATCAAAGCACACAGCTGACAAAAATGACCGCTCCCATGTGCTCGAAAAATCGGCCTGAATCAGTCCACAGTACACTATTTTTAGGAGTTAGTAAAATCGGGAAAACGAATTTTGCCATAGTAGGCAATATCAGCTTCTAAAAGTACAATGAATGAATTACAAAATATAAAAAAGTAAAAAAAGTATCGGCTCTTTTTTACAATTTAACTTTGAAGTTCAGGAAGTGAAAATGACCAAGCGGAGCTAGCACTTTTTTGATATGTGCACATCTGAAGTACGACCAAGCTGTATATTCTATAACCCAAATTGCACCCATCAATGATACATCAAAATAAAGAGAATTAAAAGTTCTTTTAATAATACCTAAGATATACAAGGTCTTTTTTTAAAATAGCCACGGTAACTAGTGAGAAAAACCTGGTAAATGCAAAATACAAAACTGTAGAGCGCCACATTACCTAAAATTTCAATTGCATTCTGTATGAGCGGAACCTATATACACTCCAGTCAGGTGATCTTGGCCATGCACCTTGTCTTTAAATATTTTTCTATCATATATATGACATGTACTTGTTGAGTTAAAACAATCTGCATTATCCACTTTGAATACTACAGGCTTTACATGTTTGGGCCTTAATTCGTCGTACACTATTTTTGAGACCCGACCCAAAGAAGTTGTAAAAACACTTGAATGTAATATGTAAGTCTATAAATGACTGGTTTGTAATATTTATGAATTGACTTGAGATACATATAAAACTCGGATGGAAAGTGTATAGATGTTTGTATTGTCCGGGATATATCTGTTTGATGCATAACACTATTATAATTATGTGGTACGGAGATAATTTCAGAATCACAATAAAAAACAAACGGAACCTTAAACGGATGGTGTTACATTTAAAGTTTACCACTGAACCTTCATTGGGCATTATATCTATAGAGTTATCTGAGAATTGTTCTGGCGCTTTGAAGATTTTCAAGCTTTTGCTTTGTGTGTGTGTGTTTGTATATATATATATATATATATATATATATATATATATATATATATATATATCCTTGATGTTTGTTTATTTATGATGACATCACTTATTTATAAATCTTTTTTACCAAAATAATGGTATCTTCTGTCTTTGTATTTGTTACGATTGCTTAAGGTAAAAATGTTTGTTGCCCTTCTGGGCACATTGTTGCATGTTTCGTGAAAGAGTTTTTGCTTCGTAACATCATCTCCACAGGCAACTACTTTCTTTGTCTCAGTTACTCTAACTGGTTTAATATAACTTTTATCAGCGGCAACGTCTCCTGGTTGCACACTTTGTGCAAGAGTTGAAACTTTGCAACATATTCTTTTTCAATATCTAATATACATTTACAGAAATACGCAATTTAGTTTCAATTTTCCCAATCATTTCTAGTTTCGAAGGACATCTGTCAAACCAGTGTGTATGTATCCAAATGGTACGTTCATGGTCTCTGAGAATCTTTCGTGGGAGTGTTTAAAATTGATTCGACAACATATAAAAAAAAACAATAAAAAAACAAAACAAAAACAAACAAACATATATTGTCTTTACTTTTCTATGTTTATAAAAGCTTGTTTGTTCTTAACACATTGAGCCAAATTTCTGTATGAGTTTCATCTGAGCAGTTAATAACTATTTACTTGCAGTGTTTTATGTTCAATATACTAAAACTTCAAACATGTACATTCGCTTATTTCCTGTCCAAATTTGGTATGTAAAATGTAAATAAACGTTCAGTTACATGATCCATTTCACCTCTGTTCATTATGTTCATAAGTCTGTTTCTATTATAAAATTATCTGTATTTATTTTTGCTTCTACTTGAGTTGTCAGTTTCATAAGTCTGATCGTGAAGTCTATTTGTACTTGTACAGAGCCACATTTTCGATTTTTGGAATAATGATTTGTTTATTTTCTTCAAGTACGCTTCAATGTCATTGAAAAATTAATAGAAATTTTAATTGTTACCAGAGTAAAATCTTTATTCATTTAAAGTTCTTTTAAACAAATCTCTTAGTCTTTTAGTAATAATTCTGTTAAAAGTTTGTTTATTCATAATTCTCAATTCTTTTCTTGTTTGAACAGATTTTAACGGAGGTGCTACATTTTTTATAATTTACTTTGGAATAGGTTGATCAAGTATTGAAGTCTTCATCATTGATGCGTTTCTAAAAACAATATTTCAATATATATTTTACTACTAATTGTTTATTCAACTTTTTCATGCATTTTTCAAAATGCCCGCTTCACTGTATATAGATTTCTGGCCCTGGGGGTAGTTAGATCGGAAGTGCACCACCCTACCACCCTCAGGGTTGAGGTCACATTCTTAAAACTGATATATTTATACACCACGTGACAGATTTTGTCCTCACTTCGTTATTAGACTTTTAGCTCTGTATTTTCTATCGTGTAACGTGGCTCTTTAGTCCCACAAGAGACAAAGAGAGTACAAGCAGAGTCCCTAGTGTATTTTTGACTTCTAGGTGGTTGCTTCTTTTGCATTCACATAGTACCTTTCGCTTAGTCGTATCAGCCTATAGTTTCTTTAATTATTTTTTTTACCATTGTGTCATGTGGTTATCATGCACGGATGCCACATAAGACCAGATACTCTTTGTATCTTTCTTACTTATAGCTTGCTTCATGGATACTTTATGCCAAAATCTTAAACCTTTTCGTTATCACGGACCTTGTTATATTTATCCTTTTGTGGGATTTGACCTTTAAGTGACCTTCTATATACAGCGAGGCGGTACTCATTTATGAAAGATGCTAATTCCCTTATATACTGTTATTGTCAACGTTAACTATTCAGTGGTATGTAATTCATTTAAATACGTATTCTTTGTCAACTATATCTTAAGCATCTAAACCATTTCTGAGATTCTTCTAAGCAAAGGAGATGCTTAATTACAAAATGGTCTTTAATTTTCATCCTTTTTTAAATTTTGAACATTGAAAGAAAAAAATCTAAATTCAGCTGGGTCAGGATTAGCAATATCTATACTAATACAAAAGTGAAGTAACTCCTAAAAGCATAACCACTACACTAATATATTTAGCTCCCTTTAACCATTATTTGTGGTGCGATTTTGCACAACACAAAATAATGTGAAATTTGCATGTGCGCTCGTATATCTACATATAATGGTCTCAAGGTGGTCTCGTATCACTATACGAGATGGTAACAACTGCGTAGTAGGCAGATAAGAGTGGGTAATTAGAATTTATCAATGGAACATTTTTGTATTTATTATTTATTGTGCTTGGGAGAAAGCACACGAAAACAAGATCGAACCTTTCTTAAATTAACAAGAGCGCCCTCTCAGCTGCCTACTACTAAATGAATGGGGAGTACATGAGAATGTGTGTTGTTTTGAAATGAATTATGAACATGCATAAACATTATGTGTCTGATTATTCTTGATCAGATTCCATCGGTCAATGACACTGATTGGTTCCCTTTTGTAACAAGTAAAATACTTCTGCCACATTGAAATCCCCACGCATAGACAAATGACTGTTCTTATTTCAAACGTTTTTCTTGATATTGACCTCTTATTTCTGATAAAATTGGCCATATTTGCTTTGTTCAGGGGGTTGCTTATATAGTTTGTTTTCCTTTACTGGATGGATATATTTAGACACGTGAAATTCGTTCTGGCCTTTGATACAGCAGGTTTTATATCCACTAGATACTGCATGAACTTCTGTATACCTTGTTTTATACTGCAAAGACTTGATGCAACTAGTTGCAAATAACTGATTGACAGTTATTCAAATCTGAACATAGCTTAGCTTTGGATCATTTGAACCATTGCCATGCTATCAATTATAAAACAAGTCGGTAAACATTAATTAGTAGCTACAACTGGGAGATACAATTCGAAATGTTTCTATAGCTGCAATGGAAAAAATATACTTATTTTCTTTAATTTACCCGATATGATTCAACTGGGATGGGTTAGAAAGTATGACAATGACATTAATCCATATTTAAGAACATCGATCAGATTGATGTTTCTACAATAAAGGTCAGAATCAAAAGAACGGAATACTCATTTATCACAGTGACATTGAACTTCTTTGTTGCAGCTAGCTCAGAGATAGTCCTCATTTTAGACACAAAGTCTGTCCCGTACGCTGCCTTATTTAAGTTCTTTCTTTTGGTAACAAATTACTCTAAGTACATATTTCCCATCTCACGATACTTAGGAGGCCACTTTTTTCCAAAATGTATGACAAGCAATACGTTTTAAGAATCCAATTAAAGTCTTTTTCATTGGTCCGTGATTATGTCTGATTCAAACAAGCTTACTCCTAGATAGACAGATAAATTTGTCTCAACAACGAGTTCTTTTATTTTGATAGTCGTTATCTACAACTAATATCAGAATACAAATTTCGTTAGAGAGATGTATTTACCGGTTTAGTTCCTAGGAGCCTAATTTCCCACTGTTTTCACGCACACTTGCAAAAACAGTTTATCATCTTAAGCAACATTCTGATAAAACTACTTACTGCTGCTTTTTCATGCTAGGAATAACCCATTTTTCATGGATTACCATACAAATTTGCATTTTGTCTTAGAATCTTAATCGATGAGTGACTATTCTAATGTTAGATGAGTCAATACCTCACCAAATGAATTATTGAATATTAATTGATGGATTACTCTAATGCCATACGAGTCCATACCTCACCAAATGAATAATTGAATTTTAATTGATGGACTACACTAATGCCAAATGAGTCCATACCTCACCAAATGAATCATTGAATTTTAATTGATGGACTACACTAATGCCAAATGAGTCCATACCTCACAAAATGAATTATTGAATCTTAATTGATGGATTACTCTAATGCCATATGAGTCCATACCTCACAAAATGAATTATTGAATTTTAATTGATGGACTACTATAATGTCAAATGAGTCCATACCTGACCATATGAATTATTGGTTCTCATTAATAATATCATGCTTATTTTTCATACCCTCATATGTACTATTATCAAGTACTTGCTGTATATCAGCCGTATATATTGAAGCCATCTTGAGAAATTAGTTCTGCCCCTTCCCATATCAGTCGTACCATTAAAATTAAGATCCCGATTTGCACGTATCCGTCCGATTTCAAGAATTGCAGCAGCATCAAAATCATCTTATTTCTCACATATCATGGAAGGAAAGGCGGAGAATGTATTTAGTTGTGACCCCTTTGCCACAGTTAGTCTATTTCATTAGTTTACTTCGGATGCAGAGGCAAAGCGTCTTATTTTTATATCAAAATGATTCCTCTCTCTTATCAATTGCTGAATGGCTTTCTTTGTAGTCACTGTATTTGTTTTGCTAATAATAATACTAATAATAATAACAATGAACTAGCATAAACATTCATAAATATTGGCAATACTATATTAATTAAATTTCAAGGAAGAGACAAACACGACTTACTAGATTTTGAAAATGTACCAAACTAACGAGAGGTAACAGTTGTAACAAGAATGCATACGAGTATTTTTTGTCCACATGCTCCACAACTGCATCAAAATACCTAAGTATGTCCTATTCTTGTTAAAGACGTGTATATGAATCCTCGAAATGAATGTACCTATCAGGTTTGAGAACTATAAATGCTTCATCGTTCGAAAAATACAGCTAAATGCAATGGTTTTGAAGTTGTCGTCAGAGCTTGAATGTATATCAGTGTGACTTTTAATGTGCCAACGACGAGTAGTCCTTCTATCGATAAATGTAACCATTCCATTAAGTTAATGAATATACATGAAAAAGTTTCAGAGAATTAGAGCTAAATCAAAAAGTTTAAGAGAATTAGAACTAAATTAGAAAGTTTAAGACAATTAGAGCTAAATGCCCAAAAACTGTGTTTGACGCCAGTAAAAACAATAAAAATACCCGTTTTTCCTAAGCTTCGCAATCAGCACACAAATAAATAAAATTGTATACTATATTCAAAATGAACTAAGAAAACATAATTTTTTCCAAAGGTATTTAGCTAAAACAAATGCATATACCAAATATTGTACAGATCTAATGTTTCCTACAGAATAATCTGTTGCATTTCTCACAATACAGAGTGAGCAGCTTCAGGAATTTTAAAAAAAATCTTCTACTTTGAAAGTTTGAAGCCCAGAGCTCTTAAATTTTGTATGTGGCTTCCTATCATCATGCTTAAACAAGAAGTTTTAAATGGTGGTCGCAAGCTCCTAGCTGCACTCCCTCCTTCTCTTCCTTCCCACCTTATTTACAGCTTGGTGAGCAACATTTGGGCCACATGTTAGCCATTGCAAGATACATGTACATATGGTGATATTAAACATATAAATCATGTTTCTTCATTACAAGAAAATTGATGAACATTGTTCTTTTACACCTTTTACACACTGATATGCGAGTGTTAGAGACCTACACCGGACCTATCAAGCCTCTAGATCACGAGAATGATAAAATCGTACAACTAAAGTTGCCTGAGAAGATGTTAAAGGCCGCTTTTAGATTTTGTAAACTCCTCCCTGATACGGGGCGTCCCCAGCCCCCACCTCGCAGAGGCTGGGGCCGCCAAGATTGAACCACTATCTTGTCAATACCCAAGGCCGCAGACCACCAAACAGGAGCAATGATAGTGTTGTTGGTAGGGATTTTCTTTTTAAAGAAATATTGAGAAAAGGGTGTAACACTTCATGCAGATATGGTGTTTCAAGGCAAAAATAAGTGCGCTTGGCAGAAATTAGTAAGTAAGAGCTATGTGGGAAAAACTGTCTTGACAAGTATTGTGACATGCATGGCAGAGTTTAGAATAAAGTGTGGAGTTTACCCATATTGCAAGTGTGGTGCTGGAACGTGGATTGATTATAGGATATGTGCGAGGTGTGGTTGTAACCATGCAGCACGAAACATCAAGAGAGCAGAAAACAGAGCAAGTAGACATTTTGTTAGCTTCAGTCAAGGCAAACTCAATTTAGATATTAGAGATTATAGGTATAATGTAAGCACAGCGAAATAAATACATTTATATATTAGGGATTATAGGTATAAAGCTTAATGTCAGCACAATAAAATAAAATTAATTTAGATCATAGGGGTAAAAAATCTATTTAGAGATTTGGGCTTATATGTATAACGCTTAACATAGCGCAACACTATTACACGTTTGAGTAAGCTGCTTCAGAGAGGGCAGTTTAACAAGTCCAACTTGTGCACAAGAGACTTGCACACAATGGAGTACTCACATAATTAACTATCAGTTACATGCTAGCAGATACACAATTTTCACAAGAATCTATATGAAAACAAGAAAGTTAAAGAGAATAAATCCTAAACATTGCTTGACTATCTAATTTTTAAATTAAACTACGAGGATGCATGTAAACTAGTATGTTCAGAATATACAAGTTCGGAAGATATGAGGATAGATTATTCTATCAACATATTTTTATCAGTAAATGTACAATGCATACGTTGTAAAGCAATCATAACTGAATAAAGTAAGAGAAAGCTGGGGGAATTCAAGTAACAGATTCTCAATCTTTCATATGTAACAAGCGCAAGCAGATCATGTACGATTGATTAAATTGGTGCCATTCTACACAAATTTCTTTTATATAATCATGTATCAAAAAAAAATCCGAGCAGAAAGCAGTGATAATGGCTACGGACACGACTCGGGCCATCAAGAGTACAAACTTCGAATTACTAACGTAATATCGAAATGGAAGCAGAGTGATAATGGCTATGGAACCCACTGAGACTACCTAGAGTACAAACTCTGGAGTTGTGAATGTTCTACAGAGTTCTGTGATAATAGCCTCGAAATGCACTCCAATATTTACAAAGTACATACAACTTAAAGGACGTGAGATGTTTAATACTAGATAAGTTCATTTACATTTTGCTTAATACAAAAAACCAGCTCAAAAGCGCATCCCAGTGTAATATATAAAGATTATTGTTTATAATTATATAGTGATTAAATGTATGTAGTTTAACTGATCAGCATCTTGCATGCATCTGGCTCAGCTCCGTGGATAAGATCTTCAAGCATCTGTAAAAATATATATGTACTTAACAACTACATACATACAAACAGGACATATCATATATATATATATAGGAATCATGAAGTCAGTTGTTTTTATACAAAATATGAACAGGCGTATTCATTCGAAGGATTTATACGAAATAAAATCACACGCTTTACTCAGAAGCTCTGGATTACATGGTCGCTACTTGTGTACCTGTCGATAATCATTTGATGTTCTGCTGAAAGTATAACAACCTTTTATATTTCGTTTTTATTTCGCCAATGAAATAAATAGTGCTAGATTATTTTCAAATTGATCTTTAATATTTATTCCTCCAATAAAAAGTAATGAACACAAATTTGAAAGGTAGTTACATTCAGTATTCAACCGTGCTTGTAAAGATTATAGACAGAGACCGATTCTTTTATATCTGATATCCTTCAAATCTGTCATTAACGCGTTAGGACCTGTTAGCAGGAGAAACAACGGTAGAAAAAGACAGATTTACGTACTTGCTTTGCTTAGACTAATTATAAAGCAGATATATATCTCTATAAAGAAGAAACCTTTTTAGAGGAATCAGCTGCATTTAGTAACCTTAATCCTCAAGAAGAGCTGGGGCGATCCGTACCCTCTGAAGGGCAAACTTCACGTACTTTTAAGAAAGTAGGGGGCTGCAAAAGTGTCATTACAATGATTTTAGAAAATAAACTTTTAATAATTGTGCGAAACTATATAAAGTAATCAATAAATATGATCCCCATTCAGTACAAACCGAATCTGAAACCAACGGCAGCCCCAGAAACCGTTGGAAATGAGTCTGTGCTGACGTAACCCCCACAGCCTCCCATGTGCATCTCGAAGTAGTAGAAGTACTTTTGGGGCAGGTGGCGGGATGAAGGGGTATTCGTTGCCGATTTGATCCAAGTATCCACCACGTTTGACATGCAGCATCGCTTATAGTAATCATTAGGAGGAAGATTGGATGGGTTTGCAAAGAAGGCTAGGAAGGAGTTTGGATTGGCGTCGCAGTTGGTGAAAGTGAGGTCCACTCCTGCGGCTTGGTAGCCTTGTGTTGTCCTGCTTCTAGCGTAAGATTCGGGCAGAAATCCAAGATAGATGTACGGTTTCATTGCTGCATTTAACGGAACACTAAACCCAACAGCTTGGCTTAGCTGGAAGGTTATTGGATACCTGTGCTTGAACGCTGAGTGAGGCGCTATCTCGACATCTTTTTGTATGCCATCTGTTTGACGGTGGCGCACAACAACGTGGCTTCTGTCGGTGTACAATTGGGATAGGTCTTGCATAACGCCCAAACCTTCTTTCGATACAAACGTGTAGCCGTGCCCATCGTAAAAGTCACAGAACACATCAAATTTCGTCCCGGTTGGTGTATATAACTGGTATTCTCCTGATACCGGAGTAATAGATCCCTGGTAAATATCTTGGCATGATCCTGCAAAAATCGAATCGATGAAATGAAGAATATAATTGTTCATAACCTTTACATATTTACTCGGTTTAAATGGAAGGTTAGAAACAGTATTTAAGACATCTTTTATACAATCCTGAAAGTCTAGTTGCTTACACAAATATTAACCTATTTTGGAAACAAACTAAACTGGACAAAACTAACTGAATAGAAAGAACGGTAAACTAAACAATCTACCTATACATTACACAACAAGTGAGGAAACGATTTCCAATCAGAAGGGTGTATGTTCGTCACGTGGATGACAAGAGGCACACAGACATTGCTGACACGCAAGTATACGAAAAGTGCAATGATGGATACAATAAATCTGGATATATATATATATATATATATATATATATATATATATATATATATCTTCGCAAAATACGCTTGGGCTGAGAAAGGAAAAATAGAAAAGGGAGATGAGATACACGATGCTGTCAGACACATTTTCAAACAGTGATATCCTGAAAAGATATAGTTTGATGAGGGAAAAGAGATTGGTAACAAACAAGTCAAAGATTTGCTAGAAAAGAAAAACACTGGGTAAGTTGATGCTGATACAAAAAAAAAACAAAAAACAAACAGCTGCTGTATAAAAAGTATAATAGAAGTCTGAAGACTATAATGCGCTCAGATTGAAGCAAAAGAATGGGTTGCTGTTTCACCAAAGCTAATTTATGGAAACAAAAATACCCATTACACAACAATAGACATGAATCTGGTTAAAGCGCGGAAAGAAAAGAACAGATCAAAAGTTTGAATGAATATATTTCGTTTTTGACACCTGATACAGTTGGAATTCTTAAATTCTATATTGGTTAAAAAGGCAGAATTTCAAAATAATTGTACCTTGATAACGTAACGAAAGAAATATTCAAAATAATCCAGTAATTTTAGGTGATAGAGTAGTTTAGAGACTTGAAGGCTTAAATGGATAGAATACGAGGGAATGTTTTACGAACAAGAGTTATTACGACAAACAAGATGAAACATACAAAGTTGAAAAAAAATTGACGACCATAAATATGAAAGGTAAAAGATATATAATTATGAAATTTATAGGATATGATGAATCTGAAAAGAGTCTTACGTTAAAATAATGATGGGGGTAGGACAATGCATAAATAGCAATATAAAGGAGCATTTAAACTTTGAACCTTTGGGAAGTGAAAGATGTGGAAGAAAAGAAACAATGCCCTTAGAAAATGAGGAGTTAAAACACGCACAGCCGTAGAATTTGTATTAATAATAAAACCAGAGGGAAAAAGAAATAAAATATCACATTAAAAAAACAAAATGGCATACCTTGAAAATGTGGTAAGGTGATTACAAAAAAGATTATGTCCTAGCTGAGTAATAAATGACATAGCAAAAGAAATGGAAAGAGACAACGTTCATCTTCTCTGCATTTAAAATAAAAGCTAGAAAAACAAATACAATGTGAAAGACTACAAAGCTAGTCTACGAGATCTTGAGCAAAATAAAATGTAATGAGAATCACATAGACGTTGACTCAATCATTAGAACATTTAAACTTCTTTAAAATTTCATTCAAAGTTTATCAGCGACTCACACAACTACTCAATCGACTATGCATTTGTTTTTTCTTTTATAAACGAACGATTTACAATTTTCAATTTTAAAACATCCATAAAGCCATAAGTCATAAAAGATGACCACAAAATTAACCAAAATCGATTTATTTGGAAAGAATTTTACACCATCTGGATGAAGTACAAATCAGTACGCCTTTTACAGTAGGTGGATATACAGATATACAGATTATGGAGACAGTTTCCACAGACATAAAGTAGTAATTGAAATAAAACTACAAAGATAAATGCAACAGCCAGTTGCAAACTGTTGCAAATATAACATAGAGAAACTGATAAAGGATATAGAAAAAGAAAAAATAATTAAAAAACAACAACCAGATATGCAAAGCTTGCTTGAAAAAAACGAGATTAATCCGGTGTTGCAGAGTGAAAAATCAACAGAGAATTATATGCGAATGTGGAAAAACAGTAAATAGAGGATCATGGTATTTGAACAAGAAAAGCCAGTTTCATATATAATATACATGTGGTATTGTTCAACATTTTATCGTAGATAAACTTACTTCAAATTTAGCAAATCAGGCCTAACAAGTACAGCACCTTATCCATGTCCTACAACTCGGTTTAACGCTCCAGTGAACTTGGATATTTCAAACATATTTAACTAGTCAAATTGACTACACCTAATTTTTTTTCACATTCAGGCTTAAAAGTTTTTTAATACTGCAAATTAAAATTAGACAGTGATGACTCTTTGAATATATATATATATATATATATATATATATATATATATATATATATATATATATATATATATATATATATATATATATATATATTACAGTATGACATACATTTGTGCAGAATCAACTGAACTGGGCAATGTGGATGGCAACATCTGGTTATGCTGGCATTTAACATTTAAAAATGTACCAGGTACTGTCCCAGAGTTAGCGAAATAAGTATACACATTACACGTTTATTTCCCAGATGCGAAAACTGCTGTATGAATGTAAAATACCTTTACCCGATGATGATGCATTCAAATGCAATAGCAATAGAAATGAAATGAAACAATTTAATTTAACATTTATTAAGTTTAAAATTCCACCACACGATGACTTGAGATATATCAAGAGAAAAACAAATGCTTGATCCTTTATGAACCACCAGAAGAGTAGATTAAACTGTATATCAAGGTTTGTTTTGAGGAGCCTACATGTTGTGTTAGTTGGTTACAAAAGTATATATATATATATATATATATATATATATATATATATATATATATATATATATATATATATACTTGAATAGGTACTGTTTGGATTTGGATACTGGAGAACGGTGTCAGCTGATTAAATGAATTATGAATTCTATGGCAAGCTAAGAAGAACCTACATGCTGGTAATACTTGTTCCTTCCAAATAGTAACGGAACAGCTATTACGCAGTCTATTTCGACAGTACCAAGCAGTGTTAAAAGCCAATGTATCTATTAATTTTAGGAGCAAGGTTACGATACAGATAAAAACATTATGGTACAATACCAACAATTCATAACAGTTTCAAAAGTGAAATTGGACTATGCTGTGGATGGTGATGTCTTTTTGTTACTGAGTGACATGTTGATGAAAGAGGGCAGTATACTGGGATACAACAACAATTTACAGAAGTCAAGTGACTCATTTACACTGGGGTTACACTCTGCCACCAATACCGATGTAACAAAAAGCGGTATTCCAAAGGTTGTTGCAGTACGACAAGAAATTGTAGAGGATAAAAAGAAGACAAAGCACCTAAAAATTAAGTAGAGAAGAAATATTATGATAACGATTTTCCTCCGCGACTAGGTTTGTCTATTCGAGACAATAATAATGATCCTACTTTCAGATCTAAGAATGCGATACGATAATCAGATGCTAGAAGGACACACGACAATTATGAAGTGTGGTCAAAGTTTAATTAAAAACGCCAAATAAAAAATATTGACCATGAAATAATCAATGAGCAGGTATGGGTGGAGTATGAGTAACAGCAGGAAAAACAGCACTTCTAACCAAAGTTGCTATAGATAGAGCAATTCATGATACAGTCATTGCTATCGCTGTTGATAGAGCTGCTATTGTTACACCCTTTTCTTTAAACACTTGTTTCAGAGTCTGAACTAATGGTAATTTTCCCCTAAGGTTTTGAATTGATTTTGCCAATATTTTCTTCAAAATTGCTCTCCAACTGTGTATAATGTCCGACACTTTGCGCTTTTTATTATTTCAAACCTATGCAACTGTTATTGTCATATAGCCTTTTTGTTTGGGTCTGTTTATTTTCTGATGTCCTGTTTTAGCTCTTCAGTCTGTTTTTGTCACATTTCAACATCAAGTTTCATGAAGTCTATGTTTATTTAGACAACTTCTATAGCATTTACATAACCTCCTAGTTGTAAAACCTTCTATTGATTGGTTTAGCTTCATCTATATGCGTTTCAGTAATTTCGAATATTTACAGTGATCTCTGGTGTAATCTTCAGGGCTTTCACGCGCTTTCAGTTCAATATCTTCAGCACATTCAGCCATTTGTTTGTTATTTAAATAACGATGCAATGGATAAGTCACAGCTACAAAAAAGAAGTGTCATTTATTGAAGTAAAAAATAACCCCATTTATCCATAAATTAAAGAGTACAAACAGGAATTGAATATACCTATTGCAAATGGAGCATACATAGAGATAACTGGTAATATATGATTGAAAACGAGTTGGGAATTTATAGACGGGACACGAATAAAAAAGACATATAAAATCCTTGTAAACACTAGAACTGCTAAAATGTCAAAATCATTGTCAGATGTTTTAATTTATAGTGTGACATCATTGATTAGTAGATTTCTTCCGATCGACAATTTGAACAGTTTACAAATTAAATTTAAAGATGACCACATGACTTCAAACGTAATTAGATACTTAACCGGATTTTGTCATTTAGGATAGTTTTGACTCTGCACTGACTACTAGTTTGATAACTTTCAAGCAAACCGAGTTCATAAAAAATAAAAATAAAGTAATGATTAAATAAGAGATATCAAAGACTGAGCAAAACATAGTGTTGAAAATGTGCTTGACAAATAAATAGTGTAGCCTCACCAGTGGTGCGGCCTCAAGAGTCAACATCGCTGAATGAGAGGAGAATGTGTACCGCTGCTTTGTTTTTCATGTACTTGTGCCTATAATCACACTTGTTACAATAATTGCCATTACAGGAGTAGCTGCTTAAAGTTTTGGATTAGGCTATATTGTTAGTAATATAGTAAATCTGTTCTATATCACGGAAAGCGTGATAAACTAATGTTAATATGATATACAGATACTGCAATATATGCAAAGAGTACTTCATAAACCTAAAAAGGTTTAACATAATCTGCAACAACGTTGATATTCCACCACATCATGACTGGAGAGAGAACTTAACTCTTATTAGTGTCTAAAGAAACCTATTACAAGATTCAGAGAGAGGAATATATATTTTCCGTCTGCAAAGAAGTACCAGAAGAATATGGGATAACAAATAGCCCCTTCAGTAAACTGACAAGGTTTACTTCAAGAGGAGACACAAATCACATGATAATTTACGAGTTAGAAGAAATGCCACAACAAAATAGGGTTTTGTAAATGCTTTTGCAAATGACAAATGACAAATAGAATTAGAACAAATAGACTCGGAGACTTAAAACAAAGAATTTAATGTGGATTATAAAATAGCATGGAGCAAATATTAAATTAGCACAAGAATACAACAATAACAAAATATTAATATTCTGGAAGAAGACTCTGGAGAACATAATTATCGTGACATTTAAAACACTCTGGAATAAAATGGTAGGAAATATAGAATATGTAATTTTGGCATTCTGTATCAGAAAAACTAAACAAGTAGAATTTTTTAGGACTTTAACGGATGACAAGTATGTATTTTGTGCGAAGGTAAACTTATAAACTTTTTATTACTGGTTGAGGAAATCCCAGACTAAAATCCGTTGTAAATGCAAAAGGGAGTACGATATACTATTTGCAAAGGGTACACACAGAACGAGATTTTATAATAGCATACAAAGGGATATCCATAGGGGAAGATCTGTTCAAGAACATAGTGCTTTTTAATTCTGGAACGCACGAAATATAACTAAATCCAGACTTAGTAGCAGTAGATCTTCCCGAAATAGTAGAATAGCACCAAATAGTAGAAAGGAATGTATTATTACGAAACATATCCGACAGGATTAGAACAACATATCACAATAGAAAATTACAGGAGTTAAAGGAAGAAGAAGCGCGTGTAGTGAAGGAATTAGAGAAATAGAATCCAGAGGTTAAACTATATATATATATATATATATATATATATATATATATATATATATATATATATATATATATATCTATATATATATATATATATATATTCTCGAGCTAAAATATTTACAGGGATATCACTTATCCAACTATTATTTCGAAAGTGAGATAGAGTTCACGAAACCAAAATAGAAAATGCAGTTCTGTATAGTTATAGACAAAGAGAAACTACGCAAACGAAAACTAATGAGAGAGTGGTTTTTATAGAGGCATGTTGAGCAACCTAACTTAAACTTATACAGCTAAATCAACTATATTTTGCTTTAAGAATTCTTTATGGTGTTGGCTAATATTTGCCTCACTTCGTTTGGCTACCTCTCAACCTCTAGTACCTCAAGTGGTATAGAAAAGTCGTAAAATAAGAAAAGACGGGTATTTATTCTTCTCCAAAAGAATTCTAGCAGATAATACTATCTTAGCATGTAATCTTTATCCGATACAGATATTATCTTTTGAAACTTTGTTCTGCCATTGTATACAATTGGTACATAAATATATAATCATTATAGCTACCAGTATGATATCGTCTTAAATAGGGAGATCTACCACTACCCTTTTTCCAACTTTTCTACTCCAATTACCATATTTTAAAACTTTTTTAAAAATCTAGTTTAATTGAA
The DNA here is from genome assembly GCA_029931535.1 of Margaritifera margaritifera. Classification (NCBI taxonomy): domain Eukaryota; kingdom Metazoa; phylum Mollusca; class Bivalvia; order Unionida; family Margaritiferidae; genus Margaritifera; species Margaritifera margaritifera. Next base: position 1,993,501 of record JAQPZY010001628.1, read on the forward strand.
ATCATTACCATATTTAAAAACCCAAAACATGCCTACTCCCCAGGCATACAATTTGTTCGTTATTGCCCGGGGATGTTCATTTGAAGATACACTTGTTGTATTTTTATCGACTATGCATTCGTTTCTTGTAAATAGTGTAAAAATATTGTCTTAAATATGAATTCTAAGATAGGAAATCGAAAAGTGTTAATATTTAAATTAAGGAAATAAAGAAAAAGTCGAAGGAATAGATTTAAGTTCCATTGAAAATCGCATGGAAATTACCCCAGTAAATAATGAAGTAAAAACTTTTTAAAAAATCTGAAGTTTAAAAACTGTCATTGATTTGATTTTGATACAAATATATATTTTAATTTAATCTACAAATTTTAAAACTTTTTTAATTCTATAAGTAATAATCCATCTTTGAAAAAATAGAAGCTATAATAAAAATTAATTTAGATTCTATAATTTTGAAAGTTTGTATGAGGAGCGATCAGAAAGAGAAGAATCTATAAACAATTCCCAAGTCGTTATTTTTTATTAATGATTTTCTCGGTTTAAGAGGATTAAAAACGCGATATAAAATATTTAGCATAAAAGTAATATATACACAATATTGAAAACTCTGGACTGTTAATGTCACCTTCATCATCAGACAATAGTTACTTATACTTATTTATTCTATTTAAACTTATTTATTCTATTTAAAAAAAGATTGCTTGGTTTTTCAAGCAAACTGAATTTAGTAGGTCAATAAGATAAGCACCTCAATTTGATCTATAATTATATTCTATGTTTTTAAACTGGTTGACTAAGCTAGGATGGTGAGCCAGATTTTTTTAAACAAATTGGCGGATGGTCTCATGGTGAGCTTGCGTTTTTTTTAGTTGAAAATTTTCGAAAATGGAGGTGTATCAGCTTTTGTTTGAAAAATTGTAAAAGTAGTATTCTTACCTATAAACGAATGCTTTTAAAACATGTTGGTGAGCTAGGTTTATTTTTTAAAAATGTTGAAAACCGGTTTAAAACGGTTGCCTGAGTTATGACTTTATTTTCTATCTATTACTGTTGCAGATCGTGTCACATGTATCGCGTGCCACATACGCGATCATGTAATGGGCAGTATGTGTTCGCGCAGTCTCCTCAATGATTAAGTTAGCTGTATTGAATGATTCAACTTTTTTTCATTTAATTTTCTATTTAATTGCTCTAGATCTGTTTTTTCTCTGGCGTTTATGTATCTAATATTTCTCCAGTGGAAACAATTTCTTTCTTGATCAGGATCAGGCAAATCAAAAGAGGAACATGATATTACACGATCTACGCCAAGTTCATCTTCACACACACCTTCGGGTTTTGCTATAGATGGTACATCCAGTATCTTCAATGTCGTGTTTGACTTAATGTTTTGCCTCCATGCTGCAAAATTATATTTCTTGTAATGCTAATTATTATGAAGTTTACATCATTGTCTTTCCTTTGTTTTATGTATTTTCTCATGTACTCTTTGCTGTAGGCTCTGATTTCATTGCAACATTTCTTATTCCGTATTCTGCTTCACTCATTATTGCTAGATTTACAGTAAGAGCTAGTTCTGTAAAAATCACAACATTTTATTTTCGCTTCTCCACGCATAGGACATGTCCTAAAGTCGGCTTCTTTTATTTAACCAATTAGATTTCACATTTTTTTTTAACTACTTGGAAGCAACATTTCAAGTCATTTTGAAACTAACATGTATAACATATTGAAATCGTGCTTAGTTACCTATGCAGAATTTCTTGATATATAAATGCAGATGTACAAGACAAAAATAAAAGATGAAAACAAGGTTGGCAAAGAACCTTAAAAGGTAGAAACTCCACAAAAACCAAACGATCCACCTACAGTTGAACTTGAAAGGCAACTTGGAAACTGTTCGACTTGAATTTCCTTGTCAGTATAGAGTACAAAGGTATCCTTTAGGTAATGTGTTTACTTTGTCACCCCCACCCCCCTTTAAAAAAAAACAACAAACAAAAACATAAAATTTGTATTATCGTAACACTATGTGCTACTTTGTTAATTTGCATAGTATACATTTAAATATTTTAAGACCTGAGTAAATGCATCTGTCGATAACTTTAGTTATGTTAGAAAGACAATTTCGGAATATTTCTGATTGATATTTAAACAAAGTTCATCCAACATTTTTTTAATTGTTGGACAAACCATTTCATCTTTGACCGTCTCAAGCGAATACATTTTGGACTTTAATCCAACAAACGCTCTTATTGGTGTACAATTTAGTTCGTCCTTGAATACACAAAACTTTATTCTTCGCTTAAGCGATATCATAGATGCTGTCCGTGAGATAGTCACTAGTGCCGTAGAATTTGATGTCATCCTTTGTATGGCAGTACATGTTTTCTGTCACAACTCAAATGCATAATAAATCTGTGTCGGTGAGTAGTAGTCTCATTATATCACCGTATATTTAAATATATTGTAATAGAACTCGTACATCAACCACTTACTTAGTTCTAACACAGTAAAACCACCATGGAGCGGTTTGGTTGGTTCGATTTTCTTCAGACGGACTAGCACCAAGTATCGTTAATAATTGTTCGCCTTGTCAATGATATTTCTTTCCGACATTTGAAAAATGTTTTCTTATCCGTACATATTTTAATGTTGTTCTTTTTCAACTTTACCATATGCTACCTAAATGCGGACTTGTTCATCAATTTTGAAAAAAACTTTCTCCAGTTCATTTCTTGCTTTTTGTATCCAAAAACAGGACAATTATATGTATCTTTTTCATTTTCAAATCCAACTGCACGTAAAGCTTTAAGCTTGTATAGCGATTGCTGTACGTTATTTAATTTGCCAATGTGCATAGCAATTTCGGTACATTTGGTTTTGTAATCTTCTATCAATTTCTTTTTCAATTCTTATAAATCATTGTCATCTGGTAACCGTTTTTCGGTTGCTAGCGGGTAGTTCTTGAAGGGTCGTAAAGATGTAATAGCAATATCCAGAGCTACTTATAATTTGCAACCAGTATCACTATTATTATATATTTTAAACATATTTTCTTCTATCCATCTAATTTGTTTATTTTTTGCACATCTTTTTATTTATCCACACAAATTGCGACTTGGACGTCACTTTTTATCTTGTCATCTATGTCAGAGTAATATTCATTATCTATGTCAGATTAGTATTCATTATTCATGTCAGAGTAGTATTCGTTATCTATATCAGAGTAGAATTCATTAACTATGTCAGAGCAGTATTCATTATCTATGTTAGCGTAGTATTCATTATCTATGTCAGATTAGTATTCATTATTCACGTCAGAGTAGAATTCATTATCAAAGTCAGAGTAGTATTCATTATCTATGTCAGATTAGTATTCGTTATTCATGTCAGAGTAGTATTCATTATCCATGTCAGAGTTGTATTCGTTATCTATGTCAGAGTAGTATTTATCATCTATGTCAGAGTAGTATTCATTATCTATGTCAGAGGAGTATTTATTATCTATGTGGTATCATACTAATCCTACATCTAATTCCGCTTTCAGTCTTTAGAAACATGCTATAATCTGTCAAAAGGTTTACAATTTTCGTCATCCACTTTTAATTATACATGCTTTACATTTTTGGGCCTTAATTCGTCGTACACTATTTTTGAGATCCTACCAAAACCAGTTGTAGAAACATCTGATTGTAGTCAGTTCGTCTGTAAATGACTGGCTTATAACACTTACGAATTGACTTCAGATACATATAAACCCCTGATGGAATGTGTTCAGATGTTTGTGTTATCCAGGATATATCTGTTTGATGCATAACACTATTATAATTCTGTGGAACGGACATACTTTCAAAATCACAATGAAAAATGAACGGAACCTTAAACTGATGGTGTTACATTTAAAGTTTACTCCTGAACCTTCAACCTTCATTGGGCATTATATCAATCGAGTTATCTGAGAATTGTTCTGGCGTATTGAACATTTGCAAGCATTGGTGTGTGTGTGTATATATATATATATATATATATATATATATATATATATATATATATATATATATATATATATATATCCTTGATGTTTGTTTATTTCTGATGACATCAATTTGGTATAAATCTTCTTTTATACCAAAGTAATGATACCTTCTGTCTCTGTAGTTATTACGACAAATTGAAGCAAATATGATCAACATATCAACGTGTTTGGTGTCCTTCTGGGTTCATCGTTGCATTGTTGGTGCAAGAGTATTTGCTCCACAACATCATCTCCACAGGCGACTACTGTCTCTGTCTCACTTACTATAACGGGTTTAATATAACGTCTCTCAGCTGCAAAGTCTACTCGTTACGGACCTTGTACAAGAGTTGAAGCTTTGCAACATCTTCTTTTTAATTATCTCAAAGTATTTTCCAATCATCTCTAGTTTTGACAGATATCTGTTAAACCAATAAATGTATATACTCAAATAGTATGTTCATGGTCTCTGACAATCTTTTGGCGGAGTATTTAAAATTGATTCCACAGCATAGAAAAAAAAAACACATTGTCTTTACTTTTTACGTGTATTCAACCTTGTTTGTTCTCAACCTATTCAGCCAAATTTCTATATGGGTTTCTCCTGAACAGGTAATAGCTCTCTAAGTGTAGTGTTAAATATTCAATCCTGTCAAACATCCATCTTGTACATTCGCTCATTTCCTGTCCAGATTTGGTATGTAAAATGTAAATAAACGTTCAATGACATCATCCATTTCACCTCTGTTCATTACGTTCATAGGTCTTCTTCTATTATAAAATTATCTGTATTTCTTTTTTTTACTAGTTGAGTTGTCAGTTTCATAAGTCTGATCGTTAAGTCTATTGTATTTTTACAGAAGCAAATTGTCGATGTTTTGAATGATGATTTTTTTATATTTTCTTTAAATACGCTTGAATGTCATTGAAAACTTCATAGAAATCTTCATTGTTGCCACCGTAAAATATGTACTTATTTAATTTCTTTTGAATAAATCTCTTCGTAATTGAGTGATAATTCTGTTTCAAGTTTACTTATTCATACGTCTCAATTCTTTTCTTGTTGGAACACGTATTAACAGAGGTGGTACATTTTTTAACATAATTTTCATTGGAATAGGTTGATCAAAATTTGAAGTCTTCGTCGTTGATGCATTTATAAAAACAATATTTCGATATATAATTTTACTACTAATTGTTTATTTAACTTTTGTCATACATTTCCCAAATGCCCGCATCGCTGTATATGGATTTCTGCCCCTGAGGGCATTATATCGGAAGTGCACCACCTACCGCCCTCATGGCTGAGGTCACCCTCTTAAAGCTGATATATTTCTACATACACTACGTGACAGAATGTGTCCTTACTTCGTCATTCGACTTTTAGCTCTGTATTTTCTATTTTTGTTGCTATCTCTTTATGCCTAAATCCCACACGAGACAAGCTCCTTCCTGGAGTATTTCTGACTTTGATGTTGCTTCTTTTGCATTCAAATAGTATCTTTATGTCCTTTGTAGCCTATAGTTTTCTTCATTTGTTTATTTTAACACTGGGTAATGCACGAATATCACATAAGACCAGATTCTTCTTGAATCTTTCTTACTTCTAGTTTGCTTCATGAATACTTATTTTATGTCAAAATTTGAAACCTTTTCCTAATCACTGAACATATTATTTTTTAACCTGGGCTGAATTGGATCTGCTTATTTTAGTGATCTTCTACATACAGCCAGGCGGTGCATAGTTTTAAAGATGATGAAATTAGATATATTTTTTTGTTTGTTTTTCATAATGATGAAATTACTCACGTGCAACCAATCTGGTCATGTACGAGGGCATAGTTTTGAAAGATGCTAATTCCCTTATATACTGTTATTGTCACTGTTAACTATTTAGTGGTATGTAATTTATTTAAATACGTATCTTTTATAAAAAAATTTAAGTGTCTAAACCATTTCTGAGATTCTTCTAAGCAAAGGAGAGACATAGATGTTTAATGTCAGTTTTGATTGTTTTTCTTCGCTTTTTTAATTTTTGAAAATTTAAAGTGAACAATAGTCTAAGGTCAGCTGGGCCAGGATTAGTAAAATCTATATTACTGCAAAGGGAAGGAACTCCGAAAAACATACCCACCACACTAAGCTATTTATCTCCCTTTTACCATTATTTTGTGTTGCGATTTTGCACAATACAAAATAATTTGAAATTTGCATGTGCGCTCGTGTATCTACATGAGATGGTATTAATTTAAATAGTACAAGTGCTCTCAGGATGGTCTCGTATCACTGCACGATATTTTAATAATTAGAATGGGTAATTAGAATTTATAAGTGGATACTTTTGCATTTGTTATTTTTTGTGCGTGGGCGAAAGCTCACTAAAATAAGATCGAACCTTTTTAAAATTAAAAAGATCACCCTCACATCTGCCTACTACTAAATGGATGGGGAGTACATGAAAATGTGTGTTGGTTTGGAATTATTTATGAACATGCATAAACATTCTTTTGTCTGATACCACATCAGATCTCATAGGTCAAAAGCGCTGATTGCTTCCCTTAGTAACAAGTAAAACACTTCTGCAACTTTGAAATTCCCACGGTTAGACAAATGACCGTTCTTATTGCAAATGCTTTTCTTAATTTTGACCTCATATTGCTGATAAAATTGGCTATATTTGCTTTGTTCAAGGGGTTGCTTATACATTATTTTCCTTTACTGGATGAATATATTCAGACTTGATTTTTATATCGAAAACAAACGAGGGTCCACGTTAAATTCGTTCTGGACTTTGATTGAGAAGGTTTTCTATTGACTTGATGTAAATAGTTGCAAATCAATCATTAATAGTTATTCAAATCTAAACATATCTTAGCTTTGGATCATTTGAACCATTGCCATGCTATCAATTATAAAACAAGTCGGTGTAACTTGATTAGTAGCTACAATTGGGTGATACAAATCGAAATATTTCTACAGCTGCAGTGGAAAAACATGTTTATTTTCTTTAATTTACCCGATACGATTCAACTGGGATGGGTTAGAAAGTGTGGCACTGACTTTAATCCATATTTAAGAGTTTCGATCAGATTAGTGTTTCTACAATAAAGGTCAGAATCTAAAGGAAGGAATAATTATTTACTATTTTGGCATTGAACTTCTTTGTTTTAGATATCTCTGAGAAAGTCTTCATTTTAATTTACAAAGTCTGTCCCGTACGTTGCCTTATTTGAGTTCTTTCTTTTGGGGACAGATTACTTTAGGTACTAATTTCACATAGATTACTTTAGGTACTAATTTCACATAGATTACTTACGGTACTCATTTCACATCTCACGATACCTAAGAGGCCGTAATTCCCTGCCAGTGGGCTTCATAAAGCGGATGAAATATTTATGACAAGCAATGAATTTTTAAAATCCAATTTAAGACGTTTTAAATGATCCATGATTATGTCTGATTCAAACGAGGGCGTACAGCTTACTCCTTGTTAGACAGATAAATCTGTCTCAATATCGATAACTAATATCGGAATAAAAATTTCTTTGTGGAGACTTATTTACCGGTCTAGTTCCTAGGCAGCCTAAATTTCCCATTGTCTTTACGCACACTTGCAAAAATAGTTTCTCATCTTAAGCAGCATTCTGATAAAACTGCTTATTGTTGCTTTTTCATGCTAGGAATAATTTTTTTTTTAGTCTATTACCGCAAAATAGCGCATTTTGTCTTAGAATCTTAATTGATGGACTACTATAATGCCAGATGAGTCCATTCCTCACCAAATGAATTATTGGTTCTCATTAATAATATCATGCTTATTTTTCATACCCTCCTAATGAACATATGTACTACTATCAAGTACTTGTTGCATATCAGCAATATATATTGAAGCCATCTTGAGAAGTTAGTTCTGTTGCTTCCCATATCAGTCGTACCATTAAAAATCAGGTCCCGATTTGCACCTATTCGTCCGATCTCAAGAATTGCAGCAGCATCAAGATCATCTAACTTTTCACATATCATGGGAGGAAAGATTGATAATGTATTTTGTTTTGACGCCTTTGCTACAGTTCGTCTGTTTCATTCGTTTACTTCTGATGCAGATGCAAAGTGTCTTCATTTAGATGAAAATGATTCCCTCTCTCTTATCGATCGAATAATGGCTTTCTTTGTAGTTACTGTATTGGTTGTGTTAATAATAATAATAATAATAATAATAATAATAATAATAATAATAATGAACTAGCATAAACATTCATAAATATTGGCAATACTATATCAATTAAATTTCAAGCAAGAGACAAACAAGAATTACTAGATTTTGAAAATGTACGAAACTAATGAGAGGTAACAGATGTAACAAGAATTCCAAGGAATGCTTTTTGTCCAGCTGCTCAGCGGCTGCATCCAAAAACCTAAAGCATTCTTATTCAAAACATGTATATGAATCCTCGAAATGAATATACCTATCAGGTTTGAGAACTATAAATGCTTCATCGTTCGAAAAATACGGCGAAATGCAATAGTTTTGAAGTTGTCGTCAGAGCGTGAATATATATGAGTGTGACTCTATATTGTCAAGGATGAGTAGTCATTCTATCGATAAATGTAACCATTCCATTAAGTTAATGAATATTAATGAGAAAGTTTAAGATAATTAGAGCTAAATGCCTAAAAACTGTTTTTTACTCTAGTAGAAACAATAAAAACACTTGTTTCTCCTAAGCAACGCAATAGGAAATAAATAAGTATATAAATAAATCAATAAATAAATAAATAAATAAATAAATAATTTTACTCTATATTCAAAATGAACTAAGAAGAAATAACTTTTCCAAAGATATTTAGCCAAAACAAATGCAGATACCAAATATTGTACAGATCTAATGTACCCTACATAAGAATCTGTTGCATTTCTCACCTTACAGAGTGAGTAGCGTCGTTGTTGGCGGGAAACATTACGTCATGTTCTTCAATTCACAGATAAAATCTACATGAATTTAAACCCCTGTATACTTTACATTGCATTTACCTATTGGCTAACCTATATGATTCTTTCTACAATTCCTTTAAAGCATCCATAACAGGATTCCTCACCCACGTTTTCATATCTTGTCAATAAATTTACATGCTCCTTCGACAAAGAAGGCCGGGGAGCTATTTAAGAGATTATTGTGTGCATTGTGATTGTGATTTAGGCAAATACACAATACTAAAATCACTGTCAAGATTTCTATAACTTTAAACATAACAAAATATATTCTATCCCTAACCGCGTTTTGAGAGTAAACATGATAAGTGTTGGAACCTATGAAATGGCTGTGTGTATCGCTTTCGTGCACCAATTTCCGTGATCACGACAGGTCTAATTCTTAATTTTGGCTTAGGTGGGTGTGCGATTTAATTTTGAAGTGCCTTTTCCAAACTGTGCGTAGTGTATCATTCTAACCAATATCATCAATGCTTTGCAAAATGCTATGTTAAACTTAAATGGTGCATATAGATTTTTGAAACCGCACTGGCTATTAATTGCTTGTTTCAAGAAAAGTCTTTCAAAACCTGTTCTAAGTTCAACATATTTTGATCACAGCCCCATTTTTACTAAAAATGAAGCAAATAATCGCCACCCCCTTCTTCCGTGATACTCCTATCCATAGGAACACAACTATCACGCCTGCTTGAAAACAGAGCCCATTTTATTTTTTCAGATCTACTGGAACTTTCGTAATTTAAGTTGAACTTTCAACGGCGATTTTTGGACCCAAAGCTAATGATAGAGAATGTTAAATGCCGACTATACAATCTGCGTGTTATTTGGTATGATACTTTCGTTTCTTGTAATTAGTTTATGGTTTTGTGCTATTGATTACAGTTTATGCACATGCGGGATTTAAAATATATGCATATAAGAAGCATGTTGCTCGGTTCTGGGTTGAAAAAGGATTTGAAACCCATAATTATCAGAACATCTATTATTAGCATGTAAAGAGAGATAATTATGCACGCGAATAGTAGTTTTAAATATATACTGGATGAATAAAAAAATTCTACAGACAAGAAAGAAATGAATAATACCACTGTTAATAAATTCATCAAAAAGATTAGAATATATATGCCAGATGTGGAGTTGTATAAACCATTGGTGCAATCCAGTTCTCTCAGTACAGCACGTTACCTGCTGCAGTTTTATTCTGGAAGCTGGAAACATTTAAGGGGAAAAAAATTTGCCCATAAAATTTGGGAAAATTACTTGCAAACTTCAAAAAGATTACTCTTCAAAAAAGTGGTGAATAAACAAGTTTAATAACTTCTGAATGTCTACATGTTTCAAGTATGCAACATAAAAAAAAGATCGTAGGACTTCTGGGAGTGGTCCCGTGCTGCCAACATAGCCACTGTACATAGCCATGCCTTTGTTTAGAGAGAAAAAATGAAAGGCAGACAAAGAGATAAAGGCAGTATTTATAACGTACTTGCCAAGCTGCAGCTGTAAGCTGTTTTCAACATAGTAGAGGTCATAAGCAGCATAACCCAGGCGAAGAAATTCATAGTTGTCATATTGTATGGGAGTTTTCTTTTTATTGGGTACGTCAACTGCTTCTGCTTTTCGTTCCAGGAGTTTGACTTTTATATTGGAAAACGTATGCCGCTTTCTATATACGAAAAGCGTACAAGTGGGCCACTCCTTTAGGCGTGGTGTTGATATCCTGTTGCATGGGTGCTTTCATCGATTGACAGTCGTCAGAATGTAGTCATCGACCAATCCGAGCGAGTTTGTGAAGATGGATTTGTTTGAAACTTTAAGATATGGGATGATTGACAAAGTTATAGCTTTCCACAGTAGGTACGGATTTTTGGGATATTTGTACAGTTTGCTGAATGATATTAAAAATACAAGACATTGACTTATAAAGGGGGTCTTTATGTCAAGATGTTCTACGCCTTCAAACATGACCAATGTACATATTGTAATGAATGCATATACCTTAATATGATTTGACTGAGCTGAAAATGTGGTCATCAATGAAAGACGTTATATCCACCTTTTAGAAAATTATATACAATTTCAATCAACAAATACAAGGATTAGTCATATTCGTGGTCATGTAGAGAAAGTAAACCCATGATTGACAAATAAGGCATACAATTTGGAAACTGATGGTAGATCACGTTAACTTTTACTTTACATGTAGAAGCAGCCATTTAGAAGAGTGGAAAAGGACCTAATCTTCAACCTGATCATTAACTACCTAGTAAAAATATTAAAGTACCCAAATGGTTCAGTTGCGTATGGGGTCATATTTCGTTGAGGAATTTGTATTATTTTCTTGCAGTGTCTGTATAAAGCAGTGGTGTATAACAATGCTGAAAGAAAGACAATTAGGTGTATGGGCGCTGAAGGAGTGGATGCGTGAAATTATTTAGGCGAAGAACAAGATTATTTTTGGAGAGTTAATGGTTTATTCCCTTTGTCTCAAAGATCGATGGGACAGCTAGTTTTAGAACATTCCTTACAGACCCGACCAGTAACCTGTATGAAAGTCACGTGGGTAGTAAAGACCAATGGTTTCTTCTCAACAAAGCGCAAGAATACATGCAATAATTAAGTTAAAATTAGTTGCTTGCAATGATGTCGGGGATATAACTGTGTAATGAAGATCAGCTTTTACAATTTATTTCATAATAGTGGTCTTCAAGTCCATTTATTTTTCTTTCACCAGCTTTAGTACCAAAATGAATAAGATTTGTACATAGCTGCACATACCGGTAAGGTTATATTGTCGATTGTTCCATTTGTCAGCAGTGTGGCGTACTAAGGGTAAATGGCGCCCGGGGCGACGAGGATGGCCCAAAAGGCCAGAATACGAGGCCCGAATGTTTATCAGCTGTTTTGGCGCCCCAAGACCTCTGGCGCCCGCCCCGTCCGCCACCTCCCCCCCGTTAGTACGCTCCAGTTTGTCAGTGAATGGCCAGAAGAGGTGTTGTCCCTGTCATAGATGCACACTACCCCCGGGACGCGGCAAAGAACCTGTGAAGTTCTGAAGTTGCCGTATCTTCCAGTGGTGAAGCAGTTGATAGCAGAAATATCCTACACTGTAAGCATGCATGCACGGAATACTGCTTAGTGCACCTAGTTGCTATTCCTATTTCCTTAGACTTGCTGATATATATATATATATATATATATATATATATATATATATATATATATATATATATATATATATATATATATATATATATATATATATATATATATATAGTGAAACTCCTCAAAAACGAACCCTGAGTATACCGGAATCCCCTCAAGACCGACATTTTTTGGAGTTCCGAATTTTTCCTTCTTTAATATCATCATTTCTTCCCCAGTAAACCGAAACAAATTTCGATCCCGAATTTCAATTTTACGCAAAAGAAACCCCAATAAAACTGAAACTCACTTCAAACTTGGGAATGTATTTTAGCTGCTAAAAAAAATGACACACACTATAACAGATTATTTAAGGTTAGCAAGTGCTGTAGTAGGTTTATCTGTGAGACAAAGACCCAGAAAATGTCCCAAGGGAACGCGACGTTAAAACAATACTGGGGCTGACAATTGGCTAATCTGAAGTCTTCGCACCATTAAAAAGAACCAGCTTTTAAGGCGAATTATTCATAGCTAAATGCTTGTTGGTGAGCCATTTAGAAAATATTGTATTTATCTGCTTAGTATCTAATTGTGATTGATGCTATTCATTTGTGTACTTGATCAATATAACATTTTTTGATTGTTTTGTCAATTAAATACCGTGGCTTTATTAACCAAGCATGTGACATCGCTTTTGATACTTTGCCAACGAAGACAGACAAAACAGTATTCCAAAAGTCAGATTCGCTCAACTGGCTCTTGAACTGTGAACATTATGAATTACGGAGTATTTAAACAATATGGAATATCATTCATAATTCAAATGGACATATCATAAAGTTATACAAGTATCTCATTCCTCAAATGATACTTGTGACGATGACTGTATTTCTATGTGGAATAATTGTATTTATTCATGTGACACGATGTGATTTTCGGAAGGAAGGTATGTTTTCAGCAATTTTTTTTATTAAATACATGTACATCTATTTAAAAAAAAAAAGACTAACAGTTTGTTTTAATTGTGTGCACTCTTACACACATACACTAGTATTCTTTCATAATTATATTCTCTCTCTCTCTCTCTCTCTCTCTCTCTCTCTCTCTCATCACATAAGCGCTTAGAAAAAGACATTATATTTTAAATATGTGAAAACCTCACTAAACCGAAAATCTTTCCAAACCGAAAGAAATTGGGTCACAAGGGTTTTTGGTTTTGAGGGGTTTCACTGTATATATAAAAATATATATATATATATATATATATATATATATATATATATATATCTCTATATATATATATATATATATATATATACACACACACACACACACCGACATAGCCAACGACACCTAGGCTTTGGTATATGCTGGATTCCCAAGATGTTCGATAGAAATAAACTGTGAATGCAAGCAAACAGCACAAATATTATATAATTGCACACAAGTTAGGGAACGGCGAGGGGAAAATAATGTTTCCCCACGTTTGGACCTAAAGCAAGGCCTTCCTCAGGGGACAATGAAATACATGCACAGAGACAAGCACACACAAAGAGTGGCACGTATCAAAGAATAAATATTTACATTTTGACACGAGCTACTTCACGTGTCACTCTTTGCTAATTACACTTAAAACCATGCTTCCAAACAATATCGGTTCTAAAATCTTCTTTTTAAGTTCTTAAGAGGGGATATCTGCACAACGAAATTTCAGAAATATCAGCCAATACAATAATTTGAGGATGTAACTAACAAATAACGAAAACCTTAAAAAAGGATACATGGTTACATTGACCTAATGTTGGTATGAATGAGTTACTGTTGCTAAGCTGCATCCACATATTGGCGTATTATAAGATAATGAGGGTGTAACGAACAGAGATTCCTGAAATGTTTTCAGCTGTTCGTTTCGTATATCTTCAATATATTGGACCCTAATGCACCCACACTCATGAAAATGGGTAATTGCGTCTCAAAGAAGGTAACTTAACCATGTCAAAATTAGCTATGGTGACCTAATTTTAACGATTGAGTGGCTTTAGACACTCAGGCTCGAACATTGGGTGTAATTTACTGAGTTTTTATATGGTTGAGTTTTATATGGTTCTTGAAACAGCTGAAAATATAAAAGTCACTTAAGCATGCAAATATAGGTCACACTGACCTAGTTTTTGTTTGGTTAAATTATCTTCGTCAAGATATATCTTATTTGTTGACGTGGCCTCAATTAAGAAGCTATTTTATTTAATTTAGTGGAATGCGCCATACAAATATTATTTAGGTTCAATTCAAACATTTCATTATTTCTTGTACGAAATGGCAATGGTTTCGGGCCATATATTATCACAACATTAAGGTTCTCTCCTTTTCAATAATTACATATTCAAGGCACCAGCACAAATTATAACCAATATAATAATAATATTAATACCTAATGTATCAAGTTCAGCGATGCAAAACAAGTTTAAAAATATCAAAAAAGCAACAAGCAAACAAACAAAAAACATTTAAAAAAAACACATCAGCAACACAAAAGGCAGGAGAGGTCGAGAACGATTGCTATTTCTGTGTTAATTACATACTGAATATGTATGGTTGTCATTAAAATGCCATATATAAAACTATCTTTACATTACCATTAATATCACATATCACACCTCAGAATTTACATATATAGAATATAATACACAAGTCAACTATATTTGGAAAGCAATCTTGGTTTTCACTATTCCAAAATTGTAATGAAGTTTTCTCTCCAGTCCGATTTGAATGCAATATAATTTTCTAATGTTTAATAATCTTTTTAAAAAAAATTAAGACCATTTAATGTAGATATGTCTCTTCTGAACTTATATGAGTATACGTAGTACTTGGTAAGAAGATGAAGAAAATAAAAAGGTTTATATATATATATATATATATATATATATATATATATATATATATATATATATATATATATATATATATATGATTGCAGTTCATCTCTATCTCCAAAAAAAGCCATTTTAGCACTGGGAGTAACAACTATTATCAGTACATATCCAATCCAGCAGAAAACATCATTCCATAACCTATTAACCACATTGCATCCCTAAAACAAATGCAATATTGTTTCAGGTGAACCATTACAAAAAAGTACAGTTATCGGTATCATCAGTATATATTTTGTGCTGAAAAGAAATTAACTGGTAAAAGTCTATGTACAACACCATATTGAAACAACTGTAATGTTGAGATTTTTAATACTATCAATACTTTACAATGTATATTTGGCATACAATCTCTAGTAAAGTTGAAGCTTTGAAAGCTTTGTGATGATGTACCATCAGAGAACATTTTGGACATTTTAAAACTATGCGGTTTCCATAACAACTATATTTTAAGTATTTTAAAGTTTTCTTTTACTTTTATATTTTATTTTAGATAACCTTAAAAGAATTGTTATCATCTTTACTCTGTATAATTTTGAAGCAAAGATTTACGTTTATTTGGAAGGGTTTATCTTTCTTAACATTTGCAATTTTTACCTCCAAATTTTTGGAACAAATTTTAATTGGCACTATGTAACAAGATATGTTCTGACGTGCCGTTCAATCACATACATGCATGCATGCATACATACATCCATCCATCCATCCATCCATCGATACATACATACATACATACATACATACATACATACATACATACATGCGTACATCCATGCATACATACATACATACATACATACATACATACATACATACATACATACATACATACATACATACATACATACATGCATATATACATACATACATGTGTACATCAATGCATGCATACATACATACATACATGCATTCATACATAAAAACAAACATAAAAACATACATACATACATACATACATGCGTTCATACATAAAAACGAACATACATACGTATACATACATACATACATACATACATACATACATACATACATACATACATACATACATACACACACACATACATACATACATACATACATACATAGATACATACATACATACATGCATACATACGTACGTACATATATGCATAGCAGTTTTCCAGAGTGTAAGTAAAATAGGGTCCAAAATATTGAGGGTGTGACGAACGAACAGCTGAAATTACGAAGGTCATTCAAACGTGAAAATTGGGTCAAATTGATCAAAGTTTTGTATGGTCGTGTTACCTCTGTCATGATGCATCTACATGCCAGTTGTTTTGAAAGAAGGTAAAGTAGAGTCCAAAAGATATGACAGTGTAACGAACAGTAGTTGTAAAAGGTCGTTTCTGACCCACCTTGCGTCACATTTGCTATATTACGGAGCAGCAACGTTTGTTTTTCTCCTACCAAACAGTCCCTAAGGTGGATAAACCGCCATCCATCTTGGGGACTGTTTGGTAGGATCCTAGAAGCTCTTGGAGGGTTGGTCTAGGCGATGGAACTGTCATGGGTGCATAGCAGTGAATATTAACAAAACATCAAATAGAGCCGCGGTGTGTCTATGGGATACCGTCACCGACAATGAGTGCTAGAAAACGTCGTCAATACGACTCCATGGGCGGTATGGAGGAGGACTTTTCAGATGACGAAGGTATCAGTTTGAGTGTAAAATGACCTACGGTGCAGACGAGGAGACCAATGATTATGGCCTCAACCCCAAGGCCTTCGAGTATCTGTTTCCGGTCGCCGTCAACATCTATCTGACTCGCCTAGATGAAACGGATCTTACCAGATACGACTGGGCCCTTACCTCAAGATATGTGGATATAATACCGCCCTACCCTCGACAGACGTTTAGCGAGAAATTTTCTTAAACGTCTCGGAAGTAGAACTGATGGATTATGTAGACGTGGTAGATGATCCGTACAAAACGGGTCAGCTCACCTACACCAGCGGACCTATACCCATTGGTATAGTGGTAGTACCACAACCGATGGACATCGACTAAGGTTCATAGGCCGGCGGAGCGATCGGACATATTTCTGGAAGGACGGGCAGGCTTGAAGAATATATGAAATAGCTTAGGCAGTACCCTCGCCTAACTTTTGATGAGATCGGCGCGGCCCTGTGACCTACCTTGGTCCAGGAGCGCATTTATTTTTGGAATCGCTATTGGGTACCGCGACATGGGTCATTCTAGCAGCCGCACGTATATCGTTCTTAAGTGTCGTATAATTATTCATCTCGTCCAAAATGAGAGTGAACTCATCCTCTGCCAGGGAGTCATCCCGGAGGGCATGAGAGACTACGTCTGAGATAGAGTTTAGCTTACCCTCTGCGAGGACCTGAATCTGGTCGTGCTTTTGGACATTCACGAGAAGACGTCAGACGGTGAATTGCCCAGGAAGCGAAAAGAACCCGCACACGAGTGACGCGCCTTCCAAGGGATAGCGAGAGCGGCAGCCGGCAGCGTGGCAAGCACACCCACACCCGTGATCACGACGCATATGGCTACATTGCTATGCCGTCGACAATGTTTACAGCCCGCCCATACTTTTTGTAAAGGCAGAGTCGCTGCTCAATCTCGGCCTTGAGCTGAGCCTCAATATCGCCAATCTTTTTCAGGCGGTAGTTTTGGCGGTTCTCTTCGGGGGTTACACTGGGAAGCGGGGGGATACATCGCGTTGTGAGATTTAGCAGACATGTTTAAATCGATTAAGTAATGATCTCAATAAGTAACTTAGCATTGACGTGAACCCCCCCCCCCCTTTATAGCAGTCTGGACCATGCGGATACAATAAACATAACCTTGTGTGGAGACGACAAGGACTGACATACAGAAAAACCTATTTTCCACCAACTTTACTTTTTCAAATGCCAGCGACATGCCTGGCCTGAACCTGCGGATCTAAACTTTTAGACCTGATCCGGAGAAAAACGTCAAACTTATTACCTGGAGCCGCCCCCTACCCAAGAACGTAAAGCGGTATAATGCAGGCGCGGCCCCCACGCTCTACGCGTTCAAGGAAATGTATGCACCACCAATAGTTGCCGTATTGGAGTTCTCTCCTAGAGTAAGTAGGATGAGGCCTAACGACTTCGGACGTCGATAAAAACTAGCCACCGAAGTAAAAAAAAACAGCAAAGTTGGTAGGTCGCACCGCCGCATCGACAGAGGCTTTGGTAGCGGCATCCTGAGGAGCGATTGGCCATCCAATGCCCACTATTTATTAGCTTTCATATCCAGAGGGGTGGGTGGGGGTTGATATAGTACCCAGCGAGGCTGAAGTACCAATCCAGTCAACGTATCATTTGAAAGGCGCGTCTTTTGGACCAACAGGCTCCCCCATACCCACGATTTTGTTGTCGTTCATGTTTAAGGGTCCCCACATGGTATCACTATATTTGGTTGCCCTAGAAATAGCCAGTTCGCGATCTTTAACGTCAACATAGTTTGTGTTCGCCGCGTCTTTAGGCTCAGTAGGATTTGCTAAACCCACGATTTTATTTGTGTTCATATTTAGGGGACCCTACATGGGAGCAGTTAAATCCGCTCCGCCCTGATTGCTACTGGAATAATTAGCAAAAATGTCGGGAGTGGATGTTGTTCATCCTGTTTTGTCAGAAAAAGCTAGCTACTGTACTGTTAATTAAATAATTGTAATCAAATATTCAAATCCATGGGAACATGTATGTATTAAACAGTTAACAAGCTTTGCATAAACAGTGAATCTACTAGATTTGTATAAGTTATTACAAACACATAAGAATATGTGAAGTGCAGAATGGTGCAAACTTATGATCAGCTTCATTCAGATTTCTTGCTATTATTTTCCTCATGCTTCATAAAGAAAATGTAGGGACAATGTCTTCATGTCCCTTTGAGCGTCCATAAGCACGTGGCTGTAATCGTGTTAATGTGTAACATGTCATGCAACCTTTATCTAATGTGTGCTCATTGTGGGATATGACTGGGGTTGGTTTTTCTGAGAATTTCAATTCACATACGAGCAACATGTCAAAATGCCACAGATTCTTTGACGAAAAGGTAGAACTGAAACACGATAGTTTTTAGATGCAACGGCAAATTTTATAGGCAAGCATGGGCAATAACTTGGATTACTTTTTGACAGGAAATGGTGGAAGCCAAACGTTTCACCTAGGTCTTCTGGGAAAAGCCTTGTCATACCTGATTTAGCTTCAATTACTTAAGTCCTAATTGAGCAGAAACAACATTTGTATTTTTAAAAAAATCAAGCTCTCAAACTTCTAAGTCAAACAGGGGACATAATTCAAAAATTGAAAACAAAAGGTGAAAAGTGAACATTACCATGATGAACACTTGTTACAAAAATAGGTTACATACAGTTGGACAGAAGGAAATGGCTTAAATTATAAGCCTCCTCCATGGAATATGGCGGTGGCATCAAAATGAACAGGGTTAGTGGTAATTGGTGGGTTAGGTGGACTAGTAACTGATGAAAGCCTATTACTTTGCTGCAGATTACAAAATTATCACTTTTTTAAACTGATTAATCTAATATGATGAAGACCTTTAGCAGCACATTCATTTGCCAATTACTTGGAAAATTTGAGAAGAGCGTATGTCTTAAAAGAAAGATCTTAATAAAATTTATAATCTTAACAATACAAGCCCAAATATATGAACATAAAGGTGGCAATCAAGAAACCAAAATAACAACCAGTTTTTCCAGGATTTTTTCTTCTTCTTTATTCTTTAGCAGATTCTTACAATATGGATGCATTTTGCTTGTGAAAGCGAGATGGCTGTTGGGGAGAGATTAAATATGTAGATGAAATAAAACTAGACCAGCTTCCATGGTACGCCATAATCAATCACCATCCACTCTAGATTCTGAACCTACAACTCAACTGGGCATTCAGTCGAGTCCCTCGAGATGCTACCGATTGATTCTACCCTGGGGTGGACCGATATAGAACGCACACGTAAGGAACTATACTGGATACTTCAATTGAAAACTTATGGTGAGTTCGGTCTAAATCAAAAAGTCTAACCTTTCTATTGCAATCTTATCAAAGCGACAGCCAGGCATCAGTTTATCAGACGTACGCATTTTTTTGCGATAATATTTACCCAAGTAAATATTGAGTAACTCTTTACGTCTATTATTGGTATTCTTCTTCTTTTTCTAAATATAATTTTTATTATTATTATTATTATTATTATTATTATTATTATTATTATTATTATTATTATTATTTGAACTATTATCCATTATCCCGCTATATCATGGTCTTGACATACTTCCTTAGTACCTTCAGACATAACTTTACTGGAATATACTTTCCTTTGCAGATTTTGATGATGACGTTGATTTATCGCCGCGGATGGTGTCAGTCCTTTGTTCTAAGCCTGGAATTAGGTAAAAAATCTTTGGTCCTCTGCGTGATACGCACGATAAACACATTACAATTTGTTTTATACAACTTTGTTGAGCTAATGGCAACATAATATAGATTGTAATTTACCCGTTTTAGACCGTTCATTAATTTTGTCTTCTTTCTTTTTTCTATTGTTTATCCGTTGTTTGTTTTTTTTCCCCATCATTTAAACACATAGGAGTCAAGAATTCTTCCTGACATTTGTGTTTAGAGTTTGCTTTGTGGATGCAAATTGTTACTGACGAAGAGCTTGTTTAGCTCGAAACGTTGGGAAACTGTTTTGTATTTGCGGCAGTTATCAATTTTTGTGTCATTATATATATATATATATATATATATATATATATATATATATATATATATATATATATATATATATATATATATATATATATATATATATTGCCCAAGGGAGGTGATAGTTATGTGTGACTGGAAAGTACTTCTTTTTGATCATCTGAAGTCTGGAACGGTTAGACATTACAGGATTTCTGTAACTCTTGCTTATTAAAGAGGAATACGTCTTGCTATGAAGTGACAAACACAACTACTAGTCAGATATTACAATTTCCCGATTCCAGACAAATTTGACACTGTAGTCCCTTCCATAAATGTAATACAAATATAGAAATATAACTAATATGGACATATGCCATATTGACAACTAATTTATATTGCACTATCATGTTCCTTTTTCCGGATTAGGCCTTATCTCATTCATTATAAGTCAGGTATAATTACTATCAGACCTTTATCAGCATGGCGTTAACATGTGTTAACATCATTTGCTCAAAGTGGGCGCTTAAATATTCTTGACCTTTTCTATGATAACCAATATTCTTGTTGTTGTTTCTTTCCATTTTGGAAGTCTATTTTTTTTTATAAGGTTTTAATAAAAAGTCCAACCCTGTGTGGGTTGAAACCCACGACTGCTGGATTGGGAGCTAATTTGTTGAAGACTGCTGGTGCTTCATATAGTGTGTGCACTTTCTACTCGTTTTAAATCTAGATAAATCAACGAGTCTACGAGATGAGCAATAACTCACAGATTAGGATCCCTACATACAAAAACTTTTAAGTAAGTGAACTGACAGTTGGCAGAAATCAAAATTTATAAGTATGACATCTATACAAAATATATACCGATATTTCCAGTACGTTTTGTCAGTGAGAATTCTTAAGCAACCTACCCATCCTGCAGAAAACGATAATATAGGTTAACTATAGCTTCCGCTATACAGTTTAGTAATTTGCATAGGTTTTGATTTTTAAAGAAAAAGAATTTCCAAGATTTACCCCACTGGTAATCCCGGCTATTTAGAAAAACACCTTATATATCTTAGGTATTGTTCAACGAGTTTTTAATTCCCTTTATTTTGGTGTATAATTGATGGGTATAATTAAGGTTGGAGAATATACAGCTTGGCCTTACTTCTGATGTGCACCTATGAAAAAACTGCTAGCTCAGCTAGCTCATTTTTACTTCCTGGACTTAAAGGTAAATTGGAAGAAACAAAATAGCTGATAACTTTTTCAAAAACTTTGTCTATATTGTATAATTCATTGATTGCATTTTCAGAAGCTGGTATTGCCTACTCTGGTAAAATTCGTTTTCACTATTTTGATAACTGCTAAAGTTAGTATACTTTGGATTAGTTCAAGCTCTTTTTTCGAGCTCATGGGAACAGCCATTTTGATCAGCTGCATGCTTTAAAAAGTGCAAGATTTTCATAATTACTACATGTACAGAAATTTCAGTCACAGTATATGAAAGTAGCATATAGGTATGCCAACATTCTCTCAACGGTGCATGCTGCAAATGCAAACAACTTCACCTGACACCAGTCCCTCTTTCAGAAGTATATAATAACTGTACCCGCCAATCACTTGGCAGGAGGAATCAAGTCTATGTTTCAAGTCTTAAGTGTATTGCTTTGAGAGAACAACGTTTAAGATGCCTTTCTAATTATCTTCTTTACATATAAAATAATTATATAATTAGCTTTAAAAGATAGGCTCACATATTTCCCTGGTAACGATTCACTTGTTTGGATACTGAAGGTGTTACATAACTGCTAGTTCCTTTCAAGAAAACAAAAATTCAGTGAAAATTACCTAACTAAATATATGTTCTAAAAACTTCCTACCAAGACCATGCTGAAACTGACTGGATTTCTACTGAGCACAACCATAGATGGGATTACAGTGGAATATCTTCATTTGCCTGTAAGAGATAAAGAATCAACATAAATTGTGATGAAGGAGTAAAACACATGTTTTAAAAAGAAAATTGTGACTGATAGTATGGTTACTACAAACAAGATTAATATAGGCAGAGATTTTCCGCAACTCAATTTTATTATTAGATGAATGTTAAGAAAACAGAAACAGGTTTAAAAGAAAAGCTTTTGTTTTGTTTTAGTGTTATGGAACATTAACCAATAACCATAACCTTATATTTGGAAATCTTCCATTTATATGTTTTTTCCCATAACCTTATATTTGGAAATCTTCCAATAATATGTTCTTGCAAATCAAATTTACGAAATGGTCTGCTCCGTTTTCCTTGATCAAACAACAAAAGACTGTAAATTAATGTATACACTCATGAATTCCAAAACAACATTGGAATAAATTCTTGACCAAAGTGTGGAGTTATCATTTGTTAACTGAAACAAGCATAATGAGTATATTTTTGTTTTCCATTTGATCCCTTGTGAATGTTTTTTTCTTTCTTGTTAAAAATGAATTGACCTAAGATAACCAGTATTTGTCTTTTAATCGGTAAAACAAAGGTGCGTTGTTGATGGTATGGTGTACAATACTGCCATCAATGATAACATCATCGCTTTACGATTAAAATCACAAATGGAGTATTTTTATGTATTCCACACAAAGACTGTTTCACAATGTCTGAGTATTACTAACAGTAATTAAGCAACATCACCTGTCTGTTTGAACTTTAATCAGAATAGCTATTAGGACCAAGCCCATATCAAGAACCACAGCAGCTAACTGGTTAAACCACTGGACTCATGGCCAGAAGAATACGGGTTAAATTAACCCATATTTGCTACCGTAGTGCGTCCTTAGGCAAAGCTCTTTACTTAGATACCTTCAGCAAAATAGACGTATAATCTTCTAGTGCTGCTGTGCTGTCGGACACCGAAGACCAAAAGAAACCGAGACAAACGTTCTAAGAAATAGGTACATAAATGTGCATGCTTTGTGCGTGTTTTACATGAACAAGATCATGCCACTATATAAGAGGTTTATAAAGAATTCAAAGTACATGTAAATAAGTACTTAAGTTCAATCATACTGTCTACTTGATGCTGTGGTAGATCAGTTTGTAAAACGTACGTGAGAACCCAACACAATCCAGGTCCCAACTAGACAAATTAGGATTACAAAGCAACAACATAACACTTTTGCTTTGTCGACCTAGCTGTCGGGTTCTTGAGGCATTTTGTTGCGCTGTCACTATGTCGCGCTGATACTTTATTGCTTTTGTCGCCGCGACAATGCGACAACACGACACAGCATAAATCGGCCACCATACGGAGGCGCTTACAATGTGCATTGAACTTACATGCTAACAGTCTTGACAGACTGAGCAAATCAGACAATATACTCGTACAATAACAAAATGATGGCAATGTCGTTGTGCTGGTAATGGACTAAGGCCATTAGGTCATGTTAAACAATATTTAATTCAACAGTTGTCGATACCTTAGTTTGCCTACTGTAAATTAAAAACTGTCACAAATTACATACAAGAATTTTTTTTTTAAGAATTTCAATTAAGTTGCAGTAGCTGCATCTATTTGCTTGTTATTGATACGGAGCTGATGCATTAAGAGGTGGAAATCCATATAGCAACTTTAATAGCAGGGGTGCCTCGAAATCTCGCTTTTGAAGATCAAGCAATGCTAATACATGTTATTACAAGTGTTACTGGTAACTACGAGTCACAGCGGTGTCTCTGTTACAACACTATATGGAAACGATGGTATTCTATATGTTGTTTTGTGACTCCTCTTAAGTTCAGTGAAACTGAGACACATGGAAAATTCCTTTATTGCATCGTAAGCTATCACGAAATATCCTAAAACAGCGTAAAAACACGTTATTTCTTGCCTAGTGTACATGTGTGGGCGTGCGTGTGTGCTTGCAATTGGGAAGGGCATTGTAGGATTCGCTAATATAAATCGTTACTTCACAAACCTCAATCATCGTTTTCAAGGTATTCTGGACCTGTAGTTATGATGAGTACAGGGTAAACTCGCTGTTTTGCATACGTGAAAACAGGATTTTAGTGAATCAAATCTATTTTTAAATTATAACAAATTTGGATCATTCACTAGCAGTTGTGACCTTTCATGTATTGCTTTTCTTAGTGAAGGAAATTTACTCCAACAGACTATTAGATCTATGCAAATTTTCTGGCTATTAGTTTGTAAGGCAGTGTTTTCTCGTCTTACTAATCTAAACAGAAACATGGAAACATCTATAACAATTTCACGAACAGTGTACAATGGACATAAGGGACTATATACAAAGAGGAAAGTTCAAGAGTTTTCCAATATAGGTAGAGTATAAAGACAAATTTGCTGTTTGTGATTACAAGTAATTTTCTCCATTTTCTGGAACTTTATATTCCAGACGTACTTTCCTTGTTTAATTAGTCGTAGCTGCCCACTCCACTCATTTGCCGCAAATAATACTATATTATTATAATCTGCGAAGTATTCACTGCTGAGGTGACTGAACATTATTCCTGGTGCACTGGATAATCAATGTAGGCTGAATACGGTTGTCTGCAGTTTAGATAAGGTGAAAGACAGTAGTTCGTTCCACAATTCCTTGGCGAAAAAGATCGTCTCATTTCTCAATAATTATTGTATACCGATGTGCAATAAAAAGTAGAAGTACCAATGATAGTAAATTTCATATAAATGATGCACGGACTGATGAATTTATAGAGAAATGTTTTTCAATAACTAACGTTAAGTTGATCGCATTAACATTTAACTATGTCCAGTTAATATATACATTTTTACGCAGACGGTAAAAAAATGTTTTGTCCACCGGCTTTTCTTTCCCAATTGCTGTTCAAGCGGGAGTTGCTTCCCCCCACCCCCAATACTCCTGATAAGTTTCCAACAATATCCTCTATTCAAACAGTATACAACCGTACCCAAACCGCGTACAGCAACAGATCATGATAGTTAATTGCTAAATTTTGTATTCAGCTCTAAAAATGGGCACTTCGAAAGTCTTGATCTTTTTCTAAATGCAGACTTGAAGGTCTATGATAACCAAATATTCTTCCTGTTGTTTCTTTTCATTTTGGAAGTCAATTTGTTATAAGGCTTGAATAAAAACTCCAACCCAGTGTGGGTTCAAACCCACGACTGTTGGATTGGGAGCTAATTTGTTGAAGGCCAACATTCTAGACAAGTCGGTCACCGATGTACACGCCATTGAGGAAGAAATAGTATGCTCTTATGCCTTTTGTCCTTACCCACGAACCACTTAACAGGAGGAAGAATAAAGTGATTGTATTGCTTTGAGAGAACAACTTTTAACATGCCTTTCTAAGTATTTCTTTACACATAAAATAATTATATAATTCCCTGGTAAAGTAGCATCTGTTTTGATACTCAAGGTATTACATAACTGTACAAAAACATAGATGGGATTACGATGGAAATATTAAAGAATCAGCATAAATTGTAATGAACAAGGGAAAACATTTTTCAAAAAGTAAATAGTGATTAAGACAGATAGTATAGTTATAAAAAGTCTTCAAATCTACTACAAACAAGATTAATATAGGCAGAGATTTTCCACAACTCAATTTTATCACGAGATGAATGTTAGGAAAACAGCAGCAGGTTTAGATATTTAAAAACAATTTCGTTTTAGTGTAATGGTACTTATACCAATACCCATAACCTTATATTTGGAATTCTTCCAATTTTCTGTTCTTGTAAATCAAATTCACGAAGGGTCTGCCCATTTTACATTGATCGAACAACAAAAGACGGTAAAATTAACATATACAGGACTAAATAAAAAAAAAACATTTGGAATAAATTCTTGACTGAAGGGTGGAGTTACATGCATAATTAGTATACATTTTGTTTTTCATTTACTCCATTATGAATGTTTTTTCTTCCCTGTTAAAATGAACTGACCTTAGATAATGAGTATCTGTCTTGTAATCAGTTAAATAAAGGTGCATTAATCTTGATGGCATGGTGACATTAATGATAACATCATCTCTTTATGAATAAAAACTCGAAAGGGGTATTTGCATGTATTCCACACAAAGACTGTTTTAAAATGCCTGAGAATGACTAAACGTTCTATTTACGGCCTCGTTATGATGATAGAACAGATAATGGTTACAAAAGCAAAATGTTATGTCATTTAGATATGATCTAATCTTATTTGCGTGCTAGCTTTTCTTCTACACAGGAAACTGTCTCACTTTTTACAGGGAGTATAGCTTGACCAACATCACCTGTATGTTTGAAATTTTATTGGAATAGCTATTAGAACCTAGTCAATCTCAAGAACCACAGTAGGTAAGTTTGGGCTCAAGATCAGAAGTGAGCTGGTTCGATTCCCACCATCAGATCATCCCATATTAGCTACCGTGGTGTGTCCTTGGGCAAGGCACTTTACTCACCTTCCCTCAGCAACGATATCATCTTCAAGTGCTGCTGTGCTGTAGGACACCACAGACCAAACCAAATGAAGGCAAACCCTTATGAGAATAGGTATATAAATGCGCATGCTTTGTGTGTGTTTTACATGAACAAGATCATGTAACAGTATAAGAGTTTTATAAAAAAGTAAAGTAGATAAGTACTTCAGTTTAAATCATACCGTATACTTGATTATGTGGTAGCTCTATTGGTAGAACTTACGAGTTGTAATCCAAGGGTCCCACGTTCGATACTTGCTCAGACCAGCATGGGTCGTCTGTCTCAGAGTGTCCTTGGGAAAGTGAGGTGCTTAGTTTCTATTTCCTCGACATGATGTAGCCAATAATGTGTCAAAAGTTAAAAGTAAACCAACCAACCAATCGAACAACCAACTTGATGGATTAAGACACTTGTTTTAAAAACATTCAGTTTGAGGAACAAGGGAGAGTGTTATAAAGTTATGAAATATATCGACAGTGTATATCTTTACTTTTCTGTTTTTAATAATAATAATAATAATAATAATAATAATAATAATAATAACCACGATGATGATGATGATGATCATCATCAATTTCCCTTTTAAAGCGAACAGTTCATTATGCGAACAGTTCATTATGACCAAGTGTTTTTTTCTATATTTGAGACAAAATGTGGCAAATTCCATTAATCTCTGACTATTTTCTCTTGTAACAATACACACTCTTATTTAAAGTAAGGAAGCCGAAGAGCTAACTAGGTATATAAGATACCGAAACAAAAATCTGATTCATGCTGATATTTATCCTAGGTAAGACAATTACCACGGTGTTAACAGAAGCTGTCAAAGATGAGTCAAACACTTCTAAAATTTAATCTTTTGAAATTTGTTGTCTTCTCCACCAAACCTTTCATCAATAGTACGTGGTCATATATACTGCAAGAGACAATTAGTATTGGACTGCATTCATCTCCTATCTTAATTGTAATGCTTTAAAAGATCATTGATAAGATTTTAGCCAGATGTAAAATTCCACCCATAACTCTGTCTGTTTTTGTTTGTATTTGCTTGTTAGAACTCATTGCTGTTACTTACTCGCATGGGTAATGTCAAAAAAAAGAAACTTATAATGATAATGTAGCTAATTCACATAAACAATATACCGTCTGAGAGAAAACATTAGAGATTACTGAAAGTGCTGTAATTTCTTTCACTTCCAGTTGATACTAATATATCTAGAAGTCTTTACATATTTGGAGCATGCTACAAAAACTAGAATGAGCAGAAAATAATCTAAATTAAATTAATTTGTTCTCGTCGGTATCAATGCCAGTGGTTTCGCAAAATATGACGTTTGCAGCAGAACCTCAATGTGTGGATTTGGGAAGAGGTCCTATTGTTTTCAATAAAAGACAAAATCATACAAAACTGTACAACATGAAAAATAATTTAGTTCATGGTAATACTAGTAGTAGAAATGTCCTTAAATAGTAGATATATAGAAATGTCCTTAATAGTAGAAATGTCCTTAATATTAGAAATGTCATTAGTGTGTTTGAACACCTTAACTGTCATATTGAAAGTAGCAAGCTCATACTGCGGCAATGCATATCCTGGTTTCAATTCACTACACCCTTATCTTTTGATGTTCCTTTGTCTTGTTGTGTCTGCGCAACAGTTATTGTATCCACACCTCCTGCAGTTTCATTACTGCCAAAAGTCCCTACGTATGGTTCTCATCTGCCACATTTGTTTCTGTTTTGGTGTCCCCTCACTTGCTATTTTCTCCTTTTCTCCTAAATTCTCCTAAATTTCATCATCTGCAACCTGACCTATGTTACTGTCTCACTGAATTTCTTAGTGATTACGAGAAAATTAATTAAATTGCATCACCAGCATATAGGTTTACATAGTTAATTTTTGAGAGGGCTTCCTAAATTGGCAACTTAAATAATGTGTTTGATTTTCTCCTTGGCAAACTTAAGGATTTTGCTTGATCTATTCAATTTTCTTACAGACCCTTTAAATGATCCAATGGTCCATCTTAATGTTCCAAAACAATTGCTACATGTAGGTATATGGGCAATTATCCAATATAAGGTATTTTACATTTTCCAGGGGGAGACAATTCCAATTTTAAACCACTTACGCAGCAGGGATGAAGCAGACAAAAGGACTCCAAATTTAACTTTTTTCTATGCAACAATTGGGGTAGATTCATGAAAATTGACTTACCCTCAAATCAGTTTTTGTTGTTCGGGTTAGTTGGGCAAGGAATCCTTGGAAGATTCTTTACTTACTATGATTAATACAGCTTTTCATTCTTATCTACTTTGGCAAAGGAATAATTATGCGTTTTTTTACAAGAGCATTTTTTTTCCCTTCTTCTTCTTCTTCTTGGTTTAGTAAAGGAAGATATTTTTTAAAGTAGATCATAATAACTTTTGAACGTATTTAGAAGTGTTGATTTCCTAATGCTTTGTGTAAAATTGATCTCAAGTAGTTCAGTAGTTTCAGGGATGAAGTTGAAATTAATTAGCTTTCTTGTTTAATAACGGTGGTCATAGTTGATCGTGTATCAACTGCTTGGCACTAAAGAACAACATGTACATTGCTCGGTCTTCAAAAGTAACTACCAACTTCATGTCAGCAGAAGACATACTTTTTTCTTTTTAGAGAAATGTGTTTTTAAGCTGCAAATGATGGCATATACGATGAGTATAACTACGCTAAGCTTCAAAGCAACCAACAATTATAAGACAAACCATTCTGTCGTCATTAGTTTCCTGATAAAAAAAATGCAAGTGAAGTTTAATACAAGTGCGTCTGATTTAATACAAATTATAATTCACTTATATTATATGCAGAAACCTGTGTAAATGGGACTACTGATTAAAGGCCCAATTGACTGGTAAATTATGTTTTCAGTTGCGAATGTACTGAGATTGCCGCAGCACATAGAGGATCTCAACTTGAACGGAAGGTTTTGGGTTGTATTTGTTTCTGGTAATTGTGTTCAAAAGCAAGTGTTACTGGCTAGACGGACGGACAACGGGAACAGGACATTGCATGTTCTCAACTGGCCATCGGTCCAGCAAAAAATTGCTAAAATTATAAGTAAGTTCTTACCGATGATTTCTTTAGGTCTAATTCTTGACGTTTGTGAATTTGTGAATGGGACGGCTGCTGTGACAACTTTCGTTTTCATTTATAGAGATAAAACAACCCTGAAATTTTTTATATTAAAGTTCATCTCGATACTCTTAATTGTTCTCTCTCCCTCTCTGGTTTTTAATTCTTTTTCTTTGTAAAAACAAATCTAAGTTAATTACATGAAAACCGATAGCCCCCCTCCCCGAATTTCCTAGGGCTAGTTGGTCAAATGGGAATTTCGTCCCCTGATCTTAGAAGATTACTGTGATTACACCTGTATTATACACTACTGTGCTTACTACAGTATTATGCACTACTGTGCTTACTCGAGTTTTTCAGTTATATACATTGTGGTAAAAAAATGATCCAGTTGTCTTTGAGAAGTTGTTTAATTTTATCTATTTTGGTAATAGTAGCAGTAGTTTAAATCAGATTAGTATCATTTGAAATCAGAAATAAAAATTATGATGTCAGAATTCCTTGTGTAAATTTTGGTCACAAGTCGGGCAGAAGTTTCAAAAATGGTGGCTATTTACGTTTATTTTCTTGTTTAGTAATGGTGGCAATATTTGATGGTGTATCAGCTTCTTGGGACCAAAGAGCAAGATGTACATATCTTGATATTAAGAAATTCTGGACATTTTTTTATATCAATTAACAATATATATTTATAGAACTGTGTTTTAAAGTTGCCAATGGTGGCATATTTGATGAGGATAACTGTGTTCCACAACAATTATCAGAGACCACTCAGTCGTCAATATTTTGCGTACAGAAAGTAAAAGGGAGTCAGTGTGATTTAATAAACGTCGTATTTCTAATATGCAAATCTCTGTGCAATAGATTAGTAAATTATGTTTTCAGTTGCCAGTGTACTGAGAGTGTCCAATCACATGAAGCGGTTGAACTTCAACAGAACTGTGTTTGCTGTCTGTCGCTTTGTGATCACAAGAAATTGGTAGTGGCTGGATGGATGGACAACGGGAGCAGAACATTACATAAGTTCAGTTGGCTATAGGTCCAGCTAAAACTTGATTGATTAAAATGTCAAAATTAAGTTCTCGCTGTAAGTTTTAGTCTGATTCTTCACATTGTGAATGTGACAGCTGCTCTGACAACAATTTTTTTACGTATAACGATAAAACAACATTTAAATGTTTACATTAAAGCTAATGTATATACCCTTGCATGTTCTGTTCTCTTCGTTCAGAAAATCGAATTTCATTTTACTTCTACACAAAAGAGTAAATCATAAACACTCATTTCTTGGAAATCCTCTTTGATTAATGTCGCCTACAGCAAACAACACTGCAGTCTTGATAACAAAAAGTTAATAATACTGCACAAATAAGAAATAGATACAATACAGCAGAAATAAGGTTTTTATGAGCAACGTCTGATGACGATCCTTGTATGGAAGCCTAATTTAAACAGAAACCTTATGAAATATTAGGATATAAGTTTTATACATTTGTATTTTTTCTGTGAATTAAATAAAAGTTACTGACCCATTCTAATGACTTATTATGTCTCCGTGAGTTTAAATAAATTGTAACACCTCGAAATATAGTTTTTTTTACCCCAAGCAAGTAAAATTCTTTCAGCTGTTTTATAAAGGTCAAATGTACCATTACACTGTGCAGCATGATGTGTGGTCAGGCCTGTTTCACACTGTGGTGAGGGCTGTGCACTACGACTTAAATACACAAATTCACCTGTTGCAACTTCTTTAAGGACAGAGTCAAGAACACAACGTAATCCCAAAAGTAGCCAAGAGGCCCTAATTCAGCTGTTGATTTTAAGTATATTTTAGCCATATTTCTTAATATACTGAGTGTGGAACAAAAAACACATTTTTGCAACCCCCACAGACCTGAACTCATCAACACTCTACACGAACACATAGGTCGTGTGGTCAGTCTACTTAGTGTGCACTATATGAAAACAAATGGACAAATGATAACTGTAAAAAAAAAAAGGTTTAACTGGACTCAGAAGCAATCATACGGGCTATAGCTACCTAAAAGCCAAATGCAAGAACAAATGGCCAAACAATCTATATTATAAGGATGCTTTTATTATGATAAGCAGTTCTTGCAAAGAAGCCACTTATAGGTTCTATATTTATAGTGGCAGTGACCATATTTGATGGCGGATTTGTATCAGTCGTATAAACTTAAAAGAGTCCCACCGGAATGCTACCTCCGTAATTGTTAACCAAGGGAATGTTTTCCATTTATCTCTCATAAAGGATAGGATACGTTTTTTCTCAAAGTTGTCGCTTTTACTAGCTAATGTGGTTATCAATACTTACCAGGGGGAGGGGTACTTGTGATATGATTTTGTGTGCACTAAACAATTTTCCTGTAAAAATACCGGTGGGGTACAAGTATACGTCTCTTGCTAGTGTATAATATTCTGTGTGATGGTGTTGACGGAGTAGTCGAATTTCCCTATGCAATACGATTTACAACAACAGCGAAGGGAAGGCTCACACAAACTGATAAACGTACCAATCCAAATTATTGTTCTCGAACCGATTCAATAAAAAAGCCAATATATGTCATTTGTACATCATAGATAACTGTCTTAACCATAAATCCATGTATTTTTAACAAATGTAACAGTGATTCTTTCCAAAATGTTAGTGCCATTCTATTGGTTTATATTTGATTTCGTTTCGTACTCGTAATTAACATACATTATTGAGAGAGAGCTACCTCCCATTCAGTTTCCTTTCCAATGCTTTCTTGTCTTCTCCCGCTCACTCTTAATTACTCCGATTCGCCCTCTCCCACTCAGTTTCTACTACTCCAGTCTTCCCTCTCCCACTCGCTCCTGATTACTCCAGCTCGTCCTCTCCCAATCGCTCTCAATTACTCGAGTTCCCCCTCTCCCACTCGCTCTGAATTACTCCAGTTTGCTATCTATTGCTCCCGCTCGATCTCCATTACTGTGACTCGCTCTCGATTACTTCAGCTCGTCCTCTCCAGTTCACCATATTATCTCTCCAGCTCGATCTCGAGTACTCCAGCTCAAGCTTGTCCTCTCAGACTGGCTCTCGATTACTCCAGCTCGCCCTCTCTCACTCAGTCTTAATTTGCTTACCCCCGCTCTATCTCGATTACTCTCACTCGCTCTCGAATACTCCAGCTCATCTCCCTAGCTCACCCTATGCTCTCTCCATCCCGCCAAATAATATCTATGATCTCTCCAGCTCGTCCTATGATTTCTCCAGTTCGCAAATGATCTCTCTCAGTTTCTATTTCTCCAGTCTACCCTCTCCCACTTGCTCCTGATTACTCCAGTTAGTCTTCTCCCACTTGCTTTCAATTATCACTGCTTGATCTCGATTTATTTTTCTTATCTATTTTGGACGATTTGGCATTCCACATTTGTTAGTTGCAGCGACGCAATGTACCTTACATTAATAATGTTTCACCTAGCTACATTGAACTGGCGAGGCACTCTGCCATTTTACTTGACATTGGCAACTTCGAGGTCAATCCTACGGATTAAACCTCAAATGTATGCCGATAGATGCCACTCGCTGCCGTCCGGACCACCTCGGTTATATACGAAACAAGGATTGACCGAGAAGTTGCGAATGCATTGAACTTTTTATTTTTTCATTCGCAGTTTCTAGGTCAATCCTACTGTCAATCCAATCGTAGATATAGCCGAGATCGTCCGATTGGATTGCGGTTTCTTTTGGCGAAGAAATTTCCGGCGAAGAAAATGTATAATTTTGCTATAAATTACTGCGCCGACAGACATCTGATGCATATTTTTGTCTCGCAGAAATAGCCGAGGTGGGTGCCATGCCCTTTTTCTTGGTTCACGTGACCACTTTTTAAGATTTTTTTCCCCCGCCTACCATGCTCACTCTCGAGCACTATGCTGCCTCTTTGTCTCATTTTATTGCTCCTTTTAGAAAATGTCTCTGTTGTAAGGTCACTGTCACGGAATTGTATGGTTTATATCAATATGTATATGTGATCAAAAATGTATTCGGGTTTCGTTTCCGACTAGAGCGTTACTCAGGGGTTGTTTATTTTTTTCGGCTCTAGTTATTTTGAAATACTGAGCGCAATTCACCCCATGCTGCACGTGCAAATTGCCTGCAGTGAAAACTCACGTACCTAGCTGCTACGCATATCTGTCACAGCTAGAGTACATATAGAGCGAATTCTCTATAAACAAATTACACTGCGATGAGTCTTGTCAGAAAGCTTACCTCTTTACGGGAGCAAAACTTCAGCTGTAGAGGTATGTGAAATTTAAGATTGTATTCTTTATCACTATTCGTTTTATATGACATAATTGTTTCATATATTAGATGTTTTAGAATTTATTCTAAATTCTACAGAGAGTCAATACCTAGGTCATACAACGCCATGATATTAGAAATCCTATAGGCTGGTTCAAGTTAGCTATTTGTTGTAACTGAACAGACGGGTATTATTTAATTATACGCGGCATGCATTGAATGATTAATGTAATGTGTAACGAGGCGTAATTCATGTGCGCGCATGCGCAACATATATCAATACAAAAGTACTAACCGTGTCATATGTACTACACGGTTTAGTTGTTATACTTTTAGCTGTTCCATATGTATGGTTTGGTGGTGTGTGAAGTCACAGAACTCTGTGTGGTTTCGTGTGACGTGTACGCTGTGTCTGGTGACGTTGTTTCGGAAGAGTGTACTGGTTTTCTCAATGCGAGGGACCAAGGCTTCTCGATCAACGGGTCTGTGTTAATGTGAAGGCTCTCGAGGGACCCTTCAACAGACTGGGAGGAGTGGACCATGCGTGGTGGCTCCTTGACCATGGACTAGAGCGGGTGGAACCGTAGATACATCTTGGTAGTCAAACGGACGCCACGATAGTTATATTTATTGCGTGTTCCATTTGATTGTTATCTCAATATTGCTATCTGTGCAAAATTACATTCATTCCCATTTCAATATCGCTATATGTGTGATAGATTCATAATTTCATACATTCCCATTTCAATATCGTTATATGAACGACATATTCATAATTTCATACATCCCCATTTCAATATCGTTATATGAACGACGGATTCATAAATTCATATTCCAACATCGCTTGTTAAATTGATAAATTGAGGAGTTAACAGATTGATGGATAAATGAGTATTCTATTGACAAGTGCATAAATCACATGCTTTGGTCACCCTTGGTACTTAATAAGACCTTGTTTATATTGGGGTGTAAATCATATACTCTTATTTGTCGATTGGTGATAGGATGCTATTCACGTTTGTTTAAAATTCCATTTGTTAAATCCATCTTTGATTTTTCTCGTTGAGTCACTTGTTGTTGATAGTTCCATGTTAGGAACTTTATAATTTTCCTTATCTTTTTGTTATAATGGTGTCAGATTTGTTCATCTTTAAATTGCGTTTATAAATAAACATCTTATTAACGCAGTTGCTTTCGGTGTCTTCACTAATCCAGTCCCAACCCGGCTTCATCCTGTGACAAATGGTGTCAGAAGTGGGATCATTGGATTAGTGGGAACACGGACGTTAGTTTGCATAGGTCTTGACTCCGGTAAGATTTTTTTTTAGTTATTTATTTCAGATTGTGACCTTCCTGACAAGAACTAATTCAGGCGGGTGAGTGAATACCTCACTCATATTTTGTTTTATTTACCATTTGTTTGTCATATATACATATTGCATATATTTGGAGAAGGGATATACGGTTGGTTCGTGTAGTCCTAAAAATTGTATGTGTTATATGATAGTGCACTTAGGATTGGTGATCTTATCAACAGTATTTATCATGTCGTCACTCAAAGATCTAGTGGAGTTGGGTAAACAGTTTGGGTATGAGGGGGAGGCCCTTAGAAAATTCGTTCAGGAGGAGCAGTCTCGGGAAAGGGATCAAAGATTAAAGGAGAGAGATATAGAAAGGGAAAAGTTAGAATTAGACAAGCAAGCCGAAGAAAGAAAGATAGCATTTAAAAGGGAGAAAATGCTATTTGAGGAAAAGAAGATAGAACTAGAGAAGGAGAAGATAGAACTAGAGAAGCAAGCGGAGAAGGAAAAGTTAGAATTAGAGAAGCAAGCGGAGAAGGGAAAGTTAGAATTAGATAAGCAAGCCGAGGAAAGAAAGATAGCATTTAAAAGGGAGAAGATGGAATTTGAGAAGGAGAAGATAGAGTTAGAGAAACAGGCAGAGAAGGAAAGGATAGGTTGGGAAAGGGAAGCAGAAAGGGAAAGAATAGAGCAGGTAAGAGACCTTGAGGAAAGAAAATTAGCGAGGGAAAAACAAGCAAAGTTAGAAGCCATTGAGTTAGAAGACCGGAATATGGAGAAAGAACATAGAAGGAAATTTGAATTATTAGAGGCTAAGAAAGAGGGTCAGCAAGAATCAAAGTTAAGAGGCCCTAAATTACCCCCTTTTGAAGATGACAAAGATAACTTAGATAGTTATTTACATAGGTTTGAGCGATATGCTACCATCCAAAAGTGGAAAAAAGATGATTGGTCGCTCCATCTCAGCGCGTTACTTAAAGGTAAAGCGCTAGATGTATATTCGCGTCTACCCGTGGACGAGGCATTGAACTATGACGCGTTAAGAGAGGCACTCCTTAAGAGATACGAGTTGACAGAACAAGGGTTCCGCAAAAAATTTAAATATAGTAAACCCGAGAAAGGCGAGACATTCACCCAGTTCGCCAGTAGGACGGGGAGTTATTTCCAGCGTTGGGTTGAATGTGGTAAGATCCAAAAAACGTTTGAGGGTCTTACCGATTTTCTACTTAGGGACCAGCTGTTAAACACTTGTGGTAGGGAATTGTACTTGTTCCTGAGGGAAAAGTCCTTCAATAATATCTCAGATATGGCTACTCAGGCAGACTATTTCGCCGAAGCTCGGGGAGGTACCCAGAATGTGATCTCAAGGGATAACAAGGGAGGTAATCAAGGAAAAGATCAGAGACCCAGAGAACCCGAGAAACTTGGTACACATAAAGGTGGAAACTTTCAATCTGGGAAGGGTACGAATCGTAGGGATAGACAATGTTTTACCTGTAAGGAATGGGGTCACATCACGCCCGATTGTCCGAAAAGGAAGGGGTTTGTCCAGAGGGTCGCGGTTGCTATCGAAAGCAGAGCATGGTCAGGGGGCGGTAAGTGCGATGATTTTCCGCGTGATAATTCAGGGACTAATAACGTGAATACGGTGTACAAATCCGCAGCGCGTGCGCAGATCGGTCGTGATGTTATTCAGTCGATCGGCACTTGTCTTTTTCCCGAGGCGAGAGTACCGACTGCTACTGGTACCGCCAACGGTCAAGAAGTCACGGTCTTACGCGACACCGGGTGCACGGGCGTCGTAGTAAAGCGGAGTCTCGTTAGGGATGACCAAATGCTTGGTTGGAAATCCCCGTGCATGTTATTAGATCAAACGATTGATCGCGTTCCCGTCGCGAGAATAGAAATCGAGACGCCTTTTCTGACCGGAACCGTAGAAGCTCTGTGTATGGAAAATCCCATATACGACTTAACTATCGGAAATGTCGAGGGATCCAGACTCCCAACTCAGTCTGATTTCCGGTTTCCCATTGTACAAACGGCCGAAACTAGGGCGCAGGCGCAGGCGGAGAAAACACCACTACGTAAGTTGGAACTTCCGGAAGCCGTGTCCGATATCTCGCGCGATGAATTTACGCGTGAGCAGAGGCAGGACGCGTCCTTGAGCGCGACCGCGGAGAGGATCATGTCCGGTACCGCGAAACATTGTAAAGGCGGGGCAAGTTTGAAATTTGTACGTAGGGAAGGGTTAATGTACAGGCAATTTACCACGTTGGATGGTAGAAAGTATTTCCAACTGGTCGTCCCCCAGAAATTCCGGTCCCGTATTCTCAGAGTAGCGCACGAGTCCGGTAGTGCAGGTCACTTGAGTAGGAAAAGGACGACGGACAAAGTATTAAGAGAATTTTATTGGCCAGGTGTAAATAGTGACGTAGCACGATTCTGTCGTTCGTGTGATTTATGCCATAAAACTGTTGGAAAGGGCGTTTTGAACGTCGTATGTATTGCGGTCATAGAAGACGAGTCGAGTGACCCCAACACAGAAATTCCCCTCGAGTACCCCATGGTTGTAGGAAACGAGGGAATAGATATGGTCAGCGTGTGCCCGGAATTACCTGAAGGTCAGCGTCAGCAAGTCAGGGAAATTTTAAGTAAGTACCCAGACGTATTTACAGATAGACCAGGTAATACTGGATTAATAACGCACGAAATAAACTTGAATACCTCGGAGCCAATCAGAATAAAGGGATATCCAATACCCTTTAACGCACGGGAGACAATCGATGAGGAAGTAGGTAAAATGTTAGACCTGGGAGTGATTGAACCCTCAAACTCCCCCTATTCTTCCCCCGTGGTATTGGTTAGAAAGAAAGACGGAACTAATCGATTTTGTATAGACTTTCGACAACTAAATAAAGTCACCGTGTTTGATGCTGAACCGATGCCAGACATGGAGGGCTTGTTTTCAAAATTGGCAGGACACCAGTACATTTCTAAATTAGATCTAACAAAAGGTTATTGGCAGGTGCCCATCGCTGAAAATGCTCGCGTATTAACGGCATTCGCGACCCCTAAAGGTCTTTTCCAGTTTAAGGTTATGCCTTTTGGTTTGGTTAACGCCGGTGCGTCGTGCGTGCGTCTTATGCGAAAATTGTTGAAAGGCACGAACAACGTAGATAGTTTTGTCGACGATATTCTAGTATATACACATACCTGGGAAGAGCATGTTAGGGCATTAGTCGATCTGTTTGACAGACTCCGCAAGGCAAATCTCACAGCGAGACCCTCCAAGTGTAGCATAGCATATTCTAACTTGGAATGCTTGGGCCATCTAGTAAGTGGGTCAGGGCAGTTAAAACCCCACCCTGATAAAATTGACGCGATTAAAGACGCTCCTAGTCCAGAAACCAAGAAACAGATACGATCGTTTCTTGGATTGATAGGTTTTTATAGGAAGTTCGTTCCAAATTTCGCCGCTATAGCTAGTCCATTGACGGATTTGACTAGGAAAGGGCAGCCAAATAAAGTTTCTTGGGGTTTATGCCAAGAGAAAGCTTTTAACGCCCTTAAGGCAAGATTGATCAGTGCACCGATCCTAAAGTTGCCAGAATTAAATAGATCGTTCATATTGAGAACTGATGCATCCGACACGGGCTTAGGAGCAGTTTTGCTACAGGAGCAAGACGGGGTAAAGTTACCCATAGCTTATGCTAGTAGGAAATTGCTGCCTAGGGAGCAAAACTACTCCGTGATCGAAAAGGAGTGCTTGGCACTGGTGTGGGGTGTGGGTAAATTCCACACGTACCTTTTCGGAAGGGAATTTGTCCTTGAAACGGACCATCAGCCTCTCATATATTTGAACAAGGCAAAAGTTGCCAACGCAAGATTGATGCGTTGGGCATTGACTCTGCAGCCATATCGTTTCCGGATCGAAGCAATCAGAGGGTCGGAAAATGTAGGGGCCGATTATTTAAGCAGAGTGTGATTTGCAGTTTTTTTTTTCCTACCATGATATTCTGGTAATGTAAATAATACGTTTCAGTTTGTATTTTTGCAAAATTCCGTGATTTTCTAAAAGTGCTTCCACTTTTTTTTTAAGGGGGGAGGTATTGTCACGGAATTGTATGGTTTATATCAATATGTATATGTGATCAAAAATGTATTCGGGTTTCGTTTCCGACTAGAGCGTTACTCATCATCATCATCATCATCATCATCATCATCAATCTTTATTTCCTCTTTTCAGAGATAAGGATGCATACAAATGAAAAAGAAAACAATGAAACAATATTGAAATTAATTGAATTAGTTATATACAATTAACAGAGGTATACATGAGAGAAATCTGTGGATTTTCCCTATGAGGATTCTTATATGAGGACACTATACTTATCAAAAGTATGGTGCACTCTTGCGCAATCCTTCAATGCTTAATTATCGTACACATCATCATTATTTTACAGAAAATAATATTGTATATGTAATATATATATATATATATACATATATATATATATATATACATATATATATACATATATATATATATATATATATATATACATATACATATATATATATATATATATATATATACACATATATATATATATATATATATATAAAAGCATGCATGAAGACATGATTATCAAGATTTCAACGATCACATAATTCCAAATCTTGATAATCTGAAAATCGATCTTATTACCATGAAAAGAATCCATGAATTATAGTTGCAGAGAATACTGAGGCAGACATTATAAAATTTCTCAGTATTTCAGGCTCGTCTAGGCCGATACCGTTGGGAAATTCTCTACCAAGGAGATGTTGAATAAATTCTTCATCTGATATATTATGAAGGTACACGCCAAGACGAATGTCAAAGTTATTTATAATATGTGTCCAAAATATGTCTCGTTGTCGCACAGTGCTCTGACAGGAAATAAATGCATGGATTATCACATCTGTGTAAGAGTAAGTGCAGTGTTTACAAACTTGCATAGTATTATTTGGAACAGTTATCAGAACATTTGCAAGGGATGTAATTAACTGTAACTCTCTTGTTGTTTTTGGAGTTTGCCATAGAATTGAGGGTTTTATAGAAGTATGAACATTTTTGAATCTTTTGTAGGAAATGTCAGTATGGCACAAGTTTGAAAAGCGCTCGTTTTCATATTTGTGAGTAGCATGTTTTATAATTTGTTTCCACCGTATTCTTCCTGGAAATATTTTGTCTCTGACAAAAATTTCAATAAATTCATAAATATTATATTTCTGCAAAATGCTACATATATCTGGAATAAAGCCTTTTTGTTCTGTAACATCTTTTCTAGAAAGATATAGATATAGTCTGAATAAAAATATTCTTTTAGTTGTTACATTTTCTGGAAGATGGCATAATTTACCAAGAAAGTTCAGTTTCCTTTTATCAATTTCTGATATAATTCTCTTTATCCCCAGTAAACTTTCGCTCATTCCTGACCGCGTGTTTTGAGGAAAGCCTTGCAGAATTTTGGTACAATGATGCTGAAATACATCGAGCTTTCTCAAGTCTTTGAGTCTGATATTCGACCAAACTTCACAACCATAAAGGGCTGATGGTATCACAATTTTTTGGTACAAGCTGACGTAGGTAAGAGGATTGGGTCTAGCTTCATTTGTGTCAACCCCTACAAGAGAATAAAATGATTTTCTGCCTTTAGTACAAGATCTGTCTACTTTAGTCAAGCATTTCATATTGGAACACACAGGAATTCCAACATGCTCGGTTTCACTTAAAATAGGTATAGTATGATTGCCTATTTTCCAGTTAAACTTCTCACATGTTGTTTGCTTATTCTGATTAAAAACTAATACACAGCTTTTACTAACGTTGAAGGTGAAGTTCCATGTTAGTGAGTATCTGTTACATATATCAAGCATTTTTTGCAAATGGATTGGTGTGTTTGCAAGCAGAGTTATATCATCGGCTAATGCTGGATTTCCAGACGGAGTTGACCCAACAAGTAGCCCTAATTTTGACTGATGTAATTCTTGTAAAAGGTTATTAATATAAACAAGATATAAAAAAGTTGATAAAACACCTCCCTGTCGAATACCCCGTTCTATTGGAAAAGGTTCGGATTTTGACTCGTTCATCAGGACAATGCTTTGAATATTTGTGTATGATTCCTTTAATACATGTAAAATCTTTCCTTGAATGCCCAGATTTCTGAGTTTTAGAAAAAGTCCGTCGTGATTCACAGTGTCAAACGCCTTTTTAATATCTAAGAAAGCAGCAAACACTCTTGATCCTAGTTCTAAAGTGGAAAAAACAGCTTCATGTAGATTGAAAGATGCTGTTATACTACTCAGTCCCTTTTGAAACCCCTGTTGTTCAGTATTAGGGAAATTATATATAGTGCTATTACACCATGCAGTTAATCTATTGAATAAGCACTTTTCAAATAGTTTATATAATACAGGCAGCAGGGAAATAGCTCTGTAATTGTCAGGGTCCGTTTTAGATTTCCCTCCTCCTTTAAATATGGGCACAATTAACCCTACTTTCCAGTCACACGGTATGTAACACTTTTCTATTACCCCGTTGAAAAGCATTGTAATGAATTCTGTCAGTCTTCTTCCCCCGTAGCGTAAATGCTCATTTTGAATACCATCAATGCCCGGGGCTTTCCTAAGTTTGAGCTGTTTTATGACAGAGGCTATTTCTTGAAAGCTAAATTTTACTTTAAAGATAGGTTCATCAATACAGAACTCGTCCGTTAGTTCATGATTTACAAATATGTCTCTAGATTGAGTGTACAATTTAGTAAAATATTTAGCAAACAGTCGAGATATTTCATCCGGCGCAGTCGCTAATTCACCGTCATATTTTAATTCAAAACAACATTTGGAATATTTGCTCTTGTTACGTTGTCTGTTGTACAACTTCCAAAAAAGCCTCACGTCTAATTCGGCTGCTTCATCTAAGTCTTTAAAAATATCTTCTTCATGAGCCTGTATCGCATATTCTTGGGTATTTCTAAATTCCCTTTTAGCAGTTTTATATTGCTTGTAAGATTCATGGACAAGCCCTCGTGGCCTTCCATTTTCTATCCACTTTTTCCGAAAGTAACGAGCTTTGCTATGAGCTTTCTTAACTTCTGGCGACCAATAAGGCTTTGTGTGAGGATTAAACTTTTTCGACGGTACGACATGAAAAGCTACATCCCTCATTACAGAAATTAATTTACTATTAATGTTTTCTATTTCTTGGGTTGATTGGGGTGATTGCGGGGTCGATTCACAATCTGCCTTTAATAGTCTATCTACTTCCAGTTGGTAAGCTATTAGTTTCTCATCTCCGCATTTAGACCAAGATGGAGATGGAAATATAGGAACACGAGAGTTACAATACCTTGCTGCTGCAAACGTAAGGGTGCTGCATACAACATGATGGTCTGAGGCTATGCACGTATCGTGATTTGTAAAAACCTCACAATCAACGACCCTATCTAGCATTCTTCTGTTAACAATTATATAGTCAAGAGTTGATCTGCATGGCTCGAACGTATAATTCAGTCCTTTATTTAAATTTGACTTGTTCAATGGTATCAAATCATTGTTTTCAACAAAAGCCGTGAACACGTTACATTTATACCATGTACACCATGATGATGGTGATTCTCTGTATCTGGCATTAAAATCCCCCATAATTATTACTTCACCGTAACACGAGTAATACTCATAGAGGGATTCAATTGAGTTAATACATTCTTGATATAAATTAAGATTTTCGTCAGAGGGTAGATACACACCAAATATAAAGACTGTGACATCTTTTATCGATCGTAATTCAATGCCAACAATTCGATCATTATTGCAATGTATTTCTTTTACTGAGTAGGCCAAGTTGTTTTTAATCATAATTGATACTCCACCTCTTCGACCTTTCGAGATTAAGCGGTTTTCAGTATTATCAATTTTTGTATAACACATGTAATCCCCATGAAGAGTATCTATAAATTTGCTGGTTTGTTTTGTTAGTTTGTGTTCACATATCACGGCGATATCACATTCTAATAGGTCAAGTAAATTACTGACACATAATGCAGAAGACATAATTCCTCTGACGTTCCAAGTAAGAATGTTAAGACTGTTGTTATGCATCAGTAAGCAAGCAGACATATACACCAATAATATTGC
Source organism: Margaritifera margaritifera (assembly GCA_029931535.1). Classification (NCBI taxonomy): domain Eukaryota; kingdom Metazoa; phylum Mollusca; class Bivalvia; order Unionida; family Margaritiferidae; genus Margaritifera; species Margaritifera margaritifera. The sequence continues at coordinate 2,037,635 of JAQPZY010001628.1, forward strand.
AGTAGTCATTAGTGACATTTGAACTAACATATTTTCTATACGGTAAACAATATATGTACAATAATCAAAGCAGATTACCACTCTCTGTGATTTCTTCTCGAGTCATAGGTGTCAAAGCTGTCATGCCTATGATCGTAATCATAATCATCATGGTCGCAGTCTTGGTCACGATCATCATAGTTATCATCGCGATCATGTTCCATATATTTGTTCCTTCTATCACGTTTTAAGTTAAATCCCAAATTATTTCCCCTGAATTCATTGTCGTCGCGTTCGTGATTTCCTCTATGTATTTTCTGTTGGTCGTATTTTGCACGCAACTGGTTTCTAGTGAGCCAGCGCTTACATGCTACACCATTCGGCCAAACAAAGTTTTTGCTTTCTATTAAGTTTGCTTCTTCTGCATGAATATTTACCCTCACTATTAAGTTTCGTCCATTCCTACTTTGGAAAATACGAATCACCGTCGGATGTAGTCCTCTTTCTTCCAAATAGGAAATTATCCCTGATCTTGTAGTTCGATTATCGATATTTCCTAGGTAATACCTGTACGTTTTTCTGCGCGATACTCCTATAAAGACTTCGCCAGAATCATCAGTCTTTACTTCGTTTGTATCAAAGTCTGGGCCTTTTTTATCTTGTCGATGATCATATCTTCCAGAATCAATTGGTCCACCGTTGCTCGTAATAGAAGGATTGTACTGTGTGTGGTTAGGACTGTATGTTACTTGACTGGTTTTGGAATTTCTATCTGTATACGATTGTTGTTGCTGGTCATGTTTTCGTTGTATTTCATCAGTATGAGTGAATTTTGGTTGGTCTCCAGCTAACTCTTTTCTTTCTTGTGCGTATTGTTTTGTTGGTGTAATAGTACTCACAGTTTGGTGTTGTATGTTCGAGTCTCTATACCCGCCTGGTACAGGTTGCGGACTCAAATGTCTAGCAGTGGCTTCTGCATATGTTACGGCGACATGTGCCTTTCCGCTAGATTCGTTATTTTGAAAGCGTAATGGTGGAGCGGTTTTTGGTATGGGTGAGCTGTTAACTACAATAACTGGACTCTTGGGAGAATCAGTGTGACCACTTGCTTTCTCACTATGTGGAAAATGCGGTTTCATTTTAGTTGATATTTGCAACACTTTGTTTGACAATTTCGAAGCATTGGCTTCAATAGCATCAAGTCGTGCTGTGTAGCTGGCTTCGTCAAAATCACCAATATTGTGAATTCTGCTCGATGCATACTTTTTAAAAGCTTCAAGCACCGTGAATTTAGCCTCAACTTCAGACACAAGTTTCTCTAAAGTAGATTGCAAGGTAGCGTTTTGCTTTTCTAGTTTATCAATTTTCTCGTCTCTCAATTGAATAAGTTTGGTAGCTTCATTTATTTCGATCTTTAAGTCATTAACCCTTACGGTCATGTTATGCAGGTCCGCTTTACATTCTGCTAATGTAAGTTCGCTTGAAGTGGAATCACTACTATCTTTACACCTGGGAGTCACTGGTGTTCTTGCGGTTGTTGATCTACAAAAAATGTCTTCTATTTCAGAATCATCTCCATTCAAAAATAAATATAAATTCTACTTAGGGACCAGCTGTTAAACACTTGTGGTAGGGAATTGTACTTGTTCCTGAGGGAAAAGTCCTTCAATAATATCTCAGATATGGCTACTCAGGCAGACTATTTCGCCGAAGCTCGGGGAGGTACCCAGAATGTGATCTCAAGGGATAACAAGGGAGGTAATCAAGGAAAAGATCAGAGACCCAGAGAACCCGAGAAACTTGGTACACATAAAGGTGGAAACTTTCAATCTGGGAAGGGTACGAATCGTAGGGATAGACAATGTTTTACCTGTAAGGAATGGGGTCACATCACGCCCGATTGTCCGAAAAGGAAGGGGTTTGTCCAGAGGGTCGCGGTTGCTATCGAAAGCAGAGCATGGTCAGGGGGCGGTAAGTGCGATGATTTTCCGCGTGATAATTCAGGGACTAATAACGTGAATACGGTGTACAAATCCGCAGCGCGTGCGCAGATCGGTCGTGATGTTATTCAGTCGATCGGCACTTGTCTTTTTCCCGAGGCGAGAGTACCGACTGCTACTGGTACCGCCAACGGTCAAGAAGTCACGGTCTTACGCGACACCGGGTGCACGGGCGTCGTAGTAAAGCGGAGTCTCGTTAGGGATGACCAAATGCTTGGTTGGAAATCCCCGTGCATGTTATTAGATCAAACGATTGATCGCGTTCCCGTCGCGAGAATAGAAATCGAGACGCCTTTTCTGACCGGAACCGTAGAAGCTCTGTGTATGGAAAATCCCATATACGACTTAACTATCGGAAATGTCGAGGGATCCAGACTCCCAACTCAGTCTGATTTCCGGTTTCCCATTGTACAAACGGCCCGAAACTAGGGCGCAGGCGCAGGCGGAGAAAACACCACTACGTAAGTTGGAACTTCCGGAAGCCGTGTCCGATATCTCGCGCGATGAATTTACGCGTGAGCAGAGGCAGGACGCGTCCTTGAGCGCGACCGCGGAGAGGATCATGTCCGGTACCGCGAAACATTGTAAAGGCGGGGCAAGTTTGAAATTTGTACGTAGGGAAGGGTTAATGTACAGGCAATTTACCACGTTGGATGGTAGAAAGTATTTCCAACTGGTCGTCCCCCAGAAATTCCGGTCCCGTATTCTCAGAGTAGCGCACGAGTCCGGTAGTGCAGGTCACTTGAGTAGGAAAAGGACGACGGACAAAGTATTAAGAGAATTTTATTGGCCAGGTGTAAATAGTGACGTAGCACGATTCTGTCGTTCGTGTGATTTATGCCATAAAACTGTTGGAAAGGGCGTTTTGAACGTCGTATGTATTGCGGTCATAGAAGACGAGTCGAGTGACCCCAACACAGAAATTCCCCTCGAGTACCCCATGGTTGTAGGAAACGAGGGAATAGATATGGTCAGCGTGTGCCCGGAATTACCTGAAGGTCAGCGTCAGCAAGTCAGGGAAATTTTAAGTAAGTACCCAGACGTATTTACAGATAGACCAGGTAATACTGGATTAATAACGCACGAAATAAACTTGAATACCTCGGAGCCAATCAGAATAAAGGGATATCCAATACCCTTTAACGCACGGGAGACAATCGATGAGGAAGTAGGTAAAATGTTAGACCTGGGAGTGATTGAACCCTCAAACTCCCCCTATTCTTCCCCCGTGGTATTGGTTAGAAAGAAAGACGGAACTAATCGATTTTGTATAGACTTTCGACAACTAAATAAAGTCACCGTGTTTGATGCTGAACCGATGCCAGACATGGAGGGCTTGTTTTCAAAATTGGCAGGACACCAGTACATTTCTAAATTAGATCTAACAAAAGGTTATTGGCAGGTGCCCATCGCTGAAAATGCTCGCGTATTAACGGCATTCGCGACCCCTAAAGGTCTTTTCCAGTTTAAGGTTATGCCTTTTGGTTTGGTTAACGCCGGTGCGTCGTGCGTGCGTCTTATGCGAAAATTGTTGAAAGGCACGAACAACGTAGATAGTTTTGTCGACGATATTCTAGTATATACACATACCTGGGAAGAGCATGTTAGGGCATTAGTCGATCTGTTTGACAGACTCCGCAAGGCAAATCTCACAGCGAGACCCTCCAAGTGTAGCATAGCATATTCTAACTTGGAATGCTTGGGCCATCTAGTAAGTGGGTCAGGGCAGTTAAAACCCCACCCTGATAAAATTGACGCGATTAAAGACGCTCCTAGTCCAGAAACCAAGAAACAGATACGATCGTTTCTTGGATTGATAGGTTTTTATAGGAAGTTCGTTCCAAATTTCGCCGCTATAGCTAGTCCATTGACGGATTTGACTAGGAAAGGGCAGCCAAATAAAGTTTCTTGGGGTTTATGCCAAGAGAAAGCTTTTAACGCCCCTTAAGGCAAGATTGATCAGTGCACCGATCCTAAAGTTGCCAGAATTAAATAGATCGTTCATATTGAGAACTGATGCATCCGACACGGGCTTAGGAGCAGTTTTGCTACAGGAGCAAGACGGGGTAAAGTTACCCATAGCTTATGCTAGTAGGAAATTGCTGCCTAGGGAGCAAAACTACTCCGTGATCGAAAAGGAGTGCTTGGCACTGGTGTGGGGTGTGGGTAAATTCCACACGTACCTTTTCGGAAGGGAATTTGTCCTTGAAACGGACCATCAGCCTCTCATATATTTGAACAAGGCAAAAGTTGCCAACGCAAGATTGATGCGTTGGGCATTGACTCTGCAGCCATATCGTTTCCGGATCGAAGCAATCAGAGGGTCGGAAAATGTAGGGGCCGATTATTTAAGCAGAGTGTGATTTGCAGTTTTTTTTTTCCTACCATGATATTCTGGTAATGTAAATAATACGTTTCAGTTTGTATTTTTGCAAAATTCCGTGATTTTCTAAAAGTGCTTCCACTTTTTTTTTAAGGGGGGAGGTATTGTCACGGAATTGTATGGTTTATATCAATATGTATATGTGATCAAAAATGTATTCGGGTTTCGTTTCCGACTAGAGCGTTACTCAGGGGTTGTTTATTTTTTTCGGCTCTAGTTATTTTGAAATACTGAGCGCAATTCACCCCATGCTGCACGTGCAAATTGCCTGCAGTGAAAACTCACGTACCTAGCTGCTACGCATATCTGTCACAGCTAGAGTACATATAGAGCGAATTCTCTATAAACAAATTACACTGCGATGAGTCTTGTCAGAAAGCTTACCTCTTTACGGGAGCAAAACTTCAGCTGTAGAGGTATGTGAAATTTAAGATTGTATTCTTTATCACTATTCGTTTTATATGACATAATTGTTTCATATATTAGATGTTTTAGAATTTATTCTAAATTCTACAGAGAGTCAATACCTAGGTCATACAACGCCATGATATTAGAAATCCTATAGGCTGGTTCAAGTTAGCTATTTGTTGTAACTGAACAGACGGGTATTATTTAATTATACGCGGCATGCATTGAATGATTAATGTAATGTGTAACGAGGCGTAATTCATGTGCGCGCATGCGCAACATATATCAATACAAAAGTACTAACCGTGTCATATGTACTACACGGTTTAGTTGTTATACTTTTAGCTGTTCCATATGTATGGTTTGGTGGTGTGTGAAGTCACAGAACTCTGTGTGGTTTCGTGTGACGTGTACGCTGTGTCTGGTGACGTTGTTTCGGAAGAGTGTACTGGTTTTCTCAATGCGAGGGACCAAGGCTTCTCGATCAACGGGTCTGTGTTAATGTGAAGGCTCTCGAGGGACCCTTCAACAGACTGGGAGGGGTGGACCATGCGTGGTGGCTCCTTGACCATGGACTAGAGCGGGTGGAACCGTAGATACATCTTGGTAGTCAAACGGACGCCACGATAGTTATATTTATTGCGTGTTTCATTTGATTGTTATCTCAATATTGCTATCTGTGCAAAATTACATTCATTCCCATTTCAATATCGCTATATGTGTGATAGATTCATAATTTCATATATTCCCATTTCAATATCGTTATATGAACGACATATTCATAATTTCATACATCCCCATTTCAATATCGTTATATGAACGACGGATTCATAAATTCATATTCCAACATCGCTTGTTAAATTGATAAATTGAGGAGTTAACAGATTGATGGATAAATGAGTATTCTATTGACAAGTGCATAAATCACATGCTTTGGTCACCCTTGGTACTTAATAAGACCTTGTTTATATTGGGGTGTAAATCATATACTCTTATTTGTCGATTGGTGATAGGATGCTATTCACGTTTGTTTAAAATTCCATTTGTTAAATCCATCTTTGATTTTTCTCGTTGAGTTACTTGTTGTTGATAGTTCCATGTTAGGAACTTTATAATTTTCCTTATCTTTTTGTTATAATGGTGTCAGATTTGTTCATCTTTAAATTGCGTTTATAAATAAACATCTTATTAACGCAGTTGCTTTCGGTGTCTTCACTAATCCAGTCCCAACCCGGCTTCATCCTGTGACAGTCACTATTACTACTACTGCTAGTTTAGATCAAACTACCATTAGACAAATGTTTATAAATAAAAAATTTCTCATTGTAGGACCGGTCAATCTCAAAACTAGTGCAGGGCAGGTATCTCATGTAAATCCAATTGACAAAGATTGGAGTAGTTTTTAAATGGTATCTACTACAAAAAACAAAAACAAAAAAAAAGATGTTTGCACATTAAATTTAGGTCACAACAGTCGTATCTATTTTACCTGTTACTAGTGGAGCAGTCCTATATGCCTATCTATAGACCATTGGAGAGCTATACTACTACTACTAAATGATGCTAAAAAAGGTGCAGTTTTGACCATGAAATACGTCTGTAAAGTGCTAATTTGGGATAATAATAGCCATGCCCTTTAGGTCTTGGAGGAAACACTAATTAAGTGTTAATTTCTTGCTCTTATCATTCAAAATACAGAACAGAGTAAAGAATAAGTAAATATCGTGTCTTAACGCTTCCTTGCAGTAAGTAGTGCAGTTCTTTGATCTATCTGTCTATCTATCTATCTATCTATCTATCTATCTATCTATCTGTCTATCTATCTGCTTTCATTCATTCATTCTTGTTCAAGGGAATTAACTCTTTTTACTAAAATATTTGTACAGAAATAATGGTCTTTAATTTACGATGCACATTATCTCTGTACTACCATACGTCTTTTTTATGATGCAAATGCAGAGAATATTTATTTGAGCTATCTATATTCCTTTAAAAGTCTACTATTATTCATCGTACGATAAAAGCTCTTCCGACTACATCTTGAAGAAATTTGCCTGTAAAGTAGATCGTAATTGAGTGGTGTACCAAGAAATTTTGCCCCCCCCCCCGCCAAACTCAATTCCGGGGTACCCTCCCCCCCAAAAGTTGTTTTATTGGAATTTTTCGCCCTCACTGGGCCTACCCCTCCCCCCCCCCCCAACTCAGCTTGGGCGGTTACTACTCCACTGCCATAATTGCAAGTATCCATCATAAGAATCTTAACATGTGGCGTAAAATAAAACACAATAAACCATTTTCTTGCACACATTTTTCACTATAACGCATTTTCTTTTAATTTTTTTTCTCACAATAACCCATTTCCTTGCAAATGTTTTTCACAATAACCCCTTTTCTTGCACAAAATTTTCACAATAATCCATTTTCTTGCACAAAATGTTCACAATAACCCATTTTCTTGCACAAAATCTGCCATGAAGATATAAAAGTTTGATATTGGTCAATTGGCGACTAGTGAAAACTTTCTCTGATATATATCATTATATATATATATATATATATATATATATATATATATATATATATATATATATATATATATATATATATATATATATATAAACAGAGGGGGGGGGAGGCAAAGGGATAAATTCAAGACAGAGGAATCTCAGATTCCAGGCATTTTAAATTACTTCAAGCTGACACAATATCTTATTTAAGAGAAAACCATACCGTTTAATATCCAAATTAATGTTTCAACTCTTTCTGCTTATTTGTATCGAGAGCCACATCATATTGGCTGTATTCAAAACTAAGTAAATGAATATCAATGTTCAAAAATCAAACTGTGTTTACTAAATATGTTATATATTTTTCAGATGCCTACGGATCTCTGTGAGAAATCATGCATGCTGGAGAGCTTATAATTGCGGCACGAAAAATCTGTTTGAAGAAATATAAACTAATTTTACTGTTCAGTATTGGTGTAGCTTTTATCACACGTATTGTTTAGCATGCTTCAATTTATGTGTGATTTTACAAACTATTTATCTTTTTTTTATTTCAAAGTAATATAGGTATGTCTTGTTGTCCTTTACCTTCGACTGTAAACGCTTTCTATTTCTGTTGAATATTCTCATTAATAAAAGATTTTGCCGATAAATCAGGTCTTATTGTGTATGAATTGCTTTAACGTTTCGCCCTTACTCCTGGTGTTCCACGAACTTGCATCAGATCACCGCTGCAGTATATGCCATCTTGACGTATCAGTCCCTAACCCTCCACCTGTATTTGCTACGAAGAGAAACCTCCGTATGACAAATAGAACCCAACTAATGCATGACATCCAAGTAAACCTAGCGACTTTGTTACCTCCTACAGCAGAACAACTTGATAACTGCCTGCGTTCATTGCTTGACAAACATGCCCCAGCAACTAAGTGCATAGTATCAATTCAAACGTGTTCTCCGTGGTATAGCAGTGTTAGGGACCAGCTTGGTAATTAGGTGGACTAGTAAGTGATGAAAGTATATTTCTTTGCTGCAGATAACTAAGTTATCATATTTAAATTGGTGAATCTAATATGAAGACCTTTAGCCGCACATTCATTTCAAATTATTTGGAAAATTTAAGTATGTCTTAAAAGAAAGACATTAATAAAGTTTACATTTTTTACAATACAAGATCAAACATTTTAACAGAAAGGTGGCAATCAAGAAACCAACAAACTGTTTGTCCAGGATTTTTTGAGCAGCTACTTACAGTACCAATGCATTTTGCTTGGAAAAGGGAGATGGCTGCTGGGCAGGGGTTAAATATGTAGATGAATTTAAACTAGACCAACTTCCATGGTGCGCCATAACAAAGCTCCATCATTCTTGATTCGGACCAAAGGATATATATATATATATATATATATATATATATATATATATATATATATATATATATAATATATATATATATATATATATATATATATATAGGTCATTGTCCAGGGGAGGTTAGAGTTATGTGTGACTGCATATTACTTCATTCTGATCTTATGTATGGAACGGATATACATTACAGGATTTCTATAAATGTTTGCCTGATGAAGAGGATTACGGCTTGCAATGAGGTGAAAAACACAACTACTAGTCAGATATTACATAAAAATTTTCCACTCCAATACAAATTTCACAATGTAACATTTCATTCGTAGCCAGTATATTTGGTGGAGGAAGAACCCGGAAAGACCCCGAAAAGAACCACCGACCCACGGAAAGCTACTAAGAAACTTTCTCACATACCCACATTGGCCGAGCTAAGATTCGAACCCACGTGTATAGAGGTGAGATGTGAGTGATCTGTACAGACGAGCGGCTTAGATCACTCGGCCACCCGAGGCCCACACCATAGAGGAAGAAATGTTATGCTCATATTATGGGTAATAGTGTTTCTACTTGTTTTAAATCTACACGAAGCGTACGAGTCAACTAGATGAACAATAACTGACAGATTACTGATTTAAGATCCATTACTGCAAAAACCTTTAAATAAGTAAGCTGACAATTGGCAAACATTAGCTGTTATTAGTATAACTTCCATGCAGAATATAAAACGATATTTTCTCAGTGAGAATTCTAAAGCAAGCTATCCATCCTTCAGAACACGAAACTGTAGGGTGATTTTAGTTTTCGCTCTACAGTTTCGTAATTTGCATGGGTGTTGATTTTTAAAGAAAAAGAATTTCCTAGATATTCCTCACTGGTAATCCTGGCGATCTAAAAAAAACTGTATTTCTTTGGTATTGTTAAACAAACTTTTAATTCCCTTTATTTCGGTGTATGATTGAATGTGTAATTTGGGTTGGAGAGTGTACAGCTTTGCCTTACTTCAGATGTTCACCTATCAAAAGACTGCTAGCTCAGCTTGGTCATTTTCACTTCCTGGATTTCAAAGGTAAAGTGGATAAAACAATAAATGATAACTTATGTTACTTTTTATATTTGATAATTCATTTATTGCACTTTCAAAAGCTAACAATGCCAACTCTGGCAAAATTCATTTTTCTTTTTAAATAACTGCTAAAGTTAGTGAACTTTGGATTAGTTCAAGCTCATTTTTGGAGCTCATGGGAGCAGGCATTTTGATCAGCTACATGCTTTAGATAGTGCATGATTTTCATTACTACCATAAGTCACAGTACATGAAAGTAGCATAGAGGTATGCCAACATTCTCTCTATTGTGCATGTTGCAAATGCAAACAACTTCACTATATACCTGTCCCTCTTTCAGAAGTAAATAATAACTGTACCCACCAACCACATGGCAGGATGAATCAAGTCGATATTTCAAGTCCTGAGTGTATTGCTTTGAGAGAACAACTTTTAACATGCCTTTCTAATTATCTTCTTTACACATAAATAATTATATAATTATCTTCTAAATATAGGCTCACAGATTTATATGGTAACGATGCAGTTATTTGGATACTGGGGTTGTTACATAACTGCCAGTTCCTTTGAGAAATATGAATTTTTCAGTGAAAATTACCTAAGTAAATCTATTTTCAAAAATCTTCCTAAAAAAACATGCTGAAAGTGATCGGATTTCTACTGAGCGAAAACGTAAATGAGATTATTGTGGAATAAATGAGATTATTGTGGAATAAATGAGATTACTGTTGAATATCTTCATTTGCCTGTAAGAGATAAAGAATCAGCGTAAATATTATTGAATGAATAAAACACATTTTTCAGAAAGCAAATAGCGATAAAGACAGATAGTATGGTTACTACAAACAAGATTATTATAGGCAGTCTTTTTGCACAACTCAATTTTATTACTACATGGATGTTAGTTAAACAGTAACAGGCTTAAAGTAAAGCTTTTGTTTTGTTTTAGTGTTACGGAACTTTAACCAATGCCCATAACCCTATAATTGGAAATCTTCCAATTGTCTGTTCTTGTAAATCAAATTCAAGAGAGTGTCTGCCCAGTTTACACTGGTCGAACAACAAAAGACTGTAAAATTAACATATACTCTCCTGAATCCCAAACGAACATTGGAATGAATTCTTGACTGTCGTGTGGAGTTATCATTTGTTAAGGGAAACATGCATAATGAGTCTATTTTTGTTTTTCATTTGATCCCTTGTGTTTTTTCTTCCTTGTTAAAATGAATTTACCAAATATAATCAGTATCTGTCTTTTAATCAGTGAAATAAAGGTCTTGATTTTATGTTGCAAAGTACCGTCATCCATGATAACATCATCTCTTTATGAATAAGAGCACAAAAGGGGTATTTGAATGTATTCCACACAAAGACTGTTTCACAATGACTGATAATTACTAAACAGTCTATTTACGTCCTCATTATGATAAAAAATAGATAATTGTTACACAAGCAAGATCTTATCTCATTTAGATAGGACCTAATCTTATTTGCGTGCTAGCTTTACGTATACACCGAAAGCCACTCTTTGCAGGGAATATAGCTTGACTAACATCACCTGTCTGTTTGAACTTTTATTACAATAGGTATTAAGACCTAGTCCATATAAAGAACCACAGTAACTAACTGGTTAAAGCACTGGACTCATGACCAGAAGAATACGGATTCGATTTCCACCATCGGATCAGCCCATATTGGCTACCGTGGTGCGTTCTACGGGCAAAGCATTTTACTCAGATACCCTCATCAGGATATAATCTTCAAGTGCTCCTGTGCTGTATGACACCGAAGACCAAACCAAACCGAGACAAACCTTCAAATAAATAGATCCATAAATATACATGCTTTGGGCGTGATTTACATGAACAAGATCATGCCACCATATAAGAGTTTTCTGAAGAATTAAAGTAAATAAGTACTTCAGTTTAATCATACAGTCTACTTGATGCTGTGGTAGATCAGTTGGTAAAACGTACGACTCGTAACGTGACGAAGCAACTACATGACAACCCAACAAAATCCAGGGGTCAACTGGACAAATTAAGACGACAAAGCAAGAAAATAACACTGCTGCTGTGTCGACCTAGCTGTCGGGCGGCATATTGTCGGGTTGTCACTTTGTCGCGCTGAAACTTGCTGTTGCTTTTGTCGCCGCGACAATGCGACAATACGACATAGCAAAAATCGGCCACCATACGGAGGCGCCTACAATGTGCATTGAACTTACACGATAATCGTCTTGACATACTGAGCAGATCGGAGAATACACTCGTACAGTAACAAAATTATGGCAATGGAGCTGTGTTTGTAATGGGCTAAGGCCATTAGGTCATGTCACACAATATTTAATTGGACATTGGTCGATACTTTAGTTAAATTATATGAAAGAATTAAAATTTAAATAATTTAAATTGAGTTGCAGTAGCTGTGTCTATATGTTTGTTATAGAAAAAGATCAAATACATTAAGGGGTAGAAGTCCATTAAGCAGCTCCTAGAGCAGGGTTCACTTGAAATCTCGCTTTCTAAGATCAGTCAATGCTAATACATATTATCAAAGTTGTTACTGGTAACCACAAAGAAAGAAACGATGGCATTCTATGGTATCGTTTTGTCACTCTTTTTAAGTTCAGTGAAACTAGACGCAGGAACAATTCCTTTATTGTATCGAAAACTATCACAAAAAACATAAAAACAGCGTAAACAAATTCAGTTTGAGAGATGCATAATGTACAGCATACGCTCTTTCTTGCCTAGTGTACGTGTGTGGAGTGCGTGTGTGCGTACAGTTGGGAAGGACGCTGTGGGATTCGCTCATAGAAATCAATACTTGACAAACCTCAACCATCGTTTTCAAGGTAATCTGGACCTGTAGTTATGGTATGTACAGGGTAAACTCGTGTTTGGCATACGTGAAAACAAGATTTTAATGAATCAAATTTAGTTGTCGATCTATTTAGAAATTATAAAAAATTTGGAACATTCACTTGCTATTGTGACTTACATGAATGGATATTTCTGAAATATATCAGTATAACAAAAACATTGAAAAAGGGACATGTTATTACACATGGGAAGTATCACAAAGTTGAACCTGTAACCTCAAAATAAGCGCTCATTGTCACTTTCAAATTATTTAGGTGAAAGTTTAATGTAATATTTAAAGGAATGCAGGATGGGGAATAGAGTAACTACTCATGTTGATCCTTCCTGTACGTAGGTTAGTTCCGCATCTTGTGTACAATGTATTTCAAGGATGTTCGGATCTTGACCAAACTTGTGTTACAGTTTAAATAAGTCAGTATTCACATGTGCGTGTGTGGAGATTTTTTTTATGTATAAAAAACCGCTTACACTATCGCACTACTAACGGTTGTATGCCATTAAAAAACACTGGTTGAGTGATTACTCCAGTTCTGCTCCTTAATTGGGATTGAAATATCTTAATGTAAGTCACAAGATTTTCCTCTTTCTGTTCCTTGTTCAAGGATTTAAATACATCATCAATCAAAATACATCACTTAATCCCAAAAGAATTATCCTAATCATCATCATCAATCTTTATTTCCTCTTTTCAGAGATAAGGATGCATACAAATGAAAAAGAAAACAATGAAACAATATTGAAATTAATTGAATTAGTTATATACAATTAACAGAGGTATACATGAGAGAAATCTGTGGATTTTCCCTATGAGGATTCTTATATGAGGACACTATACTTATCAAAAGTATGATGCACTCTTGCGCAATCCTTCAATGCTTAATTATCGTACACATCATCATTATTTTACAGAAAATAATATTGTATATGTAATATATATATATATATATATATATATATATATATATATATATATATATATATATATATATATATATAAGCATGCATGAAGACATGATTATCAAGATTTCAACGATCACATAATTCCAAATCTTGATAATCTGAAAATCGATCTTATTACCATGAAAAGAATCCATGAATTACAGTTGCAGAGAATACTGAGGCAGACATTATAAAATTTCTCAGTATTTCAGGCTCGTCTAGGCCGATACCGTTGGGAAATTCTCTACCAAGGAGATGTTGAATAAATTCTTCATCTGATATATTATGAAGGTACACGCCAAGACGAATGTCAAAGTTATTTATAATATGTGTCCAAAATATGTCTCGTTGTCGCACAGTGCTCTGACAGGAAATAAATGCATGGATTATCACATCTGTGTAAGAGTAAGTGCAGTGTTTACAAACTTGCATAGTATTATTTGGAACAGTTATCAGAACATTTGCAAGGGATGTAATTAACTGTAACTCTCTTGTTGTTTTTGGAGTTTGCCATAGAATTGAGGGTTTTATAGAAGTATGAACATTTTTGAATCTTTTGTAGGAAATGTCAGTATGGCACAAGTTTGTAAAGCGCTCGTTTTCATATTTGTGAGTAGCATGTTTTATAATTTGTTTCCACTGTATTCTTCCTGGAAATATTTTGTCTCTGACAAAAATTTCAATAAATTCATAAATATTATATTTCTGCAAAATGCTACATATATCTGGAATAAAGCCTTTTTGTTCTGTAACATCTTTTCTAGAAAGATATAGATATAGTCTGAATAAAAATATTCTTTTAGTTGTTACATTTTCTGGAAGATGGCATAATTTACCAAGAAAGTTCAGTTTCCTTTTATCATGAATATCGGACGATGTCTTTTTACAAAAAGCTATGGAATAGTTCTATTCGGCATAAAGGTGATATAAATTTTCAATTATAAGGTGTTCATGGCAGCAAGCAAAACGAACAGTTGTGAAATATTAAGAAAAAGCTTATACAGCTCTATTATTTTATCTTTCTGATTTTGTTCACGTAGTATTATAGCACAATTTAAACTTCGGCAATGGACCATTTCACATCCTTTTACATATAAATGTATCAAAAGAGAAAAGATTTACCTTTGAATATTGTTCATTGGTAAAGAAAAATCACTTCCAATATTTTTCTGCATAAGTGTCTCGAAAATACCTTCCTCTTTCACTGTCTTCGTGAACTATTTACTTTCGTTTTTCACTATAAATATAGACTTCGGTATATTGGCAATGTAGTTGTCTGTATTTATAATGGTAGAACCTTCCGATACAAAAATTAATGGTATATTTAACTGTGGGGATAGATACACACAGGATCTTTCTCATATATATATATATATATATATATATATATATATATATATATATATATATATATATATATATATTCTAAAGTGAGTTTGTCCTTTAAAAGTTTCTAGCAGCAGTTATATTGTAGTTGAAGAACGTTTGTTGCGTATTGGTTCCAAAGAAAGAAAAACAATAACTTTGTCAGTTCAGTTCATGATTGTTTAATCTGTGGTGACGCATGTATGTGAAAACCATTACGTATTCTTCTTCTTCTACTTCTTCTTTGTCTTCTTCTCTTTCTTGTGTTTGATGTAGGAACGTGATTTGTTAATTAGGCAAAGGATCATAAACCGTGTGGATACGAACCCACCACCTGACGTTCCCAATTTCTCTCTCCCCCACCTCATTGTCTCAGCTATGGACACTCAAACTAACGAGAGTACACCATTTTGGTACTATGAACGTGGTACAATGTGTAGGTATTTTATACTTTGTTCTCACTCGAATTCAAATACCAACAATAGTTTTTTCTACCATGTTAAAGGGTGCGGTGTATCATAATTGTTTTCTATTTATTACTGAGCGAAAAGCAGAGTGATAATGACTATGGGCACCACTCAGACTACCCAGAGTACGAACTAATGGTATTGTAAACGTACTACCGAGAGAGAAGCAGAGTGATAATGACTATGGGCACCACTCAGACTACCCAGAGTACGAACTAATGGTATTGCAAACGTACTACCGAGAGAGAAGCAGAGTGATAATGACTATGGGCACCACTCAGACTACCCAGAGTACGAACTAATGGTATTGTAAACGTACTACCGAGAGAGAAGCAGAGTGATAATAACTATGGGCACCACTCAGACTACCTAGATTACAAACTTTAATATTGTGAATTATCCAATATTTACAAAATACACACAACTTAATGGTCGTGAGCTGTTTAATACTAGAAAATTGCATTTACATTTCGCATAATGCTAAAGTTCCTTTTTAAAGAAAAATAATTATAAAAAAACAGAAAAAGCGCACAGAAACGAATCTCATTGTATGATGAACATGCATGTAAAATTTAGAAATTGGTGATTAGAATTCCAGTGATTAAAGTATGTGCTAATAGCTGATTAGCATTTTATTTATACTTATGACCGAATTCCATTGAAAATATTTTTTCATATATCTGAAAAAGATGTATTACTTTACTTACACTACACACAAACACGACACATACATATTTTTGTGTGTTTGTGTTTAAAGGAATGTGAAAAATGTTGTCATCAACCTCAGTCAAATTATTCTATGCACAATAAACACGACAAACAGTCAACCATAAGAACACACTCAAACGCATTCAATGGGGTGGATTAGGCATAAAATCTATATTCGTTAGAAGGAATGCATGGCAGAAAGAGATAGGCTACTGACTTTCGGCTGCATATTGTTAAATTTGTATATTATTTGTTGCATTGTTAATTATATGTCTTGCTTTTAAAAGGTATATCCTAGTACAAATAGGGACATCCTTAGCATATAACGAGTTTTGTGCAAATGAAAATGGAGACTCTCATAAATATTCTAGCTCAGTTCTTTTTTAAAGTAATCGCTCGTCTAAAAGTCATTGAATGATGACAGGAGCAGACCATACATGTTTCTTGTTGTTTTTAAATCAAATTACCAATGCTTTTAAACCGCTGAAGAAATTACAAAACATCAATATTGTACTGCTGAGATAATAACAAAACCCACCGTAAAAATGATAATTTCAATCACATCATCATATGAATGTTTTTATTTTCGAGGAATCCTTATATGTATTTCTCTCAGTTCCTTCTGTCAATTAATCAACAACGACGAACTGAACATGATTTGAGGGTAAAAAGCATTTGCCTTTGATGTACCGGGATGTATGGAGTTGGAAGGAGCAATCATGCAGTATTTTTTTAAAATTTAAAATTAATTAAATTTGCTACGTGGGCCAGAAAAAGAAATAAGAACGTCGTTTAAATTCGCAGAATTTGAGTGAAATAAAATGACACGTTTTAATCAAACGCTCTGGAGTACATGGTCGCCGCTTGTATACCTGTTGATAATCATTTGATATTCTATTGAAAATCAAATAACCTTTTGTGTTTTCTTTTCTTTCGTCCCATAATTAAACAGCAAAATGTTGTTTAAAAGTACTATTTAGTTAATTTTAGAAATTGTGAGAAGCTATATAAATTTGTCTACAAAATTGGATCCCCTGTTCAGTACATACCGAATCTGAAACCAAGGAACAATTTCAATAAGTACATTTATCGGTATCATCAGGATGTATTTTTTATAAAAATAGATTCATTGGTAAACTTCTATGTATAACACAATACTGAAACCACTGTAGTTTTGAGGTTTTTAATACGTTAATCACTTTAGAATATATATTTAACCAACTGTCACTAGTAAAGTTGAAGTTTTAAAAAAGATTTTTGATGATGTAGCACCAGAGAACATTTTGGACACTTTAAAAGAATGCAGTTTCCATAACAACTATATTTTAAGTAGTTTCTATTTATTTGTTTTACTTTATATTCTATTTTAGATAACTTTTAAAGAATTTGTATCATCTTTACCTTGTATCATTTTGAAGTAAAGATTTACATTTATTTGGAAGGGTTTATCTTTCTTAACATTTTCAATTTTTACCTCCAACTTTTGGAATACATTTTAATCGGCGCTATATAACAAAAATTATCTTGACGTGCCGTTAAATCCCATACATACATACATACATATACATGTCAGATTTCCTGAGTGTAGGTAAGATAGAGTCCAAGATATTTGGGGTGTGACGAACCAACCACTGAAATTACAAAAGACACTAAAGCGTGAAAATAGGGTTAAATTGGCTAAGTTTTGTACGGTTGTCACGATGTACCTACGTGCCAGTTGTCTTGAAAGTAGGTAAAATAGAGTCCAAGGACGAACAAGTAAAAATACAAACGTGGCTGAGTTACTGAAATACACCCACATACCAATTGTAGGTGAAATAGGGTACAAGATATTGACGGAGTAACGAATAAACCAACGAACACATGAACGAATGGGCAAAACGACAATCTCCCAACTTTGTTGGCGAGGGAATAATTAGCTAAAATCTCGGGGGTGGGTGTTGTTCACCCTGTTTTGTCAGAAAAAGCCAGTTACTGTACTTTTGATCAAATAATTGGAATCAAATATTCAAATCCGTGGGGAAAAATGGTATGTGATCTAAGACACATACATGTATGTATTAAACAGCTAAAAAGCTTTGCATGAACAGTGACTCTACTAGATTTATATAAGTTAGTACAAACACACAAGAATATGTGAAGTGCAGAATGGTGCAAAGTTATGATCAGCTTTATCAAGATTTCTTGCTTTAATTTCCTCATGCTTTGTAAAGGAAATATAGGGACAATACCATCCTGTCCCTTTGTGCGTCCATATCACGTGCATGTAATCGTGCTTGTGTGTAATATGTCTTGCAACTTTTACCTCATCTATGCTCACTGTGGGATATGACTGGGTTGGTTTTCCTAAGAATTTCAATTTACATACGAGCAATGTTTCAAAATGCCACATATTCTTTGGCAAAAAGGTATAACTGAAACACGATTGCTTTTAGATGCAATGGCAAATTTCAAAGTCAAATATGGACAATACCTCGGAATAATTTTTGACAGGAAAAGGTGGAAACAAAACGTGTCACCTAGGTTTTCTGGGAAAAAAACATTCATACCTGATTTAGCTTCAATTAATTAAGTCCTTACTGAGCAGAAGAATAGTTTGTATATAAGAAAAGCAAACTAGCAAACTTCTAAGTCAAAAAGGGCCATAATTCAAATTTTGAAGACGAAAGTTTAAAATGAACATTACCTTGATAAAAAACTACATTCAAAAATGGGTTACATACAGCTGGACAGAAGGACATGGCTTCAATTATATGCGTCCTCCATGGAATATGGCGGTGGCATCAAAATGAACAGGGTTGGTGGTAATTGGTGGGTTAGGTGGACTAGTAACTGATGTAAAGCCTATTTCTTCCCTGCTGATCACTAAGTTATCATTTTGAAACCGATCAATCTATTATGAAGACTTTTAGCAACACGTTCAATTGCCAGTTACCCGGAAAATTTAAGAAGAGTATTTGTCTTGTCGATTTAATGGTTACACTTGCTCAACCGCTCCATCTTTTCTCGCAGACTTCTTCTTATGAAATTCAATGTAATTAATATAAACCATTTCCTAGGAACAATCTGGTACCATCGACATTTTGTGAAGGACAATGGTAGTTACAAATATACTCAGTACTTCTTATGGTCCACCGCTTTTCGTAGAAAGGGCGTGGATTTGAAATTAGGCCTGTTCATCCATTCTGTCCGTCGTTATGTCCAAAGGCCTACTGTCGTTTTTGAATAATAACTACTTTAATTATCATTGGATTTCAATCAAATTTAATATGCTGCTAGGTATTGATACGGCTTTTATTGGTTTCAGTTCTCAGCGTTCTGTGTCATCATTTAGCAGTATTATAGCTTCTGATTGTCGGACCCAATCACTTTTGTTTCCGCACAAAACTGATTTAATTATTGTTAGATTTCAATTAAATTCGGTATGCTGCTTACTATCGACATGGTCTTAGCAGAGTTCGATTTCCAGCCTTCTCCTTTTTCGTTAAGCAGAGTCATAGACCCTGATTTTTAGACCCACCTACTTAACCAAATTTGTTATGCTGCTTGACATCGATGACCTGGCTAAGTTTGATTGTCAGCGTTCTGCCTCATCGCTTGGCGGAGTTATAGACCCTGATTTTCAGACGCGCCCATATATCTGTCTGCACAATAACTGCCTTTTTTATTGAATATCAACCAAATTGTATATGCAGTTTGATTTACACGAGACCATGGTTGAGTTCGATAGTTTTCATTGTGCATCGTTCAGAGGAGTGTTATAGCCCTGGATTGTCAGACTCACCTGCTTTCGTTTCCGTACAGTAACTCCTTTAATTGATATTGACGAGGCCAAAGAAAAGCGGGGCACACAAATTCCGGGAATTTGCTTGTTTTCTTTGTCCAGTTATTGTATTTATCAGTTTTGTCTCCTATATTAAAATTTATCGCTCAGTATTATTGCAAGCTTTAGCTGCGACATATCAACGGTTTATCAGATTTGAAACACGTTGCCTTCTCTGTGGTATATTAATGTAATATTACTTAGCAATGTTTTACTTTTGCACAAAATAACATAACAATGTAACTCAGTTTTCAGTTTGATTAAAGGTGCACGGCGGACACATCGAGATCAAGATTCACGTCAAGATGAACCGTAAAGGTCGAACATTGAATTGTAGTATTTTTCACGGAACAAATATATATATATATATATATATATATATATATATATATATATATATATAGAGAGAGAGAGAGAGAGAGAGAGAGAGAGAGAGAGAGAGAGAGAGAGAGAGAACTTGCATCTGTCAACCAACTCTTCTTCTATCAAAAAGCAAAAGAAGAAACAAATATCACACACACCAGCATGGTCGCCGTTTTTAATGATTCTCTTTGATAGGACTAGTATGGCACCCGAATCAACCCGTACCATTCTGTTGTCTTCTCTTTCTAAAAAGTGCAAGTTTATTTAGTCTCACTACCTTGCTAATGTAAAAGTAAACATTGTCTTTTTATATCCATTTTGATCATATCTATTAGCACTCGACTGGACGCCTAATATTAACGGCTTTTAAAAACATTCCATCAGGTGAGCAGAGAATTCTAAATTGTCATGAGTTCTGTAGAAGCTGTCGAGTTGATCACTCCTTAAGAGAATACGGTATTGTCAGAGAGATAATGTTTGACCATGAATCTAGAAGCTAACTTGTACGACGAATGCGTTCGCATTGTTTTATATATATATATATATATATATATATATATATATATATATATATATATATATATATATATATGTGTGTGTGTGTGTGTGTGTGTGTGTGTGTGTCGCTTGGTTATTAAGTGCCCCCTTCCCTTCCCCACCACAAACCATGCCCTTCTAGCTCTTTCCCCAGTACTTGGATGTGTTAAAATTTGCAGTTTATAGTGCGTCTAAAAGGCATCCTTAGTATATCTCAAGGTTTAGAGTTTCATTCTTTTCAAAGTACCGGAGAACTTTCGCAACGTAGAGAACGCAAGCATCCACACCGCGAACCGAGTCACTTTAGCTAATATTTTATTCGAAAAACATGCATGGGAATGAAAATGAATACTTTAAAGATTATTAAAATGTTCCTTTATCATTGCAAACACATTTTTAAAGACAAAACATGTATACCAGTATCTTTTCATGATAACACTTGATGACGTGAGAATAATTTTACTGTTATTGTTGATCCTAATCCTATATGTTTTCCTTACGTTTAGCACCGAAAATTCTTGTTACTTCGTGATCCGTACACAGAGGATTATATGCCTACACAATTAAAAAAAATGCACGTGTCTAAGCGCCCGTCAGGAGGAAGTAATTAGAACAATTAGTTTTCATCACCCAAATGCATTCAACATGACTCATTTAGATAATGTGTTTGCTACTTTCAGAATATTGTTGTATCCGTGCCGGATCCCATCAGGAGGCTAGTAGTTACCCCGACACCGTATTTCGCTAAGTCTCGTGCAATCTCGATTGCAAATGGGAACCTGGGAGAGCCAAGACTATGAAACGATCTCATTCTTACCCGACCCGCTGACAAGTTCACTTAACCTAGCTGCCTTGGGCTTGGGACCGAAGTGTTGGCGACTTTTAAGGTAAGAGTCAGCATATTTTATTACAATACTATATATGTTTGAACATTATGACACGTATAACAATATAGAGCGCTTTTGCGTGGCTTGTTATCATGGATAAAAAATTAAAATTTGTTTCTCAGTCTATTAAGAATTATGCGTATCGATATGTATGGTGATGATGATTATGATGATAAATAATGATGATAAATAATAATAAGAAGAAGACGAAGAATACTATTAATAATCTTTATATGTCTTCAGCTTTATGGATCATAGACAATTTTAAAATCTTCATCCAAAACATGCATAAAGAAACAGAAGACAAATGTTAATGCAAACCTACAAATAACCTATAGAAAATTAAATGACTTTTTTGTCTTCAAATGTATGTATGCACTTGTGTCAAATAGATATAAAGAGAATGAGTTATTCAGTGGTTAGGTATAGAGAAAACTCTTTCTAGATATCACTAACTTTTAACTAAAGACAGAAACGTTTCTTAGCCGGATGTGAGTAAAAACGCTGCTCACCTTTTCTATACTGGATTGGTGAAAGTTCTATGAATACAAAATGGCAAATCAATAAGAAAGTAATAGGAACACATAACAGAGAAGGACAATTTGGTAACTGATTAAGACAGTTAACAAGTATGTTTGAAGAAAGGTCGGCAAGGTCAACTTCTACGCAGTAGATTTGCACACAACGAAAACTCACATATTTAATTATCACTTTCATGCTAACAGATACACAATTTTCACAAGAATCTATATGAAACAAGAAAGTTAGAGAGAATAAATCATAAACAGTGCTTGACTATATTGTTTTTAAATCAGACAATGGGGATACATGTAAACTGGTATGTTCATAATGAGGACAGATTATTCTATCAAACTATTCTTAACAGTAAATGTATTATGCATAGATTTTTAAGTAATCGCTGTCATAACCTAATAAAGTAACATAAAGTTCGGACATTGAAGTTACTATTCTGAATCTATAAACAACAACAAGTCCAAGCATGTTGCTAGACCTAATAAGCTAGCTATTGGCGGATATTTCATCAAAAAGATATCTTCATGCACCTGAAAGAGACGTTAAGAGATGTTTGTACAATATGTAAACTACACACAAACTATATCATATATAAACCACAAGAACCTACCAAAATAATATATTCCTTGACGTGGTCAAAACCTAGAATCTATATTCTTAAGAAGGAATGCATGGCAGAAAGAGACAGGTACGAACTTTCGGCTGTATCTTGATACATTTGTTGATTAATTGTTGCATTGCCAATTATATGTCTTGTTTCTAAAAGGTATATCCCAGTACAAATAGGGACATTCTTAGCATACAACTAGTTTTGTCCAAATGAAATAGAAAGCTCTCATAATCGTCTTTTATAGTGTTTTTTATAACGTAATCGCTCTTCTAACGGTCAAAATATGGCAACAGGAGCAAACCATACATTTCGTGTTGTTTCTAAATTAATCAAATTAACAAGATTGTTTTAGCCGCTAAAGAAATGACAAAACACTAATTATACCCAGTTAAAATAATGAGATAGTCCGTACAAGTGATAATTTAAATCACATCATAATATAAAGGCTTTGTTTTTAGCAATCCTTATATATAATTCTCACAGTTCCTTCTGTCAGTTAATCAACAATGATGAGCTGAACATGCCTGTGGGGTAAAAACAATCTGCTTTTGATGTAACAGGATTATGAAGTTGGAATGAAGAATTATGTAGTGATTCTTTTGTTTAATAATAAAATTAACATAATAGGTGGATCAGAAGAAGACATACTAACTTATGTCTAAATTCGTAGAATTTAAACGAAATAAAATCCCAAACTTCAGTCAGACGCTCTGGATTTTAAGGTCGCTGCTTGTATACCTCTCGATAATCATTTGATGTTCTGATAAAATTCTAGGTAATCTAGTACTTTGTTTTGTTTCGTCTCTGAAATTAGCAGCGTTAGGTTGTTTTCAAATATTCTTCAGCTAACTTCATGCAATAAAATATGTAATGAATAACAAATTCTAAAGAGAGTTATATTCGGGACTCATACTGACTTGCTAAGATCATCGACATATACCGATCCTTTTGTATATGAGGCCCTTCAAATCTGTCATTAACGTTTCAGGATAAACTGTTGACATCAGAAATAACTGCAGAAAAAAGAAAATTCTGCGTACTAGCTTTATTTATAATAATCCAGAAGCAGAGATATATTTGTACAATAAAGACACTTATATTGAATGAATTGGCTGAATTTAGTAACTTTAATCCTCAAGAAGAGCAGGGCGATTTGTACCATCTGAAGGGCAACCTTTTTCGTAGTACTGAGAGAACAGGAGCCGGAAAAGCCTAATAATAACGATTTTATAAAATTATTGTTTAATAACTGTGGCTATCTATATGAATTAGTTAACAAAACATGATCGATACATACCGAATCTGAGGCCAACGGCAGCCCCAGAAATCGTTGGGAATGAACCTGTGCTGACGTAACCTCCACAACCTCCCATGTGCATCTCGAAGTCGTAGAAGTACTTTTGGGGAATGTAGCGGGATAATGGGATATATGTTGCCCTTGTGACCCAAGCGTCCACCACGTGTGACATGCAGCATCGCTTATAGTAATCATTAGGAGGAAGATTGGATGGGTTAGCAAAGAAGGCCAGGTAGGAGTTTGGATTGGCGTCGCAGTTGGTGAAAGTGAGGTCCACTCCTGCTACTTGGTAGCCTTGTGTTGTCCTGCTGCTTGCATAATGTGCGGGCAGAAATCCCAGATAGATGTACGGTTTCATTGCTGCATTTACTGGAACGCTAAACCCAACAGCTTGGCTTAGTTGCACGCTTATTGGATATCTGTGCTTGAATGTTGAAAGAGGAGCTATCTCGACATCTTTTTGTATGCCATCTGTTTGACGATGGCGCACAACAACATGACTTCTGTCGGTGTACAGCTGGGATAGGCTTTGGAGAAACCCCAGACCTTTTCTTGATACATATGTGTAGCCGTACCCATCGTAAAAGTCACAGAATACGTCAAATGGTCTCCCGGCTTGTGTACATAACTGGTATTCTCCTGATACCGGATTAACAGACTGCTGGTAAATTTGTTGGCACGATCCTGCAAAGGTCGAATCGATGAATGTCAAACATATAATTGTACTCAAGACCTTACATATTTTAATTTCAGTCTTGCTTCCGAATCAAATTATTGTCAATTTTTGAGGATATCAAGTTTTGGTATTGTTATTGTAGCTTTTATAGACCAGAACAAGGGTTGCCACATCACGATGACGTAGCACACCTCACAGTAAAGGTTTGCGACTTGCTTCTGATTCTTTGTATCTAAATCAGATTTGCAGATGGTCATGGAAGTGGCAAGTGGCGCATACATTTTGTAGAACGCGGATAATTGTGATACTTTTTGTAGATAAAGACCTCGCAAAAACTACAAAGGTGACGTGAAAATGATGTTAATTGGCGTCAATGATGTATAGAAGAAACCGTCAGAGTTTAGGAAAACATTTCAAAAAATGTATTTTATTATGTTCAAATTCTGGAATCATTCGCTTTTACTAGATATCGGCCGAAATCGTTGTAAATAAGAAACACGTCAAGAAGTCAAATGAAATCATAGGTTTAAGTTTTACTGATTCATCTGCATCACATGTGTCATCCACAACATAATTTTTTTTCACTGTGCAATTGAGACATAAAACGTCCACCACGCCTGTGCATTGTTCTGTGCATGCCCGTCTATTGACACAGCATTTTCAAAGGTGCAGACATACTTATCCTTGTTTTTTTTTTATTGGTACAGTCTTCTGCAGTATTATAAAAAACAGTTGGTGTAACCGCACACAAACCATCTCTGACTTAACAACAGGAAATTTTTCTAAACTAATGCCTGATAATTAACCTGTTATATTTGGTGCAGCAAATCATTTTAAGCTAGTAGAAGGCTCTTATTTGATATTTGTTTCCAGTTATAAAAAAAACAGTACCACGCAGTCTGTTGGCAGTCCACCTTTTGTTTCAAACATGTATTTTGATCGCAACAGATTTTAACTCGAAATCTTCCCTGTTGTACCCAAACGTATCGGACCATGCTGAAAATCTTGTACTCGCATCACAATTTATATTGCCTTCTTTGTTGTCTATACAACATAAACTGTTCGTCGAATCAGAGTCACTCAAGGCTTACAAACCCAAGACGGCTTTGCATATATCTGATCTTACATTGTGTCAAAGTAATGCTTAGGAAGTAAATGAATATGTGTTGTTTCGGCATTAATTATGAACATAGATAAACATTCTTGTTTCTGACTCCTCATAATCAGATTCTAGTGGTCAATGGCACTGACTGCTTCCCTAAATAACAAGTAAAACACTTTTGCCACAGTAAAATCCCCATGCCAGGACGAAAACACTTTTCTTTATGTTGAAATTCTTATTGCTGATAAAATCGGGCGGAGGCGCTTTCTTCACAGGAGTATATATATATATATATATATATATATATATATATATATATATATATATATATATATAGTCATTTCTTTGCTTTAAAATGGATATCTGGACTTGGTTTTTTACTTCAAAAGCAGAAGACGGTCCACCTTACACTAGTTCTGACCTTTAATTGTGCAAGGTTTTATATTTACAAGATGATGCATGGACTTATGTATGTCTTGTTTTTGCTTTTGCAAAGACTTGACGCAACTAGTTGATAGTTATTCAAACGAGAGCATACTTCAGCTTTGAATCATCTGAACCATTTTTTTGTTAACAGTTATATTTAAGGTCGGTCTACCTTAATTATAACTGACAACTGCAGGATAAAAATCAAAATGTTTCTCAGCAGCTCCAGTGGAATGGCCAGATTTGTTTTTATCTGATTTTCCCGAGACGGTTCAACCAATATGGGTAAGCCACTATGGGATTGACTTTAATTCATATTTAAGAACTTCTACCAGATTGGTGTTTCATGTTTTAGATACATCTATAAATCTACAATAAAGGTCAGAATCAGAATAAAATAGTGCCTTTCATTTGTCATTGTGGCACTGAACGTGCTTGTTGTACATATATCAGAGAAAGTCTTTATTTTAGGTACGATCCAGTACGCTGCATTATTTGAATTCTGTCTTTTGGTGACATGCTCTTAATATTCCTTTCCATCTCACGAGACTTAAGTGGCCTTCATTTTCTGCCATCGGGCTTCACGATACAGCATTATTTGTGACAAGCAATAAATTTGTAAAAATCCAGCTTAAGAGGTTTAAGTGATCTATGATTATGTCTGTTTTAAACGAGGGTGTATAGCTTACTCCAAGATAGACCGATTTAGTAATGTAGTTTTTAGGCAGCCTAAATTTCATGTTGTCTTTGAATACACTTGTGAAAACAGGTTTTCGTCCATTCTGAGAAAATTGCTTATAGTTGCTTTTTCTTGTTAAAACCATCTATATTTCTTTTTTATGATTACTGTACAACACATAATTTTGTCTTAGAATCTTAATCGATGGAATACTGTAATGCCAGATTAGTCCATTCCTGACCAAGAGAATTATTAGTTCTCATTAATAATATCATACGTATTTTTATAATGAACATTTGGACACTCATCGTGTAGTTGTTTCATATCAGCAAGATATATGAAAGCCATCTAGAGATGTTAGTTTTGTCCTTCGAGTGAACATGTGGCCCAATATCAGCTGTAGCACTAAGATCAAGGTCCAGGTTGCACGCCTTCGCCACAATTCGCCTCTTTGATTAGTTTGCTTCGAGCCATTGCAGTTATCTAGTTATTTTCATCATTACTGTAAATATTAATTTACGTGCAACCAATTAAAAACGTAGATTACTAGCATTATTCATTTTGGCTATTAAGATGAATATTTCTTCACAAATGGATATAGAGAATTTCATTACTTCGTGAGTTCCGCTGTTTTATAATTCAAGTGTAGAAGGGTGCATTTTTTTATCCATATTACTAATTTTATTTAATTACTGGTGTCTAAGGAAAAATGCACATTTATTTCCTGCACATTTTATGTAACAGAATCTTTTTAAGTTCAGCACTTTAATAGTTACATGCAAATACTGAAATTATTAGTAATATGTGTCACTTGGGAGTCAAACGTGACTTCCATGTTAAATAGATCGAAGAATTATAGCCTCAAACGGGATTTTAACATGGGGAAGGTGGAAGGATTAGAGCCTCAAACGGGATTTAAACATTAAAGGAACATTGTAACATTGTTAGAAGTGGTTGACCTCAATATATAGCCTCAAACGGGATTATAACACAGGAAAGGATTATGGCCTCAAACGGGATTTTAACAATGAGGCTATAAAGTTACTAGTGTATACACTGTTAGAAGTGGTTGACCTCAATAAGGGAATTAACATTAAGCTATAGGTTTGAGGCCATAGTGGCGCTACATGTAAACCCATGGGCCTAAGAAGTTATGGCCATGTTTAAAAAGATTGTAGCCTCAAACGGGATTTAACATGGGGAAGGTTTTTAACCTCAAACGGCATTGTTAATGTTAAAATGTTTAGATACTGTCCAACACATACGTTTTGATATACTATCCATATCCAACACACACTTTTTTGATATACTATCCAACACACCCTTTTTGAATATTATCCAACACACACTTTTTGATATACCATCCAGCACCTACTTCTTGATTACTATGCAAAACACACCCGACTATCCAACTAAGGGGTAGGAGTGTTTATAAACATGCTATATTTACATACACACTATCACATACAAGCAAGGCAAGGGTAGGTAATGTTTATAGACAAACTATTCCCACAAAAACAAAAGAGATAAGGGGTTTTAAGTTTTACTTGGGTTGTGAACATAGACATAGACAAACATACAAACAAAACTGGGTGGTCCTGAAAAGGACCGTTGAGGTTGTTAACCAACGAAGAAGGTTAACACATACCACCCCGCTTCACGGTTCTTCTCCACTAACTTCTCTTCACCGGCGGTCCGTAGACTAAGACAAGCTTCCGGCACTCTTCCCTCTCCACATAGATTCTTCTCTTCCATATAGCTGTATCTGTTATCCTTGTAATGACCCACGATGCCTTGACATATACCAGGAAGTCTGGATTAAACAGCATGCTGGAACTGATGGTCGATGATTCTAGTTCTACTCACATCTTGTCAGGTTGTCTTGAGAACATGTGACACACTAGGTCAATGAGCCTGTATGTATATAGTCTTGGACTGGATCGAAACGGATTGAAATGTTGGGGAAGAGTTTCAATACAATACATATGGCTGATAAATGAAGACGATGTATTGGAGTGCGTCTGCCGCGGATATATTGTATACCTGGAATGATAGTACGACTACTACTGCTACTACTACTACTACTACTACTACTACTACTACTACTGCTGTTACAAGTATTCTTCCAGAGCAAATGACTTCAATTTGGATTTGAGCGATTTCCTATCGTCTCCGCAAGAAGTTTTGCCTCCCGTAATACCACCTTCACCTCCTTCTCCATCATTACCAGTGTATGATGATTTCAGAAAGAAGCAGAAGGAAGAGTTGGAGAGATTATTGCAACGTCAGAAAGAAGAAGAACAAATATTTGTTCAACAGCAACAACAAGAGGAAAAAAGAAAACAAGACGAAGAAGAGAAGACGAAAACTTTGAACAGTGAGGAGAAGGACGAAAGTGAAAACCTAACAGTTAGCCTGTTACAAGACATTTTGGTGGAGTTAAAACGTCTGAGAGAAATGTATAAGAAATGTATGAGACTTATTTAGCCCAACCAAAGAGAAAGAGACTTCACGATCCAAGACTTCTAAACCTTCAATGACAATATAGATGTTCACCACCACCACTGAGACGCCAGCAGCAGCAGCAATTACTCCTACCACTATTGCATCAACAGGAGTAGGACTTGACCGAGGAAAAGGATTAAGACAGTTACAACAGATGATGTCAAGGCCATAAGTGTTTTGTTATTCAAAATGCTTCAATGGTCCTTTTCAGGGCCACCTATATCTCTTAGAAAAGAGATACTATTCAATGATTTCAAAAATAAATAATAAAAAAATTAAAATCTCCTCTTTGATAAAATGTGTGAGAGTGTGAAATTCTTATCCATATTAAAATAAATAAATCAAGGCAAAGATTCACTTACGTTTTACCTTTGGTATATTCTCTTTGAATAGGAATCACATTGAAATTTCATAACACATCGCCAAAGTCCATTTTCTTATTTTACTGTCTTTCTATTTTAAGTTCTTCACTGTCATGGGTTCTTCTACTTCAGTTTCTCTTCTGTTTGTCTCGCCTTCTTTAATGTCTTTACTCTCATTGGTCCTTTTTCTGTTTTTCTGTTGCTTCTAAAGAACGCTCCTTCTCCTTGTTCTTTTTTCATGGGACACTCTGAAGACCAATGCCATTTTTATATTGAAAACATATATCTTTACCTTTTGTCTATCTTTTCTTCTGTCTTAGTGGTTTCTTTTCTTAGACGTTGTGGACATTCTAGAGCCCAATGTCCTTTCTCTGGAAAGACATAGCAGGTATCTTGACTTTTATCTCGAGTGGAGTAGTCCGTAGTCTTGTTGGAAGCACACTTTCGAATGACTCTCTGTAAATCTCTGATGAGAAGTGCGATCTGTTGTAAATCTTCCATCTTCACAGGTTGAAAACTGAATGAGTGTATTCTCTCAGGGTCAGGTGGTCTCTCTGTATATATGGAGAGAGTGTGTACCCTAGTGAAATCAAATTCTGAATCAAGTTGAAAAGACCAAACCTTGCCCAGAAGAAACAAGAAGAAGCCAAGATAACTTTGGGTGTCACCTCATTCGCTAAGCTAAGTATTAGCATGAGTTCATGCTAGCGATTTTTGATAAGGACATGAGTGGCCAATAAAATCTACCTCTGCCTCCACTACAAGACTAAGAGAGTCAAGATCAGCCTATAAATAAAGTTGTTCTGTAGCTACTTAAGATTATTTTCACATTCGAGAGACCAAAAAAGTGACTTCCAGAAAATTTCGAACGACGGCTTATACGTACACGGTGCAATTTTAAAATGTCAAGTCTGAAGTTCAATCAGAGAAAGCCGCGGGTTTCATTACAGATTTATGGGAATCATTACACTGGTCTATAGCGAAAATGCTTCCGCAATAAATGTCAAACTTTACTAATTCTGGGTGACTGAGAACGAAAATGATGCTTAAAATTGTTGATTGGCTCTAGTTTTAAAGATATTATACTGAGTCAGTATATACGACCCTTGACTTGGAAATGGCGGAGGATAAGTGAGTTATAAAGGGAGGGGATCTCAATTTAAACCAGAAATGACTAAAATACATCTTTGACTGGATTTATGAATTAATCTATGACTGGGTTTGGACAGTACTTGCTTTTTAGGCAAACCAATGAATGATGCAATATGAAGCTGGTATTGCATCATACATGATATGAATTGCATCATGTTATTCCTAGAAGTCATGGATGATGCAATAATAACTAAGCTTACATCCCTCTGCTGAAGAAATTGCCCTATATCAGCTCTACAAATCATACAGTGTCGTGCTCTCTTATTTGTCAGTGTTCGATTTTGCAAAGGGAGATTTCTGTTTAGCCAAAGTGAGTAGAGAGATGCCTTGTACTTGTGTGAACAATGCAGATAACTTCTGCCATGTTTGTGGTAAAGTGACTTTTGCATCACAAAAGCGCAGTATAACCACTATGGTTAAGAAAGTCTATCACCTTTATTTTCGCTGCAAAATTGGAAATCAGGACAAGATGTGGGCCCCACATATATGCTGCAACACTTGTGCAACAAATCTTCGCCAGTGGTTGAACAGGAAAAAAAAAATCTATGCCTTTTGCAGTGCCAATGATTTGGAGAGAGCCAACAGATCATATCAGCAATTGTTACTTCTGCATGGTGCCTTCAGTTGGGAAAGGTGTGTCAAAGAAGAAAACGTGGACTGTGCATTATCCAAACATTCCGTCAGCTATACGCCCAATACCCCACGGAGAAGGACTGCCAGTTCCTGATGCACCAGAGTCATTCTCACTTGAGTCAGACGAGGAAGAGGAAGAGGATGAAACTTCTACTCCTGAACCATCAATGTCACATGACCCATATTTTCTCACATCCTCCTCCTCTGAACCACACCTCATAACACAAGGTGAACTGAATGGCCTTGTCATGGATTTGGAACTACCCAAGAGTAAGTCAGAGCTGTTGGACTCCAGACTACAGCAGTGGAATCTCCTGGCAGGTGATGTTAGGTTTTCCATGTTCCGTGACCATCAAAAGGATCTTGTCCCAATCTTCTTCGTGGAAGGTGATCTTGTAGCCTGCAACAACATCGATGGTGTGATGGCAGCCCTCAACATCGTTCATGATCCACATGAGTGGAGACTGTTCATTGATTCATTGAACAGTCTTAAAGCTGTTTTCTTGCATAATGGCAGTGTTTGCCATCAATTCCAGTTGGTCATGCAGTCCATATGAAGGAAACCAATGAAAAGATGAAACAACGTTTGAGGTGCATAAACTATGACCAACATCAGTGGCAGCTTTGTGGCGATTTCAAGGTTCTTGCTCTCTTGCTTGGTCTGCAGACTGGATACACAAATTACTGCTGTTTTCTCTGCGAATTGGATAGTCGCGTGAGAGATTCCCACTACATCAAGAGAGATTGGGCACTCCGACAGTCATTGGAGCCTGGGATGAAAAGTGTTCAGCATCCACCACTTGTTGAATCAAGGAAGACTTTGTTACCACCCTTGCACATCAAGCTGGGTCTGATGAAGAGCTTTGTCAAGGCCATGGAGAAAACACAAGCAGCTTTCAAGTACCTCAGTTGAAAATTTCCAAGGTCAAGTGAAGCTAAGATAAAGGAAGGTGTCTTTGTTGGTCCTCAGATTCGTGAACTTCTTCGAAATGATGCATTTCACCGTGCACTGCGTAGCAAGGAAAAGACGGCATGGAAAGCCTTTCAGTTAGTGGCAACAATTTTTTTCGGAAACAACAAGGCAGACAACTACAGGGAGTTGGTGGAAAACCTCCTCAAGGCATACAAAAGCCTTGGTTTAAACATGTCCCTAAAGATACATTTTTTGTACTCTCATCTAGATTTGTTTCCACCTGAACTGCGAAGCAGTGAGCGACTAGCACAGCGAACGATTTCACCAGGACAGTGCAACAATGGAGAAACGCTATCAGGGCAAATGGAGCCCATCAATGCTTGCAGACTACTGCTGGACAGTGACAAGAGATGCTCCATTTAATGAATACAAGAAACAAGCCAAGAAGCGCCATGTAGACACTGAATAAGGACTATGTACTTATATACACATAATAGTTTTTTAACTTTTGTTTCAATACATTTTTTATTTATATAACCCTTTTGTTCCTTTTTTTTAAAGTGTTACATAAACTTGACAGGTGAAATATTATCATGTAAAGCAACCATAAACACATGAAAAGACCTAGGTTTACAATTTATGATTAAAACTCTACTATGTACACAATATACATAGACGTAAAATGTAAAAACTTAAATATCTTGGAAACAGTATCCAATCAGTTGTTTAAATTGTCATATTTGAATTCAGCACATCAAAATCCCTAATAAATAGCACATTTTATCTCTGAAGCAAAAAAATTGTAGACCAGTGCAGTGCCAAGCTAAAGATGGCGATCGTTTGAGACTATCCATCAATCACGACAGTTTAAAGTCTCCTCTGTGGATCGAGTTTAGTTCACCTTCCAAAATTATCTACCAATGAAGTATCGTCTGAACTAACAACGACCAAGATCAAATGTGTTTATTCTGTGCCATCGTGGTGGGTCGAACTTATGCCGAAAAGAACAATGCAGCAAATGGAAACGATCATTAAAAAACAGTAGACAATTGGACAGACCTTAACAGCAAAGAGAAGCAGAAATTATTGTATAGCAAGCAGGCATTTCTAAAGAGACCGTGTGTGGAGTTCCTGAAATGCAAAAACTTCAAGACGCGTTGGCACCTCGTTATACGTTGAAAGGATACCCTCAAGTTGTTCGTGTAGCTCTCGTGTTTTGAGGACAAGATTTCCCAGATGGAAAATACATTCAAGTTTATCATCATCAAGATCATTTCGATGCCATTACAACCATCAGGATTTCTTGCATACGAATATTATTGCGAGAAATGTGACCAAGGATTTAGCCATCGAGACCTACATATTGATTGTGGAGAGAGATGTCGTGGGTATTTAGCTTCCAGACCTTGCATTCATGAAGGACAACAAAAAATTCATACCTGTACTTGCAAGCGAACATTTGTCAGTCCAGCCTGTTACGAACAACATCGCATGAAACAATTTCAACACCAACAGAAAAAAGTGCTTACGAATTATCGAGTGTGCTCCACTTGTGGACATCTTGTTCGAACGAATAATCACAAGTCTCACGTTTGTCCAGGAAAGAACAGATACCGTTTTTGTGACGAACTTGTAGACTTCATTAATCAGTGTTACATTCAACGATATGACAATGAACTTAAGGAAGTATTAAATAACGACCAGAACAAGAATAATAAAAAGAAACATGTGGATATTATCTTTTTTGAGCGCATTTTCCAAAAATGCGTTTAGTGTATGATTCAAAACTAATATCATCAATACTTCTCAGATAGTGCTGCCAGCTTTAAATCGGATACACAAAATCTTTGAACCCGCACTGTTGGGGAAAAAGTATTTCAAGACCTGTTCTTATTTCAAAGGATTTGATCCCAGTACAATTTTCCCTTAAAAATGAAACAGCCAAATTCCCCTCAGCATAACCATCAATCACACCCACCTGAAGTTAGTGCCCATTTTCTTAGGAGGATCCTCTGGAAACGTGTTCGTAGTTTAAGGTGAAAATTAACTTTTGGACTGCCAACGGCGATTTTTGAATCCAAACCTTCAGATGAAGAACGTTAAACGCCGGCTAAATTACCCTTGTGCGGATTATTTGGTACCATTCTTTGATCACTCATGATTACTTTACTTTTTTGTGACCATGAAATATTAGAAATATATATAGTGTAGGTATATAATAAATATGTTGTTGTGTTCTGGGATTAAATAGGAATCTGAAATCTATAATTATCTGAGCAACTATTAAAAGCATGTAACAACAGATAATTAGGCACGTGAATAGTAGTTTTAAATACATGAATATAGATACATAATAAATCTTTTTGAAAGTTCAAGATTTTTTTTTTCTTCTCAATAAAATTAGAGCGAGTTGTGGAGTTCTATAAATCATTGGTTCTATCCAGTTCTCTCAGAACTTGTCGTTACCTGCTGTAGTTTTCTTCTGGAAGTTGGGATTAATTTTATGGGAACAAAATCCCATTTCATTTGTTTTACCCTGCAAATTTGTGAAAATTACTTGCTCACTTTTAAAAAGATTACGTTTAAACATTGTGGTGAATAAGTACGGTTTATAATTTCTGCTCTTCTTACATGTCTCGAGTATGCAATAAATGAAATAGTAGGACTTCTGTCAGAGGGTCTGTGCTGCCCACACAGCCTTTGTATACAGCCATACCTTCGTTTAGTGAGAAAGAATTAACGACAGTGAGACAGATAAAGACAGAATTTTAACTTACTTTCCGGGCGGCAGCTGTAAGCTGTTTTGGTCATAGTAGAGATCATAAGCAGCATAAACAAGACTAACAAATCCATCGTTGTCATATTGTATCGGTGGTAGGTTATTATTTGGGTATGCCAACTGCTTCTGCTTTTCGCTCCAGGTGTTTGACTTTTATATTGAAAACATATGCCGCTTTCTATACACGACAAGCGTATAACAGGGCCACTCCTTTAAGCGAGGTGTTGATATCCTGTTGCATGGGCGCTTTCATCGATTGACAGTCGTCGGAATGTAGTCATCGACCAATCCGAGCGAGTCTGTTAAGACGGATTTGTTTGAAACTTTAAGATATGGGATGACTGACAAAGTTATAGCTTTCTACAGCAGCTGATGATTGTTGGGATATTTTTACGGTTTGCTGAATGCTAATAAAAATACAGTAAATCGAGAAATAAAGTTTTTTTTATGTCAAGATGTTCTACTCCTTTAAACATGAACCAATGTACATATTGTTATTTTTACGCAGTTACCCTCCAAGGGTACAATACAAACCTACCCCGATGATTAGAAGAAAACCTTTTATTCCTCGACAATCATCTTTGATACACTTAAAGATGCACGGCTATTGAGAGCGGGAAAAGAAATGAATAACCGTCTCTCCACACAAAAGAGCAACGATCCACATGAGATTCATTCGTTAAACACAACCCCCGCAACAATATTTTTATGAACGCAAATACATTAATATAATATAACTGAGCTGAAACTGTGGTTAGGAAGAAAAAATATTATAGCCTTCTTTTAGAAAATTATATACAATTTCAATCAACAAACAAAAGGATTAGTGATATTAGTAGTTATGAAAACCTCTACTCCAACCTATGTAGAGAAAGTAAATCCATGATTGATAAATAAGGTATAAAATGTTGAAACTGATCCTATATCACGTAAAATTCTACTTTACACGTGGAAACAGCTATTTAGAAGAGTGGAAAAGGACTTAATATTCAAGCTGATAATTAACTACCTAGTCAAAATTAATATACGGAATGGTTCAGTTACGCATGTGGTTATATTTCGTTGGATACTTTGTATTATATTCTTCTATATTTTGGCAGGAATCGATGCTTCTGCTGCGTATGTAGTCACAGTTTGTTGTGTGATTTCTATTAATTTCTTTTATATTTCGGTAGGAATTCATGCAGTGTCTGTATAAAGCGGTGATGTATAACAGAATCACTTAAATATGCTTTACCATTATTATATTTCTTTTTAAGGTCAATGATGAAAGAAAAACAATTAAGCATAGTAAGATTTTTCCGTATCTTAATATCTCCTTTTACCTCCATCGATACATCATAAATCCCCCTGAATGAAAAGCCCCCCTGAATAACAGAACTTTCCGACCCTGACAAATCGTATATATACATAGGGGCATTTCTTCTGCCGTGGTTTTTGACGGAATTTCAGTACAGTTGTTGATTTATTGTCTCACTTGTTTATATTTTTCGGGTTAATCAAGTAAGTAAAAAGTATCATTCTGCATATGAGTGTTTACATGTGATTCTTTTATAGAGAACGTGTAAAAATGTATTGAAAAACAGCTTTGTTAGAGAAAGAACCGTTATACGGTATATTGCCCTGTCACAGAGCATCTCAAGATAACCCGTTCTCTGACTCTCGCTCTCTACAAACTTACGAAAAGAACTGTGCACTTGCTCGTGCCTAGGAGTTGCCGTAAAGTTACGTAAAAATATAAGGGTTACTTACGAAAAAACGTACGTTATTCTCGTTAGTGAAACACCCGTAATCACGTATGAAAGTCGTCCGGAAAACTTAAGAAAATCTTTGGCGTATGTTGTTTGTGAAACGGTACCTTTGGCCACATGGACTTCGAAGACGCGGCAGTGGTCGCTCCGACTTCATCTTCTCCCAGCTAGACAAAATGGGGCAGACGAAGAGCCACGACAAGGCCCTAGAGGCCTTCCAGGCCGCGCAGGAGAAATACACACTACCTAGCTGAACGCTAGTAAGACAAATAGCATACCGAACAGACCTATCAGGACGTCAGCGAATCTCTACGAGAGTGAGCGGACTCGGCGGGAGGGGGGGGGGGGGCTAGCAGGCATGGCAGAGCCCCAGATTTCCGACTTAACACGCCTTCGCCTGAGCAACAAAAGTACGAACTCTGGCTGTCGTCGCCTATGTGACCTACAAGCACCTGTAGCGGGCGGTGCGGGCTTGTTACCCCGCTGTTAGAGTACTGGCGCTCATTTGCAGGCCGCCGTCAGGGTGGCAGGAATGGAAGCTATGCTCGCAGCAATATACTACAGCCCGGTGGGCTACTGGAAGGGCGAGGCGATTGAAATCTGCCGGCGGCGGCCAAGGCTCTGAAGGACTCCTTCAGGAGTGATTAAACAACAGGCCGTGTGGCAGATTTACCTGCCGGCGAATCGCCCGTTAAAGTTTTAGCGCCTCGGCCCCCAACGAGGTATACCAGGACGATGTCTTGTTTTTGCCGCACGATAAGGTTGGGCCGCACACGTACAGATACGCGCTGGCCGTAGTGGACGCCAACAGCCGCAACAAGGTAGCCAAACCCTTGACCAGCAAGGAGGCTTCTGGGCATACCAACGAGCTCTCGCGCATCTACAAGCGGTGGCCTCTGGGATTGTCAAAGCTGCTGCAGATTGATCCCTGGTGGTAGTTTATGGGCGCCGTGTTGCAGGTCCTTGCTAGGCTAGGCGTTCGCGTGCGTTGCGGCGAGGCATGCGCCCACCAGGCACAGGGCACTGTGGATCTATTCAATTGCGCCATCGCCCAGCAGCTGTTTGGATACCAGTATGCCCAAGAAATGCTGCTTTCCGCGCGCGGGGATGCGGCGCGCAGCTCGGATTGGGTTTGGCGGCTGCCGGCCATGACGGCTGCCCAGAACGAGGAGGTTACCTGGCTTTCAAGCAGAAGCCCGGCAAACGCCATCAGTCCCCCGCCCATGTCGCGTCCTGGGAAGCCGCCAGAGCCACACCTTGGTGCGCGGGACCTGGTGTTGTACTTGTTCGCGTCTGGAGAGCTGGAGGTTGGGACGTGCCATGCCATCGACCCCATGTGGTTGCTCGAAACGAAGGCTCTCCAGGTACAGGCTGTAGCGGATCTCCTTTCGCATTACGACCGTGGTTACGCCCCTTGACGTTTTGACTTCTTAGTTGTTGCCCAGAAGGCTCACGAACTTGACAATGGGGTGTCCGTTGCACTCGACCATGAACTTCCCAACCACATTCGTGTTGGCGACGCTGCGGAGGTGGCGGCCTTTCGAGTAGTCGCTAGCATCGTATAGGGTGGCATCCTTGGTCATGTCCCGGTAGAGGTCCTCCTTTCGACGGAGAGCAACAGGCTGTCGGTGTCAGATTACAGCAGGGCCACCTTCTCCTCGTAACGCGCTTTTAGCTGGTTGTAGTAGAAGTCGTAGATCAGGTATTTGGAAAGGTCTAGGACCTGCTGTCCGGTGTACACCGGGCGGTTTAAGTTAAGGAGGGAATTTGTCGAATGGATCGCCACCAGCTTAAATGCGGGGTCGGCTATAAGGCGTCGAAGCTTGTTCTACTCACCCTCGCGCCGGACCAGGTCCAACCGGATTTGCTTGCGGAGGTTCTCCATAGTGTTATAAAAGACATAGCTGTTCATGAGTTTAAAGAAGTCCTTTTCAAACTAATTTTTCGCCTTGGCCCTCACGTCGGTGTTTAGCGGAATTTACGGCGCCATCCAGGGGCTTTGGTCAAACTCCAGGGTCCGTTGGACCTTGGTTACTCGCATCCCTAAAATAGAATACTGCTGCAGGTTCCGGTAGTGAAACACGTAGCGCTCCTTCTTGAGTAGGTTTGGAATCAACTTCGTGCAGCCGGCGAACCTGTCCTTTAGCTGGTCTATAAGGGCATCCTGGTAGAGGTCCATCCACTACTACAGAACGACGATAGACTCTACGGCTAGTGGGTAGTCGCTGTACGCGTTGTTGAGCTCTTCCGGGTACTCGAGGTCAGTCTGGAAGATGTTAGACGAGTCTGATCTAGGGCCGCCAACAACTTTGTCTAGGCTAGAATTACTCACAGGTTAATGATGTCAGGTAGGTAATCCAACTTTTGCTGTTGTCAAGATGCCGCGGCGAATCCCCCTATCGACGGACAGGTGCATGTCGACGTCTATGAGCAGCTCCAGGAGGATCTTTAGGAGGGTATCCCAGCTCATCCCAGGGGAGCTATAGTGGTGGGCTGAGTCGAGGCCGTAGTTAGCCAAATAGGTATCGCGGAAAACCTTGAAGTCATCATCCATCAGGAGAACGTCCGCTTTCAAGTAGATGTCCTGGTAGTCTCCCAGGTTTCAGCACCCGAACCCCTTCCAAATCTTTTGCGCGTGCTTGTATCCTGCCGCATTAATGTCCGCGCGGCTCAAATTGCTATAGAAGGCCTCAATTGGAAGTGGGAGGGCTTCGCCTCATCAAAATGCACCAATCAGCTCATGAACACATAGGGTCACACGCCCATGTTAGTATAAAGGCTGACATAGTGCTCTATGTAACGGCTTTTGATGTGGAACGCTTCCTTGATGAGGTTGGTTGCCAGCTTTTTGAGGCTGCTGTTTATAAACTGGAGGCTGTCAATAAACTACTGCTGCCACAGGGGGAACGCCATGTACTTCTCTTTGTTGTTGGGGATGGCCCTGATGCCGTCAGTGGAGGCTATTCCCATGGCCTCCATGATCAAGTGCCCCTCGTAGTCGCGAAAGTTGTGAATCAGGACCGGCGCCTTGGTTTTCTCGGGCTTTTGAGAAGCTGGAGGTTGCACGCGCTGTGGGCCGTGTCACAGTACGTGCCTGTGATGTGGAAGTGGTGACGCACTCGGTCCTTTCCTATGGGCTTGCTGCAGGTGTGACAGTCCTTTGCCCTCTGGAAACTCTTGGTGCTGGCCGCCCGCATAATCAGCTTAGTCGGTTCCGCAAACACCGCGCCGATCTCCTCCATCGTGTGCTCGATGCTCTGGATGAAGGTAGCGACCGCCTCCTTTCCTCGGTACAGCACCACCAATCAAAACGCGTGTAACAAAATTAAGTCAGAGCGTGTGGTCTCTCTTCCAATCAGAAGAGAACGGACGCGTAACGTCACTTTCAATATATAGGCTCACAAGCGTTCCTACGGTTTATCATTGTGGAACAGTCCAAGTACCAGACCTATGGCTGATAAAATGATGACAATGTATTGGGTTGAGCCTGCTGCAGATACATTGTATACGCGGAGCGATAGTACTGTGACTACGACTACTACTACAGCTGAAGCTAGGATTCTTCTTCTAGAAGAGGAGGACTTCGGTTTAGCTTTGCTGATTTCCTATCGTCTCCGTAAGAATGTTTGCCTGCGACAGTAATAATACCTTCACATCCTTCTTCATCATTACCATTGGTGGATAATTTCAGAAAGAGACAGAATGAAGAGTTAGAGAATTGTTTGCAACAACAGAAAGAAGCAAAAGAGGTATTTATTCAACAACAACTAAAAGAGGAAAAAGGAAAACGAGACGAAGAAGAGAAGAAGATGAAAACTGAATTGTGAACAGCAGAAGGAAGGAAGTGAAAACAAAGCGGCGAGTTTGTTGCAAAGCATTTTGGCGGAGTTAAAGCATCTGAGACAAATGTATCAGACTTCTTTATCTCAACCTAAGAGAAAGAGACCTTCGCGTGCCAAGATTCCTAAACCTTTAATCACTATATCCACTCTCTCCGCCACTGAGATGCTAGCAGCAGTCACTAACACTACTAAAGCAGCAACAGCGGTAGCTGGAGGAGTAGGACTTAAACGTGCAAAAGGATTAAGACAGTTAAAGCTGATGATGCCAAGTCCATAAGTCTTTTTGTGATTAAAGAAAAGGGCCACCTATATATTTTACAAAAGAGATTCGAGATTCTACTCAAAGATTGTCAAGTCAAGTAAAACTTAAATCCATTCCCCATGATTCAATTGTGTGCGTGTGTGAGTGTGTTTAAGTATCTTATCCATACTAAATGAACAAATCAAGACAAAGAGACAATTACGTTTCTTTTTCTTCGAATAAGAATTACAATGAAATTTCAGAACACATCACAAAAGTAAATTTTCTTCTTTCTTTCTTTCACTGTCTGACTTTGAATTTCTTTACTGGTATGGGTTCTTCTCTTTACTATCTTCAACCTGTCTTGCCTTCGTGCATTTCTTGACGGGTATGGGTTTTTCTTCTGTTTCTGAAGAACGCTCCTAATCCTTGTTGTTCTCTTTTTTCCTTGGGACACTATGAAGACCAATGTCCTCTTTCCTGACAATGATAACAGGTATTTTTACCTTTATCACTCTTTTCTCCTTTCTTTCCTTTGCTTTGACGTTGTGGACATTCTGGAACACAATGTCCTTTCTCCTGGCAGACATGGCAAGTATGTTGACTTTTATCTCGAGAGGAGTAGTCCGTAGTCTTATTGAAAGTGGTGTACTTTCGAACGAGTCTAGGTAAATCTATGAAGAGAACGGAAATCTGTTTTGACTCTTCCATCTTCTTCACAGTCTAAAAACTGACTTATTATATACTCTTAGGGTGAGAAGCTCTCGATAAATATAGGGAGCGAGTGTGTGTAAAAATTAGTAAAATCAAATTTTGGATCATATTTTGCTGAGAAGAATCCAGAAGAAGAAGTTAAGAGACGACGACGAAGACTTTCGGTGTCGCCTCATACGCTAATTGAAGTTTTAGCCCAAGTGCATGCCAGTGATTTCGAAGATGACATGAGTTATCCTGAACCAACACCCTCTACCTCTGCCACAGGGAGATCGAGTCAAGATTCATCGAAAAAGAAAGTCGTTCAGCAGCTCCAGAAAATTATTTTCACATTCGAGAGACGCAAAAAGTGACTTCCAGAAAATTTAGAACCACTGCTTACACGTACACAGTGAAATTTTAAGAGTTTAAGCCTGAAGAACTACCAGAGAAAGCAGTAGGTTTCATTACAGATTTGTGGGATTCATTTTTAGAGACATTGAAACTACAATGCCAAGTTAAAGAGGACGATGATTTGAGACTCTCCCTCCATCACGACAGTTTGAAGTCTCCTGTCTGGATCGAGCTTAGTACACCGGCAGAATTATTACCTTCCAAATTCATCGACAAAATTCAACACGTTCAACAATCCAATGACGATTTTAACGTGACTGATGGAAAAGACACTCTTCACATGACCCAAGTTTCACCTCCTAGAGGTAGCGGACGCAGAAAAGTGTTATTGGTGAACGAAATTCGCAGTACCAAACACAGTATCATCCAAATTGACAACTCACAAGACCAGATGTGCTTAGCGTGGGTTATCGTCGTGGGAAGAATGAGACAGCGGAATGAAAAAGTTCATGGGCGTGTATTCAAAAATCGGACAGACCCCAACAACGAAAAGAAGCAGAACTCCTTTTGAAGCAAGCAGGTATTTTCAAAAAGACGGTGTGTGGCATTACTGAATTGCAGAAACTTCGAGACGTGTGCGCTCCTCGTTATACCTTGAAAGTATATCCTCAAGTGACCATCATCAAGATCATTTTGATACCATTACTACCATCACAGGATTTCCAGGATACAATTATTATTGCGAGAAATGTGAACAAGGATTTTGCAGTCGAGACCAACACATTCATTGTGGAGAGAGATGCCGGGGCTGTTGAGCTTCCAAACCATGCATTCCTTAAGATAAAGAACGAATTAATTGCTCGACTTGCAAGCGAACCTTGGTTAGTCCATCTTGTTACGAACAACATTGTATGAAACACGTTTAACAACAGAAAAGTGCTTGCGAATTATTGAGACTCTGCTAAACTTGTGGACATTTTTTTTCGAACCAATAATCCAAAGGCTCACGTTTGTCCAGGAAAGAAAAGATGCCGCTTTTGTGACCAAGTTGTGGATTTTGAACATTAATGATACA
The DNA here is from genome assembly GCA_029931535.1 of Margaritifera margaritifera. Lineage (NCBI taxonomy): Eukaryota > Metazoa > Mollusca > Bivalvia > Unionida > Margaritiferidae > Margaritifera > Margaritifera margaritifera. Next base: position 2,080,941 of record JAQPZY010001628.1, read on the forward strand.
TTCAAAAATTTGACAATGGACTGTATGAAAGACTTAAAGGAAGATCAGCACAAAAACAAAAAGAAACAAGTGGATTTTATCATTTTTGACTTTGAATGTACACAAGAGACGGGTATTAACGTCCCTAATATTTGCATCGCTCATCGTGCTTGTGAGAAGTGCATACAATAACCTATATTTTTTCACTGTCCCAATTGTATTAAGATTCCAGGAGGAGGTGAAAAAATATTTCGGAGCTCTCGTACTCTTCCCTATTTTGCTGAATGGATCTTAGATCCTACCGAAGACACTTGGAGCGAAGAGGACATCCAGTGTTACGGGGACTGTCATCGATATGCAACAATCATGGCTCACAATGTCTCGGGATACGCTGGACGATTTATTCTGAAATATTATTCAGAACAAGGCACCGAATATCCCACAGTCACCATGAACGGAGCCAAACTCATCTACATACAAGTGGGACAAGTACAGTTTAAAGATTCCATGAGTTATTTGAGTAGAATGCCTGAAACGTGTGGAACGACAGAAATGGCCAAATGTTATTTTCCACACTTTTTCAATACCGAAGCTAATCAACATGCTGTGCTCCCGCATTTGCACTATTACGACCCGGACGGTATGCACACAGAACAAGGAGAAGCATTCTAGGCTTGGTACCAAACTCACTCTTTAAACCCGTTTGACTTTCAAGAAGAAATGTTGAAATATTGCAGATCTGATGTGGACATTTTACGCCGATGTTGTGGAAAATTTCTGAATCACGGAGGTATCGATCCTTTAAAGGAAGCTTCTACCATAGCCATAGTGGATTAGTCTATCAAAAATCTTCACACCTGAGAACAAACTAGCCATCATACCCTCTCAGTCTTACCTCTCGGTCAGCCGTCGATACTCCGCCAAAGCTTTGCGCTGGCTGTATTACATGTGTGAAAGTGAAGACAAATGGATACAACATGCTAGAAACGGTGGAGAAAAGAAAATTGGAAGTCTTTCTGTGGATGGCTGGGATTTAGCAAACCCTCAGACGATGTACGAATTCCAGGGATGTTTATTTAACGGATCCCCCACTTGTTTTTCTCAACGAAACCCGAAAAGTCCTTTCTCAGAGTCCACATGGAAGAGTTGTACGAGCAAACATACCAATGACGCCTGAGGTTAGAACTTCAAGGCTACCAATTGATATAAATGTGGTTGCACGATTACGATCGACGTTGCAAAACTGATCCAGAATTAAGAAGCATTGCCAAAAGTTACGACGTGGTAGATATCGAACCTTTGAATCCATGCGACGGCTTGTTTGGAGGACGGACCAATGCAACACACTTACTGTACAAAGTGGACACATCTCAAGGAGAAGAAATCAAATACATCGATGTGTGTTTTTGTATCCCTGGGTGCGCACATATTAGCGATTTCCTACCGGTCACCCTGAAATGTTGACAGAACACATTGATGTGGAACACATTCGTCAATACGAAGGGTTGATCAAATGCAAAGTTTTACCTCCAACTAACTTGTACCATGCTGTCTTAGCACATCATTGCAAGGAAAACTGATGTTTCCTTTATGCTGTGCGTGTGCTGAAACATGTAATCAAGACCAACCTTGTTGCCACAAGGATGAAGAATGCACTTTGACATGAACGTTGGTGAGTGTCGAATTGTTTCATGCTCTGGATCGCGGATACCAACTGTTAAAAGTATATGAAATTTGCCACTTTCCTACCACATAACAATACCGAAAGGACGACGACTCGAGTCCACGACTTTTCTCAGGTTACTTCAACGAATTCCTAAAATTGAAACAAGAAGCTAGTGGTATCCATCTTTGTGTCAGATTCCAAAAGACAAAGAGACATTCAAAGAACAACGGCACCGATCCTTAGGATGCATCACTTTGGAATAAGTGAAAAAGAACTAAGAAAGACGATCGCTTGCTAAAAGTCATGTTAAATTGTTTGAGGGGAAACTGGCGCAACGTCTGATATTACCCAAGACGGAATACTTGCAGATCCAAATATCTACTTTCAACTGGTGGGAGACAAAGGAAAACTCATGAAATACGTGGAGATCCTCCGTGAAGATTTGATCTTGGTCAATTACGGGGAAGTGACAGAGTTTGCACCCCCGACGAGTTTGGCAATGTTATCACTGCAGCGTACGTGACAGCCATTGCCCGTTTAAAATTCTATGATGACTTGGAACTTTTAGGAGATCGAGTCATTCACTTTGACATTGACAGTTGTATGTTCATCTATCGTCCTCATAGCCATCACCCGAAAATCGAAAACCGTTTAAGTGCATGGACGGACGAGTACCCAGAAGACGCTATTCTCAGTTTTGCTAGCGCCGGCCCCAACAATTACGGATACCAATAAAGAGATCGACAGGGACAATGCATACCAAATGCAAAGTCAAAGGACTGACACTCAACTCTCGATCGAGTCAAGTATTCAACTTTGATGTCTTGAAAGAAGCTTTATAGTCCGGGCAAGATCAAGACTTTCGCGTGAAAACATTAGATTCACACAAAATTGTACGTTTACAAAACCACCAAATCGTCAGTCAACCTTTAGAAAAAATCTATAAATTTGTCTACCAGAAACGAGTGCGACTTCCAGACGACAACAATTTACCATACTGAACCACTGAGCTGAAGTATAAAAAGGGGAAATCTCCAAGGCAAACAATTCATTGCAAATTCTGACGCCAACTCAGAATGATGATGAATAATTCAACACAGCAACCGAGTGAGGGGTCTACTACAGACTTCAACTTCAATAATGAACAAGAGTGCGATTCGGTGCCTTGCAACCAGAGTGACGCCGTACTCAGCGACATCAGCGATGCAGCGCGACCTTGCCGCTCCTCTACCATCGAAAGCGATGCCGTTCGTGTGTCTTACAGCTCTACTAGCGAAAGCGATGCAGCACGACCTTTCTGATTTACTGGTAAAAGTGATACCTATCTACGGATCTCATCCATGCACTCGCAAACCAATTTGGATACTACTAGCTCATCGAGATGTAGAAATCAAAAAAGAATACACGTTTCCTGTTTTGCCAGGCAATTGTGACCTTAAAAGTCGACTCAAGTCGTTCAAACAATCGTTAGCCAGAGCCGGATTTGTCTACTCGGGACAAGGCGACCAAGTACAGTGTTTCAGTTGTGGCGTGAAGATCCACAAATGGAAGTATAAAGACTCAGCCTTCTTGGAACATGCCAGATTGTCTCGGTGCTGTCACTACCTTCTTTTATTGGGGCTTGATTATTATCCCCATGGATACTTTAGAATAGAACATTCGTAGTTTGACTCCTGAGCTAAAAGAACGCATTTACAAAGAGCTTGTACAGATTCAAATGAAACGCAAAGAAGAATTACATCCTTTACGACATAGAATTATAAATCAGTGGTACCTGAATGCTATAAGAGGGTTGATTACTTTGAAAGTGCTCAAATGGTCAGACATTCATCAACTATCCACGATTCAGAAGAATTTCGACATACACTAGAAGAACACCAGAGCGTGTACGTAGATCTCATGGGCCACAAATAGATCGAGAATATTGTACAATTACTTGTTTATATGCAACTTTGGTAATTTTAGTTTGTGCCTTATTGATGTACCGAGTCATTTATGGCTTATGTGTTTTCGTGTTTTAATTCTTGATATGAAATATGTTTTGTGGTTGCACTTTTTGAAAAACATTAAACGTGTATCAAATGTATACAATATTTTATGTCGTTCATGGTAATCTCAGAATTCTAAACACCATAGTTATGGTTGCATCCTCCTCCTCTGTTCTCAAAGTGATTCACGAAAAGTTAGATCGTCAACGTTGGGAGGCCTTGTATCTTCGCCATCCCTTTAACATGTTGATTGCAGAACCAAGTGGTTTAGGAAAAACCGAATTTGTTAAACGTTTGATCGAAGACAAATCAAATTTTTTTTATCGCCCAGCCCAACATATCGTGTGGTGTTACAAAGAGCGGCAATCGGCTTACACCTTACTCCAAGAAAGTCAAGGAGAATCCATTTTCGTTTCTAGAAGGCGTTCCACGCGAAGATGATGGAATGGTGACTGACTTTAGTCAAACACATCTGGTCATCTTCCAGGACATGTTAGGAGAAGACGAAGAAGAAATTAAACTTTGGTTTACACGAAAATGACATCATCGTATTGCCAGTATTATTTACATTACTTAAAATTTATTTCAACAAAGTAAAGCACATTGCACCGTCAGTCTCAATGCCCATTATGTGGTATTAACTAAAATTCCATGAGACAAATCTCACGTGCAAGTATTATACGTACGGCGATGCCACTCAAACACCTCATGCGTCTTTATTCATCGATTTAAAACCGACCTCTCCAGATTAGTTGAGATTTCGTGAAGAAAAAACAATAAAAATAGCTTTCACTTCTTTTCTTTCAAACAGTATTCAACATAACCTCCTTTCAATCTCATCATCCTGCCAAATTGATTTGTGCACTGATGGCATTAGCCGCGAACAAAATGCTCAAGTCCGTGCCCATTTGTTAGAAGCCAGTCTCAAACAAGTATTATGATGGTTTAATTTGACAGCACGTAATCTATTACAAGGCATCATTCACATACCACATCAAACCAAACGCTTTTTTGAAAAACATAAAGTAGCGTTGTCACAACTGGCAGATCCAAGAATTGATACTCAAGCCAAAAAACAAATCATTCTGAAACTGGTAGAAGTTGCTCTTTAGGAGGTGTCATTATTTGTTCCCTTTTGAAATGGGATCCTAATGCCGAAGGTAAAGCAAAGAAAAAAGCCAAATTCCCCCCAAACGACAGCAGACCCAAAAGAAGAGTAGTGGTGCAGCAAGTTCACACAAGAAAAAGAAAATCCCCAAGAAGAAAACTTCCAAGAAAAAAACATCTCCTGCCAGAAAGAGGTACTGCTGCTAGAATGCGCACGTACTCAAGAAAACCACCACGCTCGGTGACAGTGTTTCCTGCCACTTCTACTTCTTCTTCGTTGTGCATGATGATGCCTGCCAAACCTGATTTAAGACCAGTGTTTTCTAACTTCATGAAGAAATGGAAACCCATTTCTAAAGGAACTTCTACTTCTCTGGCGGCGGCGGCGACGTCTACTGCTATAGCAACTGCTCCTGCGCCTAAAAGAGTTGCCTCACCCAAGAAAAGGGTACAAGACAGAACAGGTGTGTTACAAAGTTTATTGTCGAGTTCTGCCCATAGTCAAGTTGATACGACGCGCTGACAATCAGTGGAGACGAATTCCAGTATAAAAAGAAGTGTGTGATAAGATTCACTTCAGTGTCTTTTTCCTCCTGAAACAAAAGATGTCACCAAGAAGTGCACACCACCACTACCTCCTCACCGTCCCAAAACACAACCGTCTTCCCAAAAAGACGGAAAAGGAAAAGGACTCCCTCCTCGCTTTGCTAAGCTTTGGGATGTTTTGTAAGTACTGACTAAATCCAATCCTCGGATGCGAAAAGAAATCATTCAAAAAAGCACCCATATAAATCATATAAATCATTGATACCGTGTGTGAATGTTGTTTGAGTGTTTCGAAAGGAACGGTACTATTGTCCAAGATGCAGAAACAACGTTTAAGAAAACATCGGCATGTTCCTCACTAGATGGTGAAAAAGAAAATACCCATCAGTCAAAAGAACAAAAAAGCTCTTTCAACGAGAAGGATTTCCACCCATGCCGATAGGACCCATGTTAAAAGTGGCTGCTCTTTTGTTAGGGTCGCTTGCTGGATCACTTTGAGGAGGAGTCGTGCAATGAGATGAAAGAAGATAAAAAGAACACCCTTATCTAGAAAGGCATCAACTTGTACCTTTGATCTTATGTAAGGACGAAAACTCACTTTAGTTCCATGCAAACGATGGATGGAACTCGATCGTTTGTACAAACAACGGATACCTGAATTACCTCCTAATCCTAATCTCACCGAGATGTCACAGTTACAACAAGAATTACAATCGTTGATGGATCGAACCTATTTGACAGAAACAGAAAAATCGCAACGGTACGGCCAAGTATTGCAACGTCTTCTACTCTTTCACCATAAAGCTTAAGACGAAACAGCTAAACCTACTCTGAGAGATTTCAAGACGATCATGAAAAGCAAACCAAAAGCCACCAAGACAGACACAGCCACAGGGATGGAAGAAGAAGACACAAAGGAAGTGTTTCAAACTCCATCTGCTCCAATAGCTAGTAAGATTGCAGCTTTCTTCTTGACACCTTCTACTCCCAAACGAGATGACGTGAAAGCTTGGGTCAAAAAGATGATCCCCACACCTTCTTCAGCAGAAAAAAAAAAAGAAAGAATGTAAGATATAAGTGAAAGAAATCAAGAAAAAAGTCACTACTTCACAACCGGCTAGTACTCCGATTGCTCGTCGGACACGTCAAGCCGCATCGCAATCCCCCAAAATACCACACGACTCTAAGAGCAGTATCGAACAGTGGGTGACATATAGCGGAGGAGCAGCAACAACCACAGTCAACCCCATCATGGTGATATTATTAGCCAGCATTTACTACAATCCTCCTCATGCTGCTGGTTACGGAGGAGTTCAAAACTTGTATCATGCTGCTAAAACCAAACTTAAAAGTGTACGTTTGCCAGATGTGCACAATGGTTACAAGAACAATCGACGTACACGTTACACAAACCCATTTGACGAAAAATTTTCAGAAGTCATACCAAAGACGCTGGCATCGATCATCAATGGCAAGCAGATTTAGCCGATGTCTCTCATTTGGCAGCGTACAGTCGCGGTAAAAAATATTTGTTTTGTGTCATTTACATTTTTTCAAAATCAGCTTGGATAGTTCCTTTGACTTCTAAAACAGATTCAGAGTTAGTACAAAAAACAAAATGGTTCTCACCCGTTACGATGGCAAACAGACAAATGCACCGAATTTCTGAACCAAGCTTTCAAAAAGAATTTTTAAAAAAGACACATTCATTTTTTCACCTCTTAAAATCCTGAAACAAAAGCCAGTGTCGTCGAACGTTTTCAAAGAACTTTGAAAGAACTTATGTGGAAATCTTTTACACATCAACACACTCTCAAGTACATCCACATGTTACCACGTCTTGGCAAAGCTTACAATCAATCTTACCATCGAAGCATCGGAAGTGTACCCAAATAAGTAACCCCTGAAAAAGAAGTGACTGTGTTTGATCGATTGTTTGGAACGCCACCTACTACCCAATAGAAAGAAGTGGTGTTAAAGACTGGAGATTGGGTTTGCATTTGAAAAACCAAACGCACTTTTGACAAAGGTTATTTACCTAGCTAGACAACCGAATTGTTTCGTGTCACTGGACAAGTGCGTGGATATGATCCTCTTGTCTATAAATTGGAAGATTTGAACGGAGAAGTGTTAAAAGGACCTTTTTACTTGCATGAGTTATATCGAAGAACACGTAACGTGGGCAAACGTCGACTTCAAGAAGTGAAAGTGCGTTGGAAAGGATATCCACCCAGTTTTTATTCTTAGATTGCCGCTTCACAAGTCATCGACTATAAAAAGAAGTATAAGTGACCATCATGCCGTTAAACACAGAAGCTACATTTCCTTCTCAAAGTTCCTCTCTTCAAGAACTACAAAAACAACCTCTGTGGGTATAGTGTGGAGAACGTGTTCCTAAAACTTGAATCGTCTTTTTCTGTCAAATCTTGCTGGTGTATTGTTTCATTGGACCAGCGATTGTCAATTTGAATTTGCAACAAGGAGACAGACAATTGTGGACAATTTTACTCACCAATTGCATTGGTTATCTTCTTCCCAGTTCGTCGTTGAAATATACTACGAACAGTGACAACAACGGTAGCCTTGCGAACCATCGAACTATGAATAACTAATTGTATTTAACCTTACTGAATGACAGTTCTAAGGATATGTTTCCCAAAAATACCCAATGTTCTTCCACGCCCAAATTACCTCAAGCCATACAATTGGATCACGAAGCTCGTTGGGAAGTCGCTTTGGTAGAAATCATGCATCCGACGCAAGCTCTGAATATCAACGAAGGTCAAAACACTTTCATCGTCAATATCCTGAACGAACAAGTCCAAGAACAGTTGGACAAAAATGATCCTCTCATTTACGAATCCAAAAAACCATCACCCACCAATCCTCCATTGACTACCTATACCATCAGAATTCCTGTTGGGTATTATTTAATGCTCAACATCTGGTCGAAACGATTGCAGCTGTTTTCAACGATCAGTTTATCAAAGACCTGGAGAAAAGCTCGCAAAAGTGTACATACCATACAATTTCTCATCCTCTAAAAATGCATTTTTCGGACCGCAGAATAATGTCCATTACTTTTTGTCCCATTTTGTTTTCTATTCTGGGTTGATACACTGCTCTGGCTCCTATGAAAGACGTTTACAACAACGATCAATTCTACAAGTATTTTCGCTAACCTATCAAATTAAACGAAGGACTAAATTTATTATTTTTGTACTCGGAAGTGGTCGAGTACAACGTGGTGGGAAAAAGCCGCACCGTTACTCAGAGTCATTCCTTTCAAAGTAGATTCTGCCATCGCCTCTTACGAGGAAGGTGGAAACACCTATCATGTTAACCATGAATGTGTACATCCTCATTATCTTCCATGTTAGTAAATTGTATTTTGACAGTGTCAACATTTCTATATAAGGAGATCTTGGACAAAATATTATATTCTCGAAAGGAAAAGGTACCTTGAAACTACATTTTCGAAAAAGATTCTCCAGTGAATTGTAAAAATAAGATGTTTCCTGTGTACCAAGGAGTCGCTCGACAACGAGGACTTGGTTTATGAGATACGTAAAAATCAGCTTTTCGTACGGTAGCACCCATCTTAAATCCAATCGTGACTCGAGGATTGCATGTTTTAAAAGATGCATCTTTAACGCAAAGAAAAACATTTCAACAAAACGTTGTAATCGACAAACAAAGTCCAAAAGAAGCCTTTATGAGAGCAGGAAAGAATGTGTTGCTTCAAACTGGAAAAGATTTTTTGGGGCGCCGAGACATCCCTATCAATTCGCTTCACACTTCTGGCCAAGGCATTACTTCTTCAACGCCACAGGAAGGATAAGGTAGAAAGAGACGTCAAAGCCCCTTCAGATCTCATAGACATGTTCAGAAAAAGAATAACAAAAGACGAACAGAAGCTGTCAGAGAATTGGACCTGTTTGATTACTAACTGAAAAAGGAAACAAAATGATGCACCGAGATTCTTGCAAATATTCCAAGTCAGAACTCGATCTGTTTGCCATGTCATCGACGATGATGACTATTCAAGAATCCCAATGGTTAGAATTTTATCCTGTGTCTTCTTTCACTACCTCAGCCCCTATCGAATTTGAAATCAAAGGAAAAACTGGAGATTACATCGATCTGAATAGCAGTCACTTGTACTTAAAAGTCAAAGTTCTCAAAGTGGACAACGCCAATCCAGGCGCCGATGCCAGAGTTTCTCCCGTCAACAATATCATGCATTCATTGTTCAGAGAAGTGGATTTATACTTGAATAACAAACTGATGAACAGCAGTATGGATACTTGCCCTTACCGAAAGTACCTGGAACATCCCTTGATGTACGGAAAAGAAGCCAAGAACACACATCTGGATGCTTCCGTGGTATGGAAACCTGACACTTGGACAAGTTCAACAACACAGAGTTGACAGAAGATGACGATCCTCACAATGTTGGATTTAACGACCGTCAGAAGAAAATCAAACAAGGACACAGTTGAGAACTGATGGATCGTTTGCATTTGGACATGTGGTTGCAAGACAAGTATCTGTTAAATGGAGTGGATGTACGCCTGAGACTGAATCGAAGTAGTACCGTGTTCCATTTGATGGCTGATGCTACCGTGTACAAAACCATCATGGAAGAAGTGGAAGTAGAAACCTTCATCATTGCCTCTGGATTCCGGTCCAAGATCTAAGATCATGTTTTCCAAGGACAGCTACCCAAGCGTTTACTCATTGGCATCGTCAGTTATAGAACAATCGATCAAAATCCTCTGAGTTCGACACTTTAACGTGTCCAAGATAGAAGGTACTCGAGATGGCCGAACGTTGTGTACCAGACCCTTTGAATCTAACTTTGCCCAGAAACATTACTTGAGATCTTACTTGACACTGTTTGATGCCACATGACAGTTAGGTACCAATAGCGGCCACGGCATTTCGTACGACGATTATGCAGAAGGATGTGCTTTGTGAGGATTTGATTTCACTCCAGACCAAGGCAGCGACGAAGGACATTTCCACGCTATAAAATTGGGCCAACTTCGTGTGGAACTTCAGTTCGCCATAGTTCTGGCCAACACTGTGAACTGTCATCTTGAATGCAGCATTTGACAATTTTCAGGAAATCAAGAGTTTGAGAAAAGTGATCCTAGACATTTAGAAAAGATGGAACACAAAAAACTTATGGGAATAGGCGATGAGGATATTTTTGATCCGGAACAAGAATAAAGACAAAAATACAGTCATGATGTCAAGATGGCCAGAACAAGAACAACATTTTAGTCTCCTGTTTTGCTACTGACTTGGCCGAAAGAAACACAGGCCTGGCTACAGAAACAACACGATAAATGTTTGATGATGAGTTTAGAAGAAAAGTTGCAAGAGTATCTGGAAGAAGCATGGACTCTCATTTCAAAGAGACGATTTTGAGAAAGAGGTATAAAGACTTATGTGACCATTCCTTACCTCCACTGATTTCTCTGGAGACGAAACGTATCGAATCTCTCTTGCAACAGAGTACGGAGACTACCCGTTCATCGACTTACTTGATATAATTTTTCAAGGAAAAAGTCAGGTATGAATTGATGACTTATCATTACATGTAGAAAGGAGAAACCATCATTTCAAAAACAAAAAAGAAAAAGAATGGATGCCTGAGAACTTCATTACCTTCTGACAGACAGTTCCTACACAGCTTCTTTGAATCCTTGTGGCGTGTGCTAAAGATGAACTCCCCCATCAAAAACCTAAAGCTGTTCAAGCCTATGTCATCAACACAGACAACATTCATCGTCCAGGAAACCATTGGGTAGCCGTCTACTTTCCCAACGATCACAGTGTGGACTATTTTGATTCTTATGGATTACCTTCTCTGGAAGACGACATCATTGACTTTATGAGAAGAAATGCTCTATCGACTCGATTCAATAATATGTGATTACAAGAATAAGATTCCATGGTGTGTCGACAATAGTGTGTGTATTTTCTTCATCAACGCATTCTTGCGTTTACCTTATAACATTTTGTGACTTGTTTTGATCGTGAGTACTCTAGAAATGATGATAAAATGGAAAGATGGTTTTGCGAACATTATGGTTACTTCTTGTCTTAAGCTCAGAAACGTAGTGTGCATCGATGGCCTAATGACAGTACCTTAGATCACTGGAAGTCAAGTTCGACTTCACAACGTTGTCAACATCTTTGTAAATACGTTCATGTTTAATATATTGTTTGTTTGCTTGTATTCCTGTTATGAGTTAGAGAAGCTTCTTCTTATTATTAAACATGTTGAATTTGAAAAAAATGGTGTTGTTATGTTTTTAATTGAAAACAAAATTGTATTTTTCTCTATGGTACTTGGTCATATTTCCTTTCACGAATCGGAGGAATGTTTTCCTTTACATCAGTGCTTTTTCCATATAATCGCGAGATTTGCTATCCACCCTTGCTTGTGTGTAATAGTGTGTATATACTTAATCCCGTTCTTTTATATCCTACCACTATTATGTGATAGTAGTCTTGTGTGTATGTAAGTATAATGTGCGTAAAGAACTCCTACCCTTTTCGTTGGTTAGTAAGCGTAGGGAGTCTTGATCACTACCACTGCGTGTTGGATAGTAATGCAAAAATTAGGTGTTTGATAGTAATAAAAAAGTGAGTGTTCGATAGTATGTTTGTGTGATTTCATCCCTTCTTTTACATCATACCCTTTTCGTCTGATAGTAGATGTCGGGTTTTTAGACATTACAAAGGGCGTTTTGGATGGTATGTATGCGTGTTGGACAGTAACAAAAAAGTAGGTGTTGGATAGTAATCAAAACGTGGGTGTTGGATAGTAAATCAAAAAGTGGGTGTTGGATAGTACTCAAAAAGTGGGTGTTGGATAGTAGGGTGTGTGTTGGATAGTAATCAAAAAGTGAGTGTTGGATTGTACTCAAAAAGTGGGTGTTGGATAGTAAGTTTGTGTGATCTTATACCCTTCTTTTACATCATACATTTTCGTCTGATAGTAGGTTAGGTTATTTAGATAATACACAAGGCGTTTTGGATAGTGTGTATGGGGTGTTGTATAGTATATCAAAGAGTGGGTGTTTGTTAGTACTCAAAAAGTGGGTGTTGGATAGTAGGGTGTTTGCTGGATAGTAATCAAAAAGTGAGTGTTAGATGGTAGTCAAAAAGTTGGTGTTGGATAGTATATTTGTGCGATTTCATACCTTTTATTTACATCATACCCTTTTGGTCTGATAGTAGGTGTGGGTTTTTAAGACACTACACAAAGCGTTTTGGATAGTGTGTATGAGGTGTTGGATGGTAGATAACTAAGTAATTGGATAGTAAATAACTATTCCCATGTTAAATTCTCGTAGACTCCCATAAACTTTCCCATGTTAAATTCTCGTAGACACCTTGGATAGTGGGGGGTGGGGTGGATAGTATAGGTGCTGGATTGTAAAGGCGTGTGTTGGATTGTAGATAAAAGATTTAACATTATCATTCCCATTGTCCCCATCAAATTTTCGGCCTTTTTTCTCTTAACAATTTTAACATTATCATTTCCGTTTGTCCCCATAAACACTTTTGTCCCCATAGACACTTTTGTCCCTAAAAACACTTTTGTCCCTATAATACCATGGACAAATTTAACATATGATTTCCTGTACGTCCCCCAAGTAACTCACCCATGTAAGTCTATGGGCTAATGTTAATTCCCTTACGTCCCACAAGAAGCTCATATAACTATTAACATGGCTTAAATTATAAATCTCCTCCATGGAATATGTCGGGGGTGGGGGGGGGGAGGAGGGGGACATACAAATGAACAAGGCTAGTTGTAACTGGTGGGTAAATAGAACTAGTAACTCATGAAAGTCTATTTCTTCTGCTCCAGATTTGTAAGTTATCATTTTAAAACTGATCAATCCGGTGTGAAGACTTTAAGTAGCACATTCTTTTGCCAAATACCTGAAAAATATAAGAAGAGTGCATGTCTCAAAAGAGAGACATCTAAAAAGTTTTCTTTTTTTACAATACAATTCCAAGCATATGAACAAAAAAGGTGGCAATCAAGAAACCAACAAACAGCTTGTTTTTCCAGGATTTTTTTCATCTTCATTTGAAAAGATACTTACCGCAAGGTGGATGCATTATGCTTGTGAAAGGGAGGTGGCTGCTGGGGAGGGGCTAAAGAGATAAAATTAAACCAGACATATATATATAAATATATATATATATTGTTACGACTCTATGGTCTAAGAAAAATGTAACAGAAAGAAAGTGAAACCAACAAATCAAGTAAAAATCAACAAGCAATTTATTACTAGATAATTCAAATGAAAAATCAAAAAGTCACTTACAGTAATGTGTTTTGAAATCCTAATAATCCAATAAGAATGATTGTTCTAATCACAAGTCCTAAATATAGAATGTTCCGAATTCACGGCTGTGTCCTTGAATGTTATGATGTGCCAATGGTCTCCAAAGTCCTGATGTACTAGAAATCTTGATGTGCTGATGTCAAAATGAAGTATTCCAAAATCTCTGAATAAGTTCACATAAATTCCAAAATCTCAAATAAAAAATCCAAAATCCAAAAGTTTATGAGCACTGTTATAATCCAATGAATATTTAAAATAATTCCTCTCTTAGAATTTGGAATGAATTTTCACAACTGTAATAGCTCTTTACAAGACTGATGGTAATGTCGAACTGAATAAATGTCCACCAAACATGGCATATATAAAGATTGGTCACATGACAGAATGTTCTAGACCATGTGTCATCTTAATGGAATTTTACTTGTAAACAAAATTCAACCTTGACCTTCAAATTGAGAAAACATATTGATCAAAACAACCTAATTCAAGGACACTAGTTAAACATGTTTTTCATGATAAACATTAAGACCTAAGCAAATATTAAAGTGAAGAAACATTTATAATTTCCTAAAATATTTATAATATTATATAAACATCATACATAACACCTCCCCTCATAAAGAAAAAGAAAGATTTATATAATAAAGCTTTCTTTTGAATATACATCTAATACTATAATAACCAAAATTACATAAGAACATGTTTTATGATACTGGACTTAATTACATCAAGCAATATTACATTTCTAGGCACGTGAGAGTGCATCTGCAATCACATTGTCTTTTCCTCTGATGTGTTTGATGTCAATGTTATATTCCTGCAATATCATACTCCATCTTTGATATCTTCACTGTGTGGGACAGGTACAACTAGATTAACTAAATAATTAGCTGAGCTATTTCTGTCAAAATATTCCTTTAACATATTTATATGACAAAGTTGTTTCTGTTTCCGTCTCCCAGGAGTGTTAATGATATAATTTAAGTCATTTACTTTCTTTTCAACGGTATAAGGACCATAAAATTTAGCCTGAAGAGGATTCTGAGGTATGGGAAAGAGAGCCAGAACTTTGTCACCAGGTTTAAAACTCCTTTCCTGTGTATTTCTGTCATACCTTAATTTCATTTTTTCTGAGTAGTGTGAAGATTAGTTCTTGCTACTTCACAGGCCTTTGACAACTTGTATTTGAAATCAGAAACGTAATCAAGAAGATTAATCTTTGAATCTTTATTTGAAAGAAGTTTCTCTTTCAATAATTTCAGTGGTCCACGGACAGTATGACCAAAAACTAGTTCAAAGGGACTAAAACCCAACGACTCTTGAACTGATTCCCTAACAGCAAACAACAACAAATGAACACCCTCATCCCAATCCTTTTCTGTATCAAAGCAATATGATCGAATCATATTCTTCAAAGTTTGATGAAATCTTTCCAAAGCACCTTGACTTTCAGGGTGATAGGCAGAAGATTTAAACTGTTGGATGCCTAGTTCATGCATAACTTGCTGGAAAATTCCAGACATAAAATTTGACCCTTGATCCGACTGGACAGATTTGGGAAGGCCAACAAGTGTAAAAAAACTTCACCAAAGCTTTCACAATAGTTTTAGTTTTTATATTTCTCAGAGGAATTGCCTCTGGAAATCTTGTAGATGCACACATGATGGTCAACAAGTATTGGTTGCCTGACTTGGTTTTAGGTAAAGGACCAACACAGTCTACTATTATTCTACTAAATGGTTCATCAAATGCAGGAATAGGTTGCAGATGAGCCTTAGGTATCTTCTGATTGGGTTTTCCTACCATTTGACAAGTGTGACAAGATCTGCAGTATTTAGAAACATCACTTTTCAGTTTCGGCCAATAAAAATGATTCAAGATCTTGTGATAAGTCTTACGGACTCCTAAATGACCAGCCAAAGGAGTTTCATGGACTAAATTAAGAATTTCCTGTCTATATGACTTAGGAACAACAATTTGATAGCTCACTGACCACTCGTCACCAGCGGGTACATCAGGTGGTCTCCATTTCCTCATAAGGACCCCATTTTTCACAAAGTAACACACTGGAACTTGTGTGGCTTCAGTTTCACTAATAGCCCTCTGAAACAAACAAGATATCTCGGGATCTTGCTCCTGTTCAACGACAAGGGATTGTCGTTTGTCATCCTGATTAGAACAAAGAGAATGAGTTGCCAAAAGAGGATCACTGTGATCAATACCATTTGATTGATCAATACCTGAGGAAAAAGTGACCTCATCAAAAGACTGACCAATACATGTGTCAGCTAAAGGAATAATATCCTGATCAACATCACTCTCAAGAGCTCTTTTTGCCATAGCTCTAGTAACTGCACAAGCAGGGTACAAATCAGGGATTTCAGTTTCGACAGGATCAACTTTCTGATCCAAACAAGGCTTGTCAGTTACAAGTGGATTAACCACAACCTTATCTCCAGCTAGGTCATTGCCTAGTAATAAATGAACACCCTCTATGGGTAAAGAAGTCACTGCCCCAACAGTCACAGGTCCAGAAACTAAGTCTGATGCCAAATTTACACAATGGAGAGGAACATTTACAAAGCCGCACTCTACTCCCTGAACAAGAACACTTTCACTTGAAGAAGACTCCTCAGACAAAGGCAAAGTACCTGATAATAAAAGACTCTGAGAAGCTCCAGTGTCCCTTAATATTTTAATTGGGATAGGTTTGGCAGAATCACCAATAAGTGATATAGAACCTTCTGACATGAATGGTTCATAAGCCTCTAAAATAGAATCAGACTGGGGTTTGTTTGACCCAACAAATGTATTGCTTTCAATACAAGACCGTGACCTTGACCTCGTAGAAATAAGAGCATTTGGAAAAGCTCTGTCTTTTCTCTGTTGCTTATTTTTCAACTTGAAGCAATCAGAAATAACGTGCCCTTTCGTTTTACAATAAGTGCACGTAGGAAGAGATAATGATTTCTGATCAGTCTTATCAGATGTTTGATTCGTAACAGTTGTGCTGTTGTGAAATTTGGAAGTACTCGAATGAGATTGAAATGGTTTTTTACCAGAAAACTGCTGAGAGGACGACCTATTGCCAAATGAAATTTTGTAAGTCAAGGAATAATTATCAGCCATACGAGCAGCATTTTCCAAAGTTTCCACATTCTGCTCGTCAAGATAGGTTTTAACATCACTATGGATGCACCTCTTGAACTCTTCAATTAATACGAGCTGTCTGAGGTTATCATAAGCTTGATCAACTTTCTTGGCTGAGCACCACCTATCAAATAGTTGTTCTTTACCCCTTGCAAATTCGACATGAGTTTGTCCAGTTTCTTTTCTATAATTCCTAAACCTTTGTCGATATGCCTCTGGTACCAACTCATAAGCTTTCAAGATGTACTCCTTAACCACATCATAATCAGTGCTTTGTTGTACTGACAGTGAAGTGTAGACTTCACGAGCTTTACCAATAAGTACACTTTGTAATAACAAAGTCCAATGCTCTCTGGGCCATTTCAAGTTTTCAGCTATTTTCTCGAAATGAAGAAAGTATTTATCTACTTCTTTTTCCTGAAAAGGGGTACTAACCTAATATATCTAGTAACATCAAAACCTGGACTTGTGTTTAAAGGAGTGGAGTGTGCTCTGTTTGCCAGTTCTAATTCTCTTAATTTAAATTGCATTTCCCTTTCTTCTCTTTGCATCTGCATTTGTATCTGCCTCTCTTCTTTCTGCATTTGTATCTGCTTCTCTTCCTTCTCTCTCTCCATCTGTATCTGCCTCTCTTCTTTCTGCATTTGTATCTGCCTCTCTTCCTTCTCTCTCTCCATCTGTATCTGCCTCTCTTCTTTCTCTCTCTCCATCTGTATCTGCCTCTCTTCTTTCTGCATTTGTATCTGCCTCTCTTCCTTCTCTCTCTCCATCTGTATCTGCCTCTCTTCTTTCTCTCTCTCTCTCTGAATCTGAAGCTTTGCCAATTCTAAATCAATCTGGTTCTTTAACTCTAATTCCCTTAATTTCCTGTCAGAACCAGATACAGGCTTTCTCTTCAAACTTAAAGCACTATTTTCAAAAATTCCCTTTCCTACTAAGTACTGAATCAAAATAATCTTTATCTCCTGTTTTGTCAATGATACTTTTGCCTCAGATAGACTGTATTTTCTGGCAAGCTCGAGCAACTCATCCTTTCTCATGCACTCTAACCCCTCCTGGGTAGGTTTTGAAATGAAATTCTGAACATTAGATGCCATTGTAAATGCTTGTTGGTTTCACACAAAAAAAATTTCTCTATTAAAAATCTTTGCCAAAGACAACAAAAATTCCGAGATAAAATCAATATGAATTTCAAAGATAAATTTAATATCTCTAATATGCTTTAAAGAAATTCAGATCCCGGACGAGCCCCCAATTTCTGTTACGACTCTACGGTCTAAGAAAAATGTAACAGAAAGAAAGTGAAACCAACAAATCAAGTAAAAATCAACAAGCAATTTATTACTAGATAATTCAAATGAAAAATCAAAAAGTCACTTACAGTAATGTGTTTTGAAATCCTAATAATCCAATAAGAATGATTGTTCTAATCACAAGTCCTAAATATAGAATGTTCCGAATTCACGGCTGTGTCCTTGAATGTTATGATGTGCTAATGGTCTCCAAAGTCCTGATGTACTAGAAATCTTGATGTGCTGATGTCAAAATGAAGTATTCCACAATCTCTGAATAAGTTCACATAAATTCCAAAATCATCAATTAAAAAATCCAAAATCCAAAAGTTTATGAGCACTGTTATAATCCAATGAATATTTAAAATAATTCCTCTCTTAGAATTTGGAATGAATTTTCACAACTGTAATAGCTCTTTACAAGACTGATGGTAATGTCGAACTGAATAAATGTCCACCAAACATGGCATATATAAAGATTGGTCACATGACAGAATGTTCTAGACCATGTGTCATCTTAATGGAATTTTACTTGTAAACAAAATTCAACCTTGACCTTCAAATTGAGAAAACATATTGATCAAAACAACCTAATTCAAGGACACTAGTTAAACATGTTTTTCATGATAAACATTAGGACCTAAGCAAATATTAAAGTGAAGAAACATTTATAATTTCCTAAAATATTTATAATATTATATAAACATCATACATAACAATATATATATATATAAATATATATATATATGTATATATATATATATATATATATATATATGTATATATATATATATATATATATATATATATATATATATATATATATATCCCTGAATAATCGATTAAAATCCTTTCGAGTTCGAACACTTCAATGTGTCCAAGGTTATTTGTGGCTGCATAGCACTTCGTCTCGATTTAATTCTGGAAAGGTTAGACATTACAGGATTTCTGTAAATGTTGCTATGAAGTGACAAACACAACTATTAGTCAGATATTACATACAAATTTCCCGCTTCAAGACAAATTTGGCATTGTAAGACTTCATTTGTAGTCCCTTCCACAAATAAATTACAAATACAGAAACAGAAATAAAATGGACATATCATATATTGACAATTAATGTATATTGCACCATCATGTCCCTTTTTTCCGGACTAGGTCTTAACTCATTCTTTATATGTCAGTATGGTGTGCATCTGTATTACCGCGTACAACAACAGATCATGATACTTGATTGATACATTTTGAATTCAGTTCAAATCATAATATTCACATGCAGCATATGCTAAAAATGGGCCCTTTGAAATTCTTGACCTTTTCTTATCCCCAGACTTGATGGTCTATGATAACCGAAGATTCCTGTTCTTGTTTCTGTTCATTTTGTACGTCTGTGTTTTGATAAGGCTTTAATACCAACCCAGTCCTGTGTGGGTTCAAACCAACGACTGCTGGATTGGGAGGTAATTTGTTGAAGACCAACGCTCTAGACAATTGTGACTGCTGTTAATGCACGGAGTGTGTGCACTTTTCACTTGTTTTAAATCTAGATAAACTATACGAGTCAACTAGATGAACAATAACTGACAGATTACTCAATTAGGAACCCTACCTACAAAAACCTTTAAGTAAGTAAGCTGACAGTTGGCGCAAATCAGCTGTTATAAGTATGACTTCAACACAAAATCTATAACGATATTTCCAGTAAGTTTTGACAGTGAAAATTCTCAAGCATTGAAAATGTTATATTGCTACCTATCCTGCAAAATACTATACTGTAGTGTGACTATAATGGCGTGTTTTTTGGAAAAAATCTATTTGTCTTTAACCACCAACCACTTGGCAAGAGGAGGAATCAAGTAAATATTTCGAGTCCTGATTGTATTGCTTTCAAACAACAACTATTAACATGGGCTTCTAATTATTTTCTTTACGCATATAATATTTATATAAATAGCTTTGTAAGATAGGTTCACAGAAATAAAGATGGGATTATAGTGGAATATCTTTATTTGCTTGTAAGAGATAAACAATCAGCATAAATTTTGATGAATAAAGAAAACGCATTTTTAAAAAGGTAAATAGTGATGAAGACAGATAGCATGGTTATTAAAAGTCTTCAAATCTATCACAAACAAGATTAATATAGGTAAAGAATTTCCACAACTCAATTTTATTACGAGATGAATGTTAGGAAAACAGCAACAGGTTTAAAGAAAACCTTATTTGTTTTAGTGTAATAGTACCTTCACCAATACCCATAACCTTATATATGGAAATCTTCCAATTATCTGCTCTTATAAATCAAATTCACGAGAGTGTCTGCCCATTTTACACAGATCAAGCAACAAAAGACTGTAAAATTAACATCCACATACTTAAATCCCAAAAGAGCATTTCGAATGAATTCTTGACTGAACTGTCGAGTTATCATTTGTTAACCGAAACAGGCATAATTAGTATACATTTTGTTTTTCATTTGATCCCTTGTGTATGTTTTTTCTTCCTTGTTAAAGGTGAATTCACCTAAGATAATCAGTATCTGTCTTTTAATCAGTGAAATAAAGGTGTTTTCTTGATGGTATTTGTAAAATACTGCCATCAATGATAACATCATCTCTTTATGAATAAAGGCACAAAAGGGCTATTTGCATGTATCCTACACAAAGACTGTTTCACAATGCCTGAGAATTACTTAATAGGCTATTTACGGCCTCATTATGATCCAAAAGCGGATAGTGATTACAAAAGCAAGATGTTGTGTCATTTAGACATTATCTACCCTTATTTGCGTGCTAGTTTTTCTTCTACACAGGAAACTCTCCTACTCTTTACAGGGAGTATAGCTTGACGAACATCACCTGTCTGTTGGACCACAGTAGCTAACTGGTTAAGGCATTGGACCCATGACCAGAAGTATGCGGGTTCGATTTTCATCATCGGATCATCCCATATTAGCTACCGTGGTGTGTCCTTTGGTAAGGCACTTTATTCAATTTCCCTCAGCAAAATATAATCTTAAAGTGCTGCTGTGCGGTAAGACACCGAAGACAAAATCAAATCTAGACAAACTCTTCTGAAAAATATGTATATAAAGGTGCATGCTTTGTGCGTGTTTTACATGAACAATATGATGCCACCATATAAGAACTCGTAATCCAAGTGTCCCACGTTCGATATCCGCCCAGGCCAGCATAGGTTAGCTGTCTCTGATTGTCTTTGGGAATGTAAAGGCCCTTTAAAAAAATCAACCAACCAAACAACCAAATTGATGCTAGGGGAAAAGTTCATTATCATGGAAATTGGATTAAGACGTTTTTTTAATTTTTTTATTTAAAATAATTAGTTTGAGGAACAAGGAGTGTCATAATTTTGTGAAAGATATAGACATTGTAGATCTTTACTTGTCGGTTAATAATAATAGTAATAATAATAATAACCATGATCATGATGATCATCATCATATAATTCCCTTTATAGCGAACAGTTTATTATGACCAAGTATTCTATTTTTCATGTCATGTAATTGGTTTAATGTCATCGTTCTTTATATCAAGGAATGTGTAATACCGATTGCAAGTTTTCTATCATTTGAGACTAAGTGTGGCAAATTCCATTAATCTCTGACTACTTTCTCTTGTAACAGTATACACTCTTGTTTAAAGAAGGGAAGCCGGTGAGCTAACTAGGTATAAAAGGTAGCGCATCACAATCAGATTGATGCTGATATTTATCCAAGGGAAGACAATTACAATGGTGCCAACAGAAGCTCTCAAAGATGAATCAAACACTTTTAAAATGTAATCTTTTGAAATTCTTTGTCTTCTTCACCAAGCCTTTCAACAGTTCATCATCATATGTACTGTCAGAGACAATTAGTATTAAACTGCATTCATCTCGTATCTTAAGTGCAATACTTTAAAATCTTTGATAAGACTTTTGCGAGAAGTAAAATTCCACGTATAACTGTCTGTTTTTGTGTGTATTTGTTTCTTTAGGACTCATTGTTGTTGTAATGTCAAAAAGAAACTTATTATGATAATGTAGTTTATTCACATAAACAGTGTATCGTCTGAAGGCAAAACATTGGAGATTACTGAAAGTGCTGGAATTTCTTTCACTTCCAATTGATACTAATATATCTAGAAGTCTTAACATTTTTGGAGCATCGTTCGTTCGTTAATAGGATTAACGACGTGTGCGGCCATTCGGCCATTTACGTCGATTTTTGGAGCATCCTACAAAAACTAAGATGAGCAGAAAATGATCTAATTTAATTCATTTTTTCTAGTGGGTATCAAGTGATTTCGCAAAATGTTACGTTTTCAGCAGTATCTCAATGTGTGGATTTGGTAAGGGGTCCTATTGTTTTTAGAAAAAGATAATTGTTTCTTGTGTCTTTAAATTCATGGTCTGTAGAAAACGACAAAATCCTTAAACAAATCGTATAACACGAAAAATAATTGAGTTTTTGGTAATAATAGAAATGTCCTTAATAGCATACCAGAAATGTCCTTAGTGTGTTTGAACACCTTAACTGGCATATTAAAAGTAGCGAGCTCATACTGCGCCCATGCATATTCTGGTTTCAATTCACTACACCCTTATCTTTTGATGTTCCTTTGTCTTGTTGTGTCTGCGCAACAGTTATTGTATCCACACCTCCTGCAGTTACATTACTGCAGAAGTCCCCACGTATGTTTCTCATCTGCCACATTTGTTTCTGTTTTGGTGTCCCCTCACTTGCTATTTTCAACTTTTCCCCTAAATTCTCATTATCTCCATCTCTCATTTCATCAACTCCAATCTGACCTTTGTTACTGTCTCACAAAACTTCTAAGTGATTATGAGAAAATTAATTAAGTCTCATTACCAGCATATAAGTTTACAAAATTCATTTTTGAGAGGGCTTCCTAAATTAGCAATTCAAATAATGTATTTGATTTTCTCCTTGGCAAATGTAAAGAGTTTGTTTAATCTATTCAGTTCTGTTGCGGACCTTTTATATGATCCATTGGTCAATCTTAATTTTCCAAAACAATTGCTACATGTAGGTATGTGGGCAATTATCCTGCGAAAAAGGTCCACTATAAGGTATTTTACCTTTTTGCAGGAAGAGACAATTCCAATTTTAAGCAACTTACTCCAAATTTAATTTTATTTTTTCTTCTATATAAAAGTTGGACTAGTTACATGAAAATTGACTTGCCCAAAAATCAGTTTTTGTTGTTCGGATTAGTTGGACTAGGAATTTGTGTCCCATATCTTGAAAGATTCCTGTGATTTCACGCCCTAATATGAATACTACAGCTTTTCACTTATATACAGTTTAGTAAAGATATATTTATGCAGGTTGTTTTACAAGTTGTGATTTTTTTTCTCTTCAAGTTTTAGTAAAAGCAGATATATTTTAAAGCAGATTACAATAACTTTTGAACGTATTCTGAAGTGTTGATTTCCTAATGCTTTGTGTAAAAGTGGTGCAATAGTTTCAGATACGGAGTTGTTGAAATTAATTAGCTTTCTTGTTTAGTAAAGGTTGGTCATAGTTGATCGTGTATCAGCTGCTTGACACTAAAGAGCAATATGTACATTTGTCGGTCTTCAAAAGTAACGACCAACTTCATGTCAGCAGAGAACATATTTATTTTAATAGAAATGTGCTTTTAAGCTGCCAGTGGTGGTATATTTGATAAGAATAATTATACTAAACTGCAAAAGCAGCCAACAATCATCAGACAAACCACTCTATTGTCATTAGTTAGCTGATAAAAAAATGCAAGTGAAGTCTAATACAAGTGCGTCTGATTTAATACAAATTGTAATTTATTTATATTATTTGCACACAAAAAAACCTGTGTAAAAAGGATTACTGATTAAAGACCCAATTGACTGGTAAATTATGTTTTTGGTTGCCAATGTACTTAGATCGCCGCAGCTGATGGAAGATCTCAACTTAAACTTTCTGGGTTGTTTTTGTTTCTGGTAATCGTGTTCACAAGCAAGTGTTAGTGTCTGTATGGACCGACAACTGGAACAGGACATTGCATGTTTTAAACTGGCCATAGATACAGCTAAAAATTCCTAAAATTATCAGTAAGTTCAATTTTATTTATAAAGATAAAACAACCATGAAATTTGCGTTTTAATGTTGCCAGTGGTGGCATATTTGATGAGTATAACTGTGTTCCACTCCAAAAGCAAACAACAATCATAAGAGACCACTCAATCGTCATTATTTTGCCTACAGAAAGTAAAATGGAGGCACTGGGATTTAACAAAAGTCGTATTATTTATAGGAAATATCTATGCAAATGAGACTGTTGTTTAAAGGCCAGTAGATTAGTAAGTTATGTTTTCAGTTGCCATTGTACTGAGATTGTCCAATCACATGAACGGGCTTAACTTCAACAGAACTGTGTTTGCTATCTGTCGCTTTGTGATCACAAGCAATTGGTAGTGGCTGACTGGATGTGCAACGGGAGCAGGACATTGCATAAGCTCAGTTGGCTACAGGTCCAGCGAAACTTGATTGATTAAAATGTCAAATTAAGTTGTCACCGTAAGTTTAAATCTGATTCTTCACATTGTGAATGTGACAGCTGCTATGACAACATTCTTTTTTTACGTATAAAGATTAAACAACATTTAAATGTTTACATTAAAGTTCATGTAGATACCCTTACATGTTCTGTTCCGTTCATTCATAAAATCGAGTTTCATTTTACTTCTAAATAAAAGAGTAAATCATAAAACTCATTTCTTGGAAATCCTCTTTAATTGATGTCGCCACAGCAAACAACACTGCAGTCTTGATAACAAAAGGTAGATAATACTGCACAAATAAGAAATAGATACAATACTGCACAAATCAGGTTTTATGAGCAACATCTGATGACAATCCATCTATTAAGCCTAATTTAAACAGAAACCTTATGAAATATTAGGATATAATTTTTCTAAATTTATTTATTTTGTCTGTGAATTAAACAAAAGTTAGAGTGCCATTCTATTAATTATTATGTCTCGGGAGTTTAAATAAGTTCTACCACCTCAAAATATAGTTTTCCTACCCCTAACAAGTAAAATTCTTTCAGCTGTTTTATAAAGGTCAAATCTACCATTACACTGTGCAATATGATGTGCGGTCAGGTCTCTTTAACACTGTGGTGCAGAATGTGCACTACGACTTAAATACACAAATTCACCTGTTGCAAGTTCTTTAAGGACAGAGTCAAGTACACAATGTAATCCCAAGACTAGCCAGGTATACTCTAATTCCACTGTTGATTTTACGTATACTGTAGCCAAATTCCCTAATGTACTGAGAGTGGAGGAAAAAAGGCACAAAAACACATTTATACAACTCCCACAGATCTGACCTCATCAACTCTCTACACAAACATATAAGTCGTGTGGTCAGTCTACTTAGTGTGCACTATATG
Organism: Margaritifera margaritifera; assembly: GCA_029931535.1. Classification (NCBI taxonomy): domain Eukaryota; kingdom Metazoa; phylum Mollusca; class Bivalvia; order Unionida; family Margaritiferidae; genus Margaritifera; species Margaritifera margaritifera. Next base: position 2,106,492 of record JAQPZY010001628.1, read on the forward strand.
AACACAAATGGACAAATAATAACTATATGTATTTGGATAAACTTCTGAACATGCTTTTTTGATTTTTTTTCTCTCACTTTCTCTTTGTTAGCTTTTTTACATTGTTATGTATATTTAATCTTTAATGTTTGTTTAAATCTTGTCCATGAAGGTGAGTTGCACTTTAGATTCTGGTCACTTGTCAACAGAATGTTTACAAGCATTTTAGTTCAACGCCAGTCTTGTTGACAGTTAGACTTTTTATTTTCTTCTCCATTTTATTGTTTTACATCCTGTTGATAATGTGTATAAATAGGGATTTGTTAAACAAATAATGCATTCGTGTTTTAGATCAGTCTGTGTGAATCCATTTAAGATCAGATTTTACAGTTGTGCACTTGAATTCAGATATAATTCGAGAGGAATTATTTATTATTTAAAATATTCGTTGGAATTACTAAAATGATCATTGACTTTTGAATTGATACATTACTTTGGACTTGTGTGAACTCATTCAATGACATTATGGATTGTATCATTGTGTTATATCAGGACATTCAAGACTATTGTGACTCATTCGGAACATTCTATATTTTTGGACTTGTGATTAGGACATTTAGGATTATTTGGAATTTGATTCACAATATTGTAATTATCTCTTAAATTTCACTTTGTATTGTTAGGAAATAAATTGCTTGTTGATATTACTTGTTGGTTTCACTTTCTTTCTGTTACAACTGGGCCCAAGAGCACTCACAAGGGATATAGCTACCTAAAAACTAACTGAAGAGCAAATGGTCAAACTTTCTGGGTTAGAAGGGTGCTTTCTGTCGAAGCTTACCACCAACACATTTGACGCCGGATTGAATTCGCTTGAAAAAAAACTTAAAAGGTCTTCGTGCCATGATTATTTTCTGTCACGTTTATTATGATAAATAGTTTTTGCAAAGAAGCCATTTGTAAGCTTTATCCTTATAGTAGCAGTGGCCATATTTGCTGGCAGATTGTTATAAGTTCTATAAACTTAAAAGAGACTCACATCAGAATGCTACCTCCGTAATTGTTAACTTAGGGAATGTTTTCCATTTATCTCTCATAAAGGATAGAATTCGTTTCTTCTCAAAGTTGTCACTTTTACTAGCTTATGTGGTAATCAATACTTACCGGGAGAGGGGTACTTGTGATATGATTTTGTGTGCACTAAACAATTTTCGTGTTAAAATACCGGTGGTATACAAGTATACGTCTCTTGCATGAGTATTATATTCTGTGTGATGGTGTTTACGGAGAAGTCGAATTTCCCTATGCAATACAATTTACAAGAGCAGCCAAGGGAAGGATCACACAAACTCATAAACGTACCAATCCAAATTATTGTTCTCGAACCGATTCAATAAAAAAGCCAATATATGTCATTTGAACATTATAAATAACTGTCTTAACCATAAATCCATGTATTTTTAAGAAATGTAACTGTGATTGTTTCCCAAAATGTTAGTGCCATTCTATTTTGTTTATATTTTATTTCTTTTCATACTTTCTTAATTGACATAAATTATTGAGAGAGCTACCTCCCATTCAGTTCCCTTTCCAATACTTTCTCGTCTTCTCCCGCTCGCTCTTAATTACTCTCTTTCGTCCTCTTCCACTCAGTCTCGATTACTCCAGTCTGCCCTCTCCCACTCTCTCATGATTATTCTGACTCGCTCTAGATCACTTCAGTTCGTTCTCCAGTTCGCCATATGATCTCTTCAGCTCGATCTCGATTACTCCAGCTCAAGCTTGTCCTCTCCCACTGGCCATTAGCTGTCGTCTGGACAACCTCGGTTATATAAGAAACAAGGATTGCGAATGCATTGAACTATTGTTTTCATTCGCAGCTTCTTGATCACTCCTACTGTCAATCAAATCGTAGAAATAGCCGAGATGATCCGATTAGATTGCGGTTTCTTTTTTTGCCAAGAAATTTCCGGCGAAGAAAATGTATGATTTTACTATCAATTTCTGCGCCAACAGACATCTTATGCATATTTTTGTCTCGCAGAGATAGCCAAATGTTTGCGTGGGTGCCATGCCTTTTTTCTTGGTTCACATGACCACACAAAGGGATGACATCTTCCCAATTATTCCATGGCACAAAACAGCAGTTCCTATCACGAATATATCCCACCGAAAGGACAATCAATCAACACCTCTGAATAAAATAGGAACTACTTGGCTCCATGCCCACTTATGGTAGTCTGACCCCATCTCAAACTACGAAACTTCCCATATTCAAACAACTTATATATATATATATATATATATATATATATATATATATATATATATATATATATATATATATATATATATAAACAGAGATGGGGCAGGCAAAGGGCGAAATTCAAGACAAAGGAATCTCAGATTCTATGCATTTTAAATTACTTCAAGCTGACACAAAATCTTATTTAAGAGAAAACCATACCGCTTAATATCCAGAATAATATTTCAACTATTTCTAATTATTTGTACTTCTTAGCATCATATTGACTGTATTAAAAACTAAGTAAATGTGTATCAATGTTCAAAAATGAAACAGTGTTTACTAAGCATGTTATATATTTTTCAGATGACTACGGATTTCTGTGAGGAATCTTGCTGGCGTATCTTTCAAGAAATATAAACTAATTTTACTGTTCAATATTGATATAGCTTATCACGTGTATTGTTTAGCTTGCTTCAATTCATGTGTGAGTTTAGAAGCTATTTATCTTTTTTTTAATTTTAAAGGAATATATGTATATCGTGTTGTCCTTTACCTTCGACTGTAAACGCTTCTTATTTCTGTTGAATATTTTCATTAATAAGTCAGGTCTTATTGTGTATGAATTGTTTCAATGTTTCTCCCTTACTCCTAAAGTACAGAATTAAAATTAGAGCTTATGAAAAACTTTAATTTTTGATGTACGTCATGTTATGAATTGTAAGCAGTAAGTTCTTAAATAATCCTTTCATAATTTATCCTTTTTTGTCTTTAAGCTTACAACAACTTTAAAAAATTGATAATACATACGTGCATTTCTGTCATTCTCCCATCTTTCACTTTGTTACTTTTCCAGTCTAAGATAAACTGTGTGATTACGTTTCAATGTTTACTTCCATTTATTTATTTATCTATCTATCTATCTATCTATCCCGTGATAAGAGAAATACTTATTTTGATTTGCATGACCGAATGGAAGCTTTATCTATATGGTATTCATTTCAGAATCTAATAATTAAAAATCTGATTGAAGTGAACACAGTGTTACAATTTTAGTAGCAAATTGTGTCATATCTACGTAGTTTTATGTTATCTGAGTTGAACCAATGGGACAAAAATACAATTTAATAGAGTCTGGATATTAAGCAGAGCAAAACACACACTCCGCGCATCATGTATTTACTTCCCTCCCCCCTCTCTCTCTCTCTCTCTCTTTGCCATCGCATTTCATATGTTTTTGAAAAGAAGCATGCGCATTAATGTGTACGGATGTACAGACTGCTAAATCTCCAAAACACCGAAGAAATTATTTCAATTCTTGCTGGTTCACCCGGGAGATGGGGAGGGGGGGGTCAATATAGCAATATATGTTGGTGCTAGTGTGAACATTCATATGATAGGGGTTAAGCTAAACGAGGAGCTAATTTTGATTACTGAGTAAATTTGATCTTCTTTTTTATGTTCTAGCCGTCTGTAAACAATGAGGTGGTTTTCAACTTTTAGAGATGTTAATTTCCTTATATACAATTTCTGTCACCGTCAGTTCTGCGATGGTATGTGATGCATTTGTATATGTGCTTTTGGTCAAATATTTGAAGAAGCACGTGAACAATATTTGATATCATAACACAGGAGGAAGATAAACATAAATCCTTTATTTGTAGTATTCTTACTTTTTAAACTAGAAAATTCTCATCCTTTTTTTTAAAATTTAAAACAATGACATTGGATCAGTAAGACTTTGTATTCCAAACATGTATACTACTGATATACGAACACCAATGTCAACCATTGAATAGATAACATATTTCCAGATCAACCATAGATTAATAACTACCTTTAAGAAATGATTAAAATTGTAGGTTCGCCGTGTATGAGATACTAGCAACTATAATATTATTATACAAAATTGTATATTTTTTATCACGTTTACATACGACCCACATTCAACATTTAGACATTTCTTGAAATATACTTACTTTCTTTATCCAGTTAAAGTGTAAATAATCCACTGAATCCATAGAGTATGCCCATTACTTAGCATTAATGAAAAGCACCAAAAAGCGTATATCAACAAAGATAACAGTACACAATTTAAAAATACTGAAGTTTATGAACCTAGTCTATATCAAAAGTTTCAAATCTAACCTTACTTTATGTAATTACCACCTAAATTTTTGTTGAGTTATTATATAGGAATTGCGCAAAAGTAATACGTTCTTCAGGGCTCATAACAAAGGCACCTGAAAAGAATTCTAGAATATTATTTGCATCAAGTGAAAAATAAATACCTGTTTCATTCACTGGAGAGAATAAATTGGCTGCTTATTTGAATATCATGATCATTAAAAGTTATTTGTAAATCTTCTGTCTGCTTAAAGCACTGAAGAACATCCTTTTTCATGTTTGAGATGGACAAGATGTTGTTCCTATTCTCTCGAACGTTGTTTGTCAAGACGACTTTGTGAGACCTTAATTTTAACCCTAAACTAGAAAGTAGAAAAACATTACTTCAGATATAGACATTATTGTTTTGCTATTTAACTTGCAAATAATTATACCTCTTCCCCCAAAACGGTAACATTTATCACAGCTGCGCTTATTTAAAAATATAAGAAAATTTTACAATAAATGACAAAAGAGCAACGTCTTAGGCATTTATACTATGATTATAAAAGTCCAGTTGCTTACACAAATATCAATCAATTGTTTAAACAAATAATACAAGATAAGAAGACGATCAAATGCAGTGCATTTAAAAAATGGTTGACATATCAGACTGAGTATTCTGCACGAGCAATCAATAAAGGATTTCCATGCAAAACGGTTTATGTAAATGTCATTATTTCTCAATGGCAGGCACACATAGTCGATTTACAAGCATACGAGAAGGATAACGAATAAAAATATATTTTGACTGTGATAATATTTTGTCTAAATAGGCATGGGTTGAAAAAGGAAAGTAGAAAAGTGGTGATGATATAACTTTGAAGAGCGAAAACCAACAAAGATACAGATTTATGAAGAGAAAGAATTTTTCAACCTAAGGGTTAAGGAATTGTTCGGAAAAGAGAACACTGAATAGTTCCTACGTCCTCTAGCAAGAAAGCTTCCGTATTAGATAGGTTAAATATGACTTTGAAAGCTAGACTGTGGAGATACTTTGGACAAAACGAAACTACACAATGGATATATGTATTATCTAAACTGATACAAGGATATATTAAAACTTATATATGATCCAGTCCAAGCAAGCAAAGAAAACGAATAGATCTAAAATTTTGAATACTAGTAACAAATTCGATTATTTGACAACTGATACCTAGAGAACACCAAAATATCAAATATATCAGACGGTTAGGATTTCAAAGTATAAATCTGTCTTTTCAAAAGGATACCAACCTAATTTCACAGATTTTGCAAATTAAGGCAGGTGATATTAAGTAATCCTGATATTTACGAATTGCAAGACTTAAAGGGAGAAAATATTTAGGGTATATTTAAGAGAAGTTTTCTGTGTATGATAAACAAGATGACTTGTACACGGTTGAAAATACTTTTTAAGGACTACAAAATGAAGCGTGAAATATCTCGTGAAACAGAAATAGATACTATAAATGTAACACAAAATACCAACGATGTAATGGGTGTGAAAATATGATGATATCAATCTGGTATTACAGAGCGGATATAACATTATAACTTCAGGTGAAGGAGGAAAGACTATAAATAAAGGTTCAATGTTTGCTCACAGAAGAGAAAGTTTAACCATAATAATTTCCTTGGAAACAATAGTTATATAATTTATTGCCACATAACCTGATGCACCAATATAAAAAACTGAAAGAGGAAAATGTATTGGACCTTTGTTTCATCTTTCAACTAGAAAAGAAATTTACGAAATGATTAAACAAACTAAAGAAATAATAATTACAACAAAGCTTCAGCAACCACTTAAAAGAACATTAAATGAGTATAGATTTTACGTAGGAAACAATTAAGATTTGTATGAATTTGTAATGGAGAAGAACTTTGCTTAAAAAGATGATAAGCAAAAGAATGAGAGAATTTGGTTCGTTAAAAGTTCTTTCAGATATGTCTTTAACAATTGCACGAATAATACCAACACAAAACAGGACCACAGGTAACATTATCTAAATCTGGCATCACTGAACAAAGCCTTTAAGCACAGTATGATGCATTACCAATGCAATTTGCACAGAAAATAAGTATAGATTATTAGCTGAGTATCCAAAAATACTGGACCCGAGTATGCGAGTGCATTCTACACCACATGAACGAGGGCCCAATATTTTTCAATACTCATTCAATAACCTTCTTATTATATACTTTAAAACAAGCATATTAATCACTCTATTATGATATGGGAAAACCACAATTGAAACATATACAAATATTTCAACGTTTTATTGAACATTTTTACACGTCGTTCAATTAATGAATGAAACCTGAACAACGCGCAATAATATATGCTACTTTACTGCTATTGAGGCGCACGCGTACATGGGGTGATTCTCATTCAACACTGAACGAAACTAAGTTTTGTTGATGAGAATGGAATGTCATATAGCAAAAGAAACACAACGAAATATTAATATTAGGGAAAAATTATGCAATACATCAATGAAAACTAAAAATACCATTATGAAAAGATGAGTTATAAAATTCATTCTCATGTTACAGTATCGTTGATGCTTTCTCAATAATGCTTTCATGGTGGCGGATACATTTGAAAGTGCTGTGTGCGTCATGATTGTTGCCAGGGTATTGTGGTCCATCGGTCTTGGATAATACCTCAAAAAAAGGATATGGATTCATTTTGGAGTCGCTTGTGTTTCATTAAATTCCGAGAGAAAGATAAAACAATGCCATGCACTGATTACGTGAAAGGTAAGTTGTTGACTGATTCATTGTAACATTATATCAAAGGTCAGTTTGATTTCTCTCTCTCTCTCTCTCTCTCTCTCTCTCTCTCTCTCTCTCGTACTAACAGCAGCAACTAGCTATAACTAGCCGTACATTTTCAATATTTGTATAAATCATACTTATTTTCAATTTTTTTTTCCTTGCAATTTAAATCTTTTGATTTATTCAGATTTTCTTTATTAAATTTGTATGATAGATAGTTTTATTTGGATGAGTGTTAGATCTACTGATTTTCCCGCACTGGTGTTTGGTAGAAAGGGTTACAATCAAATTTATGACGTGGTCAGCATTCCACGTTTCCGTCGGCATTTTTATTTAGCCGCAGCCAGAAGTAATTCACGTGTTTACCATATAAGGAAGCGGTGAATAATTTTACTTATCTACGATCAATACCGCTTGGTACTGATCCGTAGCAACAACGTTAAACTAATGGGACTGTTTATAAAGAATATAATAAGTGTCGATACAAACTGGGTGTAAAATAGATTACTTAACATTACACGTAGATAAATACCATCGTATTAGAGGACGATAATTATTAGGATTATCCGAATGCGTAGATGCGAAATAATCCTATATCAGTGTTGAAAATAAGGATAATGAGTGCTTTCTTATGCCATATAATTACTTCTATCCCCTTCTGCATATAGCAAATAGAGACCATCCAAATATAACCTTGATAAGTATGAACATTGGTTTAACAGCTGCCCAGAAAGATAATAGATATTGATAAATTTAAAACGAGTTTGATATACATGTATATATAAACGTTTATGAGATTCAAGATGAAATAAGTAAGTGAGGAAACAAAGTGAAGAGGGAAACTACATAAGACCGACTACAACCACAGAAAGAAAATGAGACTCTCATGTCGAGATGATTTTATTTGATGGAGAAAAATATAAGTTTGTGGGATAAATGATTTATCAAGGTTGATATCACCTCAGACAGGAAAAATAAAAGAGCCAACCAGTATTTTGGTAAATAGTTTTAAAATCATCGATATGATTTATGAATGTTAAATAAATATAAGGTATTTCGTAGTATGTTTTATTATTCAGTTCACATAATGCCCCAAAAATGATTTTATTGCAAACAAAATAGACACTGATCTGCCATCGCATAATGTGCCGGCAGATCAGGGTCCATTGTGTTTGTTCTACTGATTAATCCTAGCAAACGGCATAGAACCTGATCTGCTGGCGCATTATGCGTCGGCAGATCTGGGTCTGTGCAGTTTGAAGTTGGAAGCGAGTATATACGATAAGACTCTATTTAGAAAATAGTAAACGCTTTGCTTTTGCGTTATGGTAACGCAAGCTGCTTTCATAAAAAAAAATGGCATTTTCCAATATTTATTTTTCTTCAATCAGTTCCAAGAAAATAAACTTTAGCATTTTATTCAAAATACTGGGAAAAAAGATATGAATGTTTGAGATATCAAGAGGATACTTCTAATAAAATCCCTAAAAAAGTTTGTATAATATTTTAACATGTATGATTGATTCGTAAAGAAAGAAATATTAGCAATGCTATATCAATTAAGTATCCTTTCCTTTGTCCAGCAGATATAAAAAAAACTAAACATTCAATGAAATAAGCAACGAATACACTGATAAATAGTGAATTGGTAGAATTTAAGTAAAACGCAAACCACGACGATAAATAAATTCGAAAGGAAAAGTCATGATCAGCTGAATATAATATGCATGAATGAAAAATTATCTACTAATTCTATACTTAGGATGAAAGCATTCCTCTTGGTAGAAATCAAAAAGAAAGAATTTCAGAGACACACAAATCACTTCACTTTGAAACTGTAACAGCATAACGCAAGCTATCAGTTGTAACAATAATTCCATGAAAGGCTTTTTCCCGAAATTTTTATTTTAAAAAACACAAATCAACGTGTATATAAATCCTCAAAATTAATGCACCTATCAGGTTTGATAACTATAAATGTTTAATCGTTAGTAAAATACGACTAATTAGAATGGCTCTGAAATTATCGCCAAAGCTTCAATGTATGTCAGTGTGACTTTTTTGCCGCTAATCCTTTTATCAATAAATATACCCATCTCCAAAACTTTCATGACTGTAAATGACAACGTGTAAGAGAATTAATATTATATGACCCCATCCCACCCCACAATATAAATAAAATAAAATAAAATAAAAAAATAATGAGTTTGACTCCATTTCACAGATCAATCCTATAGGAATTTAAACCCCTGTGTACTTCACACTTGCATTTGGCTAATCTATCTCATTTCTTCTAGAATTATTTTAATTTGAAAACAAATTATCAAATCTACAATTGTTACGCCGATGTTTCAGCAATAGGGAATTCCTCACACACATTTCATATATTGTCACTAAATCTACATACTTTTGCGAGAACAAAGGCCTGAGATCTTTTTAATATATTGTTATTGGTAGAAAAACTAATTGTGGTTTCAGCAAATAACTTAAACTAAAAATCACTGTCAAGATATATATAGCTTTAAACATAAAAACATATATTCTACACCTAACCCCATGTTTCGAGGTTAGAATAGAAGTGATATGTGAGGGAACTTTTAATATGACCATGTGTATTGCCCGCATACATTGCTTCACATGACCAACCACGACATGTCTAATTCTTAATCTGGATGTATAATATATTATAAAATTAAAGCTAACGTTGTCTGTAGGGGGGTGGGGTGGTGTTAAGATTTTCATTTTTTTTGCTCCTTTTCGAAAACTGCGCTTACTGTATGATTCAAACAAGAATCACCAATAATTTGCAAATTGTTCTGCCAGCCTTAAATGCTGCATATATAATTTTGAACCCGCGCTGGCTATTACCGTTCTTTCAAGCAAAGTCTTTCAAAACCTGTTCTTAGTTCAAAGGATTTGATCCCAGTCCATTTTCTTTAGACGGATCTACTGGAAACTTTGGTAATTTAAGCTGAAATTGGTTCTTAACGGAAATGTTTCGAACACAAATTCTGATAAAGAATGTGAAACGCCGACCATATACTACTATTTGGTGTCATAATTTCATCTCTGGTGATTAGTTGACGGTTTGGTGCTATTGGGTTACAATTTTTGCCCAAGAAAGATTGGAAACACATAAATATAAGAAAAATGTTTCTGTGCTCTGGGTTGAAATCAGGATTTGAAACTCATAAGTCTCAGAACAGCATGTACCGACAGAGAATTAGGTACGCAAAAAGGTGTTTTTAAATATAAATTGGATGAACCAGCAATTTACAAACACGAAAGAGAAACATAATGCATCTTTTCAAAGTAAATTATAAAAGAAATAATATTAGAGCCAGTTGCAGACTTCTATAAACCGTTTTTTTCAATACAGTTCCGTCAGTATTGATTGTTACCTACTGCAGTTTTCTTCTGGGAGTTGGAACAATTCAATCAAAAACATTACGTTTCAAAAGAGTGGTGAAGAAATAAATTTTGTAACTTCTTGATTTCTACATGTTTGAAAGTATGCGAGAAAAAAAAAATGTTGGACTTTGGGAAGGGAACCCGTGCTGCACATCCTCCATGGTCAATTGACAGTCGTAAAACATAGTCATCGACCAATCTGAGGGAGTCTGTTAAGATGGATTTATTTGAAACTTTAAGATACGGGATGATTGACAAAGTTATAGCTTTCCACAGTAGGTGCAAATGTTTGGGATATTTTTATGATTTGCTGAATGATATTAAAAATACAATAAATTGACGCATAAAGGGCGTCTTTTATGTCAAGAAGTTCTACTCCTTCAAACATAAAGCAATGTACATATTTTAATGAATGCATATAGCTTAATATGATTTGACTGAGCTGAGTGGTCAAGAAGGAAAGCTATTATAGCCACCTTTTAGAAAATTATATAGAATTTCAATCAAGAAACACAAGGATTATTCATATTTCTGGTTATGTAAACGTCTACTCCAATCTATGTAAAGAAAATTAATCTATGATTTAAAAATAAGCCATAAAATTTGGAAACTGATAGTAGATCACGTAAACTTCTACTTTACATGTAGAACCAGCCATTTAGAAGAGTGGTAAAGGACCTGAGCTTCATTCTGATCATTACCTACCTAGTAAAAATATTAAAACACCTAAATGGTTCACTTGAGTATGTGGTCATATTTCGTTGAGTAATTTGTATTATTTTCTTCTATATTTTGGTAGGAAATGATGCAGTGTCTGTACAAAGCAGTGGTGTATAACAGAATCACTTGAATATGCTTTACTTTTAATATATTTGTTTTTAAAGCCTATGATGAAAGAAATACAATTAGGCATATGGGCGCAGAAAAAAGTGAATACATACAAATATTTAGGAGAAGAGCAAGATTATTTATGGAGAGTAATGCGGCTCATTTCCTTTGTCTCAAAAATCTATGACAACTGGTTTTAGCACAGCCCTCACAGACCCGACCAATAACCTGTATGACAGTCACGTGGGTAGTAAAGTCCAATTGTTTTTCTCAACAAAGCGCAGACATACGTGGAATAATTAAGTTGGAATCAGTTGCTTACAATGATCTATATAAGAGCAAGGCTCAGGAAATAGAAATAGCAAATAGGTGCACCCTTAGTATTCCACTCATGAACGCTTACAGTGTTGCATATTTCTGCTATTAACTGCATCACCACTGGAAGGTTCGGCAACGGCGAATCTTCACAGGTTCTTTGCAGCATTCTGGGGGCAGTGTACATGTATGACAGGTAAAATACTTCTTCTAGCCATTCACTGACAAATGGAGCAATCGACATTACAACGTTACCGGTATGTGTAGCTAGGTATAAATCTTATTCATTTTGGTGCTAAAGTATCAACATAAATTATAACCATTAAAATAATAATATTAATACCTAATGTATCTAGTTCAGCGATGTAAACAAAATGTAGTTTTTTAATGAAGCTGTTCTTGTGAATCTACTAGACTTGTTTAAGTTTGTACCAGCGACAGAATCGCATAACAATATGTGAAGTGCAAAACGGTGCAAAATTATGATCAGTTTCATTAGGACTTTTTGTTATTATTTTCCTCATGCTTTATACAGAAAATGTAGGGACCATGTCATCCTGTTCGTTTGTAATCCTGTTGGTGCGTAATATCACATGCAACTTGCACCTAATGTGTGCTCACTGTGGGATATGACTAGGGTTGGCTTATCGACTCACATACGAGCAATGTGTCAAATTGCCACAGATTATTTGCCAATTACCTGGAAAAGTTAAAAAGAGTGTATGTTTTGTCGATTTAATGGTTACACTTGCTCATCCCCTCCATCTTCTCTCTCATAATTCTTCTTATGAAATTCAATATAAAGTTGTGAATGACAATGGTAGTAATAAATATACTTTGAACTTCTTTTATTGTCCACCGCTTTTCGTAGAAAGGGCGGGAAATATTAAAATGGGCATGTTCGTCTGTTCTTTCGTCTGCCTTTCGTTCCGTCAAAAGGCTCACTTTCGTTTCCACATAATAAGTACTTTAATTATCATTGGATTTCAATCAAATTTGGTATGCCGCAAAATATTGATGAAACCTGGATTCAGTTCTCAGAGTTCTATGTCATCATTTAGCTGTGTTATAGCACACGATTGTCGAACCCAACCACTTTTGTTTCAACACAAAACGGATTTATTTATTATTAGATTTCAATTAAATTTGGTATGCTGAGTGATACTGGTCTAAGCAGAGCTCGATTTCCAGTTTTTTACTTCATCGTTTAGCAGAGTCATAGCCCTTGATTTTCAGACCCACCCACTTTCTTTCCATTGCAGGATATATTTTGATTATTATTTGATTTCAACCAAATTTGGTATGCTGCTTGACATCGATGACCTGGCTCAGTCTGATTATCAGCGTTCTGCCTCGTCGCTTGGCGGAGTTCAAGACGCACTTTTGTGTCTGCACAGTAACTGCCTTAATTATTATTATTGAATTTCAGCCTAATTTTATATGCAGATTGATTTATATGCAACCATGGTTGAGTTCGATAGTCAGCATTGTGCATCTTTCAGCGGAGTGTTATAATCCTTGATTGTCAGACACTCCCACCTTCATTTCCGTATAGTAACTCTTCTAACTGATATTGATGAGGCCTACGAAAAGCGGGGGGGGGGGGGGGGGGGGGGGGGGGGGGGGGGGGGGGGAGTAAGGGTAACATCAAGTCTTGGAATATGCTTGTTTTCTTTCTCCAGTTATTGTATTATCAGTTTTGTCTCATAGAATAACAAGTATCGCTCAGAATTATTGCAAGGTTTAGCAGCGATGTATCAACGGTTTATCTGAGTTGAAGCAAATTGCCTTCTCTGAAGTATATTAATGTAATATTATTTAGCAATTTTGTACTTTCGCCCAAAAATAGCATTTTAGCTAAGTTTTCAGTTTGACTACAGGTGCACGGCGGACACATCGAGATCGAGATTCACGTCAAGACGAAACGGATAGGTCGAAAATTGAACTGCAGTCTTTTTCACAGAAAGAATATATATATATATATATATATATATATATATATATATATATATATATATATATATATATATATATATATGTGTGTGTGTGTGTGTGTGTGTGTGTGTGGGTGGGTGGAGAGAGAGAGAGAGAGAGAGAGAGAGAGAGAGAGAGAGAGAGAGAGAGAGAGAGAGAGAGATCTTGCATCTGTTAACCAACTCTTCTTCTCTCGAAAAGCGAAAGTAGAAACATATATTACACACCAGCACCGTCGCCGTTTTGAACGATTCTATTTGCATGACTATAATGGCACCCGAATCCACCCGTACCATTATGTGGTCTTTTCTTTCTAAAGAGTGCACGTTTATTTAGTCTCACTACCTTGCTAATGTAAAAGTAAAAGTTGTCTTTTTATATGTTTTTTCATATATATTAGCACTCAACTGGACGCCTAATATTAACAGCTTTTAAAAACATTCCATCAGGTTAGCAGTGAATTCTGAATTGTCACGAGTTCTGCAGAAGCTGTTAGGTCGATCACACCTTAAGAGGGCACTGTCTTGTCAGACAGATACAATGCGTTTTTATTGTTTCACTAAGTGAAAAGCTGTCCCAACTTCATCAGCTTTGTGAGATGCGGTGAGACACAAAGGCAAAAGACTGAAGCAAGAGGCATCTTGACAACAGCGCTGGATTGGGAAATGCAGGCAGATGTAAAAGGACAGCTGAAGTTCCCAAGGAATATCTGTAACACCAACTTCAGACCTGATATTGTACTGTGGTCAGGAGGTACCAAGCAGCTGATTTTGTTCGAACTGACGGTGCCATGGAAAGCTAGAATGGAGGAGACCCATGAGAGGAACTTGACCAAGTATCAGTAACTCATCCATTAGTGCCAGCAGAATGGATGGAATGCCTGGAATCTACCGGTGGAAATAGGATGCCGTGGCTTTGCAGCACAGACCTTTTGGTGTGCCTTGAGAGTCATTGGGAATACAGGACCTAGGCGCAGGAATTTAGTCACCATAGTTGGCAAACAGGCCAAGGAAGCCTCACATTGGATTTGGCGGAACAGGGAGGAGCGATGGAAAAGCTAATCGGTTCCGGGCTGATCCTGATCAACTCAGTCGGCGCACCCCTGGAGAGCGTTGTGGGTCAACCCGAAACGCTCTAGGAAAGGGGATCCACACCTGATGATGGAACCAGTTGCAGTGCAGAACTGTATATATATATATATATATATATATATATATATATATATATATATATATATATATATATATATATATATACAAGTCAGAAATGCACTGCAAAGCCACATGTATCTTGGTGATTAAGTGCTCCCTATCCCTCCCCAGCATACACCCTGTCTCTCTAGCTCTGCCCCAGTACTTGGATGGGTTAAAATTTACAGTCTGTTGTGCGTCTACAAGCCTGCCTTAGTATATCTCAAGGTTTTAAGTTTTATTCTTTTCAAAGTACGGGAGAACTTTCGCGACGTTGAGAACGCAAGCAGTCACACCACAAACAGAGTCACTTAAGCCAATATTTAATTCGAAAAGCATGCATGTGAATGAAAATGAATACTTTAAAGATGATTAAAATTTTCCTGATTGACTGGAATTTACAAATAAAACATGCATACCGGTATCTTTTCATGATAACCCTTGAAGACGTTAGCATAATTTTCCCGTACTAATTTATCCAGACCTTATGTATTTTCCTTACATTTAGCACCGAAAATAAATGCCATTTCGTGATACGTACAAAGGGGATTATATACCAGCCTTTCAAGAATTATGTGTATCGATATATATGCCGATAATGATTATGATGATAAATAATGATGATGATAATAATAAGAAGAATAATAAGTCAAAAAAATATTAATAATCTTTATATATCTTCAGCTTTAAGGATCATCGACAGTTTTACAATTTTCCTACAAATAATGCATAAAGAAACAGAAGACAAATGTAAATGCAAACATACAAATATCATATCGGAAACTAAATGATTTGTTTTTCTTTAAATGTATGCATGCACGCGTGTTACATAGATATAAAGAGAATGAGTTATTCGGTGGTTACGTATACAGAAAACTCCTTCTAGATATTAATAATTTTTAAGTTAAGACAGAAACGTTTCTTATCTGGATGAGAGTAAAAACGCTGCTCACTTTTTCAATATTGGAGTGGTGAAAGTTATATGAATAAAATATGGTAAATCAAAAAGAAAGTAACAGAAATACTTAACAGAGAGGACAATATTATTTTAGTAATTGGAGTAATGCAAGCATGTTTGAAGAAAGTTCGGCAAGTTCAACTTCTGCACAGTGGACTTGCACATACACAATTTTCACAAGAATCTATATAAAAACAAGAAAGTTAGAGAGAATAAATCAGAAACAGTGCTTGAGTATTTTCTTTTGAAATCGGAAAATGGGAATACATATAAACTGTTATATTCAATATATAGAAGTTATGAAGACAGATTATTCTATCAAAATATTCTGATAAGTAAATGTATTATGTATAAGCTTTGAAGTAATCGCAGTCATAACCGAATAAAGTGACACAAATCTGGGAGATTGAAGTGTTACTATTCTGAATCTATAAGCAATAACAAGTGCAAGTAGATCATGTTGCTAGACCAATGAAGCTAGTTATTGGCGGATATTCCATCAAAAACATCTTCATGCACCTGAAAGATATGTAAAAGATCTATGTACAATACCTAAACTACACACAAACACGACACACACACATA
The DNA here is from genome assembly GCA_029931535.1 of Margaritifera margaritifera. Classification (NCBI taxonomy): domain Eukaryota; kingdom Metazoa; phylum Mollusca; class Bivalvia; order Unionida; family Margaritiferidae; genus Margaritifera; species Margaritifera margaritifera. Next base: position 2,122,906 of record JAQPZY010001628.1, read on the forward strand.
TATGTATATATATATATATATATATATATATATATATATATATATATATATATATATATATATATACGAATACACCAAAATATATTCACTGACGTGAAGAAAACATAGAATCTATATTCGTAAGAAGATATGCATGGCTGAAAGAATCATGTACAAACTTTTGGCTGTATCTTGATAAATTTGTAGATTCCTTGTTGCATTGTCAATAATATTTCTTGTTTTTAAAAGGTAGAGCCCAGTGCAAATGGGACATTCTTAGCATATAACTAGTTTTGTCCAAATAAAATGGAAAACTCTCATAATCTTCTTTTATAGTTATTTTATAACGTAATCCCTCTTCTAAAAGTTAGAATATGGCAACAGGAGCAAACCATATATTTCGTGCTGTTTCTAAATTAATCAAATTACCCAAAAATGTTTAAGCCGCTGAAGAAATGACAAAACACCAATTGTACGCAGTTAAAATAATGAGATAGTCCTTAAAAGTGATAATTTCAATCACATCATCATATGAATGTTTTTGTTTTTGAGCAATCCTTATATGTAATACTGAACATACATGTTGGATAAAAATCATTTGCTTTTGCTGTTCCAGGGTGTACGAAGCTGGAATGAGGAATTATGTAGTGATTTTGTTTTTATTTATATATTTTTTTTATATTTAAAATTAACAAAATGTCATACGTGGAACAGAAGAAGACAAAATCATTTATTCCATAATTCGTAGAATTTAAACGAAATAAAATCCCAGCCTTTAGTCAGACGCTCTGGACTACAAGGTCGCCGCTTATATATCTCTCTATAATCGTTTAATGTCCTGATGAAAGTCTAGTAACCTTTTGTATTTTTTTCTTTCGTCTCTGAAATGAGCAGCGTTAAGTTATGTTTTCAAATATTCTTCAGTTAACTTCGTCGAATAAAATATGTAATGAATGAAAAATTCTAAAGAGAGTTATATTCGGTACTTATAAAAAATTCTAAAGATAGCTTTATTCGGTACTCATACAAAATTCTAAAGAGAGTTATATTCGTTACTCATAAAAAAATTCTAAAGAGAGTTATATTCGGTACTCATACTGACTTGTTAAGATTATGGACAGAGATACCGATCCTTTTGTATCTGAGATTCTTCAAATCTGCCATTAACATTTGAGGATAAAATGTTGGCATCAGAAATAACGGCAGAAAAAAGAAAGTTTTGCCTACTTCCTTTACTTATAATAATCCAGAAGCAGAGATATATTTGTACAATAAAGACAATTATATTGAATGAATTGGCTGAATTTAGTAACCTTAATTCTCATGAAGAGCAGTGAGATTCGTCCCATCAGAACGGCACCCTTTTTGGTAGGACTGAGAAAACATGAGACGGAAAAGCCTAATAACAACGATTTTATAAAATTATTGTTTATTAACTGTGGTCATCAAATATGAATTAGTCAACAAATCAAATAATTTTGCGAAACTATATAAAGCAGTCAATAAATATAATCCCCCATTCAGTACATACCGAATCTGAAACCAACGGCAGCCCCAGAAATCGTGGGGAATGAGCCTGTGCTGACGTAACCCCCACAGCCTCCCATGTGCATCTCGAAGTCATAGAAGTACTTTTGGGGAATGTAGCGGGATAATGGGGTATTTGTTGCCCTTGTGATCCAAGCGTTCACCACATCTGACATGCAACAATGCGTGTAATAATCATTAGGAGGAAGATTGGACGGGTTAGAAAAGAAGGCCAGGTGGGAGTTTGGATTGGAGTCGCAGTTGGTGAAAGTGACGTCCACTCCTGCTACTTGATAGCCTTGTCTTGACGTGCTTCTAGCGTGAGATTCGGGCAGAAATCCCAAATAGATGTACGGTTGCATTGCTGCATTTAATGGAATGCTAAACCCAACAGCTTTGCTTAGTTGCACGCTTATTGGATATCTGTTCTTGAATGCTGAGAGAGGAGCTATCTCGACATCTTTTTGTATGCCATCTGTTTGACGGTGGCGCACAACGACATGGCTTCTGTCGGTGTACAGCTGGGATAGCCTTTGGAGAACGCCCAAATCTTCTTTTGATATATATGTGTAGCCGTACCCATCGTAAAAGTCACAGAACACGTAAAATGGTCTCCCGGCTTGTGTACATAACTGGTATTCTCCTGATACCGGATTATCAGACTGCTGGTAAATTTGTTGGCATGATCCTGCAAAGATAGAATTGATGAAGGTGAAACATATAATTCTATTGAAGACCTTAAACATTTTAATTTCAAGCTTCGTTCCGAATCAAATTATTGTCAACTTGTTGAGGATATCAATTTTTGGTTTTGTTATTGTAGCTTTGACAGACCACAACAGGGTTGCCACATCAAGGTTTGCGGCTTGTTTCTGATTGTTTGTACCTAAACCAACTTTTCAGATTGGCACGGAAGTGGCAAAGTTGTTCATAAGTTTGTAGAACGCGGTTATTTGTGACGTGCTTTAGTCCAGTGATGAGACACCAAATTCATGATGTAGGGCGAGGGAAGATCGGAATAAATTCACGATAATTTAAAATTTTAACCCCTTTACTCTTAGGTGGCGCTCTACAGTTTCGTATTTTGCATAGGGTTTGGTTTTTAAAGAAAAATAATTTCGCAGGTTTTCCTCATTGGTAATCCTCGCTATTTAAACAATACCTTGTATATCTTGAGTATTTTTAAAAGAACTATTAATTCCATTTATTTTGGTGTATGATTGATGGGTGTAATTAGGGCTATATAGCAAACAGCTTGGCCTTACTTCAGATTTGCACCTATCAAAAAAATAATAGCTCCGCTTGGTCATTTTCATTTCGTGGACTTCAAAGGTAAATTGCAAAAACAACAATTGCAACAACAAAAAACAAAAAAACAAAAAAATTATTTACCTTTTATATATTGTGTAATTCATTCATTGCACTTTCAGAAGCTGGTATTGCATGCTCTGGCAAAATACGTTTTCCCTATTTTAATAACTGCTAAAGTTAGTATAAATTGGACTAGTTCAGGCTGATTTTTCGAGACCTTGGGAGTAGTCATTTTGATCAGCTGTGTGCTTTGTTCATACATAACTTCAATGTGTATGTACCATTTTATTGAGAAAATCATACATGAATCATACTGTGCATGTTGCAAATACAAATAATTTCACCTTACACCTGTCACTCTGTCAGAAGTAAAGCGCAACCTTATAAAATCAACGGAAAACTGTTCTGAAGATACTTTATGTAGATAAAGACACAGTGGCGGCGCGAGGGTTTAAGGCGCCCGGGGGCAATCTTCTTTAGTGGCGCTCCTACTTTGCTACAGAGAACCATTTTTTATGTCAGTTACCAGCCCCATCCCCTCCTAAATATAAGTTTTGTGAAGAATTGCTCCAGTTACACTGAGGTGAAGGTTAAATACTATGATAATTTCAGCTGCAAAAAGCTCCCGATTGCTCCCCCTTCGCCTGGCGCCCGGGGCCAACTGCCCCCTCCCAACCACACTCGCGCCGCCACTGTAAAGCCCCCCACCCGCAATGAAAAACAAACAACAAACAAAAACTACAAAAGTAACGTTAAAATTATCTTGATTATCTTCAAATTCTGGAATCAGTCGCTTTTACTGGATATCGGCGGAAATCGTTGTAAATAAGAATCACGTCAAGAAGTCAAAAATGAAATAAGTCTTACTCAATCTTCTGCATCACATGTTTCATCCAAAATTGAACTTTTTTCACTGTGGGACTTACGCATAAAACGGATACCACGCCTGTGCATTGTTCTGTGCATGCCGGTCTGTTGACACAGCATACTCAAAGTTACAGACTTATCCTTGTCTGTTATAGGTAAGGTCTTCTGCAGTAAAATCAATGAATGTTGGCGTAACCGCACATGCACCATCTCTGACTAAACAGCATCAACTTCTTGTAAACTAATGCCTGAAAATTAACCTGCAATATTTGGTGCAGCAAATTATTTAAAGCTAGTAGAATGTTCTTATTTCATGGTTATTTCCAAATAAACAACAGTACCACGTACTGTCAGTTGGCAGCCTTTTTCTCAAGCATGTATAGACCGCAATAGATTTTAACTCGAAATGTTTCCTGTCGAAAAAAAACGTGTCGAACCATGATGCAAATCTCGTACTCGCATCACAATTTATATTGCCTTCTTTATTTACAGCATAAACTGTTCGTCTAATCAGAGTCACTCAAATCTTGCAAACTCAAGACGGCTTTGCACATATCTGATCCTACATTGTATGAAAGTAATGCTTAGGAAGTAAATGAATATGTGTGTTGCTGTTTTGGCATTAATTATAAACATGCATAAATAGTTTTGTGTCTGATTCCTATTAATCAGATGATAGAGGTCAATGGCACTTTCTGCTTCCCTAAAAAACAAGTAAAACACTTTTGCCACAGTAAAATCCCCACGCCAAGACGAAAGATTCTTCTGATTGCAAACGCTTTTGTTAATTTTGACCTTTTATTGTTGATAAAATTGGGCAGAGGTGCTTTCTTCACAGTATTGCATATATATATATATATAAAAATATATATATATATATATATATATATATATATATATATATATATATATATATATATATATATATATATATATTCGTTGCTTTGCTTTGGAATGGATATCGGGACTTGGCTTTTCACTTCAAAAGCAGAAAGGCCACGTTGAATTTGTTCGGACCTTTAATTGTTTTATATTTACCAGATGATGGATGGATTTTTGTATGCCTTGTTTTGCTTTTGCTAAGACTTGACGCAATTAGTTGCAAATCATTGAGTGATTGTTTTTCAAATGTGAGCATACTTGAACGTTTGAATCATCTAAACCATTGCCATGTTATCAATTATAACTGGTAATTGGGCGATACAAATCGAAATGTTTCTCGGTTATAGTTGAAAGGACAGATTTTTTCTTTCATTTTCCAGAAACGGTCCAACAAAGATTGGTTAGAGAGCATGGCATTGACTTTCATTCATATTTAATAACTTTTATCAGATTGGTGTTTATTCTTTTAGATACATCTATAAATCTACTACATAAGTCGGAATCAGAAGAAAGTAGTTCCTTTAATTTGTCATTGTGGCACTCAACGTTCTTGTTGTACATACATCAGAAAAAGTCTTTATTTTAGGTGCGAAAGTCTTTCCCGTATGCTGCATTATTTCAGGTCTGTCTTTTGGTGACAAATACTCTTGGTATTCCTTTCATGTCATTTGGCTTCTCGATAATGCAATGTATTTGTAAAATACAATATAAAACGTTTTATGTGATCTGTGATTATGTCTGATTCAAACGAGGTTGAATAGCTTACTCCTAGGTAGACCGATAAATATCTCTCGATAATTAAATATTTATTCAAAACAAATATCAGAATACAAATTTGGAGACCGATTTAGCAATATAGTCCCTTGGCAGCCTAAATTTCATATTGTCTTTGCGTACACTTGCGAAAACAGTCCTACGCATCGTTGTGAGAAAACTACCTATAGTTGATCTTTCGTGTTATGAATGAACCATCTATACTTCCTTTCTTCTATGATTACCGTACTGCACCGCATTTTGTCTTAGAATCTTAACCGATGGACTACTGTAATGACAGATCATTCTATTCCTGACCAAGAGAACTATTAGTTCTCATTAATATCTTTATACTTATTTTCAAAAGTTCATAATAAACATGTGTACACTTATCATGTAGCTAGATATATGGAAGCCATCTAGAGACGTTAGTTCTGTCCTTTAAGTGGACACGTGGCCCAGTATCAGCTGTAACACTAAGATCAAGGTCCAGGTAGCACGCCTTCGCCACAATTCGGCTGTTTGATTCGTTGGCCATTGAAGCAGATAAAAAGCGTATTCATTTCATTTACACCAGAAACATTCTCACTCTCTCTCTCTCTCTCTCTCTCATTCTCTCATCAGCCGATCAATGATTGTTTTTTATAATTATTTTAGTTCTTTTTCGTATTAATAATAATAATAATAATAATAATAATAATAATAATAATAATGAACGAGCATAAACGTTAATGCTACATACATAGATATAATTGTTTCACATCAGGACAAGAAGAAATAAATCGATGATGCAAATAGAAGGGGCATACTGAATGTAACATTAATAAATGAAATACATACACTTGATTTGTAAAGAAATACATATTGGCAATACTATATCAATTAAAGAAATTCCTATAAAAGACACAAAGAAGCTGAGAAATTTTGTATTGATAGAATTTACCTTCATCCCTCTTGATTAAACGGAGACCATGACAATAAATAAATACTACAGGAAAACTTAAAATCAGATAATACAATGTGTATGAATGAAAAAATACCAACTCATTCTACACTTAGCTTGAAAACATAGGCCCCTGGGTACAAAATATCACAAAGGACGAAAGGAAGAGACAAACACGAAGTACTGGATTTTTGAAAATGTAACACACTATTGAGAGATTTTAACAAGAAATTCCAATGAATTACTTTTTTTTTTACCGCTTGCTCCTCAGATGCATCATAAAACCTAAAAGAGTCGTAACGCAAGGAATGTGAAAAAATACATTTATATTATTCCCCCAAAAATGAATGCACATATTAGGCTTGACAACTTAAAATGCTTTATATTTTTTTTATAATTATTGTAATGACGACACAAAATGAGTCAGCCGACCTAAGAAAAAAGAGCTACTTTTATGAAATAGACAGCGGTATAGCATAATTTTGGGGGGAAGCAATAATTATCCCAGTATGTTCAAACACTGCATGAGGAAAACTGTTGTTGCATGCATTATGATTTTTTCACCGGATTGTCAATGCTTCCTGGGAATTGAATGGGGGACAAATTATTAGCAAACATTAAGTATCATAAGCATTTTAAGCTGTATTGGGGTCTTGCTCTAACAAAATATTGTGCTTCCATTGGTGTAAGAATCGGTTGTTGCATTCAGTACCCTAAATGCTGGAAAAATCCCCGAGCAAAACTTTTTTGGAAGTAAATAAAGATTTAATTCGACATATCTTGGTAGAACCAAAATAGTTTATCTTATTCATTCGTTCAAGAGGAACTCACTCATGGATGGCACTGCACTAGACTGTCATAACTGTAAATTAGTTTTTAAAATAACGCTGAGTGTTTTGCATAAATTGATTGTCTGACATTATGTCAAATATACCGATCTATTAAGACGAACTCACTCCTGAACTCACTGCACTAGAAAGTCATATATATCAAAATCGATTGTTTGCACACTTTCCAGTCGTATTTTGTTTTCATTTTCAAAATATGGCTCAATGTTTTGATGTAAACTAGTTGCGTCACATTATGAAAAATATAACCATCTGTCAAGACGAACTCGCTCCCGGAACTCACTCAGCCAGGCAGTCATACATTTTAAATCAGTTGTATGCCAACTTTCAGGTTGTGTTTCGTTTTCATTTAAAATGGTTACTTTACATCATGTAAAATATAACGATATATCAACTGAATGAATTGAACATTAAGAATAAGATCAAAAGAAGATTTTTTTTATTAATGCACGCAATTCATATACACACTGTTACCATGAGTGTATGCTTAGTATAGATATATTACCACTATTGTTTGTATAATAAATTTATAGCTGTAACCGCAAAAGCGCCAACTATGACGCATTTGTTTTCGCCTGATATATTTTCGACTCCACAGAAAGAGGTGCATTTTGTACTTTTATAATTTTTATTGAAAGTCATCTGTTTGCAAAATATATATCAAATGAAATATAACATATTATATTACATAACGGCTGTCAATTTATTAATTTTTAATTTTGTCCTAACACGGAAATCGTGTTAAAGCAATATAGACCCCAAAAGACTGAGCTAACCTAAAAGTTAAAGTGAATAATTTCTTTGCGAATTGTTTTTAAACTAAAGAAATTCACATAATAATAATAATAATAATAATAATAATAAAGCACTCTTTGACCTTATAGTCATCAATGTGCTCGTGTTATTTTTCTTTTTTGGTTGAGAGAGAGAGAAAGAGAGTCCTTATGACCTGAAGTTGGGTCTAATTTCACATTTAAATTGTATCCATGGTGACTTATACTTGTATTTTATCACCTGCGATAGCATATGACAAGTCGTAGGTACATGTATACCCTGCTGATGGCGCAGCAGTACAGCGGCGACATCAGCTAGTTTAAAAGTGTATTTAACGCTCTAAGAGTCAAAGCGCAACCTGTGAAAAGTGGATGACAAGAAACCAGCTTCGTTCAAGATATGGCAGAGACAACGTGTTTAGAAGAAAGGAATCACCTGGTTGAGATGGTCACAATAACTATCATTACAGAAACTCAAATTGGTATGGTGAAAGTAGCAACATAAATGATGACTATGATATCGAATATCACGATTGTGACAATGATTATAATGACCTTTGTGATTGTAAATATGAGACACGCAGGGTGAGTGATAGTATTTTGTTAGTATGTTGTTACCGTGCTGCTGACTAAAAGTCATGCAGGTTGTGGCCTTGCCTATTTTTGCTTTATTTCTTATTACTAATGCCTGATAATAGTCTTAACTTATTTACTTGGAACGTAAGGGGCATAATGTCCTCAGCCCTCTGTGTATATAATTTGAGATGCATAACGGCATCGTTTAACTTACATGAAGCTATCATCGCTAACCTGGAATTAGAATCAAAAGTCTATGCCGCTTATTTGGACACAAGGAAGGCGCTTGACATCGTATGACACGAGGGACTGTTCATAAAGCTTGCCCTATTGGGAATTACCGGCAAACTTTTCACTGTAATTAAGAAATCATACTCTAATATCTATAGCATTGTAACTATAAACGGCACTAAAGCTGAGCATATACCAATCAGGCAAGGTGTTCGCCAAGGTGGGGTGCTTTCCACACTTCTCTTCCTGGTATATATCAATGATTGTTAAAGTTGTTAGAAGATTCCAAATTAGGAATAACCGTAGGATCAATTCCTTCTGGAAACTCTGCGTTAGCTGATGATATTACCCTTATAGCGACAACCCCTTCTCATTTTCAAGCAATGCGGGATATCGCTCACTTTTATTCGGTAACCTGGAATTTTAAAATGAATTAAAATAAGAGTTGCATTGTCATCTTCAAACTGAACAGACAGAAGAGAGACTGCAATTTCAAGTGGAAAATCGGTCCAAACATTATACCGATTTCGCAAACTACCCAACACGTAGGTATCCCTATGAGTTCTGACACCAGCTGCATAGCAAAAGTATATAAGGCATGTTCAAAGGGAAGAAATTACTATATTCCCTTATCGGGATTGGGAAAATGAAATTAAAATTAAATTTCTTAACCACTGCAGGTCAATATAAATTTTTTTTTTTTCAACAGCGCTTTATTGTTGCGAGGTGTGGTCAAAGATTGGATCAAAAGACATTAAGAAATTAGATGTATTTCAGCATCAATGTGTGAAGAACATTCAAGAATTCTCACGTAAGACCAGATCGACAATGAGCGAAAGCATGCTCGGACTGAACAGAATTGCCGCTGAAATTGATAAAAGAAAGCTCAGTTTCCTTTGCAAATTATGTCATATGCCTGAGAATACGTTTTCTAAAAGAATATTTTTAATGATATTGTATAACTTTCTTTGCAGGAATAACCGTACTAAACAAAAGGGATTTATTTCCGATATATATATATATATATATATATATATATATATATATATATATATATATATATATATATATATATATATATATATATAATTCTTCACCTGTATGACTTGAAAGACTTTATTTATATTTTTGTGCAAGATAAGACCTTTCCGGCTAGGAAGGAATGGAAGCACATTGTATTGAACACTGTAAATGAATGAGAATAATCACTTCAAGCACATATGCTTTAACGATTCATCCTTTCAAAGATTTAAAAATAAACATCACTGTATTAAGCCTGTCATTTTGTGGAAAATACCAAGGTCAAACAAAGAGTTTAAACAGGTAACAATTTTAGCCAAGTTTCTGGTCTCTCCATACAGTATGATACTTCATAATTGTCAACATTGCAATACTTCGTACACGGATGTTATTGCTTACCTCGTGTTCAAAAACACAAAGAATGAGAGATCTATTTTGGTCACATATTATCAATAATTTTGATATTCTATTTTGTGCATATCTTCATAATATATCTGACGAAGAATGTGTTCAGCACTTGCTAGGTAGGGAATTCCCGTACTCATGTGGACTAAATGACTCGAAGTCTACAGAAATTTTATGTCAGCTGCAAATTTTCTGCAGAAAGCTTCCATGAATTTTGCAAATAGTTGGAATTTTTTGTTGTTGTTGTTGTTGTTTTTTTTTAAAAAAAGATGCTAACTAAAGAAACGATGATAAATAAATAAATTAACTATCCCGCTGGGTTACCTCACAGATAACTTGACTTCACAGCATTATATATCTGTTCATACTTTTAATGTAATATTTATCTTTGTTTTTAACCTTGAAAATTGTATTATGGACATCAAGAATATGTTAATTATGTACATAATGTATATGTTGTTGGAGAATATATGAATGACTGATTTATCGGTAGATAACTCCATCAAGATTAAGATGATATAACACGTGTCAGCATTTCACTCATAGAATGGAAAATCTCGACCTTAAAATTTTTGCTGAATGCCTTCTTAATTGACTGCTTTTATTTGATGCATTGGAATGTATTCAGTAAGACCACCTACCCGGTAGGGGACGACCATATCGCCTTTCTCCCTACGATGGGAGCATGTAGTGGTCGTCAAATGGCCGGAACTAGTCCTTATTGGGTGACGTTCGTATGGTACGGGGCATCATACCAATCAAACATACCAACAACAAAAAATTTTATTCCTATTTATGTATGCATGAGTTTGTGATTTATATATGTAATTATATGTCGTGTCCTTGTCATTCTCGAGTCTGTGCCATTTCTCTACGTTGTTATTAAACTCCTAAATGAGGAAATAAAGATGGATAGACATATCAGGCTTGGCAACTTAGAATGCTTTATATTTATTATAATTATTATAATGACACGAAATGAAAACGAGAGCTATGTTTATGAAATAGCTAGCGTTATAGACGCATAATTTTTTTTATTTTTTATTTATTTTTTTTTTTTTTTTTTGGGGGGGGGGGGGGGGGGGAGAAATAATTTTTCAGGTATCTTCAAACACTGCATGAAGAAAACTGTTGTTGCATGCATTATGATTATGTCACCAGATTATCAATGCTTCTTGCGAATTCAATGGGGGACAAATTATTAGCAAACATTAAGTATCATAAGCATTTTAAACTGTATTGGGGTCTTGCTGTCAAAAAATATGCTCATAGTCTGCAATGTATCATGTTTCTACAGACCTGAGTACACTGGTGCTTCCACTGGTGTCCTATGCAGATCTGTATGTAAAAATCAGCTGTTGCATTCAGTACCCTAAATGCTGGAAAAATACCTGAGCAAGCTTTTTTTGGATGTAAATAGAGATTTAATTCGACATATCTTGGTAGAACCAAAATAGTTTACCGTATTAATTCGTTCAAGAGGAACTCACTCATGGATGGCACTGCGCGAGACTGTCATAACTTTCAAATCAGTTTTTAAAATAACACTGAGTGTTTTGCATATACCGATCTATTAAGAGGAACCACTCCTCAACTCACTGCACTAGAAAATCATAAATATCAAAATCTGTTATTTGCACACTTTCCAGTCGTATTTTGTTTTCATTTTCAAAATATGGCTCAATGTTTTGATGTAAACTAGTTGAGTCACATTATGAAAAATATAACCATCAGTCAAGACGAACTCACTCCCTGAACTCACTCAGCCAGGCAGTCATACATTTTAAATCAGTTGTATGCCAACTTTCAGGTCGTGTTTCGTTTTCATTTAAAATGGTTACTTTACATCATGTAAAATATAACGATATATCAACTGAATGAATTGTACATTTAGAAATAGATTAAAAGAAGATTTTTTGTTATTAATACACGCAAATCGTATACATACTGTTACCGTGAGCGTACACTTAGTACCGTGAGCGTACACTTATTACCGTGAGCGTACACTTAGTACCGTGAGCGTACACTTATTACCGTGAGCGTACACTTAGTACCGTGAGCGTACACTTAGTACCGTGAGCGTACACTTAGTATAGATATGTTAACACTTTTGTTTGTATAATAAATTCATGGCTGTAACCGCAAAAGTACCTACTGTGACGCATTTGTTTTCGCCTGATAGATGTTCGACTCCACCGAAAGAGGTGCAGTTTTGTACTTTTGTAATTTTTATTGAAAGTCATCTGTTGCAAAATATATATCAAATGAAATATAAGATATTTCCTTTACTTCTCACTAAAAGTATTCTTTTGCAAAATATCTCGAATGACATAACGGTTGTCAACTTTATTAATTTTTGTTTTGTCCTAACACGGAAATGGTGTTAAAGCAACTTAAACCCAAAAAGACTGAGATAACCTAAAAGTGAAAGTAAATAAATTCTTCACGAATTTTTTTTAAACTAAAGAAATAATAATAATAATAATAATAATAATAAAGCACTTTTTGACCATATTGTCATCAATGTGCTCTTGTGGTTGCTGATTATGGTGGAGAGAGAGAGAAAGAGAGTTATGACCTGAAGTTGGGTGTAATTTGACATCTAAATTGTATCCATACTTGTATTTTATCACCTGCGCTTGCACATGACAAGTCGTAGGTACATTTATACCCTGCTGATGGCCCAGCAGTACAGCGGCGGCATCAGCTATTTACAGGCAAAACCGATTGTTCTTCGAAACACTTAATTTTTCTTTATCCCCAAGATCTTTTTCAAAAGCCTCGGGGATATAGTGATTTCCTCCGTCTGTCTGTCCAGCTGTCCGTAAGTCCGTAACCGTTTTTCCTCCTAAACCTCTGGTATGAAAGTCACCAAACTTGGTACATAGGTCGCCTCTGTGGTGACCATCTGTGAGAGGAGTATGTTTTTTGGGTATCTCACCTGGGATCAATAGTTAGATATATAAAAAATTGCAATTATAGTGATATTTTTAAACATATTTGTTCAGCAAACTTTGTACATGCATTCCTAGGAGAATCACACGGAATATAATGAATGGGTTTGGAGTTACGACCCCCGGATCAGGGTCCTGAGGCTGTGGTCTGGGTGTGAATGGGGCGCCAAACACGCAATGAAAAGCCTAGGGATATTTTCCATGGAGAGCAACGGAAGAGCTTCAGGGTCCTCCCTATGGCAACCATCTGCAAAAGGATGGTCATTACTGACTTCTGCACCTGGGGTCCCTGGATGTGGGTCAAGGACAAATGTATACAAATTAAAATATCACAATTACATTTTCAAGTACTTTTTTTTGTTTTTGTTTTACCAAACTGAATATATGCATTCAAAGTAAAAGGACACACCATATATTTGACAGATTTTGCATTATGACCCATGGGTCACTTCTCGAGGTGGAACAGGGTAACGAAGGTGGTTTAAGAATATGTAGTGAAAGGTCTGAGGATTTGCAATAGCAAGCCATTGCAGTTATCTAGTTATATTTTATCATTACTGTAAATATTCATTCACGCGCAGCCAATTAAAAAATTTGATTACTAGTATTATTAATTTCGGCTATTAAGATAAATATTTCTTCACAAATGGATATCACGAATTTCATTACTTTGTGAGTTCAGGTGTTTTGTAATTCAAGAGTAGATTTTATTTAATTACTGTTATCTAACAAAAGTACATTTTTCATTTCTTGCACATTTTATGTAGCACAAGATTTTTAAGTTCAGCACTTTAATATTTACATGCAATTACTTATATTTCTTTGCATATACATCTCTTACAAGTCGCACCCATGGAAATATAGAAATATAACTTGAAACGGTTTCTATTGAAACTTTTCATGTAAAATGTAATCAACATTGAGAGAGAGGGGGGGATAGAGAGTGTTATGTGTTTTATGGATGCATTGCTTATAATGGAAATAATTTTTTTTGCACTGGTATGAGAAAAATCTGTTCATTAAAATTTATTTATTTGTGAGTTTGTAGGGTGTAAAATAGCTAAGAATTTGTTACTACTAAGCTTGAGGAAGCTAAAACGAGGCATAAATTAGACTAAAATCACTGTCAACATATATTTTACCAAATGGGGCACCTTAAATATTCAATCCGCACTGTCTACTAATTACCTAGTCCGATTTCCCTCAAAATAAAGGAGCCGCTTCTTCCCTACCCCATGTTACTCCTGTCTATCTCAGCACAACCAATCAATCATACCCACCTGAAGATAGTGCCCATTTTCTTCAGGAGGATACACTGGAAACGTGTTCATAGTTTACGTTGAAAATTGGACTTTTGGACTTTCAATGGCGATTTTTGAAATCAAACCTTCAGATGTTAAGCGCCGACTAAATTACCCCTGGGTGGACAATTTGGTACCTTACTTTCATCACGCATGATTGCTTGACTTTTTGGTGACCATGAAATATTAGAAATATATATAGAACAGATATATAATAAACATGCTAGCGTGTTCTGAGTTTTTAAAAAAAGGATCTGAAACTCATACTTATCAGAACATCTATTAATAGCATCAAACGAAAGATTATTAGGCACGCAAGTAGAAGTTTTAAATGCATATCGACGAATACAAACTGTTATTTACAGACACGAATAGAGACACATATTAACTCTTTTTGAAAGTTTCAGATTTTTTTCTCAATAAAATTAGAGCGAGTTGTGGAGTTCTATAAACCATTTGTTCAATCCAGTTCTCTCAGGACTTGTCGTTACCTGCTGTAGTTTTCTTCTGGAAGTTAGGAATAATTTTATGGGAACAAAACAGCATTTCATTTGTTTTACCCTGAAAATTGGGAAGGCTACTCGCTCACTTCATAAAGTATACGTTTAAAAATTGTGGTGAATAAGTAATTTGTACAATTTCTGGACTTCTTACTTGTTTTGAGTATGCGATAAAAGAAATCGTAGGACTTCTGGGAGAGGGTCTGTGCTGTTCACACAACCTCTGTATATAGCCATACCTTCTTTTAGTGAGAAAGAATGAACAACAATGAGACAGACAAAGACAGTTTTTAACTTACTTTCCGGGCGGCAGCTGTAAGCTGTTTTGGTTATAGTGGAAATCACAAGCAGCATAAACAAGACGAAGAAATCCATCGTTGTCATATCGTATCGGAGGTCTTTTTCATTGCGGTATGTCAAGTGCTTCTGCGTTTCGCTGCAGGAGTTAGACTCTTTTTATAGGAAACATATGCAGCTTTCTGTACACGACACTTGTACAACAGGGCCACTCCTTTACGCGTCGTGTTGATATCCTGTTGCATGGGTGCGACAAGCGTGCAACAGGGTCACTGCCTCAGGCGTGGTGTTTATGCCCTGTAGCCGAAGTAGTTCCACTGATTGACAACCAATCCTAGCGAGTCATGTGAAGACAGTTTTGCTTTAAACATTAAGATATTGGATTACTGACACAGTTATAGCTTTCCACAGTAGGTACAGATTAAAGTATGTTTGTTCGACGTAAAATCGACATAGAAAAAGGGGTCTTTTATGTCTAGTTTTTTTACAACTTAAAAAATAAACCAATGTACAAATTTTAAGAAAGAAGAATACCTTAATATGATATGATTAAGCTGAAAATGTGGTCAGAAATGAAGGCCATTATATCCACCTATTTTGAAAATGATCCGCAGCTTCAATCAACTAACACAAGCATTAGTCATATTCGTGGTCATGCAAACGTCGACTTCTCCCCATGTTAGAGTGTTTTCACAGAAAGCAATCCACGATTGACAAAATATGGCATAAAATGTGAAACTGATGATGATGCTTGAATTAACGTTGTGTGCGCCCATTCGGGCATGTACGACGAAAACTGATGAGATCACGTAAACTTCTACTTTATATGTAGAAGCAGCCATTTTGAAGAGTGGAAAAGGACTTAATCTTCATTCTGATCATTAACTACCCGAGTACAAATATTAAAAGACCATATGGTAACTTATATTAGTTACAAATAAGTTACAAGTATATACACTAGACAAAGTGGAAAGTACTATCCCTGGATCCTACAGAAGGATGCGTGATAATATGAAGTGAAATTAGGTGTTACAAAATATATGTTTAGCATACGTGTCTCTTTTCCTTTGTATGCGCATTGCTTTAATTGATGTCTTCCCGTCGTATCTCTTATCACATGACTAAAAACAATTTTGTGATATAAACCTAATAAATCACGACAACTTTTAGGGGTAATATAAAATCATCCTTCTTGAAACTGATCTTTGTTGACCTTCCAAAATATTATTCTCATTTTCCTTTGCCTTTGATATGGTCAATCATTGGAAACAGTTTAAAAAGTTACTCGACAATCAATTACCGGTATACATAGTTTATACTCTAGCTAACTGGTATGGCAAACAGTTGTAATATGTGTGTTGGGGAAGTGCAGTATGCAATTCTTTCCATGTAACCAATGGGGTGAGGCAGGGATGGTTTCTTTCGCCTTTGTTATTTAAGATATACATAGACGATTTAAATTATAAGTTGGGTCAATGTCACGTGGGGATACATTTGACACCAAATGCATTATTTCTTAACAATTTAAGTTTTGCTGATGATATGTCATTGATAAGTCCTTCTATCGCAGGTTTAAGGAAATTATTAAAGATATGTGGATATTACGCATTTGAGAATGATATCATATATAATACACAAAAATCGGTATGCATGGCTTTTCAGTCAACCTCTTTCAAATAACCATCTTCTCCTTCTGTATGTCCGAACGGTCATGCTCTTGCATATGTCAACAGTTATAATCAAAAAATCTGGGTCATGTTTTACAATCCAATCGGTCAGATGATGAAGATATGATTCGACATTACAGATTTTTGTACTCGAACAATCATGCTTTTACGTAAATTTGTAAACTGTTCTTTGAAATATCAAAATTAGATTATTCAAATCTTATTGCTGCACAATGTACTGCACTCCACTATGGACAAACTTTAGTGAATATATGAAAAGAAAATTACATATTGGTTATAAAAATAGTTTTTGTTTATTAAGTCTTCCAAGATGGAACAGTGCCCCTACCATGTTTGTACACTATAATGTATTTAGTTTTTGAGAATTAATGAGAAAGTATGTGTTTTCAATGATTACAAAACTATCTAATAGTAAGAAATGTATCTTGAAATCTCTGTGTAACTATGATATTCGTTTTCATTCTTGGATTATAGATAGAGGAAACAAATTACTCTTTAAATGTCTTACATAATTTTGTTCTTAACAATGGCAGGCACATTCAGTAGTTATATATATGTCTGTATATTGGTACATGAGACACCTATGATCATTTATGTTTAAAATACTTTTATATTTTAACTTAGATGTATGGACCATGCAGTCTGAAATAAAGAATTCTTATCTTATCTTATAAAACAGTTTTTTAAATAGTGATTACTTCTTCATAAGATTGCTAATGGACTTTGGTGTGTATGTATGATATTTTATGTCTCCCAATATATCATGAACTCAACTTTGGTTTCCCAGATTTCAGATGAACTTTCTTCAGTTAGCACAATCCATCTAGGGAGCATATTCGTGCGCAGTTCTGCTGTGTGATGATGCAACACAATATTTGCCTGCTACTGCATTGCCGTAAAATTGATACAATTACTGTGAATTTGAAATGGAAATAAAGTCACTCATGTTTTTTTGTTTGTTTGTTTGTTGTTTTTTTTTTTTGTTTTGTTTTTTTTGATTTACCTAATATGTTTTGCAATTGTGACTGACATATATTTTACATATAGTACTGAACATATGTTTTCCATGAGTGGCATTACACATATGTTGTATATTTGTTTGGTGACATATGTAAAAAGTATGATGTGTGTAAGGAAAGGTTAGCAGCTTCAAGTGAAGGAAATTTGCTGGATAATGGATATTAATGCATACGGCCGGTGACAAAGGACAGCTGAAGAAAAAACAAATTGTTCAACAATGTTTAAGTTTCACCTGCAAGGAAAAGACTGTTTTGTTTCCTATAGGATGAACAGGCAACACATATAAAGTCCATTACCTCATGTATCAATGGAATTGGGATCCACGAAACTTCTTTTTTTATTATCCCAAACATATTTACGGTGCCAAGGTTGGGAGTCTTGGTCTCATCGTTAACAATTTATGAGTCAATGTAAGTGTGAGATATTGATAAATAGTGGATCAAAGTTACCAGCTTAAAGAATAACTAGTATAAATGTGTCCAAAGATTTTGGGAGAGAGAGAATGGGATAGAGAGGGAGAGGGAGAGAGAGACTGAGGGAGAGAGAGAGAGCTACAAAAGGATAAATTGTATAAACATATCTTACATGGTAGTATGTTCATATTCTAACATATTCTATTTTCATATTCTAACATTTCCGCTTTATTGTTTTAGTCATCCGTCCTTCCACCCATGTATGCACAAGTACATTTATGCATATATCTATGCATAGCTATAATACATATATGCATATGTACAGTATAAACATACATACATATACCCATACACGCATACCTACAAACACACATACATACATACATACATACATACATACATACATACATACATACATACATACATACATACATACATACATACATACATACATACAAGCATACATACTCCTAAATACACACGTGTGTACTTGTATTTATAGACATATAAAAATATTATTTAGTACAGTGAAACCTCCCTGGACCAGGCATTGCCGGGACAATATGAGTGACTAGAATCTGTGCTTTGTATCTATGTGTAAACAGTCTAACAGGTGGACCGACCCAGGGAAGCATCACTGTATATAGACATGTATACTTAAAGTATTAATACATCCAGACGTATAAACACATATCTTACTGTCGATGGAATGGTTAATATAGATAAATTAATTTTCAGATAAAAAACAACTTTTTGTAAGGTTGCCATTTTGTATAAACATTTTCCCATGTGCAGTTTGTGCATGCAGAATACTTTTCTGACAGAAAGTGTAATTTCAGTTCTTTCTTAAAATGAGACATATTTGGTAATTCATTATTAAATCTACAGTTATAAATATATAATTTCAACTTTAATATAAATAAATTAATCACATTATCAGGTTTTCTTTTATCTATTATACCAAGCAGAAATTCTCTCTTTGACAGATAAAAGTTGTACTCACTCTTTATCTACTCTATAAACCTGGTCAAGATTGGTTCTGTTTTTGGACATTCCCATAAAACATGCGATAAAACTTCTACAGAGTTTTTCCAAAGAGGCCACAAATTATTTGAAATTTTTCCATTTTGAGAACAGTTTTGTTGCCAAAATTGTGTGCAAAATCTTATTTTGAAACCATTTAAGTCCAGGACAACTGCATTGAGGCTGGCTTCTGATTATTGCAAATGAGTGTTTGGTAAATTCTTGTACAGTCCTTTTTTATCCATTATTATAAGTAAAACAGATGGGTGCATATGTGGGTATCGTATATTGGAATCGATACTGACATCCAATTTACTTTTGTAGATTTTTATGTCACTCAAAGCCCCTGAAATTCTAGGAAATTTTTATGGAATCCAAGATTGATCCATGAACCATCTTCGTTTACAAAGTCATTAATATTGAAGACTCCTTTTTCAATCCAGTGATTGTATATTACACTAGCATTTCCAATAATGATATTCGGATTTATCCATATTTGTGTTCGAAGCAATTCTTCTTTGTTTTCAAACTTATTATACAATTTTATATATGTTGAAAATATTTATATCCAAAACTTATTCATATATTTATTAGCACTTTTAAGAAAATCTATTCCAAATAGGATATTGTTTTCTATGTTTGGAAGATGAGCAAGTAAGATGTTTTTTTTCCATTTGGGTTCAATAGTAATCATTCTTCTGATCTAGGCTATCTTAACATAATCCGCAAACATATTGATATCAACCATTTTAAGGCCTCCCTCATGATATTCTAATTGTCAGGGATTAGGGAATCCAGTTAAGAGAAGGGATGTTTTGAACTATCTAAAACAAAAGAAATATTCAGTTTATCTTCTTCAGGATACCCACTTTATTCAGAAGTGAGAGAATTACATACGATCAAATTGGAACTATGAATGTTTTTTCAATACCTTTTCATCAAACTCTAGAGTGGTGACTATTCTACTAAATAATAATTTTCAATTCACCATACACAGAACCAAGAAAGACAATACTGCTAATAAAATGATATTAGATATATAAATACAAAATTGTAGATTTACTCTGATTATTATATACGGTCCTAACCACGATAATCCAAATGTCTACTCATAATTCAAGAACGACATAACAGCCTTCAGCAGTGATTATGTGATCGTTGGAGTTGATTTTAACTTAGTCATGGATCTAGAATTTGATACATATAATTATAATATGCTAAGCAATCCCAGCAAGAGAGGTGGTTCTTGATATATGTACAGAACATAGTTTGCTTGACATTTGGCGACAGAGAAATATTGGTACATAAAGATACACCTGGAGAAGAAAGACAAAAACAATTAAGCAAGTCAGGCAGGACCTGTTTTCTTATTTCAAATCTTTTTACAATGGTGGAAGAAACTGTGATTAAACCTGGCTACAGAACGGACCGTTTCCTTGTAAAAATGATTTTTGCTTTTCGAAAACCTGATAAATGCAAAACTTTTTGGAAATTCAGTAACTCATTATTAATAGATTCAGATTACATTTCTTTTGTTAAAGATACAATTCATTATTCAGCATTTCATTTTTAGAAAGTTTCAGGTTCTGAGATAGTTTTTACTATAAATGATCAACTCTTGTTTGAAATAATCTTATTAGAAATTAGAGGGAAAATCATCTCCTACTCATCCTTCAAACAAAAAAAAACAAAAACAAAAAAACAAAACAAGATCAACTGGAGAAGTAACTTATTAATGAAATTAATTATTTAAGACAAATTAATCAAATTAATAAATTTCAAATTTTAGACAGCAAAATGAATCCGTTGGTGGAAATTCGTGGGGAAAAAATGGAAGTTGTGAGAATAAGATCCATGGCAAAAAGGGATTGAAAAAGGAGAAAGGGTATCAAAATATTTCTGTAATTTGGAAAATAGAAACTACATAAGTAAAGTGATGCCTAACTTATTAAAATCTGATGGAACATATACTGATAATCAGTCAAAAATTTTGAAAGAATCAAAATTATATTATCAGAAGCTCTATACATATCATCACATGGATCTTGAATCTCTCCTTAGTTATAGAGATATTCCTAAATTAGACAGTGCACAGAAAGAATCTTTGAATGGCCCTATAACTTTAACTGAAACAACCGCAAGCCTAAAATCGATGCCAGACAATAAAAGCCCAGGATCAGATGGGTTTACAGTTGAGTTTTTCAAATTCTTTTGGAAAGATATTGGTCCATATTATGTAAGGGCTATTAATTTTTCATATAATTCTTTCAATTTCACAACATTTGTAAAATCACCAAACCTCATAGCTAACATAAAAAGTTACAAAAGGGTCGAACAACTGGCATAATGTTTTTAAAAGACAAATCATACTTTGTTTCATTGCACAGCAGTTAGTTGATAGGCTTCAAACATGGTAAAGTAGCATGATTCTTTGAAAAGGGATAGCTGATAACGAAAAACTTTTCCATTGTAATTAAAACCAGGAACAATTTCTAATTCGTTCCTAGAATAAAAACATTTCTCACAATCCCATACATTACTTCCATTTCTAAACACCATCATAGAGAAAATACGAACGGGGATTAATGATACAAAGATTTATGCATTGTTCTATACAAAAAAG
Organism: Margaritifera margaritifera; assembly: GCA_029931535.1. NCBI lineage: Eukaryota > Metazoa > Mollusca > Bivalvia > Unionida > Margaritiferidae > Margaritifera > Margaritifera margaritifera. The sequence continues at coordinate 2,144,840 of JAQPZY010001628.1, forward strand.
GATGAAAAATGCTATGACTAGTCAGAAATTAATATTGTACAAACAGGTAAAAACAATTTTGTTTAGTTTGAGAATTATTTAAATCCAAGAGTAAATGAAAAAATAAGATTAATTTTGACAAAATTTAGAATTTCTGCTTATGTGCTAAAGTTAGATAAAGGTAGATATCTTCAAATAACAACAGATGCGAGATTATGCTATTATTGTCTTGGAAATTTACATATTTCAGAGACTAAAGATAAATATCATTTTATTATGCAAAGTCAACATTTATATATATTTGAGAAGAGAATATTTTGATAAATACTTTTGTGTTAGACCAAACATGTTTAAATTTATAGAAGTTTTAAAGAATATTGATGTGGAGTACACGTAGTTTTAAATCTAGGTAAATATACATTGGCAGTTTTTTTTGTTTTTTTTAAGTGAGTACTGGTGTGACCATCCTATAATTAATCAGATAATTAGCTAGCTATCTCTCTCACGAGGTACATATGAGTTAATGCCGCGATCACATGTAAAGTCATATGTTATATGTTCGACGAGAAACCTTGCATTTATGTCTGAAAAAAAAAAGATTATGCTCGGTTCTTTTTTGCTGTATGTTATACCTGCTGATTCCACACCAATGCTACCACAATCCTGCTGTTGGCAGTCTGGTTACGCACCAGTTTTCAGAGACCCCTTACATCTTGTGTCCTCATCCTATAATACTGGATAAATTTCAGCACAATAAAGGTCACATTCACATTACAATCCTTATATGTTGTTTCTACTTGAAGTGTTGTTATTAGGCTTTAAAGTATCCAATGTTTAGTTCGGCTTTTTGATCAAATATGAACATGAAACGGGCATTAGACTCTAATAGAGAGATGGAGTTCTATTTCTCTTCCCATTGGTTCCTCACCACTGGCGTTTTGGTTATTTATTTCATATTGTTTTCATACAAGAAATAGATAAAAATAATAATTGCCGGAGTCAGTTTCTCAGTCATAAAAGCAAATTTTCTGTTTCTTACTATTCGACATTTTCTTTCATATTTATAACTTGCATATTTCTCTAAATTATATGCAAGAGCAAAATATTTATGCACAGTTACCTAGACATGCAGTTGGATTAAATTATAACAGTAACACTTGCTGCTACCGCACGAACCTTTTCCTTCCTGTGCCGATTTCAGTATGCCGTCTTGAAGGAAAGCTTCTGCAGGTGTTGAAACAGTCGTCTAGCAAACCAGATTCAGAGAACAACAGGCGCCGCACTCCCGCATAGCACAAACAGTAACATATCCAAACCAGACACTCCAAATGCCATCACAGCCACGGACCACGCCATTCGTTGCTATGATAAAACAACAGATGAACCAGTCGGTTATTGATACAATACATCGATAACTTGACCGGCGACCTGGCTCCACGAAACACCTTCAGAGATGAATCCCCAGTTGAAGTACTGGAGCCAGCATACCCCAAGAGAGGGCATCCAGACAACTCTAAATCGGACAACATTCAATTTGACGGGCAGTAAACTGTCTGGTATAACATTCAAGGATAGACCCTACTCTGACAGAATTTGTCAGCAGTTCCTCGCCATATAACCATGGCTGTATCAGATAAAATTAAAAACCAAATTTGGTCTGGTCAATTCATTGATCTAAGCCTCCTAATAACTGTCCCACATGACTCAGATTAAATGCTACAAATTGACACTGTGGACCCTCAGTCCCGAATTAAGTTTGGTTATAAAGACCCAGAAGCACACTTTATCCACATCCCAGTGGGTCATGGAACTGAGCAGATATGTCACGATACCTTATGAAAGAAGACCAAAATTAAGTACCACACTACTACACCACATGGAAACTATAATGAAACTCAGTGAAAGAAAGGCAGACTTGCGTTTGTATGATTAACAGTTCCATCGATTGGTTGAGAAAGGAGAGACAAAGTACGACACCATACACCTGGAGCTAGCTATATATGCGTGCCATGTTGGACTGTCCCAAATGCACATTCTGCTAAAGAATCAAACTCGGGTTACATTCCACAATTTCTGAAGGGTGTGTGTTTCTCACAGCACCACGGAGAGCATTGTCCAGCTGGCTTAGCATGCAACGCTCAATACAAATGCTTCAATTTCCTTGCTCGCCATTCATTTGCAGGTGTAAACAGTCTGTTAGTCTGCCCTTCAAAGTTCTATCAAACGTCATACGTAGACTTGGCAACAACTTGATAGACCCAACACAAAACGGCCCTCTCTCGGCAACAAGCCAGCTACCAACTTTCTAAGTGACTGAAACAAACCGCAACAAACAACTCACGCAATAACATGCATACACCAGTCAAGGTTGCATATTGACCCACAGGTTAGTAGTTATATGGGCCACTATAGCCCTCAACGGGACTTAACATTACGACATAGATTAACATCAGGGACCACTATAACCCTCTTCGGGAATTTAACTGGTATGGACCACTATAGCCCTCTACGCGAATTTAACATTAAGGGTATAAAGTTACTATTATATACATCGTTACATTGTTAGTAGTGGTTGGCCTAAATACTTGAGAGAAAAACGTATATCCGTCTATGGGGAATTAACAATACGCCAAAGGTTTGCATGTGGGGGAAACTTTAGTCCTCTACGAGAATTTAACATTGAGGGTACATTGTTAGAAGTGGTTGACCACAAATGGGGTACATGAAAACATTGTTCGAAGTGGCTGACCTCAAATGGTCCACGTTCTATCCAACACACCGTGTGTTGTGACCTGCTACCTAGTGGCTATAGGCATATATCTGACATTTGTATATAAAGCATTACCTATACCTCATATCATGTTGGAGGTGTCAGTAAATTTGCATATATCGTACTTCGTGTTATAAATAGCTTTAATCAAGGGAACCAACTCATGATGACACCTAAAAGGACGTGACTGAAGGTGGTACTAAAATTCCAGAACTGTCACGGACTTCAGCGGAGACTGAAAAATATCTGAAATAATAGATTGAATAGGCTAGACTAAAAGTTGTACCAAAATACTGAAACTGTACCGGACTAGCGGAGACTGAAAAAAATCAGGAAAATTGTTAAAATATGACCCAGATGAAAAGTATTACTAAAATTCCGAAACTGTACCGGAATTTTGAAGTAACCGAAAAAATTCCGGAAAAAGTGTCAAAAAATTGGCCATGACTAAATGTAGTACTAAAATTCCGAAACTGTACTGGACTTAAGCGGAGACTAAAAATATCCAGAAAATATGTCAAAACATTTTGCCTAGACTAAAAATAATACTAAAATTACGAAATCAAGACGGAATTAACGGAGATTAAAAAGAGGATTTAGCAAAAATCTCAAAATTGTAAATAGAATTTTTACAAATTATAAAATAAATTAAAAGTATAAAAATTTACAAATTTACATTTATTTACAATTGAGATAATAAACAAATTATACCGAATTTAGCCAAGACTGAAAAATGTCCGTACAAATTTAAAACTTACAACTTTTGTTTTTAAAAGTCATAAAAATAAAATTTAACATTGTAACAAAACTTTTTTTTACAATTTGTGAAAGATATGTATAAAAAAATTTCACGCCGTTTTGAATGACCAACACCCCACACTTACTAACCAGCGAAAAGGGTAGAGTGACAGGCACCCAGTCATCTATTATCCAACACCCCATATTTACTATCCAACACCCCACACTTACTATCCAACACGCCATTTTTTTGTCGGTAAAAATGTGTTTAAGCAAAGATGCTTAAATATAACTGTCTATCTTTGTCTTGATTTGTTCTTTTAGTATAGATAAGGATCCATACTAAAAAAATAAATCAAGACAAAGATAGACAGTTACGTTTTTTGATGTAATATCATGAATAAGAATCACAAGAATCACATAAGAATCACAATGAAATTTCGAAAGACATCACAATAGTCCATTTTCTTTTTTCTTTCTTATTGTCCTTCTCTTTTGAATTTCTTCACTGGCATGGGTTCTTCTACTTCAGTTTATTCTTCACTGGCATGGGTTCTTCTACTTCAGTTTATTCGCCTTTTTGAATTTCTTTACAGGTATGGGTTCTGCTGTTTCTGCTGAAATCTCCTCTTCGTCCTTGTTCTCTTTTTCCTTGGGACCAATGCCCTATTTTGACATTGTTACGAGGGATCTTTACTTTTGTCTCTCTTTACTCCTGTCTTAGTGGTTCCTTTTCTTTGACGTTGTTGACATTCTGGAGCCCAATGTCCTTTCTCTTGACAGACATAGCAGGTATCTTGATTTATATCTCGAGCGGAGTGTCAAAAGTCTTTGTGGAGGTGTATTTTCGAATGACTCTCTGTAAATCTCAGACGATTAGTGCGATCTGTTGTGCTTCTTCCATCTGCACAGATTGAAAACTGAATGAGTGTATTTTCTTATGGAGTCTCTCTTTATATAGGTAGAGACTGTGGTCCTAATCGAATTAAATTGTGAATCAAGATGAAACGATCACACATTTTTAAGGAAAAGCAACGACGACGACGACTTTCGGTGTTACCCAACACTCTCCAGAAGTTCACGTTAGACATTTTGAAGAAGACATGAGTGATCCTAAGCCAATACCATCTACTTCCACTACAAGACCGAGAGCCAAGATCAGCCAAGAAAGTCGTTCGGTACATCCTAAAGATTATTTTCAAATTCCAGCTACTCAAAAAGTAACTTCCAGAAAATTTAGAGCAACGGCTTACACTTACGCTGTTAAATTTAAACTCTTCGAGTCCCAATTGTCGTCACGTCTTTGCATGTACACTTCACAAGTGTGGCACAAAGAATCTGTTGGTAAACCAAAGGTAACACACTCGACACGGCATATAAAATTAAAAGGAATCTTCTCGTCTTGTGGAATCATTTCTTTTAAAAGTACTTGATAATCCACTATGTCCTGAACGGCGTCACTGACTTTCTTGGAAGTTGGTGTAACACTGATGACAGAAGTCGTGGCATGGAAACTTTTATAATGTCTTCGCAGTTTATCAATATCTGTCCATTAGAACATTTTCAAAGTAATGCGTCTTCTCTTAGCATTCAGATACCAAAAATTGAAAAGTCTATGCCGTTTCGAGTGCAATTGTTCTTTGCGTTTCACTTGAATCTGGCAAAATAGTTGTAAATGCGTTCTTCCAGCCTAGGAGGTAGATTCTGAATGTGCTCTTCGAAACTGTCTATTTACAGTAATGTATTCTGACCATTTGAACATTTTCAAACTAATCAGTTTTTTTTAATAGTATTCAGAGTGACCATTACCCAGTTATGTACTATCCATCACTAAGTTATATACTATCGAACACCAATACTTTACCATCAACACGTCGTTTGGAGTGACCAATACCAAGTTATTTATCATCCAGCACCCAGTTATCTACGATCCAACACTCACACTATATCATCAACACGCCGCTGGAACGACCAATAACCCACACTTTATATCCAACAAGCTGTTAGAGCGACCAACACCCATTTATCTACTATCCAACACCCGCGCATTTACTATCCAACGAAAAGGGGTCGGAATATACACAAAATTTACTTACAAACACACACACACATACTAACACTCAAGAGCCTAGGATGTAAAAGAAGGGGAATTAAAACACACATGCACACTCAATCACACACAAGTCAGGGTAGGAGGGCTTACACACACTCTATCCACATACATACTTATATACCATTACCAAAGAGAGTAAGGGTGGTTAAGAAATTGGATGCTTTTGACTGCTTGCTATCGTAGAGGGTGTCGACCATTTTATTTTAAGACAAATTTAAAGTTCGCACTAACACTGAACTTGTTTTAGAAGTCAACGATTTTTTTTCTTTAATTTTCTTTTTCCAATTTATTTTTTCCAATTTCATTTTTTTTTTAAATTTTCATTTTCAATTTTCATTTTTGACTTTGTTTTTTAATTTCCAATTTCCAATTTTTGGTTTTTATTTTAATTTTTAATTTTAGAGTGTTGCTATTGCTTTAGATAGCATCTTTTGTTGTGCCAAACTAAAGATTGACAGAGAGAAAGCAAACTTTTCTGTTCGAGATTGGAAACTATAAAACTGATTTAACATAGTCTTCAATAGACATTAAACAGGATGGAGAAAAAGTAAGTTATGCGTCGTACATGGAGTATTTGTACTTGTTAAGAAAATCATTTTCTGTCTATCTGCAAAAATGCGGAGTGCAGTAGTGCTTACACACACAATACCTACAAACATTCTTTTTTAAGTTGTATTTTTGTGGAAGGCATAGACACACACACAGCCCTTTCCAGCACCATTTCTATCTCTTAGAAAAGAGATACTACGCAAATGATTGCCAAATGAAACAAAAACCAAATCCCTCCAATATAATTACCCCCTTTGTGTGGTAGCATATAAGTATCTTGTGGGTATAGTGTGTGCACGCAATGGGATTGTTTTGAACGTCTGAGACATCATCCAAGAAGAAAAAAACATTTTAAACCCAGGAGATTTGGTTCGCATTGGTAAAAAACTAAAAATTGGAAGATATGAACGGAGAAGTGGCAAAAGGAGCTTTTTACTTGCCTAAGTTGCAAGGAGTGACTAAGAAAGAAGACGATATGTACGATATCCACCCCGTTTCGATTCTTGAATTGCTGCTTCACAAGTTATCTAATATAAAGAAGTAGAAGTTACGAGCATGCCGCCAAAACAGCTAAATCTCCTTCTCAGAGTTCATCTTTTCAAGAACTAGAAAGAAAGCAACAAAAACAACCACTGTTGGTGTGATGTGGAGAACGTGTACCTAAAAAATCAAATCGTCTTTTTCTGCCAAATCGTTGTGTATTGTGTCAATGCAGCATCTTTTGGAAATTTGAGTTTGCAACAAAGACAAAAACAACTGTGGACTATTCTACTCAGCAGTTGTATTGGTTATCTTATTTCCAGTCCTTGCTTGAAATAAACGAACAGTAACAACAACAACGATAGCATCGCCATGACCAGTCAAAACAACAACTCTTTCATTCACAGCAGCAGCCATCTTCTGGAATCCTTTTTAAAAAATCATCCGTTGACAAGAATCATCAAACTATGAATAACCAATTTTATTTAACATTACCTAGTGACAGTTCTATGGATGTGTTTCCCAACAACACATTATGTTGTTTCACAGCTAATTACATCGAGCCATACAATTGGATCACGAAGCTCGTTGGGAAGTAGCATTGGTAGAAATCATTTATCCCACTCAAGTTAAGAATGTGGTTGGAGATCAAACCACTTTCCTCGTCGAAATATCCAACGTACAAGTTCAAGAGCACTTGGACAAAAAATGATTATCTCATTTACGAATCCAAAACATCATCATCAGCGAATCCCAATTGAATATCTATTCCATGATAATTACTGTAGGATTTTATTTCAATGCCCAACACCTCGTCGAAACGATTTCAATCATTTTCAGCGATCAGTTTAGCAAAGCACTTGAGAAAGCTCGCCGAAGTGTACAGATCGGGTACCATAAAATTGCTCATCATCTTAAGTGTATTTTTCCGACGGCAAAATGGTGTCTATCAGATTTTCTCCCAGTTTGTTTGCTATTGTGGGTGAAAACACGAATACAGCACTGCAGTCAAAAGACATTCACACCAACAATCGATTCTACAAGTATTCTCGCAACCCTATAGAATTGAACTACACTCGGAATTTGATGTTTATGTATTCTGATATCGTCAAATACAACGTCGTACCGAAACACAGATGTTCCGTTGCTGAGAATCGTTTCTTTCAAAGTGGATTCTGCTATACTTGCTTACGATAAAGGAAGAAACACGTATCACGTTCACGTAGAATTTGTACATCCTCATTATCTTCCTGTCAGTAAATCGTAATTTGACAGTGTCAATATTAGTATAAAACGAGATCTTGGATAATATTTATTATATTCTCAAAAGGAAGAGTCACCGTGAAACTACATTTTCGAAGACTAGTCTCCAGTGAATTGTAACAGATGTATCCTGTGTACTGAGGAGTCGCTCGATAACGACGACATGGTTTAGGAGATATGTTAAAATCAGCTTTTTGTACGATGGCACCCATCTTGAAACCTATCGAGGACTGCATGCTTTAAAAGATGCAGCTTTGACGCAAGGAAAAGAACTTCTCCAAAACGTACTCATTGACCGACAAAGTCCTAAAGAAACCTTGATGAAAGCATAAAAAAACAATGTGTTGATTCAAACAGGAAAAGGCCTTCAAGGACGCCGAGACACCACTATAAATTCGCTTAACACCTCTGGCCGAGGCATTACTTCCACCTCTACGCCACAGCAAGGACAAGGAAGAAAGGGACGTCGAAAACCTTAGACCTCATAGACAAATTTAGAAAAAGAATTAGAAAAGAAGACCAACAGTCAGAGAATTGGCCATTTTTTATTACTAAAAAAGAAAAATGATTCATCGAGATTCTTGAGAATATGTTCCAAGTCAGATCTCGATCTGTTTGCCATGCCACCGACGATGATGACGATGCAAGAATCCCAATGGGTAGAATTTCATCCAGTGCCATCTTTGACTGCTTCAGTTTCTTTCGAATTTGAAATCAAAAGACGAACCGAGGATTACATCTATCTGAATAACAGTTACTTGTACCTGAAAATCAAAGTTCTCAAAGCGGACAAAACGAATCCAGGGGACGATGCATGAGTAGCTCCCGTCAACAATTTCGTGCATTCATTGTTCAGCGAAGCATATTTGTACTTGAATAACAAACTAGACGGCATCAGCATTGACACTTACCCTTACCGAGCGTAATTGGTAAATATTTTGACGTGCGGAAAAAAAAAGCCAAGAACACACATATGATTGCTTCCGTCGTATGGAAACCTGACACTTTTGACAAGTTCAACGACACAGAGTTGACAGAAGATGACAATCCTCATAATGCTGAATTACACGACCGCCAAAAGAAAATCAAAGAAGGGTGTATTTTAGAAATGATGGATCCTTTGCATTTGAACATGTGGCTCCAAGACACGTATTTGTTGAATGGAGTGGATGTACGCCTGAGACTGAATCGAAGTAGTACTGTGTTCCATTTGATGGCTAACATGTTGAATAAGCCACACTCCACGTGCGACGTGTGGAAATCTTGCGGAAAGTAGGAAACGACATCAGTCAAACTCTGAGCAGAACGAAAGCCAATTATTCTCTAAGACGAGTAGAAGTCAAAATCTTCAATATTGCCTCTGGACTCCGATTCAAGATAGAAGATCATGTTTTCCAAGGTCAACGACCAAAACGTTTGCTTAACGGCATCGTCAGCAATGCGGCCCTCAACAAAGCTATCGATCAAAATCCTTTAGAGTTCCAACACTTCAGCAGTGTCCAAGATAGAATTCACCCCAGATGGCCAGACCTTATGTAGTAGACCCTTTGAGCCTAACTTTGCCCAGAAAAATTACTTAAGATCTTACTTGACACTGTTTGAAGCTACAGCACAATTTGTAAGCACCAATAATGCCACGGCATTTCGTACGACGATTATGCAGGAGAATATGCTTTGTGGGGATTTGATTTTACTCCAGGCCAAGGCAGCGACGAGGGACACTTCCACCCTATAAAAATGGGCCAACTTTGTGTGGAACTTCAGTTTGCACTAGCTGTGGTAAACACAGTGAACGTCATCTTGTATACAGAATTGAACAATAATCTGGGAATCAACAGTCTAATAGAAGTGATCATAGACTAGTAGAAAAAATATGGAACCTATGGAGATAGGCGAAGAGGATATTTTCTATCCAGAAGAACAGCAGCAGTCACAGACCACAAAATAACAAAACAAAAACACAAAAAAATAGTCAAGATGGCCAGAACAAGAACAACACTTAGTCTAATGTTTTGCTAGCCACTTGGCTCAAAGAATCACATAACTGACTAGAGAACATTGTCATGGATGTCAAACCAATCATCCTAGTCAGAAACAAAACGACAAATATTTGATGATGAGTCAAGAAGACAAGTTGCAAGAGAATCTGGAAGATGCACGGGCCCTCATCTCAGAAGAGAAGATTTGAAAAAGTGGTATAAAGGCTTGCGTGACCATTCCTTACCTCCATTCACTTCTTTGGAAATGAAACGCATCGAAGCTCCATTGCAACAGAGTATAGAGACTTCCCGTTCGTCGACTTACTTGACCGATATTTTCATGGAAACGTCAAGTGTGAACTGATGACTTAACATTACCTCTGAAAAGAATTAATACCTGGGAACTTCATTACCTTATGACTCACAGTTTGTACACAGCTTCTTGGAATCCAGTGGTGTGTGCTAAAGATGAACTTCCTCATCGAACACCTAAAGACGTTCAAGCCGATATCGTCAACACAGACGCCACTCATCACTGGGTAGCCGTCTACTTTCCCAACGACTACAGTGTAAATTTTTGATTATTATGGATTACCTCCTCTGGAAGACGTTATCATTGATTTTATGAGAAGAAATGCTGTATCTACTCAATTCAATAATGTGATATTACAACAATCAGATTCGATTGTCTGTGGACAATTTTGTGTGTATTTTCTTCATCAACGCAATCTACTATTTCCCTTAGAACATTTAGTGACTTGTTTTGACCGTGAGTACTCTGGAAACGACTATAAAATATAAAGGTGGTTTTGTGAAATTTATGGCTATCTATTTTCTTGAGCTCAGAAACGTAGTGTGCATTAATGGAAAAATTACACTCTATTAGATAACTGGAAGTCTAGTCTGACTCCACAACGTTGTCGACCTTGTAAATACGTTCATCTTTAGTTAAATGATAAGTTAATTTAGAGAAAAATGGTGTTGTTATGTTTTTATATATAAAAATAATTTTGAACATGCTCTTTCACATTCTCTCTATCGATCTTTACATTTGTAATGTTTTCTTTTACTTCTCTGCGTACCGAATCGGAGGGATATGTTCCTGCACATCCGTGCTTCTAACATATAAAGCGGTGCTTTAACCAGTGTTGCCACCCATCGTTGATTCGTTAACAACCACCATGTCTACCATCGGAAAATTAAAAGAAGCCTTGGTGCATTTGCACAGGGTAAAACACCTTCTTGTTCAGAATAGACTTGACAAAAACTAAGTGTTCATCCGAGGATGGCAAACGACCTCGTCGAAAGTGTGTTAAGAGATGAGATCCAAAGAGAAAGAGAAGAATGTAAAAAGAAAAACAACAGAAGCAGCAGCAGCAACGACAACAACAACAGGGAGAAGAGGTGGAGGAATGGAAGATGGAGACAGACGAGGTCACTGTCTCCTACAGATAGAGAAAACACTGTCCTCTGGTCAAGACCATCGTAAGACCTACCCGTCCTGGATATCGTCGTCGTTAACATCTCAACGGTCCAGGACGGCAACCAACGGCCATTTTCAGAGACATCCACATCTCTTTAAATAGAGATACCACTCTTGCCAATATATGTGTGTGTATGTTTGTGTAAGTCTTTCTGTTCCACCAAAAAATAAAACTTAAATCCCAAACGAGTGTGATAGTGTGTATGTGGGTATAGTATGTATGTATAAACACTCCGCAACCCTTGTTTATCATAAAACTCTCAGTCTCAATGATAATTGACTAGGGCTGTTTAAAACAAAGTATAGTTTCTTTTAGGTCCGCGCGATTCCTCTGTGTACTACACTTACGGATGTTTTCCTTGACACCCGCATCTCCACTTTGAGGGGTGTTTTCCTTCATGTCCGTGCTTTTACCATATAAACCGGTGCGTTCACCAGCCTTGCCGTTCATCGTTGATCATGTTAGAGAGTAGCGAAGAAAGAAGAAGAATGGCTACCACCCAACATTGCAAAGTGGAAAACTTCGGCACCGTTTTGAGTCTCTTGGACAGTAGAGAACAACTCCTAGACCGGGTAGAGGAGATGTAGTCTTACTCCAACCTCCGACACTAGAAGAGGGCAATGATCTCCCTAAAAACAGCGAAGGCCCTCGTGAGTGAGGTCATTAATAAAGAGGTGTCGAAGATCAAGAGGGCGTGGGCAGAGCAGAAGAGGGCAAAGGAGCGAGATAAGAGAGTGAGGGAATTCCCGTGCCTTAATGCAAACTGAATGAGGATTCAAGAAAAAATGAGACAAATGGGTGGAATAAAGACTGGATCCAGCGAGCTTCCTTTTAGGTTCACTGTATCCCTCCGCTATAGAACTGAATACTTGGACCAGATGTGTCTTTATTGTAGAACCCGGATATTGGATAGTAATCAAAAAGTGTGTGTTGGATTGTATATGAAAAAGTAGGTGATGGATAGTAACAAAAGAAATTGTTTGTTGGATAGTATATTAATAAAGTGGTGTGTTGGATAGTAATCAAAAAGATTGTGCTAGATCGTAATAAAAAAGTTGGTGTTGGATAGTAATAGAAAAATGGTATGTTGGATAGTATCTTTAAAAGTGGTGTGTTGAATAGTAGTCTAAAAGTATGTATTGTGTAGTAATCAAAAAAGTAGGCGTTGAATAGTATATACAAATGTTAACATTAGCATTCCCGTCTGAGGCCATACATTTTTCAACATGCAAACGGTCTACAACGAACCCCAATGTAAACCTCTCAACAGAGTTTCAGCATGAGGAGTTCTGGACTTTTCACTCCCCAGCCTATTTCTGAGAGTCCCTGACATACTCTCGCGAGTCTCTCACATTCAAAAAGATAGAAAGGAACATGAAAAAGTACATGATCATTATTTTATTACATATCTGGATTAAATTCTTAGCAATTTATAATATCACACTAAAAAGAAAATATTTTTTCAGTAAATAGAATGTTATGTTTAAACATTATAAATGTACATTTGTAATATTTACCCCTACAACAACACTAAAAAAAAAAAAAAACCAACAACAATAAAATCATCAACAGTTGGTTTCAATCCCAAGAATGATGATTTAGAATGTTGTGTAGTTTTCTATGCAAGTAAAATAGCATCTCCATTCACACCAAAGAAACTTACAGGAGTAAACACCTGGCATTACACTGTATCATATATATAAACGTAAATTATCATTATTAAATGAAACAAAGAAAGAACGAAAACATATACCGAACAGCATATGTGCCTAAGGGGAATTTAAAAAATACGTTAATTTGTAAACAGTGTTACATGTCTTAAGAGTTGGCCAAACGGAATAACGGTGGGATATAACGTGGGCTCTACAGAAAAGATGAATTAATCTTGGCACATGTACGGTACCTAAGGAGCTTGTAGCACCAGATGTGAACTGTTGTCATAATGAATTCACGCAAGCTTTAGTGTAATGTAATTTTCATTACAAGTCCGTTCCCGAAAAATGAAAACAGGGTTTGCCGACTCATTTTTACGAGTCGACGTACTTTTCCGCACTCTTTTAAAAAGTGTCTTCTGATACTGTAGTGCCCTAGCACAAATCGCACGTACTTAAATAGCAGTTATTATTATTATGGCATATCGAGGATTTGATAATGTTGTCCAAATCAAACTCTGAGAAAGCTTTGACTACTTTCATGATTTATATTCACGTCGTCATCAGTGTAATGTAAACACCGTTAAAACAAAATAGGGCATTGTTATTTGCCGAACAATCGCAGGTGTTTACATACACACTCAATATAATATCGGTTTTTTTGAAGTCACGACAGAGTATCATCTAGAGGGGCAGTCCTTTTCACAAGATAATTACAGTGATAAGGATTAATTGTTAATTAATCACACTGGCTTCGTCTCTGTTTAATTAAGTCGAGCTTTTAGTCTATTCTGCGGATTGGCGACGGCTGACCAAAATATAAAAAGGGGAGTGTCCCCGGGAAAATGAGGCGCGTCACGGGGACTCGTTATAGGGAGAAAGGGTGCGCCTTTGAAAAGTTCACGTGTATTTGACCCAAAAGCTGAGAGCCGGCTACGGCGTAATGTTAATTCCCTGTAGAGAGCTATAAATGTATAGCCTCAATTTTAAATTCCTGCAGAAGGCTCAACTGGCCCCCACATGTAAATCTACGGTGCAATATTAATTCCCGCAGAGGCCTATAAATGTTTCTCTCAGGTATTTAGGTCAATCAATACTAACAATGTAACAATGTACATGTATGGGTGTATTGAGGTCAACCACTTCTAACAGTGTAACAATGTAAATTGATAGCCCTCTACGGGAAATCTCATGTTAAAACTATATATTACATTTCTCGTAGAGGGCTATACATGTAAACCTACGGTGTAATGTTTAAAATCGTTTCAAATTTGGTTTTGATGTGGAATATGGATGCATAATTAGACTATCACCACAAAACCCACAGAATCTAAAGTCCTTTTCATTACGGTCTAATAGGTATTCCCTTCCAGTTTTCTGAAAAAATACTTTTCCAAATTAAAAATTATTACAAACGTGGACAACACGAAAGCTCAGATATTTGGAACAGGTAAATGTTAATTTCAGTTAGAAGTATAATTTATAGCAGCCGACGGTAGTATTTTTGCAAGTAATTGTGGGTAATTTTCTGCAAGGCATTGCGGGTAAAACTGGTACAATGTTTCAAGTTCATCCCCAAAAGCAATGAAAAGGTTGGTCAAGGAATACCTAATACCAGTCATACTCATAATAATAATTAGTATTAAACAAACTTCCAGGGACTTACATAATGTATTATTAGTTCGCAAAGTGATGCTGTCCTGTCCGAAAATTTACACACTTTTCCGAGCGGAACACATTCCAGATACCAAATATATGTTAGTTATGATCTTTCTGGTCAACAGGTTATCAAATTTCGGAAATCGGCACCTCCATCATACCAACAACTACATGTCATTCCAGAGCTTCTTAAATTGCCCAATTTGAGGTAGAACATACCGACGTGCCGAATAATACATTTCAAAATCAACTTCAGATGTTTATAAAAGTGGTTAGGACTATTATAACAATTTTATAACGAAGGTAAAACTTTGAATCTTTACAGGTTTCAACAAAAGACTTGGGCTTTATTTACAGCATGCTTGACTGACAAGTCCCTTGCTCAAGGTACTATTTGAGCATACCGATCAGAAATAGACTTCACAGCCCTCAAGGTTTACAGTTAATTTAAAAGTTATACATAATCTAAAAACCAGCCATTTTCATTATCAACCTCCCTAGTAATCCTATCTTTCCGGCGCGTTGGCATCAAACCTGTTTTTAAGTTCATGGAAATCAGACGTATTTGAGAAATACATGCGCATGACAGATAGAATCTCTAATTTATACAATAATGTTCTGTATGATAGGTTAGTTTGACAGTGTACTGCCCCGTCTTTCACTTTTTCAGATCTAGAGGGTGCTCAGACCAGAAAAACCAACATCTCGAGGTTACTCAGACCGGAAAAATGGCGCCTCGAGGGTGCTCAGATAGAAAAAGCAATGCCCTGAGGGTTCTCTGACCAGATCATAAACATACAGCTACTTTACCCATCTTGAAATCGAGCCCATGGATTATACTGGCGTATGATGGTTCTCTGCCTTTGGACTCACTATCAGGGGCGGGTCAAGAATATCGTTTATTATCGTGTGGGGTGGGGTAAAACAAGAGGAGAGGGTTCTGTGGGACAGAGACCCAGTTTGGGGCCCGGTGGCGAAGCCCCGATAGTTCCTGCATTTTAAGCGTTTCCAGGGCGTAAATTTAACCATATAACTGTAAAGAAACCGTACTCCACCCTGCCACCCCCTCATCCGCCCTTGACTATCCGCTTATCAGCGTTCACTTCTCTGTATATGTCATATCACTGGATAAAGACACTGTTTAACATTCTGGAGGATTGGACTGTTCTTTAGCTCTTTACGGCCAGTAAGTTTACTGACCACTAATTTGTTTATTTTATTCGTGTATTCAAGGATAAATATTTCAGTGTGTGTTAGGCATATACGAGTTAATCACAATACTTTTTGTATCGACCACTTTGTTTTTACACTGTTTATATCATTCATTTCAATGCTCTTGAATATCATGTGTTCATTTGTACGTTTCGTCAATGTGAACTGAAGGATCTATGCGGGCCTTTCTCTTTTTTTTAAAGTGAGGCAGCACAGAGACCAGATATACAGTTGCAAGGTCCTTGTATTTTGGGGATTTCAGCCATTAGGTGGGGTTCTGACATATATTTGACCAAAACATAAATCTCAGGTAACAATGATTTCCATTTTTATATCCTGGGTATGCATATGTATAGCTTCTTATTTTATTTTGTGATTTTGGCAAACTAAAAGATACAACAATCACAATCACGGCCTACGTCAAGAATAATGTGGTGTTCTGTTAATTTTATTATTCTTACACCCATGTTTTAATAATCTTTCTATCATACACCTGTGTGTGAATGAGTTTTGCGGTGAATGGTGTCTAACTTCACTTCACTACCTATAATCTGGATTGTCTCTACACTGCTTCTCGACTTGCTGTCTTTTATATATTTATAATTTCAACATCAACATCCCATAGAACTCTTTACGCTTGCATAAGGATATGTATTGGCGGGGGAGGGGTATAGATATTCCTTTGTCGCAGCCAAACGTTTGTGTCATCTGCCCCGATAAGTGCCAATAAGTGTCTGAATAGGAATCACATGACAAGAACAACCAATCAAATGACTACGTACCCTAGGGCTCTTGGGCGTAAGGATAAGGGTAGCGTCAGTCTCAGCGTTAGTGTGATGGTGACTATATGATTTTGTTGTTTTCCTAGCAATTGTTATTTCACTCACACCCCACCACCCACAAATATAGATTATCACTACAATAACTTAATATGGATTGCTGAATCACGACAAGTTAACAGCGGCTGAGTTACGATCAAACGAGACCCGATATATACATTTATTATATACCTATAGGTGATGCATAGCTCCAACTGATTATTATCCAACTATCTCATATAGAGATCTATTTTCCAATTCCATATCACCAGTCCCCAAACATGGGACTACTTTACAACATCATATGTATAACCCCCACCTTACCATCCTCCGCAAAAAATTAACATTAGTAGAGGGGGATGTTATTGAGCTAGAAGGAATTGTGTATCATCAATGCATGTAAATCATAGGAAAAATTGATTATGAACTTTCATACTCACATTGTAGGATATATGCATGAATAAGTATTGGATTTGTTATTTATGGTCTATGATCAACTTAAGGATAAACCTTTTGTTGACACAAGAGAGCACCCGCTATTGGTATGATTAGATATATTTATATCAAAATAGTGAAAATCAATGCCTTTGTCTCGATCTTTTATTTTTTTTAATTCTTTCTTTTTTCTTCTTTATATTTTTATGTTCAGCTGTTCAACTGGTACGTCTTCTCATATTCAATCCCCATAGCCATTTAACAAGATTCTTTGGAATATCTCAGTCTGCCTCCATTTGTTTCAGAACGTTTACTAGGTCCCCTACAGTCGCAGATACCTTTGTTGTGACTTTGGACAAGTACACATTCAGATTTTGTGCCAGAACACGAGGAAATGGAGGATTATAAGACTTCTTGAGTTTAAATATATCTGATAACTTTGGGAGCAAAAGGGAATTATCGCGAGCATAGCGAACCTCTAGATACAGTTTGAAGCTTTTTCGTGAGTGTTATGGCTTCATTATCCATGTAATGGTCCATCTCTTCTGATTTGGTGATATCATGTCTTTCAGTTTTTCCAAGTCCTTGTTTCTTTTTGTCTCCACATTCAGGTTCAGCATCTGCTTTACATCCATCCCCATCTGTACGAGTTCATTTTGCTTTTTCTCCCACTTTGAGGCTATAGATGGAAGTGCACTAGCTTTCCCCACAAGTTGTTCGAAATTTTTAAAGATTTTAAGAGTGTTTTGTCGACGAGGTCATAAGATCCTGCTTTGCAATGTGCTGTACTTGCTGCACTCAGGTTCTTGGCACCACGAACCTTGAATTCATGCCGAACAGCACCAACTGAACGTTCTGGATCTAAATTGTCGATAGGAGCTCCTTCAAGTTTGTCTTGGTCCAGTTGAGTCATGGTTAGATTTGTGGCTGAGTGTTCCCCAAATTCAAAGACACGACCACGCTGCTTTTCTAATCCTCGAACATGGACTTGGCAGGTTCATTTGGATTTTTGCAAATCTAAATGTGGGTTTTGAAATATCAAGCAGTTCCTTTGGATCTGTTGCCAGAAGATCGTAGTGAAATTCTCGCGTTGCCAATCCAACAACTGAGTATCTCGTATCAGGTGATGTCATGAATAGCAGGAAGGGTTTAGTGAGGTGGATGCCATATAGAGCGCAAGTGCAGTATAAGATCTCAATGAACTAAATCTCAGTAAGCAGGAGCACAATGCAGGCAATTGAGCTGGTGATGTGCTCATACTTTGACAGAAAAGTTTTGAAATGAAGAGTGTGGTACAACATAACAGCACAAAGATGAGTTACTCGGTTGAACCTCTCTTTTGTATTGCAACTGCAAAGTTTGAAGCAGGGTCAATGTGACGGTCAAAGAGGTCAGCATAATTCTAGTTCTTCTGGTCAAGTCATGACTTATTAGCCGAGATGAGCACGCCAATAGCTGTTCTGTTGCTGAATCGTGTGTACTTGTAGGTGTCACAAGGCAAGTGGAGTAGATCTTCTGTGGTCCGATTTTTTTCTCAACACCACTGAAAAGTGTGAGTACCTTGTCATTGAACATGCACTCACAGTGTACATGAAATAACACGTGTCCTGGTAAATGATCTGTGGCTAGTTCCTTTGAGACCATTTCTTCTACTCCCAAGTTGACTGATACGGAGTCAGAGAGAACAAAGTCAACCCTCTCATTCAGCTGATTGACATCAACTCCTCCAGAGACAACTAGTGTACTTAGGACTGATATTTTAAGCGATGCGAGAATATCTCTTGACTCTAATGAAACAGGGAGTGTATGAAATGGTCTATAAGTGCCATTGGTTGTTGCACCGTGAACAGAGAAACCTCAAACACCTTGTTTCTTGAATCCGTCATGACGATAAGTGATTGTTATGTGTTCATCAGAATTCATGATCTCCGTTGCAATCACATTCAGTGCAAGTGCTTGGTGAGCTTTACAAGAAACTCTGACATTAGACCGGATTAGTGCAATATCCAGGTCAATAATTTCAGTACTAACAAGCAAATGTAGGTATTATATAAGGAAAATAATTTTGACCGAGTCCTATCAGTGCATTAACCTTAACACTTTAAATTGGAATACCAATGTTTACTAACTGAGACAGAGACATGGAATTTGACATTTGATATATAATTACAATTACAAATTAAAATGGTAAAAATTTTCTTTAATATTAAAATTAAAACAATTACAATATTTAAATTGTAAAACTTACGCAAAACTATCCACATGTATGGTCTCTATGGGGTTGATGCTCATTATTATCATAATGTATGCATTACAACACCATATACAAGTTCAAACATTGGATATTTGTTTTTAAATTCTGTCAGAGAAAATATCTTTGAAAGTCAGAATAAGGCCTTTATTCAAAACACATGAAGACATCGTTCTAGTTTATATTGTGCCTTGAGGTCATTTACACTATTTATTATGAGTCCAAGCAGTTAGTGTATGTGTTTATGATGGAGTGATATATGAATAACACATATCCGCTTGTATTGCGTTCAGTAATTGTTTATAAAAAATATGTTCATGCTACTTAATGAGAGGATGCAGATGAAAATTCTATAGTAGAGCCTATTCAGGCTGTCTACAAAGCCATTTTGAACTGTCAGAGAATGAAAAGTGTGAAAAGAAATATAGGTCGAAGGGAAAAAATGTACGTTCCTCCAATTATTAACTTAGATGTAGGAAAACAGCAAAATTAAGTAAGTTTAACACAAAATGCATTGTTAATTTTGGTTGAGACTTTGATTGATAGAGTGTGGCATTGTGGCATAAACTGATATCACATTCTTATGAACCATTCTACTTTAGGTACTATTAATTACTAATAATAATTGTAAAACGACACTAAAAATGTCGCCATATATGTTCAAACAGATCATTTGAATTAAGTTTTGTACAATTGATCTTAACATGATAATTTGTCCTACATGAGCAAATGTCCATATTTTTTACATAACTTTTGGGATCAGAATTTCACATTCAGTACATTACATAGGATCTAATTGTACCTATGGTTAATCTGTCAGGCACATATTTGGTTGTATGCACTTGAAATATACCAAAATGGTATTTCCATCATGAATTAGCTTACATATGGTAATATATTTGAATTTAGTACTTTGACGGAGTGCGACATTGTTGCATAAGCTGATATCACATTCTAATCAACCAATCTACTTAATAATTGTTAACTGACACTCTTAAAAATACACTAGAAATGTTCAAACATACAATTTGAAGTAACTTTGTACAAATGATCTTAATATGTATATGGTACATGTCCCACACGTGCAAATGTCCATCCTTGTTTAGAAATTTTGGGGATCAGAATTTCACATTGAGTTGAGGATATATGATCTATTTGTACCTATTGTTGATCTGTCTGGCGCATAATTGACTGTATGCACTTGAAATATCCAAAAATGTTTTTCCATCATGAATTGTCTTACTTATAGTAATATCTTTAAACTTATTATTTTGTCACTTAACTTCCCTTTACACTGTAATGTACTAACTGTTTTGCAAATGATCAAACCTCACTGTCCCCACATTGCCTTTAATTTTATGATAGCTAATGTACCTTATTAGTTACTTTGCCTGTAAATGGCAGGACATACTCTGATAAACATACTTCTAGAAACCTTATATATTTTTTGGATGAATAGTCACTTGAATGCATGTCCATTGCTTCACATTTCTGAGTGTCACTATGTTAAGTTAATTGTTGTCTCCTGTGCTTGCGCAATTATTACCATTTTGAAATCTCCATAGCTAGCACATTTTCTCTTTATTTACCTACATCTTACTGATATATGAGATTTATCGAAACAAAACATGTCTCTTTTAAGGTCTCGCCTAGCTTTTGGAACAAGGCAAAATAGTTGGATTAGCTAGTATGCTCTTCATCAGTCAGGTGGTTAGCCTTATTAGGACATGTCCGATGTACCTGGCAAAAGTCACCAGGATTAGTTCATACCACCACATTGGTATATTGTACCCCAAAGACATTGCTTAAGTTTTAACGAGAGAGACCGAGACCACTATTCAGGAAGGTAGAGCCTCCCCGGTGTTGTATTTTCTTATTACAGGGTCATCTTTTATGATCATTGACAATAAATGCTTTGCCTTTGTGCTTTATAACGTGGTACTATCCCATTACTATGGGCAATTTGAGTGTGCTATTATCTATACTAACACCTGGCTGAGTACCTGATACAATGAATCTAGAACAGAACACTTGTCATTGTTTCTTTAGTGTGTATATTGCAGTTTGCATTTAAAACAATTACTGTGAGCTATCGTGCTTCCCTACCCCTGGACAAAATTTCAAAAGTTTCACAGACCCAAACTACCACTTGTCTTAAATATCAGTCACTGGTCAACTTTGTTATCTAAAATTTGGCAGTTTCATGTTTTATGAAAATTTAATGTTACATTAAATAAAATAATTTAAATTTAAATTTGTGTTTATAAAGATCTATTAAAATTAAAGTGATCAATGTTTTTACATTTCAATATATTTTCAAATATAAATTATCTTGTGTTATAATTAGGTTTTATTACATTGAAAAATGCATATAATTAAGGAAGATATTGTAAATTTAGTTTTGGGGTCTCTAAAACATTAGATCCAAAAAGTTCACCTTAGAAGAATAGGTAATAGGGAGAGGGAGCGCTGAGCATCCTACCTCTACCATGGTCACCCTCGAGGGATAAGGATTCTTCCATATATGACGGTAAGCCGCACTCCTAATAACAAAACAGCACAATTGACGGTCACCTAAGCTGTGACGCCAGCACCCATATAAGATAAATGGAAGCAACCACATTTTTCTTACCGAGTAAATCACAGGACGATAGTACATAACAAGGTGTTGGTCACTCAGAACGGTGTGTTGGATAGTAGGTATGGGGTGTTGGATAGTTAATCACTGGGTATTGTTCACTCCAAGGGCGTGTTGATGGTATAGTATAGGTGATGCATTGTAGATAAATGAATGTTGGTCACTCAAAACGGGATGTTGGATAGAAGGTGTGGGGTGTTGAACAGTAGATAACTGTGTACCGGCCACTACAACTGAGTGTGGATGGTACAGTGTGGGTGTTGAATACTAGATAACTGGGTATTGGTCACTCAGAACGGCGCGTTGGATAGTAGGTGTGCGGTGTTGGATAGTAGATCATTGGGTATTGGTCAGTAGGTAGTGGTGATGGTCAGTATATCTATGTTAAACTCCCAGTATGCCCATAGAGACCCACTCATGTTAAATTGCCATTTTCCCCTATATCGACCCATAACGTTAACCCTATAGACAGTTTTAACATCACGTCTTCCCTTGTCCCCATAAATATTTCGGAACGGAGGCGTAATGGTAAATTCCCCCTGTCTCTTTAACGACCTATAATGTTTAAAAATATGGACATTTTTAACATTACGTCTTCCCTTATCCCATAAATATCTCAGCATAACAGTATTACAAATTTTAAACCCCTACTTGGCTCCATACATCATTCGACAACGGATATGTTTTAACAAACTTCTTGGATTGTAAAAGTAAGTCAATGCCTGTCCTTAAGTGTGTGTTTGTTCTTCTCTCTATCATGTTTAATGTCAATAGAAGGCTACGTTTGTGTGTGTGTGTAAGCACTCCTATTCTTTACTCTTCTTTTACTCCATGGATGATAGTATATAAGCATGTTTGTTTATGTGTGAGCACTCCTACTCCTTCTCTTCTTTCACTCCATGTGCGATAGTGTATAAGTATGTTTGTGTAGGTGTGTGTTTATTCCTATCCCTTTTCTCTCCTTGCACTTCATTGTTAGGGTTATAGGGATTATAATGGTGGTGGGAGTGGGAGTTTTGTCTATAAGGGGATGATAGAGAAGTTATATGAGAATAGGGAAGTAGGGGATTATTCAGCATTTTTAGGGACAAAAGAAATAATCTTGTCTTAACAAGTGCACTCCGTGTAAGATGCACAACTTCAATGTACTTTAGTTTTTGCCGTTTTCAAAAAACAGAAACAGAAAATGTCACAATCTTGCAGTAAATCCTTAGCTTCACGCCAAGTTCTGACTTGGTTAAACAGTGTGGCAAATTTAACTGTTGCCTCTCTTCACGGGTACATTTCACTCAGCGTACAATAAACAACATTTGTGCACTAAATCTAGGGTGGCAAAACGTAAATTTCTAACGAACCGAAGAACCAAATCTGCCTCACTTGACACTGAATATTTTTGCAGCAACACTTTCTGCCAGTCTTTATCAAGCGACAATAGGTAGCCGTTTAGTGAGAAAATTAAATCTAGGACGGCAAGAACGAAAAACAGTATTGCAAATTCTAAACCATACTTAGCACCATACTGCATTTACAACAATCGTCATGTTTTAACAAACTTTTTGGATTGTAAAAGTAAGCCGATGCCTGTCCTTAAGTGTGTGTTTGTTCTTCTCTCGATCCTGTTTAATGGCTATAGAAGGCTTTGCTAGTTTATGTGTGTAAGCGCTCCTACCCTTTTCTCTTCGTTCACTCCATGTGTGACAGTGTATAAGTAAGTTTATCTATATGTGGCCACTCCTACCCGTTGGTTAATAGATGAGTGGGTGTTGGTCACTCCAAATGGCCTGTCGGATAGTAGATGACTGGGTGTTGCATAGTAGATGAATGGGTGTTGATCAGCAGGTATTGTTTTTCACGTTACATTTCCCCTTGTACGCAAACCGACCCACAGTCTTAAACCTATTGACGTTTTTAACATTACATTCTCCTTTGCACCCGTATTATTAAACCTATGACCTAATGTTAAATTCCCCTTGTACTCATACGGTCCCATTTGTCATCTTTGTTTTAAAAAAAATAATATAAAAACAGATAGGTACGAAGGGAATTCTCATGTTAAATTTTTACCATTGCCATTTCCCTTGTACCCATACAGTCCCACAATGTTAAACCTATGGACTAATGTTATATTCCCCTTGTACCCATACGGTCCCAGAAATGGCAGCCTGATGTGAAATTTTTTTTGTACCCCAAAGATCCCACCTGGCTTAATGTTAAATTCCCCTTGTACCCATATGTCGCCAGAGTAATGGGAACAATGGAATATGTTATCTTAAGCACTAATGTTTGATTCCCTTTGTCCCTATAACCCCCCATAATGTTAAACCTATGGACACTTTTAACATTACATTTTCCATTGTCCCTATAAATACTAAAAATGGCGGCTTAATGTTTAATTCCCCTTGTAACCATAGCAGCCCACTATACTACTGACAGTGCCACTAGTTCAGGTCCAATTGTCCAAACATTCTGTCGCGTGTGTATGGAAATGTTAAAAACAATTAAACATTGGACTTGTATTATATTAAGTGTACAAGACAAAATGTAAGTGTTTGTCGTTTTTCATTTTGAGATTTTTGGGGCTTTACAATTTCATTGTAGATCACACGCGTTTCAAGCATTATTTGTATTGCAAAGTCATGATAACATTATTTCTGGCATCACAGACTAGATAAATTGCAGAAATTAAATGGTCGATTTTCACAATTTTGCATGGATAAATAGCTATCTTTTTTTAGAATGTCTCAATTAAGTCTTTTTTGGTTCGACTACAAATAAGGTTTTTGGTGATCAAGTGACAATTTCGATTGATTAACTTTGTTTATTGTGATTTGTTAGCTTTACAATAAAGGAACTATATATCTGTGTTCCTTTTGAGAAGTACAGCTCTTTCCAACCAATTTTTTTTTTTCTTCTTTTTTTTCGCTAAAAAAAAAGAAAGAAATTTCGCCTAGTTGACAACCCAGTCTGTGACGATGATGATTTGTACTGAATTAGACTATACCAAGGTAGCAATAGGAATACTCGGTTTTATTAGCTCGTTTGTTTGTAAAACGGACATGCGCATTGGTGAACAATAAACAACATGGCGTGTGGAAGAAGCTTTCTTTCTACTCTGCCCGCTGTGAAGTTTGATAACTGCCCTCACGGCAACGGTGACAACTATTTATTTTCAGTGAATCGTGACTGGACATTCATGGACCTGTTTCAATCAAAACACCCAGTCTTCAGCCCGAAAGAAGACCGGATGCTCTGTTCGGTTTCGCCCACAGCTGCAGACAAGGATGGATATAGTCGTTTCTCCTATTCTACGGGTTCCCAAATCTCGCGGTATTTACTATTTCCGTTCTAAATAGATACTTGCACCATCTGCCGCTCGTTTATAACGGCAGTTTTGTTAAACAGAAGTGTTTGATCTTAACCAATAACAAATTGTATCAACAATGTTTCTTTTTTGGAAATAAATAAGAAAATAATGAATCAATAGAAATGTATCAAAGACCTACTTTCCCTTTATCCCCTGTCCAAATACAAGTCTCCTACGTCTCATAATGTAAGCCGGATAACATCCCGCTTGGTGGAATAAGGTCAACGACTTGATGATGGTTTATAACGATGCAAGCATATAGTCACATGATTGACCTTGTTTACATATCACTCATTTCCAAAATCATGGTAAAGAATAACGGTTGTTATATTGAAACCTTGACGTCGTCCCGGAATGTTGCAATCGTGTATGTTGTTGTTGTTGTCGGTTTAACGCTATTTGAAAGGTTATACATGGCGGCCAGTATATTTGGTGAAGGAAGAACCCAGGAAAAACCCGGGAAGAACTACTGACCCACGGGAAGCTACTTTCAAGCTTGCTCACATACCCACGTTAGCCGAGCCCGAGACTCGAACCCACGCAGACAGAGGTGAGATGTTTGAGTGATCTGTAAATGCGAGCGACTTTGACCACTCGGCCAGCCGGGGCCCCCTGCAATCGTGTATGCCTCTCTCTATTGATATAACTGATGATATGCCAAAATATATAAATGAAATTATGCCAGTTATTCATATTAATTACTGCATTACGAGAAAACCTGTAATATAGACGTAATAGGCAATTAAAATTCTTATTCTTAATAAAGAGGGAACTAAAGTAGTGAAAAATGGAAGAGGGATGTTTCCAGAAAACACCACAGCTGCCTTTAGAAAGGTCAGGATCTATTCCTTTGATAGCATGTCCATAAAAGATGTGCAAGTAACACAGTGAACCCTATACCGAAATGTAGAGGACGAAAGTTTGCGACAAATTTTTGTTGTTGTTGTTAATTAAAAAAAAAAAAAGACCTCACAAAATCATATATAGAACAGCAGGTGCCTTTTGACAAACACAGTAGCAATGTGTATGAGATCAGAGGTCTGAAAGAGTCCAAAGTCGCCGATCCCGAGGAGCTTATTAATTGCAAACAGCAAATGATTGTAAATTAGGGGAAAAAAATGTGGTGGACTCAATATACTTAAAATTCGAGTATCGAGGAGAAAACGTGTTTTCAGGTGCTCGCACTACCTCTCAGAGAATGACTGAATATATAGTTGTATAGACTCATCACGAATGTAAATATTTTATATTTTAAAACTTAATTTTAAGTTTTCTGCTACTCACGACGAAGTGGTGTGTTATTACTGACATTTCATACCCTTTTGGGCCCCTGTACAGCGATTACATCATTTGCTGCGAGAATACGAGAATCTCGTTTTATATTGTGGTAGACACTGTATGTTCAGTTGGAGGTTGTTTATTGCAAAACTTGCATAATTTAAAATATTTCAGGAATACAGGATTGGAGATAAATGATAAATAAACAAGTGCGGCGACTTTCATTAACATTGTCTTTTATTTGTTATTTATTTCTTGTTTAGTACCGCGAGAATACGGTACACGAGTATACGAGGTTAGAAACGTCTCTAGTATAAATCTAGTCTGACACACATATAGATGGTATTAAGCAAACTAAATTTACCATGCTGATTTTATATAAAACACACATTCATTCCATGCAGGAAACTGAAATTAAACTGCCTATTTTAAATATTTTCAGACGTATATAAATGTCACTCCCAGAATTCTGATTTAATTTTAAATATAAATAATATAAAGATGCTTTTTTTCCATTGAAGAGCTCAAGCATTTAATAAATTAATACATTGAGCTTAATATGATATCTAGAACCACAGAACATGCTCTGACGTCACATTTTGATACATGCTTAGTATGTAAAAGAAAAGAAAAAGCCTACCGACCTACCCTACTTTTTTGACAATGTAACCTGAACCACACATATAATTTTTTTTTTGCCTAATGAGAAGAGGTTAAAGATCAAAGGACTATATTGAATAAAGACTGTTTTCTGCCCCCGATGATATGAAAAAGTAAATATTGTTATATTTTCTGTCTATGTTTATAGATTTCTATTTCATGCTGAAAAACGACCTTTGAAGATGGGCTGGTGTTGGAAATTGAAGATTAAATGCTAGATTTAGCAACTTCATAATCCAAATTAGATATGAGTGAGCGCAGTCTTGCTCCAAGAAGACATTTCTGCAGACTGTGTATTTTCATTTGTTTTCAAAATATCATCGTGGAACAAGGTTGCGCTGATATTCAAAAACTAAAAATGCACGAGTTTTACCCACTGTCGCACTGCTGACACCTCCGTCTCTACTACGCACATATAAATAGTACTGCAGTTTCCACCGCATTTTATTCTATTCCTACCAGTAGTATACTCAAAATATTCAAAAGAAACAGCAAAAAGAGATTTTAAACAGTCTTATTCATTTCTTTCTTACATTTTTATCCTGTCAACATTTTAGCTTGCCTTGTGCAAATGGCTCAATGTTTTGGAGAGGCTTCAGCGGGGATTCGGAAAAAGTTAACATAAACTGAGCGGCGTCTATAATACGCAACATTTTATTGTTTAACTTGCCTGAACATTGCCAGTTTAACAAATATTGGATTACAGAAATAATAAGAACATAAATAGATTATTGTTGCTTACAAATGAGGTATAACAAAAAGATTTAACGTTTTATATTCAGCTATGTTATCAGACAACCCATCAAGTGGTGACATTAAATAACATATGGTTGACTCTGCTGCAGTGCATTTCTTCACACACATACAGACACACACACACTATTATCCATAGAGTAAGGTCAAATCCAAAACACAGTTTTACGAAAATTTTATTAAGTTGATCTTTCTTCAAGTTTTAACAGTATTAACGTATAAAAGCATGGGCCTGCAGTCAATGGTATTTCCGTGGAGTACACTAGAAAAGGATTGTTTTCAAATGTAATATAAAGTATACACTGTGTCTGACGCATAAGAAACGTATATAGGCTACTTCATTTTCTCCAAAACTGAAAACAAAATTTAAAATTTAGGAGAAAATATTACAATGTTCAGTTTAAAAGAGGGATTGTTTAACAGCAGTACGTGTTAACTTCAAGCTAGACAGTGTAAGCCAATATATCTGTTGAACCTAAACTTTGGTAAATCGTCCAGCAGCCACACGGATGAACAAGGTTCGAATTTCGGAAGGGTATTTTTTGTCTTGTTTATTTTACTAACCTTTTGAATGTGACAAATACAAGATAATAGTAATGAAGATTTTTTTATTATTATTATTGTTGTTGTTGCTTTGTTTGAAAGGCACTATTAGCACATTATTGGCACTCTCGATACGCTCCCAAACCAGTCTCTGTGTGTCCTTGGGAAAGGCATTTAGCTCCCATTTCCCTGGCATGATATAACGAGTAATGTGAAATAATGTCTTAAAAATGCCGTTGAAAGCAACAACAGTAAAAGCAACCCCATCTTTATTACAACGCTAATCCTTTAGTTGGCATGACGCCCCTGAATCTAACAGGGAATATATATCTTCGACAAACGAAAAATTGAACCCGCAGTATCTGCCATAATATTTACTTATAGGTGCATGAATAAAATACATGTAACTCTGTTTGGATAAAACATGAATCGTTAATAAATATCAGTGTTTCAGCTTTCCAACGGTCCTGAAATAGCTACGACACTTGTTACAGTATATAATCATAAGTACATTTCATGCCCCTCTAATCATAGAAACACAGTACTGTATATCCATTGAATAACTCTCTCTCTCTCTCTCTCTCTCTCTCTCTCTCTCTCTCTCTCTCTCTCTCTCTCTCTCTCTCTCAGTAGTAATGAAGCAAAGGTGATATGTGCTATTTAACACCTCATTTTACAAGGTTTTAAGTTTAAATATAATCATGCTGTCAAAATTGAAGACTAAGATTTTTTCCTGGACAAGTTCTAAAGCTTCATCCTCGCAATTAAGAATGTTTTAGTAGCGTCGAGACCATGAAATGGATGTGGGGTTGGATATCAGTAATGTTTTGCACTCTGCACATTATAATTAAGTTTTAGACCTGTTTAGTTATGATCAGACCTCAAATGTACATTCTTACTGGAAACCAACACTACTTGCACGTGAAAGATTACAAGTGGATCCTTAATGTACAGTATTTATCTCCCAAGTGATATAGATTATGTATTTCGGTTCTCAATTAAACAATGTATAAGGTAAGAATTCTTTATTTCAGACTACATGGTCCATACATCTAAATTAAAATATACAATAAAATAAAATATAAAATATGAAATATTTTAAGACATAAAAGTGCATAGGTGTCTTATGTACAAATATACAGACCCTTCTACAACTATGTGTCTGTCATTGTTAGGAATAAAATTATGTATGACATTTAAATAGTAATTTGTTCCTTCTATCTATAATCTGAGAACTTAAATGAATATCATAGTTCCACAAAGATTTCAAGATACAGTTCTTACTATTAGATATTTGTGTCATCATTGAAAACACATACTTTCCAATTAATTCTTCAAAACAAAATACATTATAGTTTACAAACATGGTAGAGGCAATATTCCATCTTGGAAGGCTTAGTAGTAAACGAAGACTATTATTATAACCAATAACTAGTTTTCTTTTCATACATTCACTAAAGTTTGTCCACAGCGGAGCACAGTACATTGCGCAACAATAAGATTTGAATAATCTAATCTTGATATTCACAGAACAATTTCTAAATTTACGTAAAAGTATGTTTGTTCTAGTACACAGAAATCTGTAATGTCTCATCATATCTTCATCATCTGACCGGTTGGATTTTAGCATATGACCCAAATACGTATAACTGTCGACATATGCAAGAACATGGCCGTTAAGAATTACAGAGGGAGGAGATGGTAATTTGAAAGAAGTTTATTGAAAAACCATGCAGACCGATATTTGTGTATTATATATGATATCATTCTCAAATGCGTAATGTTCATATATCTTTAATAATTTCCTTAAACCTGCGATAGAAGGACTTATCAATGACATATCATCAGCAAAACTAAAATTGTTAAGAAATGACGCATTTAGTGTCAAATGTATCCCCACGTGACACTGTCCCAGCTTACGATTTAAATCGTCTATGTATATATTAAATAACAAAGGCGAAAGAACACCTCCCTGCCTCACCCCATTGGTTAAATGAAAAGAATTGAATACTGCACTTCCATCACCGCACATAGTAAAAGTGTTTGCCATACCAGTTAACTAGAGTATGAACAATGTAAACGGGTATTTGATTGTCGAGCAACTTTTTAAACAGTGTCCAATGATTAATCCTATCAAATGCCTTACTAGTGTCTTAAAAACATGCAAACACAGGGCTACCATGTTCTAAATAATAGCTGACAGTTTCCTCAAATGCATAGAGGCATAAGTCTGTTGAATGTTGTTTTTTAAAACCAAACTGATTATCAGAAATTGTTTCTTCACATCGTTGTAGTACAATACAATCAAAAATTTTCGAAATAATTGTCGTGAGAGCTATAGGTCTATAGTTAATTTTGTCTGCCAGATTACCAATTTTGCTTTTCAGTAGCGGGATAATTGTAACTTTTGTGAAATCGTCAGGAACAAAGTTATGTACAAACATGCAATTAAATAGAATCATTAAAAGAACATGGAGTCTATTATCTGAAAATTTAAAATGTTTTACATATTTAAAAAATCTGATCCTGGACATTTACCCCCCCCCCCTTCCTTTGTTTAGCTATGGCACGTTGGATCTCCGACAATCAGATCAGTTCAATAAGATTAGAAGGGGCCTTGCATGCTGAAAGAACATACTCCTTATTCGAATCGTTTTTAACGCTATTGAGTAATGCTTCAAAATGATTTTTCCACATGTTGCATATGTTATTTTGACCATGGTTCCCATCAATGCAAATTGGTAGCCTTTTAGAAGTGATAGTAGTATTTTGTTTAATATGCTTCCAGAATTCACGTGGTCTAAATTTGCAAATTTATTTGCAAGCGTGTCCGCTTTATGTTTTAGTTCTTCCTTCTAACATAGTCTAAGGGCATACTTAAATTGAGCTCTGGTCTGGCGCATTTGGTTACTGAGAAGTCCATGACGAGGTTTACCGTTTTCACGCCACATAAGGTAAGCATTTCGTGCATATTCGTGCAATTCTTTAACACAGTCATTCCAGATTACATTATTATAAATTATAGATTACATTACTAGCATTACTTTGTCGCATGGCATGTATGTCAACCTGGGGTTGATAAAACTACATGTATTGGGATACTAGTACTTGTTTCATTTTATTGTTCAGACTTAGACTCCTTGTAATGTTCCACATTAAACCTAAATCTAAATGACTTTTTTCTGATAAGATATAGACCACAGAAAGGCAAAGAAGACTAGTCCACGTGTTTTCCAAACGTGTTATGCAAGAATGCTTAAAGTAAAGCTAGTGTTTCTTTCTTTTCTTATCTTCTTGTGCCAGCACCTTTATAAGGGTAGATACGATTTGCGGTGCACATATATCTTCAGTACGAGATGACATTGCTCCGTGAATGAGGAAACGCGACTTATTAAAATCAACAAATACATGTTCTCACGATACCCGCTTTATAATTAGACAGGTATAGATAAGTTTTGGACAAGGAAGACAAAATAAATCCACATGATTTAACCCGGTTTTGAATTGTTCAGAGGATTAGGTCATGTGTGTGTGTGTCTGTGTGTGTGTGTGTGTGTGTGTGTGTGTGTGTTGCCACAAAATTAAGGAAAACTATTGTAAAAGAACATCTTTCATTTCCAGGAACAAGGGGACGAACACCAATATTTTCGGTGAATAAGAGATCTCAGAAGCCTCTAGGCCTCATAATCAACCATATCAGCCAACAATACTAAACAATGTTTCAAACGCACACAGTTTTTGGTGTTATCAGTGACAGTCGTATTTTTACAATGGAACTTAAAACAGTTTCATGTTGACTTGTAAGTTAGATTTATTCATCATGCGTTACTAGGGTTTATTTCTGGTCCTTTTTTTAACAACTTTATACCAGAAAAATAATCAAAATACATAATGTCATTTTAAATTCAGTGAATATTTAATGGATAGACAGTATCAATTAGAAATACATGGAAAAGATGAAAAATGTGCATATCTTCTTTGATTTTTTCTTGACACACGCATTCCATGGCAACCAGCACGTGAACACAAAACGTATCAAACCACTTCATACTTATAATAAACATCATGCGAAGAAATTTGGAGAGGGGGTAGAAAACGGCCCTTATTCAATATAGTCCTTTAGGCAGCGTACCTCACTTGCCATATATTCTTTCAATCAACATTGTGTCGTATACGTTGGCTGAATCTAATACAAAACAAGGGACCAACCATTTGGGTGTGAGGTCTGTGATTTTTTTACCTTAAATTATTTATTTAAAAACAAAAACTGATATAACTACTATAATGAATATAATAGATTAATTTTCTAAAAATCAAAACAAGAATTTTTTTTTTCAATCTCTTTGATAGCCGGAAATTTTTATTACAACACCCTCGCCCCTCCATAAAATTAAATGGTCGGTCCCTAATATAAAATATTAACAAACAAGTGTTTGCACAGGGAAAACTATCGTGCTACTGCAAAAACCTACGAACAGAAATTTTCCTATGAAGACGTTTAGAGTTGGTTGGTATTTAGATTAATGAATTAGGTAAGCGGTTTATAAATAGAACTACTTTCAAATTTAGTTTTCATGGAACCAAGAATGAAAGTAGAATGGTTTTGTGTATGTATATTTTGTTTCTCTTGTAGATAAATTAAAATTCTTTGATATTCTTATGTGAATAAAAACAAATAATAAAAATAAATTGCAATAGAAAAAGACACTAAACAAAAGCGCTGAATAGAAAAGAAAGGGTCAAATTGAGTTCCCTGGAAATAAAGTTTTAAACTATGATCAATAGGAATGAGCATAAGTAAAACGAGTCTTTCCTAAATCTGAATCATCTAGGCAGATATTATGCATGGAATCTTACATGTACATACACGTTCAAGTGATTCTGTATTAAACAACTGTGAAGTGAACTCGAAACTCTGTGAACCACCTCTGCGATTATTACATTTGTTTGTTTTTTTTTTAGTTTTTTTTAAATCGATCAATAGTATTAAATCATTTGGGTCCTGACATTTTCGGAATACCACGGTTTTACCAGACAGAACTGCAACACAGAATACAAAAGCAGAAGGACGCCATGTTTCGTGGAGGACAAGGTCGACGCGGCGGAAGAGGGGGATCAAAACGAAAATACGGCTTCTTTCGATGTAGCAAGTGCAACGCCAATTGGGAGAGTTCTCATGTCTACGAAAAGGGAGGCACCGTAAGTGTGTGTGTGTGTGTGTGTGTGTGTGTGTGTGTGTGTGTGTTCTAACATGTCGGTCGTATGAACTTTAATTCCTGCTTTCTTCTTTTACTCTCCCGAGGATTTCCTAGCATGGCCCCTCCTCTACATGTCCTCCGTAGGGACTCGGGAAGTTGACACTCATTAAAAGCCAGCTTGCATCAGCAATATATTCAGCATTTAGCTCGCCCAGGCAACATCCATATTATTGTATCTGTTGTAAGGTTATATTTTATATCCCCGCCCTTTCCCGCTAACTAATCCGTTTGAGAGAGAGAGAGAGAGAGAGATGCCCATTCACAAAAGAAAACTACGAGTTTTCATAAAGACATCGCTCCAATACAAGCTTGCCATTTCTTTCACATGCAAACCTACTGTTTAATGTGATATTCAGGTGGCCTATACCAGTGATTCTCAAACTGTGTGCCGCGGCACACTAGTATGCCGCGAGAGATTTGCAGGTGTGCCGTGGGAGTTTTGAAAAATATTAAATTTTTGCTAGCGTTTTGAACATATCGAAAAATTAAATGGTAAATCAATGCCGCAAAAGTTAAAAAGTAACATATATAAAAGCAGGCACATCCTTCACATTAAATTTAAAATTAAATATATATGTAAAAATAAATAAGTTCTTCACCACAAAAATTGTTAAATTTTTTCAGGCGTGCCGTGAAATTTTTTAGATCTTTCTGGTGCGCCGCAAGACAAAAAAGTTTGAGAAACACTGGCCTATACTAAAGGCAGTTGTATCGAAAAGGTTGTGAAGCTTTCCTCAAAGGTTCATATGGGCAAATTCCGGAGCACATTCTGTCAGGCATGATTAGAATTTTTCAACAATAGAATGATTCAAATGGTTCCTTGTGGGAACGTACTTTTGTCATAATGCTATTAGCTATATTTTGGTTAAAATCTTGTGAACACCTATCGTACATCTGCAAGCAAACACTGGATCAGGTTCTCGGCTTTAGGGGATGGGTGCTCAACATCAATTTTTATAGGTGTATGCGACCCAAATTCCGACAAATGGACCTGTTCCTAACCAGTTTATATCACTATAATTTACGTCCCTGAGGCTTTTGCCTAGGTTTAGGTGTGGGGTGAATTTTTGGACTTCTGTGCCATTACATTTATTTAATGTAATGAATTTATAAACTTTTGAGGGACACGGGCACCTAATGGCGGGCAAATGTTCTCTGGGATCGATCTTGGCACAACATTACTGACCATTACTCTCACAACCAGAGTCAAGAAAAGGACTTATCAAAGGGGAGCACAAACATAATAGGTAACACGTCCTTGTCATGGATTGGGTGGGTGGAAAAATGTATCCTGCAAATTAGAGGACCACCACTACCACTACCACCATCCATCTCCACTGTTGAAGGTGACGATGCTGTTGCCAGTGGCTAAGGTTTTATGCGGTCTCTTCTTAGTTTCGATTGTGAAATCTTTCAGTTAACTTATTAAAATCAATCATTCAGATTATTGGGTTTCTTTTAAAGGTGGGGATTACAATTCATTCATTCATCCCCACTCCACCCCTCTCTCTCTCTCTCTCTCTCTCTCTCTCTCTCTCTCTCTCTCTCTCTCTCTCTCTCTCTCTCTCTCTTATTTTCTAATATTTTGTGATTTTATACAACACACCCTTTGGTGATGTACATTAAATTTTATTTTTCTTCAAGAAAATATGAATCATATAATCGCCGAAGATCCAAACTTTAAACTGTAGGAGTTACATCATTCGCATTATTAGTGACTGTCGAGATATATGCGGGCTAACCAGAATCCCGATGACAGCTGAACTTTGAGTCCCTTTACCATTACATGAATTGCACATAAAATCAATTCCGAGCAGATAACGCTGTCCTTCAAATCTTTGATACCTTCCACTCGCGAGATTGTGGGTTTCCGCCTAGATACTGAGAAGTTACTTTCATTTTCATTAACATTTCTTGAAATATTGGCGAGGGTTGATATTTTTGTTTACAGTAATCTAAATTGTTGATTAATGAATGTGCAACTCAAATCTGTTTTCTAGAAACACTGTGTTGACTGAATAAGGCACGTTCGCGTTCAAGGTATTACAACGTACCGATAATTATAAGCACCTGTCTCTTTGTCAGGCATGGACTTTCGTATAAAGTATGGCTGCTAATGTAATATCGATTTGGCAGTATAAGACTCATGGTCCTAATTCAGTTCTCATAGTAAATGGAAACACCATGATATTAAAAATTCAATAACTTTAAATTTCTGAATGCTCATGACCAAACCTATATTTCTAAGTATAGACTCATCCTTTAGAAAGCCATGTCCCGTGGCATTTTTGTGTATCTACATGTGTTTTAAATTACGCACCTTAAGAATCAGGTGCTAGCCTAATTTCACTAATGATTGTTCCAAAGTCAAGTCTGTAAAAAGGACTGAAATTCCATCAATAAGACGGTGTCTCTATTTTTTCAGCTACAAATAGGATAAACTCTCAAACGATTCTTTTTACAAAAATTTTACTTTTCGTGATCAACCAATCATGGCCAGCCAAACCCACATACACTCTATTGTATCTTCACCCATTTCTAGACGGGTTCCCATCCTTCTATATAATTAGAACCGTGAGTCCTACAAGTGGTATGCTTGAAATATAATGCTTACCACTTACAAAGATTTGTATTGGTTAGACAATAAACTCGAGTGGGATAACAGATATATCGTATGGTGAGATATTCTTTATGTCTCCCGCCGGACTATATATTTGGTATCACACGAGAGAATATTCTCTGATTTATTGTTTGACCGCGGTTTTCTTTCCAATTTTTATAAAATCAACTCTCTTATTTCCTCCGTGTCACATATATTTCCCTTATGCGACTCATTCCAACCCCCCGTTTTTTTTTTTTTTGTTTTTTTTTTAAACAAAATAAAAAATATTGCATGATAAATCAAGGTAAATGCAGCCAATCAAACCCCGTAAATAAAGTATCGAATTTTTCGCATCCATCTGTTCTACATGCCAAACCTACCTCAAATGATGTAATCTGAAAGAAATGGATTTACCATTGAAATTGGTTTAATTCATAATTTGAATGATATTTAAGATGTCAGCAATTTGAGTAACAGTTTCAAAACTGCGTATAATAGACATTATTGCTATTATTATTATTATTATTATTATTATTATTATTATTATTATTATTTTTATTATTCCAATAGAAATTATAACTGAAACACACTATAAATATTTGGGCTGCATATTCTCCTCAAAAAATTCTTGGTACACGTGTCAGAAAACTTTGGCCTGTCAAGCAGCAGAAGCTTTACACACGCTGAAAAGTAGTTTATCTAAATTTGGCAAATTACCTTTACATAACCTCCTTCACATATTTGACACAAAAGTTTTACCTATTTTAAACTATGGATCCGAAATATGGGGCTTCCATGAAGCACCTGATATAGAAAAGGTGCACACTGAGTTTTGTAAATTTATAATGGGTCAACAAACACGCCACATAATTTTGTATATCATGAATTAGGGAGAATGCATTTAAAAAACGTTCGATATATTCGAATTCTTAAGTACTGGTTTCGGATTCTAAATATGCCAAATAGCAGAGTACTAAGACAATGTTACAATTTCCAACTGAAATGGGGTGAAAACTGTAATTGTTGGGCAAATGATGTAAAAATACATTCTTTTAAAATATGGATTTGATAATGTTTGGTTAAGACCGGGTGTCACTGATGAACGACTGTTTATTGAAATATTTAGACAGGATGTAAATACGTTTTCATGCAAGAACTGACTGATGACATTAACGGAAGGGATAGATTACGTTTTTATAAGTGTATTAAAGATAACTTTACACGGCAAAAATATTTAGATGACCTAGGTGAGTCGTATTTAGGTAACCTAATTTGTTGGTTAAGAGCAGGAAATTTACCAATTTGAGCAAATACAGGAAGGTATGAATATATTCGGTATGAAGATAGATTATGTCTGATATGTAACACAGAAATAAAAAACGAGTATCACTTTATTGTGACATGTCTTATTTATGTTGAACTAAGGAGAAAGTATATACCCTTGAATATTTACAGAAATCCAAACGTCCAAAAACAAGAATTTGTTAATGTCAAATTTATCAAAGTTTATTTATAATGCATTGAAAATTAGAGAAAGTAATATGACACCATGTCTTGGCAGGTAACTAGGTATGTATTAAACTAGACAGCTATAAGAACCGACTCCATGCTAAGACCCTATTTAGGAATACCATCATGCATGAATTGTCATGAATGACAGAGCCGAAAGTGTATGTAAACAGTAATGTTATACCATGAACTTACGTCTACCATAAAACTATGTACCGTATATTAAATTGTATGTATTTTTGGGCTGGTGGCCTACAATACGAAATTAAGATTATTATTTATGTATTTATTTATTTTTTTATTTATTATTATTATTATTATTATTATTGTTATTATTATTATTATTATTATTATTATTATTATTATTATTCAAATCATGTGCTGAATTCAAAATCCGATTAAATTTCTTAAGTCTAAATTATGAGGAAAATTTTCAGATAATACTGTAAAATATTATTTATTCTTGTCATTTATTTTTCATTGATTTATATCAAGATCCTTGAGTTATCTGAATATTTAAATTATAAGATTCCGTATGCATATGTTGTTGTGTTTGTTGGGGGGGGGGGGGGATTTTCAGCATTTTTTAAAAATTGTTCCAGACGCGTGTAGAAATGCCAGGGTTAGGGCCCAGGATTCACATCTTTACAAAATGTACACAAAAGTGTCACTATATAAATAAATAAAGAGAGAGAGAGAGAGAGAGAGAGAGAGAGAGAGAGAGAGAGAGAGAGAGAGAGAGAGAGAGAGAGATTTAACTCATCAAAATTCGGAGGGAAGAAAGAGAGAGATAAAGTATAAATTATTATCTGGTACAAGGTCATAGCAACTTTACATGATATACTGATCATAACTTTCTCTAGGTAACAACTTGCTAGACTGAAACAAATGTATGTAAGTCATTTACTTCATCAGAAATGCTTCACCTTCAGAACGCTTAAAAGCGTTAGATTTTTCCACCAAATAACTTTTGTTTAAAGCTTGTTTAAAATGTGATATCTGGGAATAGAAATTACAATACTTGCATTTATAAATGTAATACTTTGCGTGCATTAAGATAAAATTGAATACATCATCTGCCTCTTGCCTATTGGATATACCAAAAAATGTCTTTTCTTAAGATAACTTACACATTTTTGTATATGAGTAAATTTATTAGTAATCAGTAACACAAAGTCAGCCCAAAACCTCTGAACTATGGTATATTCCCCAAAAAGATGGCATATGGATTCAGGAAATTGCTCACAAAAAAGCATGTATTGCTATCTATTATACCAATTTTAAATAAAAACGTATATGTAGCAATAATTCTGTGCAGAATCTTTATCTGAAACCACCTTATTTTTGGACACTTTGTTAATCTGAATGTAAGAGAGAAATTTTGCACCAATCGTCATCTTCTATTTGATCAAATTTTCTGTACCACTTGCCTCTTGAGGTAGGAATTTCCCCATTTTTTTTATTCAGTTTCTTATAAATACTTTTGTAACCCTTTTTGTCCGCTACAATGCAAAGTAGTTTAGAGCTGATACACGGATCTGAGAATTTTTCTGTTTGTCTAATTCCAACTTTTGTCTGATATTCGATTATTGCTGTTATTATGCCTTTGTATATACTAGACTATTTGTTTGGACTGGAAAAAAAGGAAAAAAGCTGAAACTGATTCATATCAAACCATTGTCCACTAGCATCCAGTAAATCGTTAATTCTTCTAATTCCATGTTCAAACCAATTCTTATAAAAACAGATTTACACTCTAATATTGTAATTGTGCCATATCTATCTAAAACATTAGCAGGTGTATCAAATGGAAAGTATTTTCAAAATTGATCCATGCGTAAAAACACATCTCTCCAAAAAGTATTAAGGAACCTACTTTTTTCTACAGCTATTCTGCCCCAAGTGGAAATTAGTGATATTTTGGCAAGATGTCTATCCCAAGTGGAAATTAGTGAAATTTTGTAAGATGTCTCTAAAATGTGTTTCCATTTTGTAGATGTAGTTGTAAGTCGTCTAATCCAAGTGATCTTTAATGCATTTACAAATGCAAATACATCTATCGTTCTCAGATCTCCCAAATCGTAATCAATATTAACTACTTTTCTTCTGATTTTATCAACTGAATTATTCCACATAAATTTATGAAATTTATTGTTAATTTCAATTAGAATTTTCTTTGATGGCGATGGTAAGGATAAAAGAATCTGGTTTATTTTAGATAATGCTAAACTGTTTACAACTGTAATTCTACCAAATGGTGTAAGAGATCTATTTGACCACTGATTTGATAATTGTTTTATTTCGTTAATTTTATTTTCATAATCTATTTCTACCATTTTTGTCCAAGCTTAGTTGAAAACTTTACACCTAGTAATGTAAACTCACTGTCTCCCCAATTTATTTGATAACTCTGACAAAATCTATCCTGACTTCCAACTTTACTTCCAAATCAGATAACCTTAGTTTCATCAATATTGACACTGAGTCCAGAGAATTTAGAATAGTAAAATAAATAAATCAAGGGCAGACATTAAGTATTTACTATTCACATCCAGAGTTAAAAAGGTATCATCCGCATATTGAGAGATCAAAATATTCTCTATTATTAATTTGTATTCCTTTCATATTTTTGACTACCTTTTACCATGTGTGCCCAGTAACTCTGCACAATGAATAAACACACACGGAGGGAAGGGGTCTCCTAGTACGTAAAACCAAGATGACATGTAACTGTTTACTGTAACATATGATTTTATATTATTATAAAAAGTTGATATCCAGCTTATAATA
Organism: Margaritifera margaritifera; assembly: GCA_029931535.1. Taxonomy (NCBI): domain Eukaryota; kingdom Metazoa; phylum Mollusca; class Bivalvia; order Unionida; family Margaritiferidae; genus Margaritifera; species Margaritifera margaritifera. The sequence continues at coordinate 2,185,617 of JAQPZY010001628.1, forward strand.
GGATCTCCAAAATTGAAAAAAAAAGATAATGTAGGACCAAACAAATTAATCAAAAGCCTTCTCAAAGTCGATTAGTAGTAATAAACCCGGAATTTTGTGTTTTTCAGTGTAAAACATTAAACCATACAAGGTTCTAATTTATTTCCCAATATATCTACCTTTAATAAAACCACTGTATTAGCTATACAAGCAGATGCTATTTTATATGAAACATTCAGTAGTGTTATTGATCTCCAATTCTTAAGATACTGCTTTGTTGTAACGCCTTTCAGTATGCCAGTATTTATTCCCTCTTTCTGTGTTGGTGAAAGCTCCCCTATACTGTAACCATAGTTTATGGATCTGGCAAGAAAATGACGTTAATCTTTCCAATTTAAAAAAAAAACAAACTCTGTAGTATGACCATCTGAACCTTTACTTGCATTGTCTGCCTTCTGTTTCGAACATCATACTTCTTCCTCACGAGGTATAGGACCTTATCTAGTTTTGGAATATCCAAATTTATATTATTAAAATGTTCATTTAAATTGTTGGAGTCTATTTTCCTGTTTTTATGCAAATGCTCAAAATATTCCATAGTTTTTTGGTAAAATTTCATTTTGAGTTAATGTTTGCGACCCATCATCCTATTATTAGAGACATCATTTTACTAACTTAATTTCTTTTCTCAAGGGGGAAATACTGTGTAACCTTTTCTCCTTTTTCAACACATTTTGCTCTTGAACGGATCATAACCCCTTTCATTTGTATTGTAATGTATTCCATCAACTCTTCCTTCCTCCTGCTCAGTTTACAAAATTTGCCAAAGTTTCACAATATTTTTCTAATTCTTTAATTTCCTCTAAAAACTGTGCTTCTTTATTAATGTTCTCTTTTTCTTGTACGTGACATAAGAAATGGATTTACCACTTATTTCTAACAATAATGTTTAAAAAATAATCGATTATTTATCACAAATGGTATTTGACATTCATCATGGGATACATTTTACAGAATTTTAACATCTTTACGTTTTTCATGCTTAGATTTATTTGGAAGGGTTTATCTTCCTATATATTTTTGTGCAATTCAATTTTACATTTTTTAAACTTTACCTTTAGTTAGCACCATGTAGCCACTATTGTGCTGAGGTGCCGTAAAACGCTACTACATACATATATCACCATTTTGTTTTAATTGTAGTCGCTGAAGCAGTAGGTACGTTGCAAGTTGTATACAGTATCGATGTTCTGACTTACTGTTTCACCTGCGTCATGCATATGCTGCCCCGTCTCGCACAGCTAGCTTCGACTTAACATAGTACTTGCTGTTGACAATGTTGTTTTTTTTCTTCTTCAAATTGCAAACGTTTGCTCTGATGGTGGAAAGCATGATTGAAATTTACGAAGGGATTAAATATTTCTGAGCTAGACTGTATTTGTGCCAGTTAATTACTTTCTAAGATTGAAGGTGGCGTACAATTTAGAATGTTCAGAAGCAGAGTATAGTCTACATTACTTTGCCACTTGTGAAGATATAATCTGTAATTATGATCTTGTTAAACGGAAATGCAAGGATCTATGGAAGATTTCTGGACAGTTTGACACCTAAATTTGATGTACTTTATTCTGCTGCAGAAGGAATGCTGTCATTATTTCATCTGCTGATGGAAAAACTGCCCTGAAAATGGACAACTTTCTAAACGTCCAACCTAAATTTCCCTCGACATAATGCATTGTTTTATTATATGGGATATATTCATATTGTGTTATAATGAGTTAGTTTTGTGGAATTTATACCAATACGGTTTTAAAGAACCAACGTTCACGTGAAAATGACTTTGACATGAATTATAGATGGAATAATGTTCAGCAAGACATTGGAAAGTAATAGCTTATGTTGTTCTAATCATGCCACTGTTCGCTTTTATTTGATATCGTCGTAAAATTAGAATCATATGAAGTGGTTAAATTATAAGTTTATGCAGTGACTCGTTCATCTTCATCCATCTCATCCAAATTGGACTTTTTCCTTTCTTTTGGATTTAGGCATACAATACACAGTACGCCAATGCATTGTTATGTGCATGTCGGTCCATATGCACAGCATACATAAAAGATACATTCTATTGCAGACAGACTGGTTATATTAGCACATGACAATCCCCACCAGTCTTTTTCGGGCTATGGTCCTCTGTGAAAAGAGAAAAAAAGTTGACGCTTCTACGAATCATCCATTTCCAAACAAATGACTTTGTAAGAGCAGTTTCTTACATAATAATCCCTGTCATATCTAGTGTAGCAAATTATTTGATAATATGGTATGCTCTTATTTCAAAGTTGTTTCTAGGAAGACAGTCGTACCACGCACTGCCAGTTGCCAATCCAACCTTTCTTAAACTCGTGTAGACCTCCTCAAATTTTATCTCGAAAATTTCATTGTCGTACCCAAATATCTTGAAGCAACCGCGGAATATCACGCTGCAAATCTGAACCTCGAATCACAGATAATGTTGCCATCTTTACTTCCGATAAACTGTTCGTCGAATCACAGCCACACAAGTAACGCATGTCCAGGAGAACTTTGCACATATCTGTTCCAAAATTCTGCTAATGTCATGGTCATCGAGTAAATAATTATGCTTTTGTGATTTCTGCATAAATTATAAACATGCCTTAAGTTTTTGTGCCTTATTCCTCATGATCATATTCCAGATGTCACTGACACTGAATGCTTCCCTAAGTAGCAAGTAAACTCGTGAAAATCTTCAAGACTGGACAAATGTTTGGCCTTATGGTCAACGCTGTTTTTAATTTTAAGCTCTAGTTGCTAATCAAATCGATCAGATTTGCTTTGTTCAAGTGGTTGTATGTATATATTTGTTCCAATGGTTTGCGATGGTTATGTCTGGAATTTATTTTAAACTTGAAAAGCAGAAGATTTGTCCCCTCTTTGACCCCATGATAAAGAGGTTTTATATCTTACAGATGCTGCATTATCTTTTGTATAGCTTTTTTATTTTTGCAGAGACATGGTGTAACTAGTTGAAAAACATTGATAGACATTCCAATGTCAGTATGTTTCAGTTTTGGATAATTTAGACCTTTGCCATACTATTAATTATATAACAAGGGAATCTAAGTTAATTAGTATCTAGCACTTGGAAAACAAATCGCGATGCTTCTTAAGATCTTTTGGAAAAACCAGCACACATTTGGATTTTCACCAGATGGTTCGTTGTGGCAGGTAGTGTCGTTTACTGTTGACATATCAGAGAAAATCTTAATTTGAAGTTTTTTTTTTTAATTTTTCGAACAATGCTTTACCTGAATTCTGGGGAAAAGGTACTTCTTCCAATCTTAGGAGACCAAACGAGTCTTCCCCATTGCAATCAGGCAAAACGACACCAGATGTAATATTTATGATAAGCAACGAATATTCTAAGTTCAGTTGACATAGTTTTAAATAATCTATGACTGTGTCTCATTTAAGCACGTGCATACAGTTTACTCATTCCCATGCAGCCTGTATTTCCCACTCTCTTTGCGCAAAATTGAATAAGCAGTTTCTCTCATCTTACGCATCCTCCTGACACAAATTATTAGATTTGCTCTCTTGTGCTATGAATGAACCAAGGATCAGTTGTATTTTCTGTCTGATCTCAAGAACTTCAGAAAACATCAAGATCAGCTCACTTTTCTCCAAACTACGGAGACAAAGACTACGAATATTTACCATTATCACCTTCGCCACAAGTAGTCTGTAATTTTCGTTTGCGTCGAAAGCATACATAACGCGTCTTCATCTAATTCAAAACTACTTCCGGTCTTTCTTTTGAATCAAACGATTTATGGCTGTTGTTTGTGCTATTAATAATAAGAAGAAATAGTTCAATGATGCAAATAGTAGTGGGCACAGCTATAACAACATTAATAAAGGGAATAAACATAAATACGATGTAAAGAAAAAGATCTTGACAAAACGAAATTAATTTCCTTCTTCTTTACCAACAGACAAACACAATCATCAATTCTATAAAAGACAAAGCTGATGAATATTTATTTGATAAAATTGACCTTTTCCTGTCTTGCAGAAAAGAAGAAAATCACGACAAATTTTAAAAAAGGAGATAAAGAGCAAGAAAAGAATTCACGGTCAGACGAATACAAAATGTATTGAATGAAAAGAATTAATCAGCTCACTTTATAATTAGAATGAAAAAAAATCCTCTTGGATACAAATTAATTGTTAAGGATGAAAGGAAGAGATAGAAATGAACAATTGCATTTTGAAAATTAAACAAACTAACAAGAGATAACAGTTATAATAAGAATTGGGCTGAATGCTATTTTTTTGCCAACTGCATCCTAGATCCTAAAATACCGACTAAACAAAGAGAAAACCAGGTCTACATGGCATTTGTTTTTTAAGGTTTTATATAAAGTTCTCGAAATGAATGCGTTTCATAGCTATATGTGCTTCATCGTTTGAGAAATAGGATTAATGCAATGGTTTTTAACTTATTGCCACATTGTGAAGGTAGGCCTATGTGACCTTCTTTTGCTTTCGGCGAGTAGTCCTTCAATCGAGAAATGTACCCATTAAAATGTATGACCGTAAATAATGTTTTTGAGAAATCGACCTTAATGCCAAAGAAACTGATGTTAATGGTTACAAAAAAGCAAAACAAAACAAAGCAACATCTGTTTCACCAATATTTGCAGGCGAGGCAATTATAGATAATATTGATGTGCCGATAAAACCCTATGCATACATACATACATACATACATACATACATACATACATACATACATACATACATACATACATACATACATACATACATACATACATACATGCATGCATGCATGCATACATACATGCATACATACATACATACATACATACATACATACATACATACAGCCATACATACATAGCAGTTCATACATACATACATACATACATACATACATACATACATACATACATACATACATACATACATACATACATACATACATACATACATACATACATATATACACACATACATACATACATGCAATGAAACTGCAGAAAAAAAGCCGAAATAAGCGCAATTATCAAATGTTTTAAAGATCGGTGCAGAACAATATGTTTTTCTCTTCATACGGAGAGCGGGCATTCTCAATTTTTGGTTGGAAACCTTTTGTCGTGTTATTCAATTAATAATTGCATACAACAGTACATTAAAATCCATATATACTTTACAGGTGCGTCAGCCTGTTGGCTTAAATATCTCATTCCTTCTAGAATAATGCTAGGTCGGAAGAAAAAAAATATTACGCCTACCGTGTTTACTTTCTGCAACAGTGATTCTCCCTCGGGCACATTTTTAGATAATGCCATCGGTTACATATGTTTTCAAAAACGAAGGCCTGATTCCCGTTTTACATATGTTTTCAAAAACGAAGGCCTGATTCCCATTTTACAGATTGATTTAATGAGAATGGAACTGATCTTGATTTCAGCCAATAAATTAGACGCAAATAAATGTAAAGACTACTCTAACTTTGAACTGAAAACCATCAATTGTACCGTATCCCATTAATTTTGGAAAGAGAGACATGTTCTGGAACGTTTGAACCGACCGAGTGTAAATACATTATGCACCAAATCCTATGACGACGACAAGTTTAATGCTTAAAATCAAAGCAAACCTTTTTTTTTTTATTTTTTATTTCTTGTACAAGGTGTTACGATTTTAATTTTCTAAGTGTCTTTTGAAAACAGCACTTCTTCAATGACGCCTTATCTTTGATTTTATTTTCTTCCCTATATACGGTTTCACAAGGAGTACCCAGGAATCATTAACATACATTTCTAGTGGCCCGCTGTTAACTCGGTTATAAAAAATAAATTAATCTTTGCAGTAACTATTAAACTTTGTTCCTTGCAAGAGTCTAAGTTATTATAGATTACTACCGATTTTTCATGCAAAACTCTACACAGGTTTTGATATACAAAAAATTAAACTAGTCTTGGGGCCCATGACTGCTCATCCCAGGGGCCCGGAATTTCTGTCGGCGGGCCTGCGCTTGGGTCCCTTGGTTTTGTTATCATCGCCACAATCAGCAGAATGATCATTTATTACTATTATTATTATTATTATTATTATTATTATTATTATTATTATTATTATTTCCTAGCTTTTTACAAAGCGGGAGTATGGTATTATACACTCCGTCATTACGCCTGTAATGTCACTTGCATCCCCTTGCATCAATTAAGCCAGAAAGATTAAACTTGGGTCATTGATAGTATTGTGTGGGTAGATTCACCTCTGGGACTGGGGCTGCGGGTGACAGAACCAGATAGGGTTTTATCTTAGAAACAATTGATATCTCATCCTTTAACCATAGATGCATTTTCCAGGGTATGAAAAAAAATGAAATAATGTGCATAAACAATATTTACATGAGGAAAAAACATGGGTAGCCAACATTAGCTGACGAGGCGTTTTCCTACCCAGGTCATATCGTGGGAACTTTGGAGATCCTCACTCCATAACCGTATATAAACAGAAAATGGAAAGGTACATCCGTACGTGTTGCCACCGTATACCTCCGGGGTGTTTCCCCACACGTCAGATTTAGGTCCTTGGTCATAACGTGGAAACTATTGAGATTCCCAGCCAATTAAGACATATATAGTTTCAGGGCATGAAGAAACAAATTCTTACGTGTTATCAAGGGGGCGGGGATTCTAACCCAATGGATTTATCCCCTGGTTCAAATCTTGGAGACTTTGAGATTTCACCCTGTCTTCATATATAGTTTCCGGTGAATATCATCGAAAGAGAACAAGTGCACATAAATAACAGTATATGTAGCTTTAACTCTTGATATCGCTGATGTTAATTTGCATTCTATTAAGACAATCAAATGCACATATGCAGCTGACGTCGGCTTCTAGGTCGTTTCTTACCCTAAGAGCAAGGAGTCTAAAATTTAGGAGTGTGGGAGCGAGAATATGTGGTTTACAAACACATAATTTCTATATTATTATTATTATTATTATTATTATTATTATTATTATTATTATTATCGTCGTTGTTGTTATTGTCATTTTCTAAGGTTTCTTTGTAATATTATTTTAATTAGGATTACTACCAACAAGAATGTAAAAGTTGCCGGATAGCCGTCAGTCCCTACAAGGTAGAACCCATCAAATGCTCAATCTGCGGAGAAGAAGATTGCATATGTACCGAGGAGGAGCGGCAGGAACGCCATACTGATCCCAACAAACCTCACCGAAGCGACCTGTGTGAGAGGTGCAAGAAAGGGCTCAAGTGCAGCGGATACTGAACAACAAACCTTAACCACCTCCCTCGACCCTTCCAATGTGAACGAACAAAACGTGGACTGCTAGATACTGCTATTGGAGTTACCGGTGTATTAAATAGAATATATTTATTATACAAATGATTGCAATTCTCCGATTTAAATTTCAATTATATGTGTTTAATTTTATTCCTTTTATATAATTATATTGTGTGTTCCAAAGTTTTGTACGTCACATTGGCTGCTTCAGTGATGTAATTTCTTTTTTTAAGCTGATTTTATATTTCGTTTTTAAATAGAAAGTGTGTCGTTGTACATACTTTTTCCAAACTACATTTGTTGATCCGACTGTTAATTTGCTTTTTATGTCTAATATTTTAATGACTCTTGCAGATATTGCTAATGACGAAATCGTTTATATGACATTTAAAACAAACGCAGAATTAAATGAATAATTCTTGTATTTATTTGCTACATGTGTATTTCACACACAAAAAATACGCTAGACTTTTGTGAATGCAACACGAGTTCCCTGGCGTTCATTTCACTAAACAAATTGAGTTCTCAGTTTAGCTGGGAGATTTAAAGTTTATTAGATAACTAGGGATACAACAAAAGTGGATACAGTTTTACACAGCGTGGTAAAGATAAATGTGTATGAAACCTAGATTTACATTTTTTTTTACCACTAACAGTAGTAAAATACATGAAATTTTCCAGCTAAACTCTTCGGCTGCTACACTACTACATATTTTGATAGCATAACAATCTAAAGTACTAAATTAGTAGTGTTTTATCTTGGAAATATCTAAAATTACTAAATTAGTAGTGTTTTATCTTGGAAATATCTAAAGTACGAAATTAGTAGTTTTTTATCTTGGAAATATCTAAAGTACGAAATTAGTAGTGTTTTATCTTGGAAATATCTAAAGTACGAAATTAGTAGTGTTTTATCTTGGAAATATCTAAAGTACGAAATTAGTAGTGTTTTATCTTGGAAATATCTAAAGTCGAAATTAGTAGTGTTTTATCTTGGAAATATCTAAAGTACGAAATTAGTAGTGTTTTATCTTGGAAATATCTAAAGTACGAAATTAGTAGTGTTTTATCTTGGAAATATCTAAAGTACGAAATTAGTAGTGTTTTATCTTGGAAATATCTAAAGTACGAAATTAGTAGTGTCTTCTCTTTGAAACATATCCATATTGCTATTTACTATCATATTCAGATAAGTACACGCAAACTGTCATGATGGAAAAATGTCCCGGACATTTATTTTGGTTACTGTACATTTAGTTTCATTTAAGCCTGTTGAAAAAATTATGTTATGATGCGGAAAAGTTTGCCGTAAACATAGATTACAGATGTGGTACCGCAAAGCATAATACAATACAAATATCAGACGATAGGAGATAATAAAGAAACATGTACCAGTCTATTCAGTTTAGTTCCTGTTTGGATTTTCCATTACTACAGATAAAAATGATATTTCTCCTATGAATTGTTATTATTTTGTGTCTGTATGTTTGTTAGTGTCTTTCATTAATGTTAAGAAAATTAGGTGATGTATGAAAATTTATTATAATTAAAAATAATGGACTTCAGATTTTCAAAAGATAACAAGCTGTTCTCGTTAGACGATGCTGCTGATGGTGATGGTATATTTATTATTGCTGAGTGATATGGGGATTAAAAAGAATAGCATTATTGGCTACATCAACAACTTGAAAAAGTCATCCAATAGCTTTAAACTTGGACTGACGTGGTAAGAACAGGACCGGCGCAACGGTATTTGGCGCGCCCTAGGTAAGCCTTCAGCCTTGCGACCCCCCCCCCCCATTAGCTTTCTAAAATGAATATTGTGCATTATTCTTTACTTCTGTTTTTCCCTTTCTATTTTTAGACGAATATTATCTACTATTTTACGCTATTTCTCTTTCTTTTTTTATTCATTCAGTTTCTTGCCGGCTCCCAAATTTTGCCGCCCTAGGCGACCGCCTTGTTTGCCTAGCGGAACTGGACCTGGGTAAGAAATATAATTCCAGAAGTTGATAAACAGTGTATAGCAATTTTGTGAACAAAATATACAACAAAATAAAAAATTCTAGAACAAGTAAAATGACACGATAATGAAGACACAATAAGCTAACAATTTTACAACTGTCCACTTGTATTTTAAAGACAGCTTATTACACTGCCAATAGTTTTTGTTGGATCTCTTTCTTTTAAGTTATCTTTCTTTATGTTCTCCATTTATTTGTCATACGTTTCAACGTCCAATTTCACTGATTATATTTTCGATTTGAAAACTTATACAGCAATTACATAACATCTTCATTCGCTCTCTTCTTGCACAGTAAATAATCCAAGTGTATTATGTGAAAGTCCTCCACTTTGAATTCTCTTGTGGTAATCATTATTAAAGTTTGTTCTGCTTCTCTTACCTGTTGATCAATAGGTTCATTTGTGTTTATTGTTTGCATGTTTATATCATCATGAACTTGTATCCGCTGTCTTTGTACAACAGTGGGTTGTAACAGATATCTAGGCTCTGGTTCTAACAGATATTTTAGGCTGTGGTTCTAACATATATTTAGGCTGTGGTTCTTCTGTGTCTTGCATAGGCTCTGCCATTTCTTTTACGCATCACCTTCATATGCAGGATTAAGTCTTTTTGTTCATATATTTTAATACCTTCTTTACTCAATTTCTGGACGAAACTAGAACCGCCACGTTGTTTGACATTAAGCTGATTGTTTCATACTCCCTACCACCTATCTGTCTAATACGTACATATTTGCGACTAGACCTTCCTTTGGATATAGATTATATATTTCACCGTCTCTACATCTGAATACTATTTTTATCAGATTTGGGTCTAGACCTTCCTTTGGGTACAGCATACATATTTCACCGTCTCTATATCTGAATACAGTTTTATCAGATTTGGGTCTAGACCTTCCTTTGGGTACAGCATACATTTTTTACCGTCTCTACATCTGAATACAGTTTTATGATATTTGCTGATGAATTCATCGCTCACATTGTCATTGCTATTAATGCTAAAATCTGTTACTATTTGATGAGCATTTATGTCTCATTGTCTAGATTGTTGAGAAGTTGTAAAACCCTCTCTTGATAGGTTAGGTTTATCTAAATTTGGCTTAGAATTTTGTACTGATTCAATGTGTAATAATCTCTCATACCTTCCTCATGTCTTTCATACATTTTTAAATCTTCATAGGGAGCTCACTACCTGCTGCAATTTCAATGCTATCTACTTACTACTATTTTCACACTATTTAAAGGGATAAAAAAGACTGTAACTTAGTATAGCTGATGAAACCTATAAAGAAAGTAATGGTGAAACTTTAACTGACAATTGAGTTGGAAACAAATGGACGAAAAAACAAATTGAGTACACCTATGAAATCGTTTTCTGTGCAAGATCAACTAAAATGTCCCAGTCATTTTCAGATGTATTATTCTAGCAGTAATATCTTTGATGCAAACATTTCTACCCATTGATAATCTGAATGAATTACAAAAGTAAAATATGATTACATGGCATCAAAATGGTGTTTGGTAGTTCAGTGGGTTTTCTAAAGATGAACAGTGAAAAACAAAACACAGAAAATAATGTCAAACATACATGCACTGGATGCTTTGAAATTGAAGCATTTGTACTTTTGTAAACAGTTGTAATAGCCAGAGTATTTGTCTATTATGTTGTTAAATCTGTAAAGAAAACAAGGACAGACAAAACAGACTGAAACATGTTATTCACAATAGAATAATAACTTTTGTAGTTTTGAAAAGCTTCGACTTTTCTATTATGTTACCATCTCTTTCTCTCTCTCTTCTATGGCATCATTTTTCCTTTTTTTAATCTGTTATCTCTGGCTACCATATATGGTATGTTCTTCTAGTAAAAATATTTTCTCTACTGTTCTGGATCTTAAAGGTTAAATGAGGAACAAGGAGTATATCGAGATCACTTTAATCCACATCTGCATACTTTGTGAAGTTTAACCATCTACGGCAGAAGTCAATAGAACGAAAGCAGAGTATTTGCAAGGTTGTACTAGATTTGATGGTCTGTTTAATACCTGTAAAATTCTTACTCTTGTTTTGGAAATTAATCTACAATTTTTATACTTGTGGTATCTTTGATTCATTTATTTACTCATGTATTCATAATAGTGCTTTGTATTCTCTTTTCTCTATTTCTTGTAGTAATCTTTATTTTCTTCTTTCAACTATTTGGCAGTACTCCTTTATACTTGGCTTGCAGTAACCATTACCTTTATAAAACTCAGCTATGACCTTTTCTGTTTTGCACCTTGAGCACCTCTTAATATCCATTATTTATATATCACTATTTCTTTTTCAATAAAATTTTCGCTATTCAGATTTTACCACTGTTACTTCCAATATCATTATAAGGCAAGCTTATATCAATTTTATAATTTCTTTAAATATAATATTAAATAGCTTTTTTATCACCTCATAATTAGGTTGGGATAACTTTAAAGTTGTTTTAAATCGCCAAAAACATTGATTATCGTAGAAAAAAGATTAGATGAACAATAATGTAGATAAATTTGCAAGTTACCTGAAAATTATCTTTGCGTTCACCTGGTAATTTTATTGCAAATAAATGGAAGATGGTAAAAGACGAGCACACAGATGAAAAAAGGTTGAAAAAGCTGTTTTTTAAAAGCCAAAAGATACAAGTCAGGTTGAACTTGGCAGACATCTTTTGAAACGTTCACATGAATTTAAAAAAGCCAAAGCAGATAGGTTAAAACAAGATCAGAAAAAAATCAATGTTGCATGAAAGTCATGTTGAAAGTCAGACTAAAATAAATTCAAACATTATGTATTCCGGGTGGGGTGGCGGAATCATTCTTTCATATGTTGTATTAATTTACAGCAAAAGTTGGACCTATTCTTAAACCTGTCAAAGAACAACCACTTAAATTAGATATTGTAACAAAAGAACAGCCAAATCAAATTCCGGAAATATTGTGAAATTTCACAATCATAAATTGTAAATTTCCTGGTATGTATTGGGGATGTGTGTGTGTGTGTGTGTGTGTGTGTGTGTGTGTGTGTGTGTGTGTGTGTGTGTGTGTGTATATATAGCTGCAAATGTGTTTTATTCTAAGCAACATTACATGCTAAATGAATCACTTACTGGAGCCTAGAAATGTATGTACTGGAATTATGCAGACTCAGTTGATACAGTTCTGGTACACAGTTCTAATTAATAACACTAAATCCCTTTCCATTTCCGAAAAATAAAGAAACTATTTACAGATGTTGAAAATAAAGTAAGAGTTTTGTTTAAAAATAGTGATTTACTCATTTATTAAATTAAGATGCAATTATTCTTAATGATGGCTAAGATTGTAATAATGATGGACTAAGTAAAACGATTTATCAGAACTTTATCTGAGACTCTCTTCATTACTCGAGTCACTTGATAGAAAACAAACGTAAAAAGAGGACTCACCAGTTTAGGGTTAAGTGTCGAGCGTATAATTGGATCCCTATATCACTCCTGACAGTGTAAGTCTCCACCAGTTAACACTCACAGCCCCAAGGGTCATAGAACGAATTTCATGAATCAAATGATATTACTAGAATAAATGCCCACAACCGTAGCTAATGACTGTTACCATATAAAATACCAGACTCCCAGTGCTTTAAATACTCTAAAGCGTCAACAATTCTACTCAAAATTTGACATTTTTCTTTTTCTCTGCTTCCTTCCTTTCAGCAAATATATCTAATTTGTTTTGAAAATTAAATCCAAAATTGTATTCTTAACACACTAGCGAATTTGAGTCTATAATTTATCTGCCTGAATTCATAAATAGATTAATTCTACCTTAAGGTAGCCCAGGTAATTATTATGGCAACAAATTATTTCTACGTTATGGTAGGCCAGGACATTATTATGCCAACATCTTCACGACCAAATAAACTCATATGAATCCTAATAACACATACTTTTTAAGGCAGTCAGGTTTCTGCTGTCTTCTCGATCTCATTAAGTAGCTCCGGGTTAACTTGTCCTGCCTGTCTTTTTCGTTACTGGGGATTACATCAACAATAATATTCTCTGGACCTGGCATTTCTGCTTGCTTTTCAGTCTTTTTGCAAAACGTTGAATTCCGGGCAATTTCTCAATCTTCACGTTTTGTTGTGGATATAGTACCATTTCCGTTGATAATCTTGAATGATTTGTATCATATGACGTACATTGTCATTATTTGTTGTGATTGGGACTCGTTTCAGCTTTGTTTGCATTTTCTTTGCCAAGAGACACACCTGTTGTCAACTGTGATGTTGCACTTTAGTTTCTTATTAACCATATAATTCTTATTTCCAGTCCTAATGTTCAGCTTTTGCTGTTTTGATCGCTTTACGTAACGTTCTAGTAAACATTTCGACTTTTCCATTAGTATGATGATATATAGGGGTGCGACGAGACAAGGGATACCGTTTTTGCAGTGTTCTTCTGCCGGTTTATCAGTTCCTGGAAGCCACACTTTTACATGTAGTATCTGTGTTTTAACAAGATCTTGATATTCTTCGTGTGCAAGTTGAACTGTCTGTTGCTCAGGCTCATAGGTATGACTAATCTGCTCCTTCATTGTAGTGCACTACCTTCATCATAGACACTATCGTTAACTCGTGACATAGACGAGAAAAGTGATCTTGCTTGACGAAGTGTTTTCATTTATTATGCTGCAATGCCTAATGTACTTTTTGCCGTATCTTATCTAGATGTGTGGCCTTAGTAGCGTCACTTAGTTTCATTGTGTTAAGAACTGCCTGGTCACGTAGGAATTTTAAATAATACTCAGCAATATTCGAACCGTTTGGTCTATGTGCATACTTGTTGGGGTGCCTTGACGTATAGTCTGCTTAATTCGTACTTCACGACTTATATAGAACGCGGATGTTGTAGGCCTGTAATCAAAGTCTTTGTCTTTCTATTCTCGCCAATGGTTTTGATCTTGGGTGTTGAAAGTGTCTTCAGGGGCTGTTGATCACCGATCAGTGTGAATTCATTTCCAAATAAGTACAAGTGAAAATGTTAACAACTGCGCAAGACCCAGGGCCTCTCTGTTTGTGAGTAGCGTTTCTCCACATCAGTAAGGACTCTGATGGCATAGGCTATTACCTTGTTTTCCAGTATTGCTTCTAATCCCACTGGAATAACTAGCTTTCGCCTGTATTCTTGGTCAACATTTGCCATGACTGCATCGCTAGTAAAGCATTCTTAACTTTGTTGAATGATTTATTATGTTCCTTTGTCCACTTGAAATTTACACCGTGCTTCGCTAACGCACGTAGATGTTCATTAGTGGTAGAGTACTCACGAATGAATTGTGATACATAGTTATTCAGAGGGGTGAAGTACCTCACTTCCGTTAGTTGCTGTATTGTTTAATACACGCTGAATATACCCATGAAGACATAAATCGTGTGAGGCTGTGTAAAATGTATTTATGTAAAACGCACCAGGCAGATAAAAGAGACAAGTTAGTGCTTCGAGAACCAAGCCCAGCTGCAATCTATGGAAGTATTTGTAACAAATTGGAACATATCTGATACGTAATAGGACTCTAGTATGCCTTGAAAGGAAGGCCTGCGCTGTTTTTCTTATCTATGTGACCTCCCTACCCTTCAGGACCAACCTACATATCAGCCAATATTGAACTTTTTAGTATAGTACGTTGTACTCAATACTGCCAGTTGGCATCATATACTCCAGTTGGAGGTTTGAAAGCCAATCAAATTCGTGCTCATTAAAAATAGTACGGACGTAACTTTCGTTGAAACGTTATTGTCCACTCTAAAATTAGCAGCGACCAATTTCTATAGATTGTACACATCTTTTCAGCATTCCATTTTCTAATTTTTTCTCTAACTTCAATTAAACGGATTTCGGCCTAATACATATCTTTGTTGTGAAATACTAGAGTGAAATGTAATCCAACATCCACAGTATGGTGACAATTTTTAAAATAGATTTTACTTTTAAATTGAACAAAGACAAGGCCCTGCCACATTCAATGTATAAAACGTAGACATTACAAGGAATGACGCGGAATTCAAAGTTTCTTTACGAGAGTTGTATTTTGTTGAAACGAAAGTTACTTTTCAGTCTGATAAAAATGCAATCTACAATCGGAATGGGGTGGGTGGGATGGATATTGACAACTTTAATAAGGCAGCCATTTTCAACGATTCATATTACAGATATGACCAATTATTTCCTGTTTCATACACTCACACAGGACTAACGTAACGAAGGTTATGCTACTTATTCTTGTTTTTGTCGAAACCAGTGATTGATTGATTGAGCCCTAACGGCTTTAGACCACACGGCATTAGGAGCGTTCACTTTAAAAAGTAGAAATACTGTTATTTTTACGTTCAGATAGATGCTGCATATAGTGTGTTCAATTTTTACTCGTGTTACATATCCATTTAATCTTACATGGATGATCTGGCATTCGACACAGATATTCAATTCGTATTTCCCACATCCAGATTGGAACCACTTTTATGTCTTCTCTGACGTCCACACGTGGATATTTTTAGACGCGATGATTCAAACCTGTATCAATTCCAATTCGTTTTTAATTTCAGTCATACTGTAAAGCTACAAAAATTAAAAAGCGTAAAAAGAGAGGGTATGTAATAAATAAAAAACCATATTCGTGTTTTGTTCGCAGTCGGGGGAAAGAATTCGTTGCGAATGGTTTATGAATACATCTCAACCTAACGACCTCGACGTATCCCTACGCTCTATCAAACACGTTCTTTCCGCCGACTCTGAACAAAACACGTATGTAGTTTTGCTTATGTATCTTACCTTAACTAAAAAGTCTATTGTAGTTAACCTAATTCGTCTTATCTGTGATATGCGCAGATAATTCTCTAGTATCTGTTAGAGAGACACTTTCTTTCGTAGGTATATACTGTAATAAACCTAGGGTATGTGTTATTTGTATTTACGTCTGTTTGTAGCTTTGTTTGATTATAGTTATTATTTGTTGACTATGGGGAGTTCGGCTTGGAAAGGCTTACAGATGGGTCATACAAATGGGAAGCAAGAAAACCCATGCAAGTATGAAATTAGAATTTCGTGAAGTGTGGTCATTAGGTGATTAGAGGAAGATTATTTGTATTTGCGCGTTTAAGAACCCTTTAGATGACAACGACTATTGTATTGAGGTCCTTGGAAATAGGAAAAACATCGACCTCAACCCAGATTCACGCAGATGTTGGATTCGCTCGGTAGTGAGACTTCTTGCGTGTTACAACACTATTCTTATTTGTTTGGCTTTTGCATTTTCAACAAATGTATTCAATACTGATACATATAGCTCATCCTTTTATTTCAGTATCAACATGTATAGATTCAAAAAGTCTTACCATAATGTCCTGCCTAAACAAGGCATTATTTAACTTTACTTTCAAAACAAGACATGGTTTTATACGTTTTCTTCTTCAGGGCATAAACTGCTCTTCGTTTGAACATTTGAATGAGACTTTATTTTTCCATCCCTTTAATTGTAATTACTCCGACCACTCAGCACATTACTCCAACCACTCAGTACATTAAAAATATCAGAACTGACTCCAATATCTATGTGGTATTGGGAGAAAATATAGACAGACGATCAAGCTAAAATTACAATGAAGTTATATATCTAAACATTTTATATATCTAACCAACTAAATAAATTAACAATGTAGCTGGCTGATTTGCTGAGGAGCCAACTAACCAGCTAACCAACAATAACTTCGTGACAGATGAACTAACTACATATCTTTCTGCATACCTCAATTAAAAACAGAGACGTTTTAACTTCGTGACAGATGAACTAACTACATACCTTTCTACAAACCTCAATTAAAAACAGAGACTACGTCTCGGAAATATAATAATTATTTCTTGTTTGTTCCGTTTTTGCTCGTAATGCATATCTCTTCTCTTAGGGTTGATGTGTATATGTTTAAGTAGATACACAGTGAAGATATATTTCTCTTTTCACAACCAAATCACTCTTTATTTCATTTCTAAATCTCTTTTAGTCCCTTTAGCTATTGCCAATTACTAATTTTTCTTGATGCCTTTGTCAAAAAAGAATGGAAATTTCGATTACTAAATTTTATTTAATTCGATCTTTTACATTTAAGTAATGCCAAAAGTAGAAAAGCAATGATTACTGATACAATTCGGAAATTCTTTAAAACATTAATTCGTAGGAAGCCATCGAGTCTTCCTTGAATGCGCTGGACCAAGAATGTGAGAATGACCACAATTTACTGATGCAGGGTGTATTATATTGTTAAATAACCCATCCACCTACCCCAATTCATAACATGTACAGATCTAAAAAATGTAAGACCCGAATGAAGCCATGCATTTTTCATATTAATAAAGACTGTAAATCTCCAGCATTATCCTGAAAAAAAAATCAAGGTATGTGCTTAGATGATTAGAGCTAAGTTAATTAATTTCTTGTTCAGATGATTACTTGGTTCCTCAGCTATTAATGTATTAGCAAGTCGGTTAATTGGGGAGTCAGTTAGCTAGCCAGCTAGGTAGTTAATTAGTTATTTAGTTAGTTGGTTAGTTATATTCAATTATTTTCATTTGAACGTGATCGTCCGTCTTTTTTCTAACTAATATATAATGTTTAAATATGAACTATAATTGAGCCAGTTCTGTTTAAAGGAAATATTGACCGGCCGGAGTAATTGCAATGGTAGGGGTGAAAAATTAATGATTCAGTCAAATGTTAAAACCGATACCAGAAGAAAAAGTTTGGAAACCATGTCCTTTATTTCAAAAGAAACAAAAAGAAAAGAAAAAATTAATAAATTGTACCTATGCAACAAAAAAAGTTTCTCTATGACAGATAACAGAAGATTGTCAAAATTGCCACTTTTCAGACTGTGCAGATAAGACAAATTAAGCTGTACTTTAAAGGTAAAA
The DNA here is from genome assembly GCA_029931535.1 of Margaritifera margaritifera. Taxonomy (NCBI): domain Eukaryota; kingdom Metazoa; phylum Mollusca; class Bivalvia; order Unionida; family Margaritiferidae; genus Margaritifera; species Margaritifera margaritifera. The sequence continues at coordinate 2,203,955 of JAQPZY010001628.1, forward strand.
TATAAATATGAACTGCACACTGTGTGGAGCACCCATGGCTCTCAAACCATATATCATATCTACCTTGTGACGTAAACGCGCCAATATTTGTCTTGTAGTTTAGAGAATGTAGGATGAATTCTCTAGTCTCAGGTTTGACAGTAACGACAAGAATACGAAGAATAACCAGTGGATTAGTAAAATTTGTAAAGGAATTAATGTTTCCATATCTTGCATTGTACACCAACATATTGAAAGAATTTCTTTGGCAAGATATATATCGGTTGCAATATCACTACCCCTTGGGGTTTTGGGTAAATAATATTTCTGTGAATGCGTGCTTATAGAGATTCACGTGTCAAAAGATCGATGTTCTGTATTGAAAGGACGGAAAGAACTATCTGGTTATTAAACGCAAGAGATAGATCAATTCTTTTTTATTATTTTGTAATCTTAAGTTATATGCAAGAGAAAAATAGGCGAAGCGAATCAATTGGCACATCTTTTGTATGAAATCGTTGAATGGCCGCCTTTCCAGAGTTATTACTATCTACTCCACTCCGACTGCATTCAGGTTGCAAGAAAAGTAACTCAGCATGAAAATAATACAACTCTGATAAAATAACTATAAAGGCTGTGCCAATCACCCTGATACCCGTATTTTAAACATCAACTATTATCTGGCAATGGCTATGTTCAGTTAAGAGCAAAACCACTCAAAACGTTTACACTTTCCGAACGCTGGATTATATTTGTCTTCAGTATTAGAACATAAATATCTGTATTGAGTAGAAATCCATTCTGGCAATTCAAAATATAGTTGGAGAAATATGGACTTTGAAATCAGGTTAAAATATGCAAGACCTGAATCAGTTGCTCTTCGCTAATATTTAAATAGATAGTAATATATGAACGTATATTATATCCGCATTAACTTTCTTGATCATGTGTTTGATTGGTTCTCTCTAAACACTTATCAGAATACATGACAAGATACCAACTGAAAGTATTGAGTGTAGCATGTCTTACTCTAATACAGGCAGATACTCGAGTTGGTCATGAAGGGAAAGGAGGGCGAATTAATAAGACTAACAGTGCGTGATTTCTCTTTCCAGATCGTTTCAAGTCCAATTGCCCAAGTTATGTATCACACATGTATTGCACTTGTTAGGGGATATATGAAGATTTGTTCCCCCAAGGCAAATCATGTTCCACGAGGGTGAAGCCCACGTCGTTCACCCTTGTTGAACACGACTTGTCGCGGATGAACAAATCTTCATATCTCCCACACACACACACACAAAAAAGGGCAATAAATTGTTAATTATACCGAGTCCAACAATACAGGGAAACACAATGTGTTGTTCCCTGACACGTGACATTCGGTGCACCAATCATTGACACTGTTACTTTTATGAGGTATACTAATGCCATTTGTTATCAGGGCTTGGTCCTTCGAGCATTAACTGTGTTTTCTTGCTCTTTTTCATACATTTTACAGATTCTAACATGATTTACACCTTCCCGGGCATTTGCACCCTGGATGAAAATAAATAAATAAATAGCAAAGCGATCTTTCCCTGCAGAAATGTGTGGTTCGACAGATTGTTATAGCTGTGGTGGAAGGTTAAGGAGGTCGGTGAAGTTTAATAAGTTAAAGAAAACATATTAAAGACGTTAACAATGTTGCTTAATATTTTCGAATTGTTACGATTTATACATGCGGCTTGCATGACTACCCAGAACAGTTATTATCTAGAAGAGATACTCAGTCATACATGTATTTATTTATTTATTATTCCATTTGAAATGAAGCAAAACATTTGGCGTTTAGCCATTTATAGTGGTAGGCCTCAACACAATTACAGTAAATACAAAAGCAATGCAACTTTTAATCTTAAATCTAATATATATATATATATATATATATATATATATATATATATTATATATATATATATATATATATATATATATATATATATATATATATATATATATTGGTAGCAATAAAACCAATAAAAACACATACATTGATTTCATGCAATGACATATACGTATTCTTCCACAGGCACAAATGCATACACAAACACACGCTCCAACACACTTGCACGCAGACAAATCTTACTTCATTAAGTGACATTTCTCCCTCGCCCTTACATACCATGCAGTATAATAACAGTAATTAAAAATAATAACAAAAATATTTTTGTTTTCAACAGAGATCACCAGAGTCTTTATAACGTCTAAAAGCAGTTTTAAATAAAGAAAGAGTGCTCAGAATTAAGAATATCAAAGTTATAGACTTCCATAGAGTAGACTGAGGTATTAATCATTTATAGATAGACCGTAGATTAAGACAATGTGTGTCAGAGATAGACCGTAGATTAAGACAATGTGTGTCAGAGATAGACCGTAGATTAAGACAATGTGTGTCAGAGATAGACCGTAGATTAAGACAATGTGTGTCAGAGATAGGTTTAAACTGAGAAGTAAAATACCCAGGAGTCAAATTGTTGACGATTTTAGCAACGGTCACACCAGTATTGCAATTAATGTTTTATTGACAGCGCGACAGCTTATTTCTTGAAACATATTTGCATAGGGATTTTTAAATGCAACATTTAGTATGATCCTAGCTGCCCTTTTCTGAAGTTTACCGATCCTGTCAATCTTATCTTTGCTAGTTTTCCCCCAGATAACAGGTCCGTAATCATAAAGCGGAAAAATGTAGCTATTAAATAATTGTTTTTGACATTCTAAAGGAATATATATATATATATATATATATATATATATATATATATATATATATATATATATATATATAATGCTTAACAAAGATAGTTACACTTATTTTTAGAAATAACCAAAACAGCTGTGATGGATATGATTATTCCACCTTAAGTTATTTTATATATAACAGTTTCAGAGTTTTTGGTTTGTCACATTCATAACAATGTGTCGCCAATGAGTACGCGTAAGTCTCTATTTCCCTCAAGGTATTAGGGTATTGTCAAGAACCATTTGTTATGTATATAGTTTTAGATTTATTCATCATTATGTTCATTTCACACCAATTATTGTTTACGTCCTTCTGCGTGTTTCCTTCATTGGCATCGATATCTTGGCCAGCTGTATAGACTGTTATATCATCAGCGAAACGATCTGTATCGCATTTTTCAAAATAAACTGGGAGGTCATTAGTTAATAACAAAACAGAGTTGGTCCCAACATAGAACCTTGAGGTACACTTCATGTAACAGATTCGTCATCAGAGCTAATGTTGTCGATAATTGTTTTCTGGTTTATGTTAGGGATATAGGAGTTTAACAAGTTACAATAGAACAGGAGGATATGTAAGTACATATATTTTTGCCAGAGAATAATAAAAACCGACCAAGTCAAAATCATTTTTAAATTCAATGTAAATTGATCCAATCATGTCACCTTTCTCTGAAATTGAATACCACTGATCAGTAAGTTTCATTACAGCTATCTGACACGAATCACGAATGTTTTTTTTTTTTTTACGGTATCCAGCTGGCCAAAATGCTATATATTGTATGTATGTTGGCAGGAGTGTACTGGGTAAGCGACTCGGCCCTGGACTTATCTGCCGGGACAGGCCCGGGGTTTTGCTCACACCAGTAAAACACCGGTAAAAACGGATTTTTTTGACGGCCCACCGGCCCACCGATGCGGCAGTCTGCCGGGACAGGCCCGGGGTTTTGCTCACACCAGTAAAACACCGGTAAAAACGGATTTTTTTGCGGCGGCCCACCGGGATTTGTCCCGGTATGCCCAATGGCCAGTACACCACTGTAAGTAGGTAGGTAATGAGTAACATTACGGTGTATGGGAATTGATTAGTTGTCTGTATCCTAAAGCAGCAGATACTCCCAGTGCAAAAGGACATGTATAAAATGTGCCCAATCGCTTTCTCACCGATGTCAGCAGTCAGTTAAATGAATAAGTTTGTAATTTAGGAATAATTTGTCTGTTGTGTAACTTTCAATTGTTTTTACTTACAGTACCAAGTTTGAGTAGCGCTGGATTTTAGAATCAGGTGCCATAGGATAGCTTATTGAAATGCCGTGTAATGCATATTCCCTTTCGGACTATTACTAAGAAAAGACAAGACGGATGGATAAGGTACATAAAATGCGCAAATAAACAGAAAGCTGAATAGGGAAGAAGTGTGAGAATACTAATAGGTACAAAGTTGGAAAAATGGAAGAAAAGAAACGAAGACATTTTACTATACTACTCACATCATGAACAAACTTGAGATTAATTTTATCATCGACACCATCTGACGAAATTTGACTAAATTATCATAGATAGCACAAAAGGATATATGACAGGATTCAATATTTAATCATGCACATAAACAAATGCGAATCAATCAAGGGAAGCTCATATATATATATATATATATATATATATATATATATATATATATATATATATATATATATATATATATATATATATATATATATATATATATATATTTACCAGATTCTGTAAGATAATGCATATGATAATGTGAAACGTGACGATAATACATGCATTTCGTGCAACTGAATCGATTTTAATTGCCCTAATAAAAGATCTTCCAAGAATGTCAATATACATTCTAGCCAGATACAATAATTGGTTCGAAAGATGTAAAATAGAAATGTGCAAATATTGAAAACTTTCAAAATGAATTCGATATATCCATCAATGTGTATGAAATACAGGAACATAAATACATTAGGTCTGCATGAGTGATCAAAATCAAAAACGGAAGGCAAGTTTAGATGATAATAGTCTTTAAACAAAACAATTGCGAAGAAGCAAAGTACCAATATGTCGCAAGGAAAGTACCAGTATGTTGGAAAAAAATATCTCAAAATCAGTGTCTTGTTAGATAAATAGACACCATGGTCATAAATGCATCATAAATGCATCTGTAAAATGTGCCTTAATTTGTCAATATGTCGGAAAAGTTATCAAAGCACAAAATAGTACGTTACAGTGTGGTCAATGCGATAGGCATCAAGCCTGAAAAGTGTTATATCGTTAAATAACAAAAATATGAACGTCATTTAAAGGGTTTAGTTCGTCATTTACTGCGACTTAGAATGCGTGTTGGCTAAATATACTAGGAAGATATCATTAAAAAGAACATCCAAATATACTCCATCCTCTTTTTTTAAACCTCAAATTAGTGTACATGAATTATAAACAAATTGTTAACAGAGGTACTGATAGCAATCAAGTGTTTTACGATACTTTATTCAAATCTTAAAGCAAGTGCATCTTGAATTAAAGTCTAAAAATACAAAGACAATAACAGAGGAAGATGAAAAACATTTTGATCAACCAGCGTATAGTGGTCCTGCTCATAACTAATTTAATTTAAACTTCATTATTGGTTATGGCCGTCATTTATTCATGTAGAGTTAGTTAGAAAGGATATAAACCAAGAGGTAAAATAAATAGCTATAAACTATGAAAAATATATATTATTCAGTAAGTTTGTCTTTGAATGCTTATTAAATAAAGACCCAAGAGCCAAATATATAGAGAAATATTTCAGAAAAAGACCAAATATATTTAAATTGATAGAACTTACGAATACTCAGAATACTAGAAATTTGAATAATTTTTCCACTTACATTTTTAAAGCTTTTAATCATAGAAATATCGTCGTATATTCATGTATCTTGTAAATATTTTGACTGGCCTCTATTTCAATATGAATTTGAATTACATAGCTTCTAATTTAATCTTCATATTATTACCCTTAATAATGTAGATATATCGTTCTCCCTACGGAGAAATGTTGTGAATTAACCTCCTTATTTCATTTGTAGTAATCTGCATCTACATGCATATGTAATTTCGTTTCTTATTATGTTTTCTTTGTATATTGTAAATATAGATGATGATACCTTGTTCTTTATCGTACTATCCGCCATTCAAGTCACTTAATTGAAGAAAAAAAAGTATCGTCACAGTCCGTTTTGAGCTATTAGAAGGAATAAAGACTCTTCATGATACCGTATTGATAAATTTTGGTAAGGTGATCGGAGGGAAGTTTCCTAATTTTTAGTAAAGTAACAGGGACAGTTCCTTTTTGTCCATGTTCAAATGTACTCTGTGACCCCGCAACATTATATCGCATTGACGAATTTTTGGTAAAGCGATAGGATGGCAGTTACGCAATTTGTTCCCATACATTCAGTAATCCGTTTTACAGTTCATTTGTTGGCGTTTATCTACAATAAAATATTTGCCAATTGTTCACAAACAAATACGTTCTCAATTTGTTATCCTTACAACATTTAAACTTTAAAAAAGTCAATTTCAAATAAATATTTTAATAATGTCCCCGTATTGATGGATAAAAACAATTTCACGTAAAAATATACGTAAAAAATTAGATTTTCATTTGAGATCAGATGATTAGGGAGTATGAAAAAGACAGAAATTGTGACTGTAACCAACAGGAGACAGACAGAAATAAGCAAACATCCATACATTTGTGCTTAATTCTCTAAATTGTTTTGTTTTTTGGGGGTTTTTTTTACATGTATCCAAGTACATTTCGTATTTTAACATGAAAATTAAATGTAGAGGGACACCCATATACCTAATGACAGACAAACACATCCCTAATGATAGAAAAGCACACCGCTAATGATAGACAAGAACTACAATGAAATTCAATAATATTTTGGCGTCTGCTGTAAGAAAAAAGGTCACTGAGTGTATTATACCAAAGTTACGAAATATCCATCCTATCGCTTCAACAAAAATGTATAATACGATATAATGTAATAGGATCACTGAATGCATTGGATATTGTTGAGAACGAACTCTACCGATATCTTTACCAAAAAATTATCAATAAGGTATAATCATATGGAGGGGTCAATCAGCCCATTATAACAAAATTATGAAGCAGCCATCCATTCGCTTTATCAAATCTTGATTAATTCGATATAATGTAGCGGGCTCACATAGTGCATTGGTAACTGATCGAAAAATAACTTTACCAAATAGTTTTCAATTAAGATGTAATGTAGTGTTGTCATTGGGTGGAATGGTTATTGTCGACGACCAATGCGGCCTATGGCTTTCCCAAAATGTATAAATACGTTATGAAAACCGAGGGTCACTTAATGCATTGGTCGTTAGTCGACAACGAAGTCTACCTATGTTACTGTAGCGTTTCTTCATAGCTTAATTTGAGTCAACAACAAAAATTATTTTTGTCCCTGTACATTTAACTTGTTATGCTTGAAATACGTAATGTACTAGGAGTCATTAAAAATCAGATAAAAATATGAAAAGGGGATGTTGTTGTTAATATCGTTATTTAAAAAAATACATTAATTTTAAGAAACTAATATCTAAGTTCTTTCACAACCCTTTTTACTATAAACTTGTACGTTTGCAACATTACAGGCAAAAAAGTAAGAATAAGATACGGAGTTCGATAAGCGGGGCTGATTTAAGTTTTGATTTTGAACAAAAAAAAAAAAAAAAAAAAAAAAAAAAAACAACTAAACATTTTCTTTTGTTTAGCACTTTTATTTTTTAGGTCTCTCTCTCTCTCTCTCTCTCTCTCTCTCTCTCTCTCTCTCTCTCTCTCTCTCTCTATGCAACAATAACAATATGAATAATACGGTATTTTGTTCTTGATCTCTTTCTCTATCCATAGAGTGTGTGTGTATGTGTGATTGAGTATTAGTAAGAAAGAGTTTTTGTCTTTAAGAGTGTGACATTGTTTGTAATTATGTGTGCACTTGTCTGTCTCTCTATCATGTTCCATTCCAATGTTAAATTTCCATAGGGACCCATTGTAACTCCCCTGCAGTTTAAAATTGCACTAAACATGACACCGAATTTATAACGTGTTACATTGTTTTGTCAAAATGCATCAATCGAATAGTGGAGCAGACGACAACATATTAGTGAATTTAATACTTTGTATTTTCTTCATCAACGAAGCCTTGGATTTCCGTTAGGCCATTTACTAACTTTGTTTCCATTCCATTTCCCCAAAAAAAACGATTATCGGTAGAATTTTTGTTTCGTGATCATTATTGCTATCTCTTCATTTTGACTAGATAATGTGTTGGGAAATGGATTTTTTTTTAAATTTTGCACTTATTCTCTTTTCTTATGATAAAATGTTATGATGATATAATGAAACGTGATATGATGTAGTGACGTGCAAAGGTGTGAAGAAAGGAATGAAGAAAGAATGAAATGTATGTCTGAATGAATGGAGGAACGAAGAGCAAATAGAAGACGAGAAAAAGAGAATGCATGAATGCCTGAATGAATGAATGAATGAATGAATGAAGAAAGAAATGAAGAAAGGGAGAATGAACTAACTAACAGGGATCAAAGAGGAAGTATGGAAGAAAAAAGGAAGGAAGAAAGAAAGAGGAATGAAAGAACGAACGATGAATAAGGGAAGAAAGAGGAATGAAGTAAGAACGAGGAAAAAAACAAAAGAAGAAAAATTATATGAAATGATATGACTTATCTGTTTTGCGTTTGTTTTCATTTTCCTGACACCACCTGAGCGGAAACGACGAGCTTTTTGTGAGAAAATCTCGTGCCAATTGAACACCATTATTTATCTGACATCATATATTCTAATTATCTCTGATCGCAATTACAATATGTTAATAACAGCTGGGTTAATCTATCTAAACTTCCACCTGCCGCCTGTGATCCCTTGGGTCCAGCACTTTGCATGTACCTATTCTGTGGGATCGATCTAACTCTAAAGGCTCTGGATTACCGACCGGACCTTCTCGCAGGGTCGCAATCTGTACCTAAAACTTTTGTCTTTGATCCTTTAGTAATACCGTATGTCAAGCTGACGCATCAACATATTATCATTTCGGTCATCAAGATATATCTTGCCCAATCCGACAGAGGTTGGGGGCTGCACACCATCTTGATGCAGCCCACCAAACAGCTATCAAAAGGCGAGAGGTTATTATTCATTCCATATATGTAAGAACAATGTTAACTCCTTTTCGTTTATAAAGGCGAAAATCGCAAATATTCAGGTTTTCGGCGCTGAGGAAACTCTTGCCTACCAGAATTATGAAATACCTCTAAAACCAAGTTAAAGCATTCTCATATTAGTCATAAACTAATCAAAAAATACAAGGTCACATATTACTTCATTACATCTCCATGCAATTAATGTAAAGTGATCGTATCGTCACACAGTAACTGAGCTAAAGGCTAATTTCCAAATCACCAAAAACCCTACAATGTTTGACTGGAAGCTTGTTATAATCCCTACACTGTTTGACTAGAAGCTTGTTTTAAACTCTACACTGTTTGACTGGAAGCTTGTTATAATCCCTACACTGTTTGACTGGAAGCTTGTTATAATCAGAGTTAAATTAAGAAGTGAAAAATGTTTACTCAACACCAAACTTTATTAAAAGTTAAAAATAATTCATAACCTTCACAAAACAGTACCAAAAATAGTTCTTTGAATACATTAGCATAATATATACATATGACGGACCTTATCACGTCACAGTTTAATCTTTGCATAGCTAAATTACATACACAAAAATTAAATTCACATCCATAAATAAAGTAATTTTGAACGTTATATTTTACGTTGATCAATACAACATTCCTATGCTATATTTTAAACAATGAATTACCATCAATTCAATATTAAGGACGATTATCGGTCATTATAAGTTAATGCTAACCACTTAAAAAAACAACCTTTGCGATTGTATATTCAATCAGAAAGAACAAAGAAGTATAATGCTAATATTTTGAAACTCAGCGTTATTTCAACACGGCAGAACACGTAAATTCAAAATCATTTTCTAGCAGTTTAAACAATCAGGTTAGTTGAAATGAATAAAGTATTATTCAAATAAACTCTCAAGAATCAATCAGAATGCTGCTAATTATTGTATAGTTTCACAATATCTATATATAGCAATTTAGGATCTCCAAAATAAAATAATAATTTATCTGTTAGCACTGGTTTGAATCAATATATCAATAATTTATAAATAAGTTACATCAATGAAATGCGTTGCAAAAGAGAAATACAAAATCTGTTTCTAGGTAATCGTCTTGGCAGAAAATGAATTAGGTATGAGGATTGTATCTACTTGCGCTGAACTCCATTACGTACAGCGTTAGTACAAAATAAAACTCATCCAAGTTCATTCTCCATTGTCGAAGTACAGACGGTTACTCGAAAGTACGGATCCTAAGTTTATAATTTCCATTTAATGTATTACATCTAACTTTACTGATTAAGTAATTTCGAAAAGATGGCATTTATTCATGAAATGGGTTCACTCTGGAGTGAATTCATAATTTCAAGCTACATATAATTATTTACAGAATGGAGTAATTTTATATAAAGATTACAATGCAGCAATGTGGTGCAGTCCGAGTAAAATATTTAACATTACACTGTGCAGTGTACGGAATGATGAATTTAACATCAAATATAATGTTTCAAATCGTGACAGCCTGTACACTGAACAATAGGGTATTTCACCTTCATTTGACTAGACCAATTACAAAGTTTGCTTGCTTATACTTGTGTTGGACATCGCGACTTTATTTTTAGAGTAGTTCAGGTAAAAGTTTGGTACAAATAAGAAAATTGTCATTTTAGTTTCTAACCACAAAAATAGTAAATTCCATTCCATCATTACACTTCATCAAATGGTAAGAAAAATATTGACACAATTGTCGATGGTCATGAACCTGGACATTCTTGCAGCTCTTTCTCGTTACGGAAATTTTGGATATATATCGAAGCTCCAAATTTAACAGATAACAGGCTGAAACCGTTCTCTATAATATTAAAAGGAGAGAATTCGCTTGGCAGCGACTTGTTTCTATAAATTAACTAAAGTCACCGACGTGATATCTGTACGGAAAAGTTGACGTCGTGGGCGATTCAAACAACTTCGCTCTACAGCGATTTTCTTGATGATATACTATTTCATCTTTGTAAGAATCTTTCACTTGGCAACGATTTATCTTGAAGTAAAAAGTTAATTGCTTGACAGAAGAGTCTCTATGCAGCGACTTAGCCTGTCCTTAAATTATATATATATATATATATATATATATATATATATATATATATGCAATTTATAATTTCATAGTATAATTGATATTATGCAGCATAGTAGCCTATTATATAGTGATATATGCTATTCAGCATTTCGCCCATCGTACACTCAATAAATACTATGCAGCATTTTTGCCCAACTTATCTTTATCTAAAAATTGTGTGTTCACTATGCAATGAATCTCAGATATATAATAAAATATTTGCAATGTAGTCTGGAAAATATGAATTAGTTTCGAACTATTCAAGTGACGGTATTTTAAAATATTTGAAAAATCAAATGCTGCATGAAGGTCCAAGAATGACTCTTAAAAGTTCAAGAGTATAGTTAATTTTTATAATTCAAGGTTACCCAAAATAAAAAATAAAAAGTTTACTTTCATTATTATAGTAAGTTGCAATAAATATATTTCTTGAATATACAATAATATGAAATTATTTGCTTGCCTGAGTAAAATGAAATTAAAACTGTTATTCAGCAGTGCAGACTGTAGGAACTGTTATTCTGCAGTGAAAATATTTAAAAGGCTGCTATTCAGCAGTGTAGACTGTAGAAACTGCTATTCAGCAGTGGAAATATTTAAAAGGCTGCTATTCAGTAATGCAAACTGTAGGAACTGCTATTCAGCAGCGAAAATATTTAACAGGTTGCTATTCAGCAGTGGATATATTAAAAGGTTGCCATTCAACAGTGTAAATATTTCAAAGGCTGTTATTCAGCAGTGGAAATATTTAAAACAATGCTATACAGCACTGGAAATATTAAAAAGGTTGCTATTCCGCAGTGGAAATATTTAAAAGGCTGCTATTCAGCAGTGAAAATATTTAAAAGGCTGCTATACAGCAGTGGAAATATTTTAAAGGTTGCTATTAAGCAGTGGAAATATTTAAAAGGCTGTTATACAGCAGTGGAAATATTTAAAAGGTTGCTATTCAGCAGTGGAAATATTTAAAAGGCTGCTATTCCGCAGTACAAATATTTAAAAGGTTGCTATTCCGCAGTGGAAATATTAAAATGCTGCTATTACGCAGTGGAAATATTTAAAAGGCTGCTATATTCCAGTTGAAATATTTAAAAGGTTGCTATTAAGCAGTGGAAAATTTAAATTGCTGTTATACAGCAGTGGAAATATTTAAAAGGTTGCTATTCAGCAGTGGTAATATTTAAAAGACTGCTATTCCGCAGTACAAATATTTAAAAGGTTGCTATTCAGCAGTGGAAATATTTAAAAAGCTACTATTCAGCAGTGGAAATATTAAAAAGGTTGCTATTCAGCAGTGGAAATATTTAAATGGCTGCTATTCAGCAGCTTAGTGATATGTTTATAATTCTGAACAGTTTCTACTACAACGGGAACAAGTTTTTTTTAGATCAATTATTAATTGTATCCACTATTCAGTGAATTAAGAAATCTGCTGATTTCTAATTAAAATCGTACATGAAAATGAAAAAATACTGGATAGAATAAATTAAAATCGAGAATGAGTGGCTTGTATTCCAACATAGTTAATAAATTGGGCCAAAATTCATTCTGGAGGTTGCCATTTTGCCTAAAACGGCGCGATTTTTACACCCAAAGATTCAAGAGGTTTTACTTAAAAATTTCTTACCGAAAAATTTCTACATTATTTTATAAAACACTTTCCATCTAATAATGAGAAACATATGGTTCCTCAACTGCCTCTACAATTTGATTTGGCCACAGGCAGCCATTTTAGAACACCAAAAATGGTAATCTCAAATTGAGACCCCTATTGACATCTCACTACAGGGTGGTGTTCAGCAGCTTTTATAGTAGCATTTGTAAACAAAATAGCTGCTGACTCTGCATTAATAAAAATTCAATCTTTCAATAAATGAGAGACACATGTCATATTCACAAAAGAAAGACACAAATATCTTTATTTCACATAATACAATCTGTCATCGAAGGCCACGTGTCACGTTGTCAATCCTGTAAATATGTTCACTATGAAATCTTTGTATTGAATTGTGCATGGTATCTGTGTTCATTTTCTCCAGTAAGACCTTAGGTATTGTAAATGAAGAGACGAGACCATCTAAATCTTAGTCTTTATTATTTGTTAGAGAGTGAGTTGGTTGAGAGGAGCACATAAAAATGTTCATTTTGAAGAGAACAAAACATCGTCGTTTGTGATTATTTGTTCTTTTTGTAATTCTCTCTCTCTCTCTCTCTCTCTCTCTCTCTCTCTCTCTCTCTCTCTCTCTCTCTCTCTCTCTCTCTCTCAATAACAATATGAATACTATTATCTCTCGGTAATAAAAACAACAGAATTAATATTCTCTCTCTCTCTCTTTCTCTCTCTCTCTGTAACAATAGCATTGAGACATATTACACATAAACATTAAGACAAACTTGTAAGATGTAACCTTATTTATACAAAATGTATCCATGTGTGTAGCTTTTTCACGACAAAGGACGTTTGTGCGCTTTTTCCTACCAGAAAAGAATGTTTATTTGTAACAACGTCTATAACAATGCGTGTGTTTCCCAGCCATATGATACGACCCAAATACAATGTTAAATTCCTATATGGGTCCATAGTTGCCCATGAACGTAATATTAAATTCCCATTATGTTAAATTTGAATACATCCCCATATTTCATTGAACCTCTGCCCCCTCCCCTAAAGTGGATTAACTCTGGTCCCCATGGTAAGTACATCGACCCCGAAACAATCAGAACTTATATGTACTGGGTTGAAACTGATCATGTGACCTTCAGAGGATGCTGTGTAGATAAAGTCATCCAGAACAACAGTCCGACTTCCTGAAATAGCTACACCCTATACTTCTTATATGGCATAAAATACACTATTTAACCTCCTGAATCGGCTAACTCTGGTTGTCCTTAAGGCCTATTGAACAGATTAACCTCAGATGTATCGGGTATGCCATTTCGCGACAGCAGCCCTCTTTTGAAATGAATATGCTGTGTATTGTGTGAGAGGCGTGTGAAAGGAAATGTCCCCTAATCGTGATACCGTACGCACGAGGCGTCATGTTATCGGTTTGAACTTTCATTCAAACTTCCTTGTAAAGAGAGAGAAGATAGACAATCTGATCAGCATATGTTTAGATGACATAACGTAGCTAGCTGCATAAGACTATAAAACAATCCTGATTCTCAAGCAAAACATGCAGTCTTCAACTTCTGACATATCGGACAGTTGGTGAGTATAGCCATAATTTACTTCTTATTAAAAACAATGATATTATGGGGAAAACTGGTGCATGAGTAGCCTCTGACCCAAAACCCCAAATTAAAATTATAACATTATGTTTAAGATAAAACCACAGATTTCATTCTGGCTATTTATACTGATTTCACAGCCACTACTTTGTAATGGTACTAAGATTATGACGGTTTTCCTGAATGGGAGAAGTGTGTATGTATGTATGTATGTATGTATGTATGTATGTATGTATGTATGTATGTATGTGTGTGTATGTATGTATGTATGTATGTATGTATGTATGTATGTATGTATGTATGTATGTATGTATGTATGTATGTATGTATGTATGTATGTATGTATGTTATAAAATGTAAACAAACGTAAGTTACTGCAGCAGATTAGGTCATCCAAAACGTACGATTCTCTTTGGTATCTCTATTTGTATGATAAGCCTAAGTGAGATTCAAGTTGAAGCGGTGGGTATCACAAAAAGCAAAATACTGGTTCATGAAATATACATGTTTGTAAACTTTCAGTTGCATTTCAATGGAGGCCTTTGTTCAATTATTTTCAGCAATAAAACAATGTTAGAGAAAAGTATTATGACGCCATCATTTGCCACGGTAACGCATATCTTATTATATTGATGGTACAATAATCGAAATATACACCGTTTATACTTTTCAGACACAAGTCAAATAGAAATAATGTCAATCAAGGTCTGCTTCTTCGCCTCATTGTTTCTTGGACATCTGGCATTAATATGTAAGTCTACATATATTTTACACAATATCAAAACTGTCCCCAATAAATTCCATTGAGATTTATAAAATCCTAATTATCTTGCATACTTCTCGAAGAAATCATACTTCATATTTTTAGACAAAGAAATGCGTTCCAAGCATAGAGAGAGTATCAGGTTCATAACGTAATAAAATAGATGATGACGTTAAACATGATGTCATGATATCGTTTCTAATAGTAAATACTTGGATGCCGTTTGGTAGTTGACAGTTACTTATTACATGCCGATGTGCATTTTAAATTCATTTCGGGTGTAATAGTAAATACTTTGATGCCGTTTGGTAGTTGACAGTTACTTATTACAAGCCGATGTGCATTTTAAATTCATTTCGGGTCTAATAGTAAATACTTTGATGCCGTTTGGTAGTTGACAGTTACTTATTACATGCCGTTTGGGAGCTGACAGTTACTTATTACATGCCGTTTGGTAGTTGACAGTTACTTATTACATGCCGATGTGCATTTTAAATTCATTTCTAATTTTGACGAAGATATTGCCATTTTTCCATCAAGTTTGCATCTGTGATACAGCAGATCCTTGTAACAATCATAGCTCAGGAATCATTCAACATATTCTGATGCAAGTGGGTGTGTAAATGTGCCTGTTATCGCTATTTCTGGTTGACTCCATTTTGGATAGAGTTCTTACCCTTGACAATTAATTGTATATCTTCATATGGGATGTTGCTTGTAACCGGCATAGCATAAGAACCATTCAGTATTTTCTGATGTAATTTGGTTTGAACATTGCCTTTAAGACTTACACGCGCCTTTTGGGGATTTAGTTTCGTTTACAATAATTTGGACAAAGGAACGGCCTTTGTCGAACAAACTCTTGTCTTCCAGTGGAAACTTGGAATGAGGCTTGCAGTCAGCATTGTTGAAGAACCGTTCAACATATTATGATTGAATATGATAAGAACATTGTCTGTTAGACCTAGATCAGCCTACTATGGGTTTGTCTCGATTACCCCATGTTGGACCGAGTTATGGCTGTTGTCGATGAGCTTCATATCTTTACATGGGATGTTGTTTGTATTCTTCGTAGCTCAGGAACCATTCAACATATTATAATGCAATTTGATGCGAACACAGTTTCCAAGATTTAGATGTGGCTCTTATACATTTTGTCGAGTCCACTCCATTTTTGTCAGAGTTACGGCCCTTGTCGATCATGTTGCTTGTGTTGGTGAGACCTTGAAGAAGTTGGATTTAAATCTTACCACATCATCATTTAAAGAAGTCACGACCCCAGAGGACCCATCTTCTCCTAGTTTCCCAACACAGGTTTATCTGTGCATGGTCCTACACACAAAATTGTTGTGAGCAAGGATCTTTCCAATATATCAAATGCTAATAGCTCTAGTTTTGATCATTTGAACAACTTCATTTTTTGGTAATGTCTAATGTCCAAGGATCCCTTCAATGACAAAGTGTGCCAGATCCTACAATTTCAGAAGTATTTATAACATCTACTATTCATAATTAACTTCAACATTTATTGTAGCAAACAGTCAAGGAAACATACAAGATGATGTCATAGCATTCACCTTGGGTCAAACCGCGCATGTTCATGTTACAAATGGATCAACTATTGTATTCAACAAGGTAATGTGTTCCACATCAAAGCATTAACATGCTCATTTAAAAGGCAAGATTGACTTGAAGAAAACTAAAATAAATTTTTGAATCCCATTGGATCTTCTGCAACCGTATTCACTGAACTTAAACTGACTTGAAATTGTAATTTCTCTGCGGGGTGGTTTTACGGTTGCCATTCCATGCATCGTAGTGGCATCATCATCATCATCATCATCTCTCTCTCTCTCTCTCTCTCTCTCTCTCTCTCTATATATATATATATATATATATATATATATATATATATATAAATGCGGATCACTGAACGTAGAACGGTTCTATTTGAATAAAACATGACATTGACATAAAAAGAAAAAAGAAAAAAAAGATTGTTCATAGTGTATTCTTGGCTGTGATCATATATCCCTGTATTACTCACATTCAAAAATCCTCTTCTGTGCTTTTTGCATTAAGTTTACATTTATATATGCCTTAGATTTAATCATTTTCTGACATATTTCAAAAGTATCGACAAATGAGTATTTTACAACATATAAAAAAAAATGAACTTTCGCCGTTTTGAACATTTGTTGGTCAACCGGAATCACAGAGCGCAAGTTAATTAGGTGAAAAAAAATTATGTTGTCGAGGCTTCCACTTTATTCCGCGGGTCATTGCTCCCACCTTTCTGAAGCTGACTGACAGTGTCACGTCATCAGAACAAATATTATTTTTGTAATAAAAAGGCATGAGCCTCAAGATGCACGAGCGATATAAAGAAACATTAGTAGTTACCTACAAGAAATATCTGACAGAAATGGGGTGCTCACTTATTCGACGACAGCAAACTTGCCTATTATGAACACTACTCAATGATACTTCAGTTGTTACATGTTATGTTAATGTAACCAAGGGGCTCATGCTTAAGATGGTCAAGCTAGTATCAACGAAGCTTCTTCCCCTTTGAACGAAGGTAGGCTTAGTCCATGACCTGCAACATTATGCACACTCTGTATATTGATTTCTAATTATAGTTTGGGGAAAACCCATCACATAACTTTACGTTAGGTTCAAAATTAAATATTTATTGTCAAACATTTATATAAAAAAAAATATCGAACAATTCTGAACACAAACAAAACACAAAACCATCATTAAAATAATGCTGTAAGGCATTGTTTTGCCTGATATTCCATCAAAACTTATATCAGGGCTCTATTTCATGCAATTAGTACCTGTTGACAAAATTACGCTAATTATGGCATATATAAGTTTAAAGTCAATAAAAAAAATTAAATATATTTTTACCAAGCTGATAATTTATTTACTTACACACCATCACGTTCCGTTACCGTAGTACACAAACTCCTGTCAACATGCTTGTGCCAAGTCCAGATTAAATCTGATGCTCGTTAATGTTTTTAGTTGTGTCAGCTATACAAACAAGGTGTAGGATGGATATTTAAAGCGACAGGCATCACATGTTTCTCCTTCTTTAATGATCATTGATCACAGTTCTTTCCTCCACAGGTCATAAATCTCATGGGTGTGTCATCAGATTTTCAGACGTCAGGAGTTTTCACGTGCCCTGCTGAAGGAACGTACAAGTTTCAGGTCTATTCTTTGACTTTTAGTGACACAAGAATCTGGCTAGAGTTGTACAGAAATCAAGAACTGGTCGCATCGCTCTATGGATACACTCCGCATGACTACGCCGCCGCAGGCAATGCTATAGTATTGTCGTCTCAACAAAGAAGATGCGATTTTCGTCAAGACACGTGATCAACATGACGTAATGTTGTTCGGCGACCTCGAACAAATTTATACCACGTTCAGCGGCGTACGACTTACAGATAGCGTAGTGACAGGTAGCATCGTGCTACCATTGAAACGACATGGCAAAGTGCTTAAGTTCTTATTAGAAGTTACATTTATGGAATTAGTTTCATACTTTGTGCCTAGAGACGTCATTGTTTACAGCGAGTTTCGAAAATATTTATTTTTTATGACAATGGCTGTGAATAGCTTTTCCTTGGCTCACTGACATTTTTAAATTTCTTTAGAGGATACAGTGTCATATTTTTTCACGATATCTAATGATCAAAATTTATCTAATTGAAGAAAGTAAGAAATTATATGTTATTAAATTAAACACAGACGACCTGGACGTCAACAAAGACTAGGTGCTTGACTAAATCGCTTGCATTCTGTAGTTGATAAAGACATATGTGGTCAGACTTATTTAGGAGTTTATTGGATGTTTTTTCTTGACAATTAAATTTATCCACAAACTAAATTAAATCCCCTAATTTGATTGAATTCATTGTAAGTCCAATATATATATATATATATATATATATATATATATATATATATATATATATATATATATATATATATATATATATATATGTGTGTGTGTGTGTGTGTGTGTGTGTGTGAATTTCCTCTTATTTAAACATAATAATAGTTTACGAGATGTATATATATATATATATATATATATATATATATATATATATATATATATATATATATATATATATATATATATATATATATTAGATTATGTTTTTTAAATGTCACTAAATGTTATACAGTAAAACATTTTTGGAATCTTATTATAAGACCTGCTATTTCTTTTTCTTTTTCTGTGATCAATTTGTCTATATTAAGAAAAATTAGCTTACACTAATAAAGTTTTCCTGCTTGTACATTAAGAAAGGTCTGATGTTATAATGTGTTTCTTTCAGAATCAAACGGCTATAAGGACGACATCACATTCTCTGCAAGTTTGACTACACTAAGTTTGATCTTCGATCAGGGATCCACCATCTTTTATAACAAAGTTTTACTGAACCAAGGCAATGGATATAATATTTATACCGGAATTTTTACGGCTCCTGTCTATGGGATTTATATTTTCCATTTCTTCTCCCTTGCTGCACAGGACTCCGAGATATGGCAGGAATTATATCATAACAGCGACTACGTGTGCGCTCTTTACGGGCAGACATCCTCGGCGTGGGCAGATGCCGGAAATACCGCCATCGTGCACTTGAGAGCTGGCGACACGGTGCAGATAAAAGCTAGACGGACCAATAGATTGTATGGGGAACAAGATCAGATCTACAGCACATTCTCTGGTGCCCTAATAGCCAGTGAGTCCCCGAATGTACTGCGTAAGTTGACTTTCAATAATAAAAATAATATATATAAAAATAACAAAAAAAGTAACAAAAATTGTCCATTATCAGAGGCATCTTCCGTTGCTCTCTTTGCAATAATCGCTGATCACTAAGCGCATGTTTCTTGATACTTATTGAATATGCGATCTCCTACATACGAGCATTGAATATGCGAGGTCCTACATATTTTATTGAATATGCGAGGTCCTACATACAAGCAGTTACGAGAATTATGTTCGGTACGTGTGCACAAGCTAAAAAAGCTCTCTTCATAAATAAAAGCGCGACTTAGAACATTAGAAAAAAGTGATGCAGGTTAAAGTGACCAGAAACTTTGTTTCATGTAATTTTCCTGTAATTTATTTCATTTATATTCAATCATTTGGGTTCGTTTCTTGATATAACTTATTTTCGTAAAGCATTATGAGCATTCGATTGATGTATGTTTCTCTTTTTTATCACTTTTCTACGACTTTAAAAACTTTCACAAACTAGATCATGGGTTGATAATGTTTTGTTTGAAGCAGTAACTTTATTTTTAGAAAACAACGTCATCAAAATGACGGGACGAAGATGAAACATGTATTTAGATACACAAGCTGAGCATCAGAAGTCAGAAGACTGGTCACTTGTACATTTGTTCAATGCTTGGCAGTAGAATTATCTTGGTGTAGATGATTTGTTATAAACTATAAGCGCATAACTTTTTAAGCACACAAAATATGTCAGAAAATAAAGTTTATAAGCCTGATATGTGTAAATGCCCGATGTTTTGATGTAACTATGTCTGGACTTAATTTTCTTCTATTTTCTACTGAATGTCGAAATGAAAATAACGTGTTCTCGTCTTTCTAGGCACAATATGTGTTCCTGTTCTTACTTATTCTACGACACTTGACAATAACGTAGATGTCAATCGGGGATGCTTATTGTTTTGTAATACTGGTACTGATTACAAATCTATTGTCTGTAAAAACTGAACTTTTTTTCCTGGCTTTGACGCTCTTCCATGACTAATTAGCCATCATCCTCTCGTCCTCTTGTTACCCGAAACCGGTATCTATAGGTAAACATACACGTGCAATCCATATTTAGTAGGGCATAACGGAAATTAAAATTGCGAACGTTATATTCCTACCTTTCGTTTATGGTATGATTTGGCTTTTTCTACATTGAAGGAAATTACAATACACACATGTTTCAAGTAGTAAAACACACTGCAATTTCCATGAGAGTGATGGTGAATTTTGACACAAGGAAACACTTTTTTAAATGTTTATATTGTGACACGCACAGGGGTTCCTCTACCGAGCGAATCAAACACCTGCATGAGGTCGGGCTGGAAGTCCCTTGTTTTCCCCTGTTTCCAAGGACTTCCCGACAACATTCGTTGTCGACTGGAAGTTCTTGTAACGCGCCCAAACTATGATAGCTACAATTTTTCTCTAATCAATCAATAAATGACCACAATATCACAACTACAACTTCACATTTGCATGGCTTTTCTTCACATTTGCATGGCTTTTCCTTGTTAGCATTGCCGTGGCATGATGCATACATAACACAATTCAAACACCCAATGCAGGGAAATACTAAAACTGCATCAATAGAATCTTGTCTCTATTTATTTTTAGGTACAGATAACATAAGCTCTAAATATAATTCTTTACTAACATTTCACTTTTAATTATTAACCAATGATGGACCACCAAACCTGTATATTCTCTATTGTATCTGAACCCATTTCTAGACTGGTTAACAGTTGTTCTTATGAAACCAGTTAATGTCACTGCCAAGTCTCTTAACAACTCTAAGTATGACGTCTGTTCCTAGAAATTGGCTAATTACTCGGGCTGGGAAATATTTTCCCAACACCGACTTCCCATAATCAAACAACTAATCACTAAAATCCAACGAACCTATAAATGGAGACGTAAATACAAATGGAACATACCCAAATTTATTACAATATATAATTATGGAATACTAATAATTAATTTTTCAAGCTACGCATATACTATTTGCAGTTGTTGTCTGAAATACAAGGCCTCCCTTAAATCGTAGTCAGTGAAATCATTGCTATCAGCATACCATGGTGGGTATATTTTCTAATAGTGGAATTTTAATGGGTCGCATATTCAAATTCGACAATCCAAACCCTTCTTTAAACGTTACAACTGCAGTGGAGGTAAACACAAATATCAATACAGCTTCTTTCAAAAACGTGCTTTCTCATTTTTTTGGCAGTGATCTCCTGGATGGTGGCTTTCTCTGTCGGTCTATCAACAAGCACTGTAGTACCAGCAAACTCGAAGGTTGTGTTTGACAAAATCTTACTAGATTTAAGAAACTCATACGACCAACACACAGGAGATTTCACAGCTCCAATAGATGGATTG
The DNA here is from genome assembly GCA_029931535.1 of Margaritifera margaritifera. NCBI lineage: Eukaryota > Metazoa > Mollusca > Bivalvia > Unionida > Margaritiferidae > Margaritifera > Margaritifera margaritifera. The sequence goes on from JAQPZY010001628.1 coordinate 2,226,265, forward strand.
TACGAGTTCAACGTGCATGCGCTGGGTCAGTCGGGTCAGCCGATTTGGCTTGAGTTATTCCATAATTATAAGTAAGTTTCAATATTTAGTTTGTAATTAAAAAAAGAAATTAAACAAAGCAACGACCACTACTACATTGCCATACCTTACTTAGCTTTGACTTCATCCTCATCGTTATCATTGTCATCATTGTTATCGTCAAGGACGACGCTTATGTCGTCGTCATCATCATCATAATTGTTATCAGCGTCAGAGGCAGCTGAAATATAGATTAATTTATGCATCGATAACTCATTATATGTTCTTAATAGCGAGGTAGGCAGGTAGGTAGGAACTGATGCATCTAAACTAAACCTTAGACAAAATGCACTTCTTGTATACTTTATTCCTAGCCGTATTCTCTGTCAAAAATTGTGTGTACAGATAGTGACATGACACGAGGTTTTGGTTCTTTCAATAAAGAAGAATGCAAAGCATTTTGCAAAAAGGTCTAATAGAGTCTAGAGAACATATGAGACTCTGGGGGAACATCTGAAACTCAGATAGATAGACTAGCATGTGTTTCAGATATGTTGATTTACAATACCTAGTTCTTCTGCACATGCGTATGACGATGTAAACAAACCGACAGACAAAGTGGTATGCGTTGAACATGCAACTGTAAACAGTTCACTTATTAACCCGGGGTTTGGGGTGGTGGTGGGGAGGGTTGCAAGCTAAGAACTTACTCTTGTTGTACTGGTGCCAGTATCACTATCAGATGATTTGTACGTTATCGTCCTGAACTTTAAACTTGTTCTACTGAAAATTCTGCAGAAGACCCTATGAAACCTAAAACTATTATATAACTTCTGCACAATCTAGGACATATATGCTAAAATGGGTTTTGTTTTCGAAACCGCCACTTCGTAGAATGTTAGGAATACAATTTTATTTCCATTACACCAGGGTTTAATCCTATACTGCGCATCAGTCTGGAGGCTGAAATGCCTGATTTGCACAGGATTTGTCCATTAATTCAATAATTTGGCATCACTTTTGAGTTTATTTCTTGTACAATAATAATTTTCTTTATAGTGGGAAATTTGTTGTCGACACTGGATGGATATTGGGTATACTTTATTTCAGCATACAGGGGATGAAATGGTTGGTTGCCATGGCAACCAAATGAAGCCTAGAATGTGTACAAATCATGACAAAATTGCATATTTTTCAGTATTCATTTATATTAGGCTTACTATTTTCTTGCCAAATCAGTCATGCTTTCAATTTTTTTTTAGAAAAGCAAGATTTTCTGTTTATTTGGCTTGGTTTTGTCCAAGTTCCACCAAATATTGGCACAACAGTGAAGTGTTAAGATTGAACACTTAAAGTCAATAAAATTTTGGATATATATTCTGTATTTATATGTTGTTTTTTTTAATGTACTCACATGGTCTTAAACATTTCAAATATAAAAAGTATTTTGGTCTAACATTGAATTTGTTGAAATTTATACCAAATAGCTGTGCTACTATGGTAACAATTAAAAAATGCAGTGATAATATTAAGATATTAAAGCTGATTTTATACCATGTCTCCAAAATATGAATGCCTGTGTTCAAGTCCAAAAGATGTTGAAAGATAGCTGAATAATGACAAACAATTCATAAAAATCATGAATATAAAAGTAGTATAATCAATCTTATGTGTATTTATTCACATATATACATATGCATGTACTTCGGTGCTGCATTATTTTGATCCAGACACCTTGAATATATACCACGATGACCACTGATGATGTAACAAGCTCTTATATCCTAAGATACAGTTATCTGTATTTTGTTTGGAAGCACATGGTTTTAATATTCGTGTGTCAGAGAACATAATCAGAAAATAATTAATCATGTCCTTTTTTTTACTTTGGGATTTTAAAAAAAAAAAAAAAAAAAAAAACAGTCGTCAAAAGAAAGAAAGAACTTGACTTGCATCAGTTGCTGAAATAAATATTCCATTCCAAGTTCAGATAGTAGATTCAATATGTATATATATATATATATATATATATATATATATATATATATATATATATATATATATATATATATATATATATATATATATATATACATAATGACATAGGCAATGGAAAGAATCTCCTTAAAGCTGGCTTAGGCCAACAACAAAAAAATATGTGTTTCTGGTCGGCCGAACGTCCCTGTTTCTCATTGCCGACCCTAGCCCTCCCGCCCCCCACCCCGATTTTTTTTTTTTTTAATAATAAAAAAAAATCAAATTACCACAATTTATCTGAGCATCTGATTGAGCCGGTTTTACCCAGTACTTTGAAGTGCTTGAAATATTATTTGATTTATGTATAATGTTAAAAAAAATACCTGCCTACCCTAATTTTAAAACCAGTGCAATAGGAAACACACATATTTTTTTATTTTATTTTTTTTTTTTTTTTTGGGGGGGGGGGACCTCATTTAAAATTGAATACTCAAGTCATATAAAAATACATGTAACATTTTATGAAAATCAAATTTTGGAGGGGTTTGCAAGAGGGGCAGCTTTTACAAATGTGGCTCATTTTTTGGGCAAAGGTGTAATTTTTGGAACATAACATAAAGGGCATACTGGTATAAGTATCTCTCAACCCAAGAACACACTTTTGGTCACAATATTTAGGACGTTCCTTTAAAAATAAAGAACAAAGAAGCTTCCACTCATAGAAGTATTCTATATTAAACAAAACGTAATAATATATGAAATTATTTGAAGATAGCACAGTTGTAAGTACTTTTATTTAGTAATCTGGACAATGTGGGATGGATGCTAGAAAGGGCAGAGGGGAACAAATATGGTAGAAGCATCCCTTTCTTTATATATTGTTTGAGTGTCGAGTGCCAAAGATGTCAGATCTTGAAGGATTATTAAAATATATGAACTGCTGTATACAAATTTATTTTAAAAAATATCTTCATAAACCATGAAATATTCCCAAAGATCAATGTCTGAATCACACTACTCAGAAGTAATGATCTTTTATTTCACCATGTCATTTTGTGGATTAAGAATAAAATTAAGACGTGTAGTTTAATAAGATTAATCTAGCATATTAGATGTTTTGCCTATTCGGAATAATTAAACATTATATTATGAGAAAATAATAAAGAGGGTGAATATCATCATTACTTAAACAGGGAATAAACATCATTAAATAATTTTCAATCAACATTAACATTAAGAGGAAGAATATCTTAATTGGAGACAGTCAATGGTAGTGGGAATATATGTCTCTGAAATCACGACAGCCAAAATGTGTGTGGAATAAAAATGTCTAATATAATAGCCTTATGAAATGCATTCAGTTTGTAACTGTATCACTATTTTTTTTAACTTATCACATTATTGAAAAGAATGACAAAAAACACATAAGTGGATGTCTTTAACAAGTATTTAATTAAATCTAAAATATTGTACAAAAGAATTATATTTCACAGTCGGCAGGCTTGCATAGGTAAAAAATTATTGGAAATTCAGTGAAGTAAAGCTTGAATGAATAGGACATAATAATGATGCATGTATCTTGAAATAATCACCAACAATAACTTTATAAAATGAAGCCAAATAATGACTGGATAAATTATTGTATTTGCCTGAAACTATATCAATGGTTACCTTATTAGTATGTGCCCTGTAACATGTGACAGATGGAAATCATTACTTTAATTTTGTCCCCTTTCACTAAAATTTAGATTCACTGACCAAATTATGTTTTGCCTGCTGCCGAAATGATATCTCTTGATTGCACAGATAAGTCTATTGTCTTTTCAATTCTCAAGCTTTCCTGATTGGATTGTTTAAAATTACTTGTATGTATTATACTCTGTATTATATATTTTATTATATTTCATGTACTGTATTCTGTAACTCTAAAACCAGATTTTCTGTTAACTTGAATGATAATGTGCCGTATATACCTCACTATAGTTTTATATCCATGTACTAGGATCATTATTGTTGTTGAGAAAGTTATTCAGAGACCAATATGAAATTAATTTATCCCTTATCTGTATCCCTTATTAATGAAAAAGTATGATGTTAGCTTAGTTTTGCACTTCTGTGAATTTTCTATGCCAAGAAAGGTTGTCGAAGTTTCAAAATCGTAAAACCCACCATCCTTACTCTCTCATTATCAACACAGAAAGCAACTTGAAATGTGCTCTTGGGAGCAGTAATGTGAAATTGTTACTGATTAAAAGCAAAGGTTCTAGGAGATCTTTGAAAACCGGGGGGGGGGGGAGGGGGGTGATTGATGTGCATGTGCAATATTTTGTATATTTAACGATTTTAATGGTTTTCGAAATGTAAAGTGCTCGATTCACTCATTGAGGTACTCGCTATCGTGCATCAACTTTCTTGTGAAATTCAACAAAGTATGCGCTGTAATGATTTAAAAATGATATGTAACATTAAATAATAATTTAAAAGTATTGAAACACGTTTCTCTAATGGTAAATCCTAAATTTTACCGCAATAAACATGCGCTATTGATTAGTGGAGCTGTGCAGATTTTGCCGTGCCATGTAACTAATGGTTTTTTCGTGTTTCTAAAAATAGACAAATATTCGAGGACTTCATTTGTATATTTTTCGTGCTGATTAGTATTACAATTAGCGAATAAATGTCTTTGAAATATCGAAAATCCATATTTTTGAGAAACTGGTGATTCTTGGTCATATCTTTTTGCTGAAATGATGGATATCAACTTAAGAAGTGAACACGTAGCAGTAACTTATTTTTAGCGTATAGCCTCATTCCAAAGTTTGAAGTTTGCTCTAATATTCCTCTTTTTTGGTGAAACCTTGATAATAATAAACTGGAATAGTTCAAAGAATGGCATATTCCCGTGTATATTATAAAAAATCTTTCAACTGTAATATTCAAAATTTCAGATGACTTCACGTCGCAACTGCAGGATGCAGAGCACATGTTTACAAATGGCGGATACACTGTTACATACAACTGATGCGCGCAGATTGAACTGCACAGTTGCTTTAATCCTGCGAATAAACTCATGATTTGCTTTATATTTATATTCTAGATTCATTCTCTCGGCCATATAAGTGATTGTTATGGGTACAAAGACTTAATTTTGGTAGTTCTGGGTATCTTAATTGGATTTGTCATGAAAGGCGTCATCGTGCAGTAAAGGGGTTGGCTTCAAAAGGCCAGTAAATGGTTAAAAAATAAACGGGCGAACTGGACAATCTGGGTGGGTTTTGGTGGTATGAAATTAATATATATATAGTTAGAAGCTCCGAAAAGAATATTCTTTATATCAGTCAAAACATATTTTGGGGCGGTAATACAGCTTGAAACTATGGTTTACCGCGATGTAAACACCCGACACAAACGTACTACTTCTGCACTACTAATTCATACTTAGGGCAGTTGCAGATAAGTAAGTACAAAGGAATTAAAAGTTACAAATAAAATATAGTTTTGAACTTTTCAGCAACGTTTAACTATTTGTATACAAGATGGAATAAAGTATTTTTTTTCACATTTTGCACTGTGAGTATCACTCTTTTATTTATATTTTCTCTTTTTTCTTTTTCCCCCTTTCTCAGGTATATAGTCTCCTTATACAGTCACGTTCCAAATCAGTACGGATCCGCAGATAAATCAGCCGTCATCCGACTTGACTCTGGTGATGTTGTTTACGTCAAGACAAGACACGATAGAATTTCCAGTTTGTATGGAGGTTACAAGGACATATACTGCACGTTCTCTGGTTACCTTTTCTCGTCCCCATTTCCAGGGATATCTATCGTTGGATGACGAGATAGACGTTAGCCTGTTTTGACATACTAATTATATTAAGTTCCTTGGAAATTTTGTACCGTTTTAAGAGCTGACAATAAATTGTATTTTAAAAATTTAGTACTGTAAACTTGGTCTCTAGTAGAGGTGTTTTCTTCTGAATAATCTGGATTCATATAACTTTTTCTGAAGACAGCACCTTGATATTATGATTCAAAGCTTCACATACATACATGAAAGAAGATGAAGATGAGAATATTACTACATTTCTAGAACTGCGAGTGTAGATTAAAAACTAAACATCCGCATAAATCTAATTAAATATTTAAAATTCAAGTGTCCATATATGTATGCATATGCGGAGAATAGTCTTTTACACGGCTTTCCTTCTCCTTGATATTGTTGCTCAGAAAAATGGCCAATGAGCTCTTAAACCAAATATTTCTCATCACACATCTTATTAGCACTTGAAGCAATAGTTGGAGAGGTTGACACTATGCAGAATGGGGGAAATGGGAAATTTTACATGTACCCCAAGAGGGGGATCCCCGTAGTTCCCAACGAGCCACTTGAAATAAACGGAAAAACCGTCAAAATAAAATCATCACACCCCCCCCCCCCATAAAGAAAGTGGTAGAGGCCAAGATAACTGAAATACATGTATCGGGCCTAACACAAGAAATACCAACAGAGGAGGTCATTGTAAAAATGGACACAAAATTCAATGTAAAAGCCCTGAAACAAAGACAGGCAACAATCTGGGGCTTCCCAAGCGTTAAATCAGGAGTGAGAATCATCTCTGTCCCCATAGACCAAGCAGAGAAAGTCCCGGCTTTCTTCTATGTTATGGGGTTCTTACTTAGAACATGGTACAAAGGGTGTTTAAATCACCGAAAGTGCTCGAGGTGCGGGCAGAAAGGGCACTTGCCCAAAGATTGCCCCAGCCCTCAAAATACACAGAGAAAGTTGTCATATGCGGAGAAGGTTACGTTCGGTAGTGACGCAATAATTGACACAAATGACCAGGAGCAAACTTACAACATAGAAGCCTCAGAGGCTCCTGTAGACACACAAAAAGAAGGGCTTGACCTTCAGTGGGAGAACTTTGAGACAAATGAGGGCTTTACTCCAGTAAAGTAAAAAAAGCAAACAAAAAAAGAAAAGAAAAAAAAAACAACAAGAAAAAGAAGGGGGAAAAAAAAAACACAAGGAAAAGACGTAAAGACATACACGGAATCAAATCCGTACTTCCTATTACGGGAACCGTCCATTGAGGAAGACTTTACGCCTTTATCCAGTGATAATACAAAAGGAACGAAAAATCTGGGAAAAATGGGAGCGGGGGAGGAGGGGCAAGCCCCAATAACTTCAACCCCTGTACCAAATCAGAAAAGAAAGAGAAATAACAATTCCCACTTGGGGGATGGGGGGAGAACCAAAGTATGGAACAACAAGTTCAAACTGCAGACACAACACTAGAAACGGTGATTCCTAGGCACAAAATCACCATTGAACAATATCGAGCAAAGAAAAAATTCCATAAAGGGGAAAAACTAGAGGAAGAGGAAGATGAGAAAAAATACAAACGCAGACACACTTGAAAACGGCAACGAACAAATAACTGAAACAGAAATTGAAATTGAAACTGAACAGGAAAACAATTTAAATGAAAGAGCAGAAGAACCAGAATGTAATCTAAGCGTCACGGCCGAATATGGCCGTGACGAAAATGCATAAGGAACATAATAAGACACACACATTATATATATATATATAATGCCTTAACTAAAATAATAAATTAAAACCTCCCAAAAGACATCATGGAGGAAAAAATCATAAATATAATATCGGTGAATATTAATGGAATATCAAAAGAAAAAATAAACAAATTATATGAAAATACTAAAAAATACGATATAATACACAACATTGATGAAATACAAGGCAGACAAATAGAGGAAAAATTTAATGCAGTTTAATAAAAATAAAAAATAATAATAATGAAACACATGCAGAGGTAGGGATGATAATTAAACTCCCCAAAATAACAAATTCATGGGAAAATTGTAATATCGACAATAAATTCAAAGGAAGAATGTTACATATAAAAATTCATTGATTGCACATAATAAATGTATATGTGCCATCCCACCATAACCTAAGGAAAATAGAGTTTATAACATCTATAACAAAATACATACAAAACTACTCAATGGAAAACATAGTGATTGCAGGGGACTTTATCTGGGTAGATACTAATATAGATCGTAGAGTAGGGAAAACAGAGAGAGACGAGCTTTTACAATTACCCAGTGGGGATTTTAAAAAAACAATAAACTTATGGATCCATACAGAATATGTAACCTATTAAGAATTGAATACACTTTTAAATATGGAATAAATAAAGGGAGTAGAATCGACAGATATTATGTACCAGAACAATGTAGGAAAAATATCAGTGACTGCGGTATATTAGATCTAAAAATAACAGACCACAAAGCGATATATTTACATATTAAAACAATAAAATCTATCAATTGGGGTCCGGGGAATTGGAAATTGAATAACTCAATACTGACAGATGACAGATACAAACATTTTATAACAAACAAACTGCAGGACTTCATTGACAATGAAACATACGATATTTTAAATGAAAGGAACAATTAAAAGGGAAACTAAAAAGTACTACATAGAACAAATAGAAAGAAGAAAGCTAGTAGAAAAAATGGCAATACAAACAACGAATAGTGAAAATACAAACGCAAAAGAAAAAGAAGCAAAAATAGTATATGATAGGATTCAACGGATGAAAATAAAAGGTATAGAAATAAGAGCAGCGAAATTTAATGAACTGTATAAGAACGCTAGGGGAATATATAAAAGGGAATAAATTAGGAAAGTAAAGGAAAGGAAATTAGAATCCTTAACGATAAACAATACAGTCTATAAGGATAAAGAAAACATCATGAGTGAAATTGAAAAATATTATAGAAATATATATACATCACAAAACATAGAACAGGACGAGATAGATACCTATTGCGAAGGATTGAACTTCGAACAAATAGGTAAAGAAGAAAGTGATAAATGCGAAAGCTTAATAACCCCGGAGGAAATAACGGAAGCCATTCAACAGCTGACGAAAGGGAAATCCCCGGGATCTAATGGCCTAACAACCGACTTCTATATAACTTTTCAGAAGCAACTAGTACAGATACTAGAACTAGTGTACAATAATATCTTTTTCAAACAATAAATGGCAGAGACAATTAAGGAAGGATTAATTAATCTACTTTATCAGGGGAAAGGGGAACATGATGATTTAAAAAAACTGGCGTCCAATTTCCTTGTTAAATTGCGACTATAAAATTCTAAGTAAAATTTTAGCAAATAGAATTAAAAGATGTATGGGGAAGATAATTAACATAAATCAAATCTGCGGGGAAAAGGGTAGGAACATCAGTAATAATATCCTTACGATTCAAACTGTCATAGATTTTATGTACTTAAAAGGTCTAAAAGGGGCTATGATCCTCTTCGACCAAGAGAAGGCTTTCGATAGATTGCAATTTATATATGCAAATAATGTTTTAAAGAAATATGGTTTGGGGAATAATGTTTGCACTTGGGCTAAAATTTTATATACAAATATACACTCAAATGTACAAGTCAATGGAACACAAACAAATAATTTTAACATAGAAAGGTCAGTGAGACAGGGTTGCCCCCTGTCAATGCTGTTATATGTCATAGCTATTTAAAGTATTATGTAAGAAAATAAATAATAATAACCTTATCCAAGGAATAAATATACCAAATTTAGCCCAAGAATTAAAAATGGTGCAGCATGCAGACTACTGCACCAATTTCATTTCAGATGATTTCTCATTTAAACACCTAGAGAAGGAATACGCAAATTTTGGAAAGGCGTCAGGCTCCTTGGTGAACCATTCAAAAACAGAGATACTATTAATTAGAAACTGGTGGGGTAACCACCCGGGCCTACCACCACACTTAATAAAAACCCAAGTGAAAACACTAGGGATAATTTTCGGAACTAACTCAAACGAAGCAAATTATAAACAAGCTATGGAAAACATCAGAAATAATATAAATATATGGTCTTTGTCAAATTTAAACCCGATTGAAAGAATACAAGTCGCTCAGACGTATATATACAGTAAAATAAATTACATAATAAATAACGTAGACTTGCCTGACCCAATGCTAGAAAATATAGATAAAGAAATAATACACTTCCTATGTAGAGGGAAACTACATTACCTCCCCAGGGAATACTTATACAAACCCAGAAATGAAGGTGGCCTAGGCATCCCACACCTAAAATACACAATATGCATGGAAAGCCATATACATATATATATATATATATATATATATAATGATATATATATATATATATATATATATATATATATATATATTAGTATGGTTATGTGTTGAATCAATTTAATGAAATATATAGAAATAATAAACTGACCAAACTGATAGAGTCACCAAGAAAAACAAGATACATAAAGGAATTAATAGTTAAATATAGGAAAACAAAACAAATATGGGAAAAAACGATTATATATATATATATATATATATATATATATATATATATATATATATATATATATATATATATATATATATATAATAATAATAATAATAATAATAATAATAATAATTAAAAAAAAGATAGACAAAAAGATAGGAATAAAAGTAGAGCTAATGAATATTACGGTACAATGGAAAACTGTTTGGAAAAACTGGGCTGATATAAAAATCGACCCAGAAACAAAGTAATGTATACAAATACCTTCATGATATATGGCTTACGGGGGAGGTGGCACTCCGGAGGCATATTTTAATATATCTGAACAAGCAGTTACTCTATCTAGATATAATAACTAATAAAGAAATAGTAGGGAAAATAATAAACTTCATAACACATGTAATGGAGCGATGTGGCAAAGTAACTTCTGTAGAACACAGAAGAGATACAATAAACTTGTAACTAATATATACTTTTATACAATAATAGATACTTTACTTGATACAATCTTGACAAGGAGAGCAGCATGTAACAATCCTGCTCTCTTAGGGAATCCAACTACAACCACTGAAGGTGATGAGTTTCGGTATACCTTCCCATTAGGGGGAGGTGCGCCGCAAAGGCGAGATTGAGCTCAAACGCTCACATGTTGGATTGGTGAACCTCGTCAACTTTGCATCTAAAAGAGAATAATTCTCCATAGTGAATAATTAAAAATACTCGCAAGAAGAGTAAAAGACATATGCTCAGACATTAAAAAGGAAAGGATTTATGAAGAGAGAACCAATATTTTAGACATAAGAAATCAAAACAATATAGTTATGATTTCTTTAGAGGCCCGAATACGACCACTGGGGGCGATGGGAACCGGGAGCCCATTCGCCCACAAGATGGAAAGGCGCCCATCAATATTTTGAACTATATCTACGGAATAAACATTAAATAACATAGCACACACACAATAAATGTAAAGATATAGTTCAACACGGGAATCCTTCGACATTCCAAATGCAGAATTGAGGAGGGAGGGGCTCTCCACTACCACACCTGACAGCAGAACAGTTCTATTTTCAGGGGAGGACAATTTCAGGGAATTTAAGTAACAAATTTAATAAATACAAGAGAACTGTAATGTTTTAGCAAATGTCTGAATAACAATTACAATACAAGGGAAAATAATAACTCACTAATAATGTATAAATTAAACTGTAGGAAACATGCGAAGAAACACGGAAACAGGGAATCATGCACACCGGGAAGTATGGGGCATGTATACTGCAGGGCTATGCTACGTGGCTCACGCGAGGTAGACAGGCCTGCAGAGGAGCCCAAGAAAACCGGATGCATGATACAAGCACGGACACAACAAATACACCCCTGGGGCAACAAGAATATACCTACTAACGAGAAATTTTCCCACACAAAACAAAATAAACAAAACACAGCCTTTCTCTTCTCCTCTCTTCTCTTTATCTTTATAAAACCTTAAATACGTATATTTGCAATTGTGCTGGACATTGCAAGACGGAAAAAAGGAAAGAGTGGATGTTTTCAATTACGTCCGCGCAGATAAAATTATCAATCCGCTTATCAAAATATCTTTAATTTGATTTTATTTTATTGTAAGGCCTTATTAAGATATTTATCAAAAAGAGGACAAGGAAAACGAGGAAACACAAAAGGTAGCGACTCAAACTATCTAGAGGAGAGAGACAGGAAATATATTCTCTCTCCCTGAGATGGAGTGAGTTGCTACTTCATAGAGACACAGAACATACACACATAGAACAACATAGCAGATTTACTTCCCTAATTTTGTAAAAAAAAATTACCTTTTTAAATAGGAATAATAATTTAACATGTCCTCTATAGGCAACTTAAATACAAATAACCAAATTTTTCCGAAAACAAGACAACCAAAACCACTGCAAGAAGAGGAAAAGAAAGATGCACTGCAGCCAATCCAGTGATGACGAGCGTCCAATCCAGACAGACGAAGATCCAGGATACAATTTTCTTTTATTTTATTGATAAAATAAATAACAACTCCAAGAAAATCTGATCTCTAAATGCTGTCCAAACACAAACACAAGACTATAGCATCACATACAAAAATATAGCACACACTGGACAATAAGAGTCCATAGCAAGGATTCACTAATATGGGGATACATGATATGGAAACCAGCCACAAGGTGTAATGCCTGAGGAGGGGAGTACATATCATAAAATAAATACTCCTTTAGATCAATGGGCAGAACGAATGGGGACCTGTAAACGGGAACCTAAACAAATACGCCTCATCCAAATTATTTAACATCAAAGAAACCCTATTCAAAAATATATTTCAATAAATTTTTGTCGAAATCCTATTAGATTTTTTTAATAAACCCACAACAACAGATCTTTGGGGAAACAGTCAGATATAAAAACCCTTTATAATCTTTTGGAACCAAGAGGGTCACCTTAAAGGCCTGTAAGCTTATATAGCTAGAGGTCCGAGAGGTGTCCAAAAATAAAAAAAGAAGCTGCTATTGTACATTTAAAATGAAATGTATTAGTTGTTTGTATTCTTGTTATGTATATACATACTGAAATTCTCTAAGTTGTAGTAACTGAAGTACGTTTGAAAGGAGTAAGGTTGATCTCTTTGCAATCTAGTTCTTAATCCTGAAAAAAGATCTCCTATTTTTTGTGAACACCGAAGTCTACATCATTCTCATACATTTTTCTCTTATAAAGGATACTGCATGATTCGTTTTTACTTACGACATTGTCTCTCAGACATTCAGTTTCATCTAATTCATATTGTTCTATTTATATCGCTGGACAATAACATCTTGGAACTGAATATACAAGAACGTGGTATTTCATGAAGTCCTAGTTGGCAATGTCAAATTTAAATTTTAATTCTTCAAAAAATAAGAGGAATTTATTTGTAAAATCATAAATATATTTTATTTATAAGATTCCCTTATTTATCCATTTTTCATATAATAAGGTACACTAATTATAAAGCATTATTGAATAAAGCATTATTGAGTTTTTTCGCAGTATTGACTTTCTGATTGAGACAGGTTTTTCATTATAGTTTAAGCAAAAAACACGCTTCGAGTATTTGTTTGAAAAAAAATGCGGTTCCTTGAAGTCTATTTCGTAACTGGCAGGCATTACAGTTGCATTTGAAGAAAAAATCACCATCAAGTCTGTTGATCAATTTACTTATCGTTGTTTTCCAGAGTCCATTACTTTTCTTAGTTGAAAAGCGCTTAAGTCAGCTGGTTTTCAAGATATGCATGAAAGTTTCGATATCAACCATGATTAGCTCCCACCCCCCATCCCCCTTAGGTGTCCCACCCCCACAGTGGTAATCTTTTGTTATATTTTTTGGGATATATTTTGCTATGGTTTCCCTCCATAAATGTTTAAAATTATATGTTTTATTTTGTTGAGGGTTTCTGTTTTGGTGTTGGGTAAAACTGTCAATGGTCGTACTAGTTTTAGAAAATGGCAAGCTTTTTTATTAAATTGTTATTCTTCCAAATTATCTTAAATCTCTTATTTTTCATTTATACAAATAAGAAAAGGATTCTTTTTGTCAAAATTCTTAAAGCAACAAATTGAAAAAATGTCACTAATTAAATCAGCAACTTCTGACGCTAACGAGAACCATCGTAATAGACTCAACAGAGCTGAATGTCAAAGACAGCGAAGACATGAAGAATTGTTGAAGAGATAATTTCGAACTGAAAAATTAAGAAATAAACTTGATGAATTCAAACACAACATTTTGGAAAAATAGATTACTGATAAATAGAATGTCCCAGGAAAAAGATATTTCTGTTACCAATGATTTGTCTTGAAATGGGATAACGTCAGTCAAAATTATAAAAGACATCATAATAACTATGAAATGTCACTAAATTTTAACATCTTCTCAAAACTAGAGAAGAACAGGAACAAAAACAGAGCTCGTAATAATGCCGGTGTGCCTGAAATTATTGTTACAGAATCATGAGCGAATTTAAAATATCACGACATATTAGGTATAAAAAAAACTGTAAAATAACAATTACGTTTTCCCTATGAAAACAATCTAGCCAAAGGGATATGAGACAAGAAAATTAATATTTGCTTTTTGCAATAAATGTATTCAGCAAAGAAAATAGATACCTTTTGGAAAAATGAATGGATATATGAAGTTTATTTTAGTCTTGACAGTAAGAACAGTTTGTGGTGAAACGATAACAAAATAGAAAAGTGGTTTCGTTACCAATATGGCTATCTATTTTCTCTTGCACAGAAACGTAGTGCGCATTGATGGCAAAATGACACTCTACTAGATCATTGGAAGTCAAGTCTGACTCCACGAAGTCGGCAACCTTGTAGATATTTTTCATGGTTTATATTGATTTTGTTAATGTTTCAGTGAGCGGGACTGATTTAAACAAAACATTGTTGATTTAGACAAAACGGTGTTCGCTCGTTTTTTAGAAACAAAAGAAGAATTCTTTTGGACATGCTCTTTTACAATCTCTCTGCCGATTTTTTAATATTTCCTATGAGGGATGTTTTCCTTTACGTCCGCGCCTCCGTTTTTGTGTTTTCGCTGGTTTGTAATTTTCTTAATTTTTTTTTAAAATTGGCAATTTTTTATTTTTTCCGGACATTTTTCAGTCTTCACTATATTCGGTATAATTTTGTTTGTTTGTGTGTGTGTGTGTGTGTGTGTGTGTGTGTGTGTGTGTGTGTGTGTGTGTGTGTGTGTGTGTGTGTGTGTGTAAAAATTAGTACATTTGTACATTTTTCACTTTTAATTTGTAAAAATTCTTTATACAATTTTTACATTTTGGGGAAAAGTTCTTTTAATCTCGGCTAAATTCCGTATTAGTGTAGACATTTTTTTATTACTTTAGTCTCGACCATATTTTATAATTGTTTTCTGTTGACATTTTTTAGTCCCCGCTGAAGTTTCGGAATTTGAGTACTACTTGTAGTCTTGGCTAATTTTTGTATATTTTTTCCGGATTTTTTTTTTTTAATCTTCGCAAAAGTCCGTGACAGTTTCGGTGTTTTAGTACTACGTTTAGGCACTTCCATTTTAGTGTTATCGTGAGATTGTTCCCTTGATTAAAGCTATTTATAACATTAGTACAATATATGCAAATTTACTGACCTCCAACCTGAAGTGTAGGTAATGCTTTATATATAAATCTCGGATATACCCATATAGCTAGTAGGGAGCAGGCCACTACACCGGATAGTAGATAACGTAATGTTAAATTCCCCTTGTCGACATACATTTTTCAACATGGAGGCGTAATGTTAAATTCCCCTTTTTGCTATAACCCTACCCCATGTAAACCTACGGCGTAAAGTTAATTCCTGTACAGCCCCAGAAAATTTTCAATTATTGAGGTCAACAACCTCTAACAATGTAACAATGTAACAATGTAACCCCATTTGAGGTTAATTATTTCTAACAATGTAACAATGTAGACTCGATGTTAAATTCATGTTTGCGGCCACATATTCCCCTAATGTAAACCTACGGTGTAATGTTAATTCCCGTTTGAGGCTCAGTCGTCACATAAGTACTATACGCGGGGTAAATAGGGACAAGGGGGGCACTATAGGGACAAACGGGAATTTAACATGAGGGGGCACTTGGGGGACAAACGGGAATTTAACATGGGGGCCTCTACAGGGACAAACGGGAAATGAACATGGAGGGGGCACTTGGGGGACAAACGGGAAATGAACATTGAGGAGGGCACTTGGGGGACAAACGGGAAAGGAACATGGAGGGGGCACTTGGGGACAGAAGTGTTTATAGGGTCAGAAGTGTTTATGGGGACAGACACATACACATAGACAAACAAACACTATACTATCCAACACGCCGTGTGTAGTGACAAATACAACGTCATCTACTATCCAAACACCCCACACTACACCATCAACACGCCGTGTGTAGTGACGAATACCTCTTCATCTACTATCCAACACCACATTTTGATTACTATCCAACACCCATTTTTTCATTACTATCCAACACCCGTTTTTTGATTACTATCCAACACCCACTTTTTGATTACTATCCAACACACACCTTTTTGATTACTATCTAACACCCACTTTTTGAATACTATCCAATACCCCATACACACTATTCCAAACGCCTTGTGTGCTGTCTAAAAACCCCAAACCTACAATCAGACGAAAAGCGTATGACGAAGGGATGAAATCACACAAAAATATACTATCCAACACCCACTTTTTGAATACTATCCAGAACCCACTTTTTGATTACTATCCAACACCCATTTTTCTATTACTATCCAACACCCATTTTTTCATTACTATCCAACACCCACTTTTTGAATACTATCTAACACCCACTTTTTGATTACTATCCAACACCCATTTTTTCATTACTATCCAACACCCATTTTTTGATTACTATCCAACACCCATTTTTTCATTACTATCCAACACCCATTTTCTTCATTACTATCCAACACCCACCTTTTTGATTACTATACCAACACCCACCTTTTGATTACTATCCATCACGCTGTGGGAGTGATCAAGGTACCCAACACTTCGTAACAAACCAAAAAGGGTAGGTGTGCTTTACACACATTATACTTACATACACACAAACCTACTATCGCATAACAGTGGTAGGATGTAAAAGAAGGGGATGAAATAGACACACACTTTCATATACAAGCAAGGGTGAATGGCAGACTTGGGTAACGCGCCGCTTTATATGCTGGACGCACAGACGTGAAGGAAAACATCACTCACACGTACATAAAAAACATAACACACACTACCCCGTTTGACGTCATCAGTTTCAGCGTATGACGTCATTTGCGCTTCGCGGATCTTACACCCTGAAAAAACACACACCAAGTACGCGGACCTAAAAGAAAACACTTTTTAATTATTTTTTTTTATTTTTGTTTTTAAAAACACATATACCAAACACACTCTATACAAACACACACCACACTCACATTTTTTAGAAGGGAAAGGTCTTTTTTGTGAGTGGGGAAGACAAAGACAAACACAGCTTCTCCTGAGCTCTAAGACTCCACCCTGAGGCAACTGAAAGGCCGATGCCATTCAGTGCACTCAGGGCTTTGGCGGGTATTATTTGATCCATCTCTAGCGCTAATACTTCGACTTGTTGCTTTTATGCTCGCTGTAGACTGTGACCGGACTGCCAAGCGCACCGCTTTATATGCTTGAAGCGCGGACGCGATGGAAAACATGTCTCAGATCGATAGAGAGAGAAATGTGACAGAGTCTGTACCTCAGAGTGATAGAAAGAAGGGAAAGAGCATATCCATTTAATTTTTTTCAATCCATAAAACAACACAGCACCATTTTTTTTCAAAAATCAACATTTTGTAATACATAATAAGAAGAAGCTTCTCTAACATAAAAATGCAAACAAGATTAAACATGAACGTATTTACAGGGTTGACAACGTTGGGAAGGCAAACTGAACTTCCACTGTTCAACATCATTCTGTTCTCGATGCACACTGCGTTTCTGAGCTAAAGACAAGAGATAACCATAATGTTCACAAAACCATCTTTCTACTTTAGCATCGTTTCGAGCATACTCCCTATCAAAACAAGTCACTAAATGTTCTAAGGAATATCCGAGACTGCGTTGATGAAGAAAATGTACACAATATTGTCCACACACCATAGAACCAGATCCTTGTAATCTGGCATTATTGAATCGAGTGGAGACTGCATTTCTTCTCATAAAGTCAATGATGTCGTCTTCCAAAGGATGTATTCCATAAGAATCAAAATATTCCACACTGTGATCGTTGGGAAAGTACACGGCCACCCAATGGGTTCCTGGTCGATGACTGTCGTCGGTATTGATGACATAGGCATGAACGTCTTTAGGTTTGCGATGGGGAAGTTCATCTTTTGCACACACCACAGGATTCCAAGAAGAAGTGTACGAACTGCGAGTCAACAGGTAATGAAGTTCCCAGGTATACATTTCTTTTTTCACAGGAAATAATAAGTCATCAATTCACACTTGACTTTATGCTTGAATATATCTGTCAAGTAAGTCCACGAATCACGGCGGGTAGTCTCTGTACTCTGTTGCAAGAGAGCTTGAATGCGTTTGGTCTCCAGAGGAGTGAGTGGAGGTGAGGAAGAATCATGCAAGTCTTTATACCACTTTCTCAACACCTTTTCTTCCGAGATCAGTGTAGTTTCTGACTCTGATGATCGATTTGACGTCCATGCTAATGTTCTCTGGTCAGGGCTGTAATTCTGGCAGCCAATTCCGTAACATAACAGGAGACTAAATGTTCTTGTTCTGGCCATCGACAAACCATAAATCCAGTAAACTTGGGAACACTACTTTTCTCTTCTTCTTTTGGTTCTGGATCAAAAACATCGTCATCCCTAGTGGTTGGTGACTGCTGTGGTTCACAAAATCCCTCATCTTCTACTATCTCAATGGGTTCTTCGTGTTGCATCTTTTTTTCTTCTTCTAATAGTCTAGAATCACTTCTCTCAAACTGTTGATTTCTAAAGTATTGTCAAAATCTGCATACAAAAATGACGTTCACAGTGTTGGCAAGAGCTGTAGCAAACTGATGTTCCACACGAAGTTGGCCTGATTTTATAGGGTGGAAATGTCCTTCGTCTCTGTCTTGGTCATGAGTGAAATCAAATCCCCACAACGCATATCCTCCTGCATAATCCTCGTACGAAATGCCGTGGCTGCTGTTGGTGTCTATCTGTCCCGTGGCTTCAAACAGGGTCAAGTAAGATCGCAATTAATTTTTCTGGGCAAAGTTAGGTTCAAAAAGTTTGGTACACAACGTCTGGCCATCTCGACTGACTTCTATCTTAGAGACGTTGAAGTGTTGAAACTCAAATGGATTTTGATCGATGAGGGCTGCATTACTGACGATGCCAATCAGCAAACGTTTGGGAAGTTGTCCTTGGAAAACGTGATCTTCGACTTTGGATCGGAGTCCAGCGGCAATGGTCAATGTTTTCACTTCCACTCGTCGCACAGGATATTTGGCAGTGGTTCTGCTCAACGTTTGACTGATGTCGTTGGCTACTTTAGGTAAGACTTCCACGCAGCGCACGTAAAGTCTGGCTTCTTCGATGATGGTTTTGTACTCGTTGGCATGAGCTATCAAATGGAAGACGGTACTACTGCTCATTAAGTCTCAGGCGTACATCCACTCCGTTCAACAAATACTTGTCTTGCAACCACATGTCCAAATGCAAACGATCCATCAGTTCTAAAGTGCGCCCTTGTATGATTTTCTTTCGACGGTCGTTAAATCCCACATTGTGAGGATTGTCATCTACAGTCACGGCTGTGTCGTTGAAGGCATGGAAAGTGTCAGGTTTCCATACCACGGAAGCATCCAGATGGGTGTTCTTGGCTTCTTTTCCGTACCTCAAGAGATTTTCCAAGTAAGCACGGTAAGGGTAAGTATCCATGCTGCTGCTGACCAGTTTGTTTTTCAAGTACAAATCCACTTCGCTGAACAAGGAATGCACGAAATTATTGACGGGAGCGACTCTGTCATCGGCATCTGGATTGGTGTTTTCCATTTTGATCACTTTGAGTTTCAGGTACAAGTGGCTGCTATTCAGATCGATGTAATCTTCGGTTTGTCCTTTGATTTCAAATTCGATAGGAGCTGAAGTCGTCAAAGACGATACAGGATGAAATTCGACCCATTGGGATTCTTGCATCGTCATCATGGTGGGGGGCATGGCAAACAGATCCAGTTCTGACTTGGTACATTCGCAAGAATCTCGGTGCATCATTTTCAATGGCTTAGTAATCAAACACGTCTAATTCTCTGACCGTTCTTCTTTTCTTATTATTTTTTGGAACACCGTGTGGTTGAAGAGCTCTGAAGAGGTGTCGACGTCTCTTTCTGCCTTGCCCTTGCTGTGGAGTGGAGGAAGAATTAATGCCATGTCCAGAAGCGTGAAATTAATTTATAGGAGTCTCCCGTCGACCCAAAAGATCTTTTCCAGTTTGCATCAACACATTTTTTCCTGCTCTCATAAAGGCTTCTTTTGGATTTTATTTTGTCGATGAGGAAATTTTGAAGAAATTCTTTTCCTTGTGTCAGAGCGGCATCTTATAAGGCACGCAATCCTCGAGTCACCATGGGTTTCAAAATGGGGGCTACCATCCGAAAAGCAGATTTTAACATATCTCCTAAACCATGTCCTCGTTGTCGAGCCACTCCTCGGTACACAGGATACATTTTTGGTGTTACAATTCGCTGGAGAACCTTTTTCGAAAACGTAGTTACACCGTGACTTTTCCTTTAGTGAATAGAATACTTTGTCCCAGATCTCCTTTTATACTAATGTTGACACTGTCAAAATACGATTTGCTGACTGGAAGATAATGAGGAGTTTACAAATTCACGGTGAACGTGATACGTGTTTCTACCTTCCTCGTACGCGGCGACGGCAGAATCAACTTTGAAAGGAAAGACTCTCTGTAACGGAGCAGCTGTGTTTCCTAGCACGTTGTACTCCACCACATCGGAATACACAAACAATAAATTCAAACCTTCGTTCAATTCGATGGGGTAGCGAAAAACCTTGTAAAAGCGATCGTTGTTGTGGATGTCTTTGGTGGAAGTGAGTTTTGTGTTTCCACTCAACATGGCAAACATATCAGGAGAAAAGTGATGGATAATATTTTGGCGTCCGAAAAATGCATTTTGAGACGATGAGAAATGGCATGATACTCGATAAGGACACTTTTCTTGGTTTTGTCCAGGGCTTTGCCAAATTGGTCGTTGAAAATAGCCGCAATGGTGTACACCAAATGTCGAGCACTAAAATAATAACCTGCGGGAATTCTCATGTCATAGATACTGAGCTGAGGATTGGCGGGTGCTGGTCTTTTGGATTCGTAAATGCCAGGATCATTGACGTCCAAGTGTTGTTGCACTTGCTCGTTCAAGATTTCAGACACATTCTTGGCTTGCGTAGGATGAATGATTTCTACCAAACCCACTTCCCAATGAGCTTTGTGATCCATTTGGATGGACTGGGCTAATTTGGCCGTGAAACAACATAACGTGTTGTTGGGAAACACATCCATCGAACTGTCACTGGGTAATGTTAAATTAAATTGGTTATTCATAGTTCCAGGGTGGTTGTGGTGTCCGGGGAGTCACTCGTGGTCAAAGGAGAATGATGTTCAAACGGTTCCAAAAGAGGGCTGCTATTGTTGTGGTGACTGGAAGAAGGTGGACTGGCGTTGGCCGTACCGTTGCGGTTGTTGTGACTGTTCGTAGTAAATTTCAAGGATGGACTGGATAGAAGGTAACCGATGCAACTGCTGAGTAAAATGGTCCACAATTGTTTGTCCCCGTGTTGCAAACTCAAATTGGCAATGGCTGCTCCGATGACACAATACAACACAAAGATTTGGCAGAAAAAGACGATTTGATTTTTAGGTACACGTTCTTCGCACCACACCCACAAAGGTTGTTTTTGTAATTCTTGAAGAGAGGAACTCTGCTAAGGAGTAGAGGTAGTTGTTGCGTTGAACGGCACGTTGGTTACTTCTTCTTTTTATAGTCAACGACTTGGGAAGCGGCAATCCAAGAATCAAAACTAGATGGATATCCTTTCCAACGCACTTTGACTTCTTCGACTCGACGTTTGCCTACTTTGCGTGTTCTTCGTTCGAGTATGCTTTCGTCTTCTTTTTTAGTCACTCGTTGTAACTCAGGCAAGTAAAAAGTTCCTTCTAACACTTCTCCGTGCATGTCTTCCAATTTATAGACGGGAGGATCACGTCCACGCACTTGTCCAGTGACACGAAACAATTCGGTCGTCCAGTTGGGTAAATAACCTTTCTCAAAAGTGCGTTTGGTTTTTCCGATGTGAACCCAATCTCCCGTCTTGAGCACCAGGGTTTTCTGGTGTCTCCATTTGGGTGTACTAAACAATTTATCAAACACCCTCACTTAGGTTTCAGGGGTAACCTCTTCGGGAGCACATCCGATGCTACGATGGTACGATTGATTGTACGCTTTGACCAAACGTGATAACAAGTCGATGTACTTGAGAGTGTGTTGATGTGTAAAATATTTTCTTCCAAAGTTCTTTGAAAACGTTCCACATCACTAGCTTTGGTTTCAGGATTTTCGGTGGTAAAAAAATGAATGTGCCGTTGTTTCAATTCTTTTTGAAAAACTTGGTTAAAAAATTCGGTGCCTTTGTCGGTTTCCCATCGGTTTCCCATCGTAAAGGGTGACGACCACTTTGTTTCAACACCAGTTTTAAGGTGTGTACCAACTCGATACTGCTATTAGAAGTCAAAGGCACGAACCAAGCGAATTTGGAAAACAAGTCGATGACACAAAACAAATATTTGTGACCACGATTGTACGTTGCCAAATGAGAGACGTCGGCTAAATCTGCTTGCCATTGATGATCGATGCTATCCACTTTGGTTGGACTTCTAGAAAATTTTCGTCGAATGGGTTTGTGTAACGTGTACGTCGATTCTTCTTGTAACCATCGTCGTACTTCTGCCAAACGTACACTTTTCAATTTAGTTTTAGCAGCCCGATACAATTTTTGAACTCTTCCGTAACCAGCAGCATGGGCAGGATTGTAGTAAATGCTACCTAAAATTTTTCCATCATTTTTTGTTGCTCCTCAATAAGTCACAAACTGTTCGATACTACTTTTGGTGTCGTGAGGTGAGGTTTGGACGAAGCGGCTTGACGCGTTCGACGAGCCACAGGAGTGGTCAGGACAGACAAGACTTCCCAATGTTTAGCCAAACGCGGTGGAAGTCCTTCTTTGGTTTTGCCTTTCTTCTTTTGGTGGTGGTGGTGTGCACGTTTAGGGGTCATCTTGGATGTCAGGAGCAAACAATAGAACTGAGGTCTCTCGGAGGTCACACTTCTATTTTATAATGGAACACGTCTCCACTGATTGTCCGCAGGGCGTACCATCTTCACGACAGGCATCACTCGACGTTGAGGTGTTTTCAACGGACTAAATCGTCTCAGTTCTTCTTTGGATAAATCCACTAAACTTCGTAACACGCCGGTTCTCTCTTGGACTTTGGTTTTAGGGGAGGGTACTTTTTTAGCTGCAGCCGCGGTGGCTAAAGCAGCCGAAGTCGATGCCTCCAGAGTGGTGACTTTCGAAATGGGTTTCCATTTTTCTATCAAATTAGGAAACACTTGTCTTAAGTCCGGTTTGGAAGGCATCATGACGAAGGGCGAAGACAAAGAAGTGGACGGAGGAGAAGGAGACACCGTCACTGCCTCTCGTGGCTTTCGGGAGTACGTTTGCGTCCTAGCAGTAGTACCACTCTTTCGGGTAGTAGTTGTGGTGGTGGTCGGTGTTTTCTTGGAAGGAGTTTTCTTCTTCTTCTTCTTAGGGGCTTTCTTCTCAGGGCTTTTCTTCTTAAGTCTTTTCTTTTTGGTTTTGGTTTGGGCTTGGGCATTAGGATCCCATTTCAAAAGAGAACGAATCATGACACCTCCTAAAGAACCGCTACCGCCAGGGGTTAAAATGATTTGTTTTTTAGTCCCTGGATCGATTCTAGGATCGGCCAGTTGTGACAACGTCACTTTGTGTTTTTCAAAAAAACGTTGGGTTTGATGAGGAATGTGAATGATGCCTTGAAGTAATTGACGTGCTGTCAAAGTAAACCATCGTAACACTTCTTTGAGACTAGCTTCTAACAAATGGGCACGGACTTGTGCATTTTTTTCGCGACTGATGCCATACAGGGCACGAATCAATTTGGCAGGAGGATGAGATGGAAAGGATGTCATCTTTGAAGAATGTGAACAAGAAATGACGCGGTGGGTATTTTTATAGTTTTTTTTTATTTCAGAGAGTGGTCGAAGGGGACGTGTAAATGACGTGACCTACTTCTTGACACCAATGGTGAAACAATCTGGTACGAAATCTCAAATACTTGGGAGCGGTAGGTTTTAGATCGATGAGTAAATACGCATGAGGTGTTTGAGTGGCATCGTCGTACGCATAATTTAGCCAAGGCATGCCTAACTGTATGGCTAACACTTGCACTTGAGATTTGTCTCTTGGGCTTTTAAACAACACCACGTAATGAGCATTGAGACCGATGGTACGATGGGCTTTACTTTGTTGAAATAAATTTTGAGTAATGTAAATGATGCTGGCATTCCGATGATGTCCTTTTCGTGTAAACCAAAGTTTAATTTCTTCTTCGTCTTCTCCTAACATGTCGTCGAAGATGACCAGATGTGTTTGACTCAAGTCAGACACGATCCCATCGTCTTCGCGAGGAATGCCTTCGACAAACGAAATGGCTTCTCCTTGACTTTCACGAAGTAACGTGTAAGACGATTGCCACTCTTTGTAACACCACACGATACGTTGAGGAGGACGATCAAACACATGACAAATTCGGTTTTGCCTGAACCACTGGGTCCAGCAATCAACATGTTAAAGGGATGGCGCAGATACAAAGCTTCCTAACTTGGACGATCTAATTTTTCGTCAATCATTTTGACCACAGAAGAAGAAGAGGCAGAGGAAGATGCAGAAATAACTGAGGTAGGAAGAATTTTGAGCAGAACACGAAAGACACAAGACATCATACACGTTTAATGTTTTTTCAAAAAATAAGCAAAAGAAACATATTTACATGCCATGAAGTACGAAAACGCATACAGCAAAAATGGTGAGATACAACAATATGGTTACCACTAAAAGAATCAAAGTTCTGTGTAAACAAGTCAATGTGCAACAACCACCATAGTCTCGATGGAGGTGTGTCCTAAGAAATGGGTGTACACGCACTGGTATTCTTGTCTCTGACGGAAAGGTGGTTTGTTCCTCAGGTGTTTCTATGGGTAAGACGGTGTGGTCTTCTTCTTCTTCTTGGGGTTCGAGTGTTATGGTGAACTTGGGTTCCAAGTTCACTTTTTGTCTTGGAAACTTAGTGACACGCCAGGTCCTTGGCATACTGTGCCACTTCTTGTAGCCAAGCATCGAAACCAACACTTTTCCAATCACATACATCTTTCCAATCGTAAAGTTGTTGGTGTAACCAACTAGCGATGCACACTTCTTGGAAAGTATGAAGTGTAGATAAAGTTTGATCAATATCTTCTTCACACGGAGGTACACAACTAGTGTTCATCACAATTCTCAACACTTTGAGCATAATTTGTCTTTCGTGTACCGATAAAGCGTGAATGGTCATGGTTTTTGTTCCCTGTACAGTTCATTAATAATTCACAACCAATAATGTTCCTCCAAAATAGTCCACAACGAATGTCCTGGGAAACGAAATCCAAGAAAAGTAGTCACTAACACACACACCGCATAGCGTCCAAAATTCTATGGAAACAGTTCCTATATCAGGTGTTTGTAATCCTCTAAGGTCCGAACACGATCGAAGACTTCCTTCCACGGAATACGTTTCACAAGTGAAGACAACGGTCCTGGCATGGTTCGCTTTTATATCAAGGTTCCCAAGGTTGGTATCTTTTGTGAAAATCTACTCCACAGCATCTGTGATAGTTTCTTCCAAGAATCAGTCTTCTTATACTGTGGAAGTAAGCATAATTTAAAAATCGAGAAATGATTTTGAGTTTGCGTTTCACTTGTATCTTTACAAACTCTCTGTAAATTTGTTCTCGCATCCCCGGAGGCAAACAACGAATGTGGCCTTCTAAACTAGTCATTCACAGACACGTCTTTCTTTGTGACGAAATACTCACACATTTGCCAAATGGAATCGGTGGGTAAAGGATATCCAAGATGTTCAGTGATGACCTTACTACACCTCAGACGAGGTATAGGCGTTTCGTCTTGAGGTGACACTTGTTGTAAAAGTTTTTTGTATTCCTCAAAGTTTGTCACTTTTTTTTCCTCCACTTCGTTCCATCGACACATGTGTATCACTCCCACATTGTAGGTAGAAGTCGTGACATCCAAAATCTTACAAGCCCAATTTTCTTTTCGATCAATGTCTGACAATTTGAACAACTTGGCACTAATCAGCTTTTTTATACCATTCAGGTACCACTGGTTAAAACGTTTATGTCGTAAAGGATGCAATTGTTCTTTGCGTTTCACTTGTATCTGAACCAACTCTCTGTAAATGCGTTCTCGTAGCTCCGGAGGCAAACAACGAATGTCCTCTTCTAAAGTATCCGACATGTGTTACTTCTTTGGACCGCATCCGGCTCATCGTACCCGATGTCACCTACCAAAGGCAGGTACTGACAGCGCGGAGACCATCTGGCATGTTCCACGTAAGCTGAGTCTTTATACTCCCATTCGTGAAGCATCACACCGCAGCTGAAACACTTGACTTTATCCCCTTGTCCCAAGTAGATAAATCCGGATCTGGCTAAAGCTTTGGGAGTAGGTCCTTGCAGATATTTAGGCCACTTATCTTGGAACATCTGGTATCGCCTTTCAAAGTTGCAATAGCCAGACAAAGCCACAGGCAGCGTAAAAAATTCTTTGCTGTAGGGATGGCATCCGCAGGTAGGTACACGTTTAGCATCCCCAATAAAGTATAAAGGGCGTTGTGCATCGCTTTCCATGATCCCAGAGGAGGAGCGACAAGGTCGTGCTGCATCGCTGATGTCAAAGCGTACGGCATCCGTCTCGTCGCATGGCACCGCATCGCACCCCAGGTCGTGATCGAACTTGGAGTTCACAGTAGATCCCTCACTCAGTGGTTGTTTGGCATGAGTATTCATCTTCTTCTTTTTCTTCTTCTTGCTCGGTCAACGTTTGTAGTCCCAATGAATGGTTGCTCTTGCAACTGTCTCCTTTTTTATACAGAAGATCGGCGTGTCCGTACGGCAAAGTGGTGTGGTCTGGAAGTCGCACTCGCTTCTGGTACACAATTTGGTAAACTTTTTCTAAACGGCGACTGACGATTTGGTGGTTGGGTAACCGTACGATTTTGCAGGGCTCTAACGTTTTCAATCGAAAGTCTTGACCTTGTCCAGATTGTAAAGCCTTTTTCAAGACATCAAAGTTCACCACTTGGCTGGTTCGATAGTTGAGTGTCAATACTTTGACTTCGCATTTGGTGTGAAGTTGGCCTTGTCGGTCTCGGTATCGGTAACCGTAATTTTTAGGGTCACCACTGGCAAAACTGAGGATGGTCTCTTGTGGGTGCTCGTCCATCGATGCTCCTAACAGATCTCCTTCGATGGTGGGGTGTGGGCAACCAGGGCGATGGATGTACATGCAACTGTCGGTGTCAAAGTACAGGACTCGATCTCGGAGGTGAAACGTGGGTCATGTGAAGTGTGGCTTTTCCATCGGTGCTGGTAAACTCTTCGTTGGATTGTTGAACGTGTTCAATTTTGTCCATGACTTCAGACGGTGTTAATTCTGCCGGGGTGCTGAACTCGATCCAGGCAGGAGACTTCAAACTGTCGTGATGGATGGAAAGTCTCAACCGATCGTCCTCTTTGGCTCCGAATTGTCGTTTCAAGGTCTCAAACAAGGAATCTCACAAATCGGTAATGAACCCTGCAGCTTTCTCGGGAGGCACTTCAGACTTGAAGTCTTTAAAGTGGACAGTGTAAGTGTAAGCCGTGGTTCTAAATTTTCTAGAGGTCATTTTTTGGGTCTCTCGAATGTGATAGTAATTTTCGGGAGCAACGGAACGACTTTCTTTGTTAGCGGGTCTAGACTCTCTTGGTTTTGTGGAAGGTGGTGTGGTTTCAGGTTCACTCATCTCCTCTTCGAAATCGCTGGCATGGACTTGGGCTAGCAATTCAGCTAGCGGTGTTTCAGGCGGTACGGAAAGTCGTCGTCGTCGTGGCCTCTTCGTTTCTTCTTCTGATTTCTCACTGATTTGGCGTGATCGTTTCATCTTGATGTTCAACTTGGATCTGATTGAATTTTTATACAGGCTCTCTCCTTAGATAAAAAGAGAGCTTCCTACCCTCAGAGTCACTACTCGTTATTCAACTTTCAACTGTGAAGATGGAAGAGCAGTCAGAAAAGCTTACCCTTATGGTCAGAGATTTACAAAGAGTCCTTCGAAAATATACCACTTTCAATAAGACTAAGGACTACTCCTCATTCTCTCGAGATAAAAGTAAAGATACTTGCTACATCTGCCAAGAGAAAGGACATTGGGCTCTAGAATGTCCACAACGTCAAAAAAAGGAGAAAAAAACAAAAAAAAACGAAGAAAAGTAAAGAGAGACAAAGGAAAAGATACCTGTTATCATTGTCAAGAAAAAGGACATTGGTCTTCAGAGTGTCCTAAGAAACAAGAGAACCAACAAGAGAGAGAGAGAGAGGAAGCAGAGGGATCTTCAGCACCAGAGAAGAAGAAGAACTCATTCCCGTCGTCAAGAAAGCTAGACGACTGGAAGAGAGTGAAGAAGAAGAAAAAAAAAGAACCCTTGATACCTGTGAAGAAATTCAAGACAAAGAGAGACAGACAGTGAACGATGAGCTTTGAGTGATGTGTTAAGAAATGTTCATTGTGATTTTTGAAAAAGAGAATATACCAAAATGAAAAAAGTAAGTGTCGTTTGGTTTTGTTTTTTATAGTATGGACGCACGCACGCACTCATACACAAACTAAGGATATGATATAAAGTTTTACTTGATTTTTGGCAATATGATTATTATATTTTCTAGAGATCTAGGTGACCCTGAAAAAGATAGTTTTCGTGGGTTTTTTTTTTTAAACAAACTTATGGACTGGACATGATGAGCTTTAACTGCCTCAATCCCTTTCTACGTCCAAATCCTGTTCTTGTTGTTGTTGATGATTATGCTGCTTTGATAGTAGTAGTCAAAGGTGGTGGGATCTCAGGGGTAGTGAAAGTGGATGATGAAATGAATTTAGAAAGCTTAGCCCGTAATGGTCTCTTTCTCTTGGGTTGTGTTAAAGAAGCCTGATATATTTGTTTCAGATACGTTAATTCCACCAAAATGTTTTGTAGTAGACTCACCGTTTTGTTTTCACTACTCCCTTCGTTCTGTCTATGAGTTTCGAAATTTTAGCACTATTTTTAGTCTCAGCCAATTTTTTTTTTTTAAATCCGGATTATTTTCAGTCTTCGCTAACGTTCAGTACAATTTCGGAAATTTAGTGCTACTTTTAGTCTAGGCCAATTTTTTTTTTTTAAATCCGGATTATTTTCAGTTTCCGCTAACGTCCGGTACAATTTCGGAATTTTAGTGTTACTTTTAGTTAATGTTCCGGATTTTTTCTAGTCAAGGCTAAAGTCCGTGACGGTTCCCGAAGTTTAGTACAACTTTTAGTCACGTCCATTTTAGTGTTATTATGAGTTGGTTCCCTTGATTAAAGCTATTTATAACATAGTTACAATATATGCAAATTTACTGACACCTCCAACATGATCTTAGGTTTAGGTTCCTTTTTATATATCACTCTAGGTTTTTATAGATATAGCCATTAGGCAAAATATCACTACACATGGCGTGTTGGATAGTATATGTGGGGTTTTGGATAGCATAGATTACGGGGTATTTGGTCGCTACGCACGGCGTGTTGATGGTATAGTGCGGGGTGTTGGATAGTAGATGACGGAGTAATGGTCACTACACGGCATGTTGGATAGTGTAGTGTGGGGTAATTGAATAGTAGATGACGTTGTATTCGTCACTACACACGGCGTGTTGATGGTGTAGTGTGGGGTGTTTGGATAGTAGATGACGTTGTATTCGTCATTACACACGGCGTGTTGGATAGTATAGTGTTTGTTTGTCTATGTGTATGTGTCTGTCCCCATAAACACTCCTGACCCCAAGTGCCCCCCCCCCTCCAATCTGCCATAAAATATGGCTGCTGCTACAAAAAGACACAAAAATTAATAACTTCTTCAAAAAGCAGAATTTGACCAAATTTGATAGAAAGTGTCCTAGCTTTCACATTTATAGAAATTATGCCTTTAGACCATCAAATATGGTGACTGTTATTAATAATCAAAAAAACGTTTACACAATTGTATCTTAAAAGGACCGCTTAACATAATTGTGCTAACTCTGACAGAAGCATCCTGATGTAGATTATTTTCAATAGTTAGACACCCCTGGCTAGTACCGGTTATTTTTAACATAACCGACAGTTATTTAATTTTGTGTCTCATTTTAGGTAAACAAAACAGCTGCTATAATTGCTTTAATAAACAAGCCTTCATACTTTATTTCTGATTTTAAAACATCAAAAAAAAAAAAAAAATAAAAAATAAAAAATAAAAAATGCTTTGTGTTTTACACTAGATAATGTTTCCAAAGACCAAAGACGAAACAATACTCACTCAATCAATAGTCATCTTTTTCACCCCTTTCGTGTGACAAATTTTTCAAACAAAAAGAATTATTGGTGGGACTTAGAATTTTATACATTTTTCGCATAAAATTAATTTGTGTAGAGGCCTACAATGTATCATATATGGGTCTGAAAAAGAAAAATAAAACAGCGAAAAGTTGCAGTGTTTAAATAAAATCATTTGACATTTGATCTAACACATACTTTTAAATCAAGCATAAATTTCACACCATATATGTATTCTTACGTCAACCGGCATTTCATATATATATATATATATATATATATATATATATATATATATATATATATATATATATATATATAGTTTGCTTAAGTTTTAAAAGCATTCAATGTGATTTTGCTCAGCTAAGGTATTTTGTCTTATGGCTGAGTGTGTGTGTGTGCGCGCGCGCGCGCGTAAGGTTTTTGTATATTGTTTGTTCGTCGGTCGCGAGGAAACGATATCTTAGTATGACAAAGAAGAACAAAATCTGAAATCAAACAAAGCACAAATATAAACAAGACAAAGTTGATTTTTTAAAATAGTCAGTATATTGAGACAACATTACATGAAGGCTAATATACAGATGTACTTAGAGACAGATCAAATTGAACCTTTTCTAATCATACAACTCCTTGTTTGCGATAGTGGGGGTGATCTGTTGTGGCGAATAGAAACATTTCTTGTCGATGATGGGGGCGGGGGGGGGGGGGCGGGGGGAATCTACCCTCAGTTTTAGACAGACATGTTGGTTAGAGCACCAATAACATAAAAATTTCCAGGATTTCATCTTGTACTAAAATCTCTTGTCAAATGCTTTGTTGTCCCTGAAGTGATATTTTTCACGGTATTTTCCGCTGAATCCCTCAATGCGGAACCAATGCTTTCTAAAAGTTTCATAAACCTATTCTATTTTGCAATTCAGAGATTGAGCGACATAGATAGAATGTTGTGTATCACATGCTATTAAATTAGTTGCTTGAATTGTTTCAAATTGTTTTTGTTTTGCAAGACGTTGCAGTGGCCACAATCATAAATTTGTCTAACTATAACTAACATTGTCTTTTTTTTTTTTTTTTGTTAGTGCTGGAGGGGGTGTTGGGGTGTTAGGGTGGTTATTGGCTTCTTTGGACCTTGTCGAGTCTATACATGATGGTATCGTCTTCAATAGCACTGAAATAAAAATGTAAGGAAGATATTTTGAAGTATTTTTTTTTTACAATTATTTCTATTTACATCATTTAATATACGCGCCCTTTTATTTAAAAGGAAGTAAGTTTTACCAACGTAATCTTCATTGTGTTCATTTCTGAGATCTTCACGGAAAACTTTTAAGACATTGTTGTCAGTAAACAAAAACCTGAAATAGAATACCGTGGTACACTTTTTGGACTCTCACCCTAAAATAAACCATAGCCCCCGCCTTGCTCCCCTCCCCGTTGTCGCTGAACCCGTTTAAATGGTATGTATATATTAGCATTTAACGGCACCTCAGCACAAAAATGGTATTTGGTGCCAATTAGAAATAAAGTTCTAACAATGTGAAAGTGAAGAATTGCACAAAACTTCAGGAAGATCAACATTTCTCTAAAAGGGTAATATTAAGTACAAATTAAATATGAAAGGTAAAGATGTTAAAATTCTGTAAAAGGTACACAAAATAAAAGATAAAAGTAACATTTAAAATCCCTCAAAAAGTATGGTCGAAATTTGTTATATAGACTGTATTCCCTCAAAAAGTCCAAGATTTTCACGGGTGGTACATCATCATACATTTTCTTCATCGAGTTCATGCATGAGTTACGTATGTGTATCCGATACGCGAACGGCACAGTACCACCTCCTCTTTGCGAATTTTCCTATACGAGGGATGCCACTCTTCAATGAGTGGTTTGATGTTCTAAAGCTTGTTAGTGAAATTTTCATTCCACATATTTTGCCAGGTATGAAGAACATGCTGTTATATAATATTTGAGGTCAGAATATGGACTCTTCCATTCGAAAAAGGGTGACTGCATGGAAGCTTTCGCTGCTTTATCTGCCCTTTAATTACCCTTAACTCCAATGTAACTAGGCACCCAACAGTACAGAATACTTTTTCCAGATTGTATGAGAAAATAATTTTACTGTAAGGTTTGGAATATTAACGTGGTATCAAATTTTAGGTTTTGCAAAACTTTAAGGGTAAAACAGGAATCCGAAAGATGACAAAGTTTGATTTTTGGAAGGTTTCGGTGTAGTTCAAAGATTTTAGTATGGCTGTAATTTCAGCGGTAAAAATAAAGGCTTTATTCGATAACCGGCTCGAGATGGTGCCATGGAATGTTGCAGCGGCAGCTCCAACCGTGTCTCCGTCTTTTTGACCGTCTGTATACATGGATATATGGCCAGGATACAATGCTCCGATTTCATTGAATTTATTCTGAAAAACGAGAGGATTTGTTGAGGACATCTTGAAATAGCGGCGGTCTGCTATTATTTAGGGAGGTGTTGATAAGCACTGTGGTGATTTGGCAATACAGACTTTTGTAATATTAGCAACATTGATTTTTGCTGCTTCTGGATAAGAACGAATTCGTAAGCCAAAAGGTGGAATGCACTTTGGTTTCTGATTGTACAAGATTTGGTATGTGGGCCTAAACACTATATCATATGCGGAATTAGATGGATTACATAATAGTTTGGTTGTAATATGAAGAGCCAGTTTCGTGCATCTGAGATAAAATCATGGTTCATTTGTGTCTGCATAGAGTTTTTCAGGATCGGGATTCTAAATGAACCCAGACAAAGTCTAAGTCCCTGATTGTGTATCGGATCAAATATCTGCATGTATGATTTACACGCTGATCATTACACAGTCGAGCCAAAGTCAAGTTTAGATCTTACTAATGACCTATATAACCGAAGCAATACCTTCCGATTTGATCCCCAGTTTTTGTTTGCTACGACTAGAATATATGTTTTCGTGAGTGTCCAGTTGTAAAAACAGCAGTATGTCACCTGCAGGAGAAAAATGTAGTGTCAAAATAGATTTAATGGCAGATAGTTTGCCATTAGGACTAGATTAATTAAAGTTTTCAGAATATGATATTAAAATTAATGTTTAATACTTTTTTTTTTTTTTTGGTAAAGCCCACCTTCAAAGAAGGATAAAAGAATGAAAGGAACATATATCCCCACTCTTTCTTGCATGGATTATGAGGGGATAGCGTAACAGATGGACTAACGAACGAGCGGTGGAATTTGGAGTGTATCGCAATTTCATTTTGCATTAGCATGGACACATTAAATGTAACAATCGAAACACATTTTATTTTCCGGATTAAGGTATCATATGCTTGGCATAGTTTAACACGTGTACAAGATTGTGCCGATTTAGTAACTTCCTTTTTTAACTTCCGCTTTCAACTTATTACTTATTTACCTCCCCTTATAGGTTCGTCTTCGTTGAAAATTGCCAATGTTTGGGGCGTGAATTTTCTCGCAAATTATGGACCGGGGGCAATTGTGTGATAGTTTGATCGAATGGGTAAGACTAATTAATTATTAGCGAAAAACACTGTTTTACTGTAGCTAAATATGGTGAAAAGTCACATGTCAGTGATAACGGGCCGTATCTGTCATGTATTGTCGGATTTACTTTTTGGTAATCCGAGTTTTCTCCGATAAACAGACATGAACAATAAAGTACCAGTTTTTGCAACTAAACCAAGATATTTTGTAATGGAGATGCATTCAATACAAATCAAGTCTGAACTGTTTCTTAAATGCTCCTTGGCGTGATTTCTCCAAATGAAGCGAGTGGGGGTGTGCAGTTCAAAAAAATAATTTTTAAAAAAGTTTAGAAAAAGACCTACTGTAGTCCCGTATAATGCCATGAAAAGAAATAGAGTTGAAAATTCTTTGTTGTCCTACAAAACCTGTTTATATTAATTTTGAAAATATACAAAAAATGATGGCTATAGTATGTCACATTTATCGGCAGCCGTCTGGGGTAGTCCTACAGTATAAGACGTAGACCCTGATATGCAAGGGGGAGGTGGGGGGATGGCGGTCGACGTCTTACTGCTTGAATAAGTGGTGCCATGTAGTGTGTTCAGGGGTTGATCCCAGAACAAGAGGCCAAATTTTCAATAATATCTCGTATTTGGAAGCCCATATTGATTGACAGTTGCACAGATTAAAGTCTAATTGCTTTAGTCGTACTGTACTTACAGTAATGCTTTTTTCCTTACTGAAGTATATCCAAACACAATGAGGTAGCTGCGTTTTTCAAACTCTGTTGGGCACCATTTCAGTTGGTTGAAGGGCAGTGATAGTTGAGGAATGCCGAATTTGCTTAACCTATGGTATATTTTCTTGAACAAAACGATATTTCTGAGAACATTTGGCCAAATGTGATTAGCCATATTCTTTTAATTAAAGAAAAGTCACCATAAGTTAAGTGAAGAATGGCCAAGAAGAATTAATAATATGTGAAACAAACCAACATTATCATTTAGGTTATTGTGTTAGGTATATCCTGTTTTCATTAGAGGGCTAAATTCATACAGGGATAATCTTACAGTGACATCATTTCAGTAGAGGGCTAAATTCATACAGGGATAATCTTAAAGTGACATCATTTCAGTAGAGGGCTAAATTCATACAGGGATAATCTTACAGTGACATCATTTCAGTACATAAAAGTGAATGAATTAACTACCAGAGAAGAAACATGAACACTATATTGTTTATCTAAATGAAAAACATACAGTGCCAGGTCAAAACTGAGTAGCCACCTGAGTAAGTAAAGTTCATATCATTTAGCGAAATATGACTTAAAATGGTCACTGAATGGGTAATAATTATTCTGCAAAGTTTGATTTTATCTGTATGTACTAATGAACATCATGACTGTAGTCAGAAATTTGTAGCAAGTGTTATTTGTAGACCTCTCTGGTGATGTAAACAAAGCATGGCACTTCACAGAAAGAAATTGACAGACAGTGCAGTGTTCAAAGAAAAAAAATTTCAGACACAGGTCCAGGGCTGGTGCCTTGAAAAAATTCACAAGCCCTGACTCAACATCCACAAGCCCTGACTCCAATACCATGTGCACAAAAGGGCCCTATTTTTTACTATTATTTTTCACACGACGTTGCACGTTGCAATTGTTCTTTAAACACCCCTAGCATCTGAATCCTTTAAATCAACTATATCGACCAAATCGGTCTTCACTGTACCATCATATTTAATTAATATTTACATGGCATTTAGCATACCAGCGATTTGAGTAACATTTGAAAAGAACATGTAATGTAGACATTATAATTAATTATTATTTTAATTATTACTTATTCTGCATGCATGTGTATATGTTTTTGTTTGTTTTTTGTCTTCTATAATAATAATAATAATGTCTAAATTATTTACTATTTTAAATGTACTTAATTATGATTTTTACAAAAATATTACAATGCCATTTTTATTCATACTGCATTATTTTGGAAATGTGTGGCATATAATTAACAAAGAAATGATAAAGTCTATATTCTACGTACATTACATTTTTATGATTCCGACATTTTGTCACTATAGTTTCGTAGCGTTTATTTTAATTGTACTGATTATAGCGGATGGTATTGCGCACATTTTATACAGTGTAAATGTACCGACTTTTAATTTTACCTGTGCGAGGATCCGCATTGCACACATGCACCTTAGGACATGTATTAGGCTGTGCTTGTACTATAAATAGCATTTCTTTAACATTGCTCTAACTGTTAACAACTTTATTTTTCCAAATTAAAAAAGATTGCGCAGACGGAAGAAGGCTTGATTTTAAATTTTGTAACATATAAAGGGATTAAATAATCCTCAGCTAGATAGTAACTGGCCCAGGTAAATACTTTAGAAGACCGAAGGTGGTGTACAATTCAGAATGGAATGAGAAGCATGAGCAAGGGGCAGCTCAGTTTATTCCTTGAAGCCAACTGAGCACTAATTATCATCCAACCACCTGATCTCGTGTGGGTCCTTCAATCATGCGCCATGTTTCTCGCGATCTAACGCGCTTGTTTTGAGATAATGACATCATCAATTGTGTCACCAGCGTTCTTCAAGAGTGACAGCATTGAATTAAATAGTAAAATCAGATCAGATGACATTTAAACAGGTAATTTCATGTAATTTAAAAAAATCAGAATGAAAATCTCTATTTTCACTAATGCCTTATTTATGTTAGAGATTTTGGCCTGGCTTTAATTTTCTATTATATGCTAAAGATAGCACCACTGACACATGATGGCTTTGTTTACATATCTTGAACAGGAAAACCAAAGTTGGGAATTTATACAACATGATAGCCAATGTAAATATTTGGATTTAATCGTGTGTGATTCTTATACAACGTAAGAAAAATGTACACTCTAAATATATATTCATTACGGACTTTTTCGTTTCAGTATTATTTCATAATGAACTTATATTCTACATCAAAAGACATTGAATCTATTATAATAAAATGTGTATCAATTCACCAGTGTCTATTTTTAAATTTCTCTCTCCCTCTGTCTCTGTCTGTCTCTCTCTCTCAGTCTACAGAGTCATGTATTTATATGGTCAAGAAGAAGCAAGCAGTAATGTAAGTGCACAAACTGCATATAGAATGAACAGAATTTTTTTGTTCATATTTTAAAAAAAAATTTTTTATTTCAAAAACATGGAGATGCTATAAATTAATAATATCCATACCTTGACCTAACTGGCACATTCAGGTCATATGCCACGTAGGGGTGAAACGATTAATCGATATATCGATTCATCTATACTTTTGCCATATCGATACACGTATCGATACAAAAGGTGAAGAATTGATACAAAACAATATCAACCATATATAAGTTACATTAACCTTCAGCAATCATGAATAATTAGTAGTCGTTTGCCTTCTTATTCTTTAAACTGAGAATCGATAATGTATCGTATCGTAGGCTGTGTATCGTGAATCGTATCGATACGCGGCACAGGTGTATCGTTTCACCCCTAATGCCATGTGACTTCTTAGTCAGCGTCACAAACCATGGACGCCACTTCCGGAAATAAGTAAAATTACACATGCTCAGAAAAACGGTAATTCTGAACTAATGTACATGAATGCCAAAATTCTTTTAACGATGATTAAATGAAGTAGATATAGTTGGACACTTTCTATGGTTTTTTCAATAGATTCTCACAATATTATAACGAACGCATTAAAATTCACGTTAAGTGCACGAAAAGTGGTTGTTCAAGGCTATAGGTACATGTAACCTTGGGCAATCTGTTCCTGATTCATAGGTCACATGCCTCGCGTTGTACACAAAGTTTAAAGCTTTCTATAGAATTACGATCAATAGACAAACTTCAAATGACTAAGGGTCCCACATGGGGATAATTTATAATGTACTAGTTTTTCAACAATATTAAAATAAAAGTCTGCATTTAGTTAGCGAGATTGAAGTTTTCTCAGGGAAATGTAGATTTTTTTGTTCGACAAGCCCAGCAGGCTTTTCACTTAAAATATAGGAGGGGCCCGATCTGAAATTAGAGGGGCCCCGGGCATCGGGCTATCAGAATTTTTGAACACTGCAGTGAGAAGAAGATGATAATTGAGTTGGTTGAGAAAGATTTTAGTAACAGAAAAAATATCGGCAATAACTGAAATAGCACATTCTACAAGTCATAAAAGCTTCTGAAAAGGTTTTACAAAAGGGGGTCCATAGAAATCGAGAAATAAGTGGCAGACCAAAAATCAAGAGCAAAAGGGGTATTCATGTACTTTATAGTCTTGTTGGTGACAATCATAGAAATCTTTGACCATAGCTTTTAATGAGACTGTCAGTGTTCATGTTTTTGAAGATTAAAGTGTTTAGGGTACAGGAGATGCATTGTAAGGAAGCAAACTATGATTTCTCAACAGAATCATGCGATGTGTATTTTATGGTTTAAAGAGAGACATAACTGGACAGTTGAAAACTAGTAGCGAGAAGTAATTTTTTAGCAATGAATCTAAAGTTGTTTTGGGCAAAGATTGAACATTTATTATGGGAGAAAACCCAATGAAGAATGGAAACCAGAGTTTTTAATTCTGTACGATGCACACTTGCCATTCAAAAATATTTTGGCAATGTTTTAGGGGGTGTATTATCTGCACTAGTGTTAGAAGTCTGATCCCAGTGGAGGGAAAAGTTGACTCTGAGAATCGTATTAACATCTTTAACAAAAAAGTTTGGACAGATATTGCTTGAGTTTATCTGGTCCATATTTCTAGAAGGACAAAACATTTGAAAATGATAAAACAGTGAATCATTATGCTGGCCATCACAGACTCTGGACCTCAATATTATTGAGAATATATGGCAAACAATTAAATCCAAGCTTGAAAAAAGACTACATGCAGTCAAATCTAGGCCTGATCACATTTATGTTGTTCTTGGCATTTGGGGCTCTCTTCACTCAATCTTAACCAGAGAATTTCATGACTCCATACCTAAGCAATCACAAGCTATGATAAGAGTTGGGAGATCAGTTACTTAGTATTAGATGTGTGAGTATAGTTTTCTTTCATATTTTTATCAGGAGATTTGTTAGAAATAGCATTAATGTTAGTTTATCGCCTATGATGTCAACGTAAGTGGCTTTTAACTTTTGACCCGGTACTATAGCTATGAAAAAACTTCTTAGTAAGTCAAGTTTCACACAGTAATGCTGGTGACCAACAGTGTGGAAAATATTTGAGGTAGAACTTAGCTTATGCACCAATCATTTTGATATGCCCAAAATGACCAAGTAGAACTATAGAATTGAGGCTTTGTATGCAAAATAGAGGTATCTTAGGAATGTAAAACATACATGGATAAATTCTAACCATTTGGCAGCTTAAGACTTGCTATGTTTATGATTATGACCATTTTAATATGTACAAAATGAAATTTTCAAATCTTCTAAGAATCATATGGATTATAATCCATTGGCCATATGATATCACAAACAAGTGGCCAGATCTTTCTCCTGTCAGGTTCTAATGACTTTGCATTCCAATATATCATAATTTGTCTGAAAGTATAATGTAAAAGCAGACCACTGCTCTGGATTCTAAGCGGTAAGAGAACTCAGGAAGCTAGAGTTACATCCTCAGACAGTCCTATGTCTAACAGAGGTAGCAAAATTAAACAACATTGTATTTCGGGGAATAAAACCAAATTTTCCTCCCACTCACCAGTTTGGGTGAGTGACTTCTTAGACATAATTGCCCAAATTTTAGTTTTTACTTGCCCAAATATTTGTGAGCTGACAGCTTGTCATGATTCTCCATATACCACCAGCATACCATTCCTTTATCTATATTGGTTAGCCATGGCCAACATAACTGCCATTTTGTTAGAAAATGCCTTGACCCATTTTGTTCATACTCCCTGTTTTTTATACTCTTTCTATAAGAAGGAGCATACAATGTTGTCTGTCTGTTACCAATTATTTCTGCGCAATAAGTTTAGTTGTCCACAATCTACACTTACCAAACCTTGTGTATGGCTTGCACTTTGCTTAAGGAAGAAATATATTGATTTCATGCTCAAAAGGCAAGATCACTGTGACTGAAACAAGGAAAATGTTTTCTGTGCAATAACTCGAGTTCTCCACCATCTACAGTTACCAAACTTTGCGAATAGCTTGCACTTGGGGTAAGAAAGAACCCTATCGATTTCAGGGTCAAAAGATCAAAGGTCAGAGTCACTGTGACATATAGAAGTAAAATGATTTCCACACAATAACTTGAGTTCTCCACCATCTACAGTTACCAAACTTTTTGGATGGCTTGCACTTGGGGTAAGGAAGAACCCTATGGGTTAAAGGTTAAAGGTCAAATTCACTCTGAAAGAAGAAAAATGGTTTCAACGCAATAATTGGAGTTCTTCATCATCTGTGGTTACTGAACTTTGTGCAAGGCTTGCAATTGGTGTAAGATAGAACCCGGGCATCGGGCTATCAGAATTTTTGAACACTGCAGTGAGAAGAAGATGATAATTGAGTTGGTTGAGAAAGATTTTAGTAACAGAAAAAATATCGGCAATAACTGAAATAGCACATTCTACAAGTCATAAAAGCTTCTGAAAAGGTTTTACAAAAGGGGGTCCATAGAAATCGAGAAAATCTTTGATTGCAAATGAACTAACACAGAGATGGTCGAGATGGATTAATCCTGGAATCATGACAACTTTCCCACGTCATTGTTCATTTCAGCAATAAATTTAATTCAGTTTAATTGCGGACAATTAACAAACTTCTGCTGGTAATTTCTGGGTTATAATTGGGGCTATTAAATACGGTGTTCCAAGTCAGATGGCTTCGTGTAATATAAATGACACCTTCTCAAGCCAAAATTGACATATTTTTTGCTAATTATTTTCAATATTTTATAACAGTGTTCACAGTGACAGACCACTCAATTTTCAAGAAGGGGAGGGGGAAGAAGGGATTAGGATTCTTTTTGAAAAGCTTGAAACAATTGTTTTGCTCTGATTTGTGGAAAAAAACTATGACCTTAGTCTATACTTCATTTTACTTGAAACAAAAATGATTTTGTAATGAGAGAATAAAATATGGTTGGAAAGAAAATGAGTCTCCTCCCCCCCCCCCCCCCCCACACACACACATGCAAAAAATGGTCAGTCTCTTTTTCTGTCCATTGCATCAGAATCTAGCTGGCTCAAAGATGTGTATGTTCAACCTCGTGAACATGTACTATTGTTGACAGTGTGTAATGTCATTACTGCTTGAGGACTAAGCACGTAGTTCCCATTTCAGTGTATAATTCTGTGTTTTCTGTTCTTTTTTTTTATTTATTTGAAATAGCAGTGGTTATTGTTTGGAATTTAAGCATCCATATCTCAAAAGATTCCTTTTCCTTTCTAATAATAGGATAAAATTATGCTGTTCAATGGAAGCTGATAGTTGTATCTCTTGACAAGCTGATGCATACATTTGTTCAGATTTCTTTTAATTAAGTGAAAATGTAAAATTCCTAGAAGTGTCCATGATCTACTTTCCACGGATCATGATGTAAACTTCTTGGGTTATATTGTTTAAACTGAATAGGGAATTTGCACATACATTTTTGACATCAGTAATAACTGTAAATAAAAGTATATTGCATAGAAGTCAAATTAAATGAGACACATTTTATGAAGGAGTCACCTTTCAAACAAAGAGTCAAAAGCTAACAGTAAAAAGTTTGCTATCAAAGTTAGAACTGACCTGCC
Organism: Margaritifera margaritifera; assembly: GCA_029931535.1. NCBI lineage: Eukaryota > Metazoa > Mollusca > Bivalvia > Unionida > Margaritiferidae > Margaritifera > Margaritifera margaritifera. The sequence continues at coordinate 2,268,302 of JAQPZY010001628.1, forward strand.
CTTCCCCAAAATCACACTTAATATATATTTGCAGCTGATAAAAATTCAGTTTTTCATGATTCTGTTCTTCACAATATGACATTTCACTTTAGAAACACAAGTGAGTTGCTACAGTGAACATAAAATTAACCTCAAAGAGTCATTATGAATAACCACAATATAATTGAATAAGCCAGAAGATCATTCATGTGATCTGCCAATACAAATATTTGCCACATTTTTATACCTTCTTGGTTGCAGAAAACTATGCATATTTTTATATAATTTCCAGCATACTGGAGAACCCTGACATAATGGAGTCACTTTAAATAAGGGCTATCAAAATTAAGCAATGTTGTATCAAATCCTATCTGCCTGGTATCAGTAAGTATAATACATGTATCAAATCCTATCTGCCTGATATCAGTAAGTAGAATACATGTATCAAATCCTACCTGCCTGATATCAGTAAGTATAATACATGTATCAAATCCTACCTGCCTTGTATCAGTAAGTAGAATACATGTATCAAATCCTACCTGCCTGATATCAGTAAGTATAATACATGTATTTACAGTATCTTTTCATTCAAACCAATTAAAACTTATTTCATCTCTTTAGTAAGCTGAGTGAGCTGATTGTTGTAGTCCAGTGGATTAAACAGAACAAAGTCATACTGATATACAGATCTTCCAGTATTTACATTCAAAACAATTAAAACTTATTTCATCTCTTTAGTAAGCTGAGTGAGCTGATTGTTATAGTCCAGTGGATTAAACAAAACTAATTCATACTTTTATACAGATCATCCAGTATTTACATTCAAAACAATTAAAACTTATTTCATCTCTTTAGTAAGCTGAGTGAGGTGATTGTTGCAGTCCAGTGGATTAAACAAAACAAAGTCATACTGTTATACAGATCATCCAGTATTTACATTCAAAACAATTAAAACTTATTTCATCTCTTTAGTAAGCTGAGTGAGCTGATTGTTGTAGTTCAGTGGATTAAACAAAACAAAATCATACTGTTATACAGATCATCCAGTATTTACATTCAAAACAATTAAAACTTATTTCATCTCTTTAGTAAGCTGAGTGAGCTGATTGTTGCAGTCCAATGGATTAAACAGAACAAAGTCATACTGTTATACAGATCATCCAGTATTTACATTCAAAACAATTAAAACTTATTTCATCTCTTTAGTAAGCTGAGTGAGCTGATTGTTATAGTCCAGTGGATTAAACAAAAGAAAGTCATACTGTTATACAGATCATCCACTATTTATATTCATAACAATTAAAACTTATTTCATCTCTTTAGTAAGCTGAGTGAGGTGATTGTTGCAGTCCAGTGGATTAAACAAAACAAAGTCATACTGTTATACAGATCATCCAGTATTTACATTCAAAACAATTAAAACTTATTTCATCTCTTTAGTAAGCTGAGTGAGCTGATTGTTGTAGTTCAGTGGATTAAACAAAACAAAGTCATACTGTTATACAGATCATCCAGTATTTACATTCAAAACAATTAAAACTTATTTCATCTCTTTAGTAAGCTGAGTGAGCTGATTGTTGCAATCCAATGGATTAAACAGAACAAAGTCATACTGTTATACAGATCATCCAGTATTTACATTCAAAACAATTAAAACTTATTTCATCTCTTTAGTAAGCTGAGTGAGCTGATTGTTATAGTCCAGTGGATTAAACAAAAGAAAGTCATACTGTTATACAGATCATCCACTATTTATATTCATAACAATTAAAACTTATTTCATCTCTTTAGTAAGCTGAGTGAGCTGATTGTTATAGTCCAGTGGATTAAACAAAAAAAAGTCATACTGTTATACAGATCATCCAGTATTTACATTCAAAACAATTAAAACTTATTTTATCTCTTTAGTAAGCTGAGTGAGCTGATTGTTATAGTCCAGTGGATTAAACAAAAGAAAGTCATACTGTTATACAGATCACCCAGTATTTACATTCAAAACAATTAAAACTTATTTCATCTCTTTAGTAAGCTGAGTGAGGTGATTGTTGTAGTCCAGTGGATTAAACAAAACAAAGTCATACTGTTGTGCAGATCATCCAGTATTTACAGTCTAGGTTGTTTGTATCATGTGATCTTTTGATATCTAACCAAGAAAAATGAACACCACAAGATTTGGATCATGTGACCATGCAAAGTAAGAAATGGTAAATTAATGTGTCCAATTTGTAAACACTAAATTTGACTTATGTGTGGGCTTATTAAAGAGATTAAATAAGTTTTAATTGTTATTAATGATAAGATAAATATTCTACTTAATCAATATCAAGTAGGTAGGGTTGGATACAATGTCACTTACCATTTATACTTGTGTATAAACTGACACCAACTGTAAACTGCATAGACCCAGATCTGCTGTCACATAATGCACCAGCAAATCTGTGTCTATGCAGTTTGTAAGGACTAATCAGTAGATGAAAATCTGCCTTGCATCCTAGGTGAAGAGTTCTGTATATATTTGTATTAATACCTAATGTTTCCTTTAAAATACATGGCATTTTCATATGTGAAATATTGTTTTTCTTTCTTTTTTTATCATGGTAAAATGCATTCTCATATTATTGATAATCATCAGTTCATTCATTAATTGATTACAGTGTAATTATTTTAATATGCATCACATTTCCATCTCATATGACTGAGAGAAACCAAGTTTATTTCATTGTCAGTGTTATAGTCTGTTTTCATACTCTGTATTTCTTTGTAATACATAAACCTGTAAAGCATATAGCTTACAAATTATTGTGATTTATGTTACTCCTCTATGATTTAGATGTTTGCTTTCACATCCACTGTAGGAACTCTTACCATATACAGCTGTATGGGATTTCATAATACCTGCACTTTCAATATCAAGATCTGGCAAAAACTTATAAATTCACAAATGTGTACATTGTCTTTTAATTCTTATTACATAAATATTTAAAGATGAGATTATACATTGAAAATGCTGGGAACTTTAGGAATGTAAATCTATACTTCATATTTTCTGATTGCATCCATTTTTTCTGGGTTTTTTTTTTTGGGGGGGAGTGCTATTTTATGTTATAATTGTGTAAAAGGCAGACAGATGAACCATGCTAGCACTGATATTCCTTCCATATTTATGTTGGAGTTTGATATTCCTTCCATATTTATGTTGGAGTTTGATATTCCTTCCATATTTATGTTGGAGTTTAGAAATAACAAATATATCTGGTGTATCTATACACCAGTACTTTGAACAATCCTGTCCATTAGTTTGGTAATGTTTTGGCTGCTGTAAATGAATGACTGCAGCTTTTGTCACTTAATTATAATGACTGTAGCTGCCTGTTTGAGTTGTACATATCCCTTTATTGACATGACTGTAGCTGACTGTTTGAGTTGTACATATCCCTTTATTGACATGACTGTAGCTGACTGTTTGAGTTGTACATGTATCTTTATTGACAGGACTGTAGCTGACTGTTTGAGTTGTACATGTATCTTTATCGACATGACTGTAGCTGACTGTTTGAGTTGTACATGTATCTTTATTGACATGACTGTAGCTGACTGTTTGAGTTGTACATGTATCTTTATTGACATGACTGTAGCTGACTGTTTGAGTTGTACATGTATCTTTATTGACATGACTGTAGCTGACAGTTTGAGTTGTACATGTATCTTTATTGATAAAGACTGTAGCTGACTGTTTGAGTTGTACATGTATCTTTATTGATAAAGACTGTAGCTGACGGTTTGAGTTGTACATGTATCTTTATTGACATGACTGTAGCTGACTGTTTGAGTTGTACATATATCTTTATTGACATGACTGTAGCTGACTGTTTGAGTTGTACATGTATCTTTATTGACATGACTGTAGCTGACTGTTTGAGTTGTACATATCCCTTTATTGACATGACTGTAGCTGACTGAGTTGTACATGTCCCTTTATTGACATGACTAGCTTACTGTTTGAGTTGTACATGTATCTTTATTGACATGACTGTAGCTGACTGTTTGAGTTGTACATGTATCTTTATCGACATGACTGTAGCTGACTGTTTGAGTTGTACATGTATCTTTATTGACATGACTGTAGCTGAGTTGTACATGTATCTTTATTGACATGACTGTAGCTGACAGTTTGAGTTGTACATGTATCTTTATTGACATGACTGTAGCTGACTGTTTGAGTTGTACATGTATCTTTATTGACATGACTGTAGCTGACTGTTTGAGTTGTACATGTTCCTTTATTGACATGACTGTAGCTGACTGTTTGAGTTGTACATGTATCTTTATTGACATGACTAGCTGACTGTTTGAGTTGTACATGTCCCTTTATTGACATGACTGTAGCTGACTGTTTGAGTTGTACATGTCCCTTTATTGACATGACTGTAGCTGACTGTTTGAGTTGTACATGTATCTTTATTGACACGACTGTAGCTGTCTGAGTTGTACATGTCCCTTTATTGAAATTGCTGACTGAGTTGTACATGTCCTTTTATTGAAAGGGGTGAAGCTGGTGGTTTGAGTTGTACATGTCCTGTTATTGAAACAGCTGAAGCTGGCAGTTTTAGTTTTACATGTACATCTCCCTTTATTGAAATGGCTGTAGCTGACTGTTTAAGTTGTACATGTCACTTTATTGAAATGGGCAAAGCTGGCGGTTTGAGTTGTACATGACCTTTTATTGAAACAGCTGAAACTGGTTTTTTTTTAGTTGTACATATCCATTTATTGCAGCGGTCCCCAACCTCAGGTCATGACCCAGATCAGGGTCACTGGTGGTCCTCAGTAGGGTCACGAAGGGTCATCAGAAGAATTTTTTTTAATCATATCATAAGCCTGAGGGTCGGGATGTATTGTTGGTGGCCAATTTAGGGTTGCAGCAAAAAAAAGGTTGGGAACCACTGCTTTATTGAAACAGTTGAAGCTGACTTTTTGAGTTGTACATGTCCCATTTTTGAAGCTGGCTTTATAAAGAAGCAGAGGTTTGGGACTTAAATTTGTCATCAGTGTGGAGTGAAATAGATGTAGATACATGAATCCATAGCTCCTATGACAGAAATGATTTTTAGTCTCATTACCATTGCTGTTTATTGGGATTCATGCACGGAGGATAACTATTAAGGGTATAAAACTGTACGAGCAAAGCAGTTAATAAAACCCATTCCCAAACCTTTAGTTGGTGAAAACAATTTTTTCTTCTGTTCACAAGCAACTTATTTGCGAGTGGGAGATCAAAAATTTCATCAGACATAAACCTGGTAGGTGACAGGTTTATCACAGTTCGGGGAAAAAATATTTATTATTGTAAATTACATAATACTGAAATACTTTTTGTTTGTTTGATTTTCTAGATGAGATTGAATATAATTATTTTGTTATTGCCATTGTTAAATAAAACTGATTTTACTGGTATGTTTAACTTTAAATTTTATTTGTTTATACAAATTCTCACAACTTATATTAACCATTCTTGACAACTCACATGTTATCTGATTTTAATTATCACGTGTTCATACATGTATATCTTATCTTTGGTTGAGATGGAGAGAGAGACAGTGGGAGAGAGAGAGAGAGAGAGAGGGGTGTACATACACACCAGCAGCTGATTGTTTGAACTGATCGACAACATGTAATTAAGAGATACTGTGAATTCACTATTTTTTGTGGGGTACCAATTTCATGGATTTTGTGCTTGCTGCAAAACACAAAGATCCAATGAATGATTATGTGGAAAAAATAACATCCCATGAAAAATCCACAAGTTGAAATACCCATGACAATGTCATTTTTTGCAAAAACCACAAAAATAAGTGAATTCACAGTACAGCTCTCCCTCGTTATAACATGGTAGTTTGGGTCCATAACCACCAACTATGTTATGTACATAACAATGTATGGAGATAACTGTTATGTACCAAACTGCGATATATTGAGAACAGCGTTATATACCAAACATGGTATAGCAAGAATGGTCAACATATTTTAAATAACTGTTTTGAAAAGGAAATAAAGATATAACACTAAGCTTGATGTTGTTTTCTTTCAATCCATATTGTTATACATTGGTATAATTCTGATCAGAGAGTTCATAGTGGTACCACATTATATCTGGAATCGTGTTATAACAAGGGAGAGTTGTAATTATGATCTTGCACAGACAAAGGTGAAAAATATAATACACCTTAAAATTCAAACTTTTGCTGTTAATATGAATACAGGATGCATTACTTTTGGGCTAGGGATCCAATACTGGACCTGTTGCCTTGTGGGCTAGGGACCCAGTGCTGGACCTGTAACCTCGTGGGCTAGGGACACAGTGCTGGACCTGTAGCCTCGTGGGCTAGGGATCCAGTACTGAACCTGTAGCTTGTGGGCTAGGGACCCAGTTCTAGACCTGTAACCTCATGGGCTAGGGACCCAGTACTAGACCTGTAGCCTTGTGGGCTAGGGATCCAGTACTGAACCTGTAGCCTTGTGGGCTAGGGATCCAGTGCTGGACCTGTAGCCTCGTGGGCTAGGGACCTGGTACTAGACCTGGCGCCTCGTGGGCTAGTGATCCAGTACTGAACCTGTAGCCTTGTGGGCTAGGGACCTAGTACTAGACCTGCAGTCTTGGTAGGTAGGGACCCAGTACTGAACCTTTAGCCAGCTAGGTTAGGGACCTGGTACCAGACCTGTTGCCACTACCAATTTTTTTTTTTTTTTTAGATGTAAGTTAATATAATTTTCCTTTGGGTCTATAATGTATGGTATCCTTTGAATCACTATGCCTTCAAACTGGGGGACCTGGAGGTGCACTCAGTAAATTTGTAATAAAATATGAAAGTACATTTTTATAAAACCTAAAAACTGCATCCATCTGATGATTAAAAAAACAAAACAATGACCTTCACCATCAGTGCAGATTTCATTTAAAGAAAAGCATGTAAGCTGTCAAATTAGTATGTCTTCTTTTCCCTGAGGTTTTCTTAATTGTATAATTTAGCAAATGTAACAATAAGCAGGTGGTTTCTGACTTATGCTACTTAATTTGCAAGATCTTATTAAAGATCATTTATAGAGAAAATCCTCAAAATGTCAATTTTTCATGCATTTTTTAACATTGTGTGTTGATTAAAAAAATCCATTTCTATGGTAAAATTTACTCCAATGGAATTCCAACAATTTACCATTAAAATTAACGAGTTAGATTGTCCAAAATTACTGAGAGCAATACATCCCTTGGCTAAGAGTGGATTTGATGTTATGTGTGATGTTATTCCTGAATGAGTCAACCAGCCACTAATGTAGAAGCTTGTTGGTTGCACACAGTCATTTCAAGTAAAAATGACGGATTTTGTGCAGTATCTATGTTCCATAGGTACTGTACATCCATAATCTTTTATCTCATACTATTATCCTTTGACTAATAACACACTTATCTGCAGCTTCAAATACTGTACATGTAAGACATGGAAGAGGATGTTGTAGTACAGATATATATCATCAGGAGTCCCACTGGACTCATATCTAGGACCAATAGGTGTCCCACTAGGCTCATATCTAGGACCAGTAGGTTTCCCACTAGGCTCATATCTAGGACCAATAGGTGTCCCACTAGACTCATATCTAGGACCAATAGGTGTCCCACTAGGCTCATATCTAGGACCAGTAGGTGTCCCACTATGCATATATCTAGGACCAATAGGTGTCCCATTAGGTTCGTATCTTGGACCAGTATTATTCTTTGCATACATCCATGATAGGGTGTGAAACAATTGACCAATATATTGTTAATTTTGCAATATTTGTTTTACATATCGATCCAAAGGGTGGAAAATTAATATAAAATGAGACTTGCCTTATAAAAGTTTCTTGTAATCTTGAACAGTTGTGAATAATTTTTAGACGTTTGTCTCTCTTTTTCATTATGCGTATTGATAAGTGGCACAGGCATAGTACTTAATCCCAAATCAGTGATCTACCAGAACGGAGACTACTAATACTATGGTAATATTTAAGGTCAGAATAATTTGCTGATGATACAGTCATTTAGTGATTGACCTGACCATGTAAAATCAAAATTGATCCAAATTAATACAAAATGATATTGTCCAACTTGAGCTGTGGGAAGAAGATTAGGACTTAGAATTCAGTCCCTCTAAACACCAAATATTCCATATAAGTAGGTCATGAAAGTGGATTTAGGCACAATACTTCTAGCATGGTGTCAGATTAGAATCTGTATCATCAGCTAAATGCTTATGTGTATACTATTACAACATGTACCTTGGAATAACCACATAACACAGACCCACCCACCCCCTCCAAAAAAAAGAGCAAATTAAACCCTTGGCATCCTTTGAAGAAATATTAAAATCCGTAATGAAGACCTGAAATCTAGTCTTAAAAACTCTCGTATACACCCAGCTAGAATATGCAGCTGCTGTTTGATGCCCTAGCATGGAAACTCATAAACTATTATATATACTCGCCTGTAAGTCGATACCAACTGCAAACTGAATAGACCCAGATCTGCCACCAGCAGAACTGAGTCTATGCAGTTTGTAAGGACTAATCAGTAGAACAAACAACATAGACCCTGATCTGACGGCGCATTATATGACGGCAGATCAGGGTCTATGTTGTTTGCATTTGGACCCGGATTATACACTAGTATATTCGGTAAATCAATCAGTCCAGTGTCATGCCGTTTCCTGAACAAAAATGAAGACTGTAAAACTGAAAATGTTACTTCAAAGCTTGAGTCACTACAATGATGAACTACAATGATGAAGATTGCACTAGAAAAGAATGCATAGCAGACTCGGTACATGTAATCTGAATTCTAACCAGAAACATATTATGGTAAGGATCAAGTTGGCACATGTAGTTTCTGACTTAGGGACTTAAGTTACTAAATTTGCAAGATCTTATATTTGACTGCCAGATACACAAGATTCATGATTTTCTAGACATAAATAATAAATAGTATCTGGCTGAACTCTGAACATTCTCACTTTTTGGCATATTGACAAATTACTGCCAGCAATGTTTACTATAAATACTTGTTCTTTCCACAAACTGTAAACTATTATCCACTAGAACTTCATCCTTGTCAATGGCTAATCTACCACATGTAGAAAATTTTACCTGGCAGTAAGTAAACTGAAACATATATATATATATATATATATATATATATATATATATATATATATATATATATATATATATATATATATATATATATATGTGTGCAGTGCTCAAGAAAAAAATTTCAGACACTGGCCCAGGGCTGGTGACTTTAAAGAAAGCTTGACTCCAATTCCATGTGCCCAAAAGGGCCCTATTTTTTTCCTCACTATTATTTGTCACACAACATTGCAATTGCTGTACTTTAAATATGAAAGGAAATAAATAAAATCACTAAATTGACTTGTGTGTTGATTCAGATCTCAAAATATTTCACGTAAAGCAATGTCTTCCTCCAGGTCCTGATGTCAGCCATTGTCGAATTGCTCTATCAATGTCCTCCTTACTCATTGGATCAGCAGTGTTAATATTCATTAGTATCTGAAGCATGTCTTGCTTTATACAGTTTCTCTTTACACTTTTGATGTTGTTCACAGGTGCCTCTTAATATGCTTACCAGTGTTGCATTACTTACTCAAGTGTTTTACCAAAATCATTTTGGGGTCGGTCTTTCCTTTTTATCTCACCGACACCAAAAGATGGCTGATTTTTAATCAAAGACTCAAAAGCCACCATGGACTACCTTTGACCCCTTTATTACTTATAAGACCTCAAAAACATCCTGCATTTTACCTAAACTCTCCAGATTATAACAGTATGGTAATCAATTAACAGCTTGTTATGTACATATGTTATCCTTAATGCATTTACTCATCCACGTATCATTGCACTGGTCGCAGTGACTGCTGGAACAGTTCCAGTCTTCACTAGACTGGTTCTGGCTGCATAGATAGACCAAATACCAGGGGTTTTTTCTCTCTTTTTTCCAGTTTTTGATTTTAAAAAATCTAAAATTTTAAAAGCGGTAAATTTCAACTATAAAACGGTATGTGTGGTAGACGGCCTTAAAAATGGTATTTTTGTCCTGTTGCTGGTAGAATCACATGCATGTTAAATCCAAGTGAGCACTAATTATAGGTAAATCAGGCATTCTGTTCCCCATTCATAGGTCACATGCTTCACTTTGTACACAAAGTTTACAGCTTTCAATAGAAGTATGGTAAGTAGACGATCTTCATAAGGGTAAAGGGCATACATAGGGATAAATATTAATAATTTACTAGTCTTTAAACAACTTTAAAATAAAATTCTGCATTTCGTCAATGCAATCAAAGTTTCTCATGCAAATTAGATTATTTTTTTTTTTGACAAGCCCGATGGGCACTTCAGTTAGAATACAGGAGGGGCCCGATTGGGCTATATTGCTTACTACACCGTATCTTAAGAACCTGGTCTCTCTTTACAGATAGCAGTGGTTTTTCAAGTCAGGTTTTGCTGCATCAGGCTATTTACTCCTTTTTGTACAATATTAATCACTTGTAATGTCTTACTCTTTTCACTAGTTTTTAGCTTTACTGGTCATAGATCAAAGAAGCTTATGAGATGGTGTGTTGTTTGTATGTCCGTTAGCTGAGTTTGTTATCACTACTCCTTGTTAACTACTTGGAGGATTGCCATGAAACTTTACACACACACATTCATCCCATTATCTAGTTGATCCCAAATGAAAATGGTTTGTATGGACATCCAATATGGCCAAAACAGTGGCCCTCTTGAAAATCTTGTAATCACTACTCCTCCTACATTGGATGGTCATATCAACATGGGGTTTCTACTAAAAGACATCTTATGATGTCTAGTTGGTCCTTAATAAAAATGGTGCTGATCTTACGTCCAATATGGCCTCCACAGCAGCCATCTTGAGAATCTTGTTATTGCTACTTCTGAACGGAAAGTCATATTGCTATGGGTTTTTCACCAGAAGACATCTTATAATGTCTTGTTGGTCCTAAATGAAAATGGTGCTGATCAGATGTCCAGTATTGTCACCACTGTGTCCATCTTGAAAATCTTGTTATCGCTCCTCTGCAGAATAAAGTAATATTGCCATGAAGTTTTCACCAAAAGACTTCCGATGCTGTCTAGTTAGTCATAAATGAATAAGGTACCGATCTGACTTCCAATATGGCCACCACAATGGCCAAGTTGAAAATCTTCTTATGCCTACTTCTCCTAGATGGCTGGTCATATCAATATTGTGCTTTCGCAAGAAGACATCTTATGATGTCTAGTTGGTCCTAAAAGGAAATGGTGCCAATATGATATCCAATATGGCCACCATGGCAGCCATTTTGAAAATCTTGTTATTGTTATTGTTACTGCTTCAAAACAGAAAGTCATATCAACATTGGGTTTCCACCAGAAGACTTCTTATGATGTCTTGTTAGTCCTAAATGAAAATGGTGCCAATCTGATATCCAATATGTCCACCACAGCAGCTAAGTTGAAAATGTTGTTATTGCTGAAGAATATCACAGATGGTTTCAACACACAGCAGTTTAAAGGAAGAATGATCTTATCTTGAATTCCTATAAATTCTTTTTGTCCAGTAGAGCATCAGTCTATTCGAGGGACTCTTATTATCCTTTGTACTTTTATCAAATCTTTTACATACCATCAAATGTGCACCCGCAAAAGTCCCTACTTTGGGGTTCAGCAGTGCAGGAAGACCGACTTTGCAAAACCTGTCTTTCTTGCCAACTCAATTGTTCTGTTGTTCAACAATTAGTTCAAGAAACTGTTAAGATATTACATTAAGTGTACTATTCTTCTAATTAGCTTGGACATATGAATGCAGCAGCCATATTATTCATCCTATAAGAGTTTTCATGGTCTTATACATTTATTTATAATTCATCCTATAAGAATTTTTATCGTCTTATACATTTATTTATTATTCATCCTATAAGAGTTTTCATGGTCTTATACATATATTTATTATTCATCCTATAAGAGTTTTCATGGTCTTATACATATATTTATTATTCATCCTATAAGAGTTTTCATGGTCTTATACATATATTTATTATTCATCCTATAAGAGTTTTCATGGTCTTATACATATATTTATTATTCATCCTATAAGAATTTTCATGGTCTTATACATATATTTATTATTCATCCTATAAGAGTTTTCATGGTCTTATACATATATTTATTATTCATCCTATAAGAGTTTTCATGGTCTTATACATATATTTATTATTCATCCTATAAGAATTTTCATGGTCTTATACATATATTTATTATTCATCCTATAAGAGTTTTCATGGTCTTATACATTTATTTATTATTCATCCTATAAGAATTTTCATGGTCTTATACATTTATTTATTATTCATCCTATAAGAGTTTTAATGGTCTTGTACATTATTTACTATTAGGTCGTAAAAAATGTATTTCAAAGGTCTTTATGAATGCAGCAGCCATATAATTCATCCTATAAGAGTTTTCATTGTCTTATACATTCATTTACTATTAGGGCTTTAAAAAAATGTATTTCCATATAATTCATCCTATAAGAGTTTTCATTGTCTTATACATTCATTTACTATTAGGGCTTTAAAAAAATGTATTTCAATATAATTCATCCTATAAGAGTTTTCATTGTCTTATACATTCATTTACTATTAGGGCTTTAAAAAAATGTATTTCAATATAATTCATCCTATAAGAGTTTTCATTGTCTTATACATTCATTTATAATTCATCCTATAAGAGTTTTCATTGTCTTATACATTCATTTACTATTAGGGCTTTTAAAAAATGTATTTCCATATAATTCATCCTATAAGAGTTTTCATTGTCTTATACATTCATTTACTATTAGGGCTTTAAAAAAATGTATTTCCATATAATTCATCCTATAAGAGTTTTCATTGTCTTATACATTCATTTATAATTCATCCTATAAGAGTTTTCATTGTCTTATACATTCATTTACTATTAGGGCTTAAAAAATGTATTTCCAGTTTCATACCAAAAAATTTGGGTCCATCAGCTGGAGTAAGATTCCTTTTAATAATTTTGTACCCCTCTTTTTTACCAAAAGTGAACCATGGTTGCATAACCTAATTTTATTCCTTTGAGAAAAACGTCAGTATAATCAATGACATTGTGTCATATGATTACATGCTAGATATACACTCTTAATTTCTTAAATAATTTGCACTTGTATGATATAACTTGAAGGTGCTGCATTAGTTCAGTTGGTAAAGCGTCAGACTTGTAATTCAAGAATTATGGGTCTAATACCCACCCAGGTCAGCCCAAGTCAGCTGCCATCTGTGTGTTCTTGGAAAAGGCACCTAGCTCCCATTTCCTGTGCATGATATTGCTAGTAATGTGTTGAAACTCCCATTAAAACTTACCAAGCAAGAAACATATAACTTTCTGTAATTTTGAAGCTAACTATGATTAGCAAACAGTGTACAGAGTTGGTCATTATTGAATCAAGCCTTCTGGTCTATGTTCAGTTGGTGCTTAAAAATATTGGGATAAATAGTTTTCATCTTAATGAGCATGATGTCTAAGACTGTTACCTACAAATGAAATGAAATCTACCGTATATTCTCGCATATAAGCCGATAGCAACTGCAAACTGCAACGACCCAGATCTGCCATCGCATAAATGCGCCAGCATATCTGGGTCTATGCAGTTTGTAAGGACTAATCATTTGTATGTTATATTTCTCTTAAGCTATGTTGTTTGCATTTGGACTTAGCTTATAGGTGAGTATATATGGTAGACTGATCACAACATAAAGAAACTCTAGTTTGTTTTTTAATATAATTTTTTTATGATTGGAAAACTTTATAGGGTCGGCAGGTAAAAAAATAAGGTTAGTCAGGAAACCAGGAAAAAAGGTGTTTTTCTTGTAGGCCTTGGCAATAACATCTTGCATCATCTTTTCATATCATTTGTATGTTATATTTCTCTATATTTCTCTTAAGCTAATTTTGGTCATTTATCTTCACAGCTTCAAACCTTCAATGTAGAAGCTCCTCACAGAACAGAACAAGACCTCAGTGATGGAGTGGCAATGGCACAAGTTCTACATCAAATGTAAGTCTTAAATTATTTTTTTTTAACCATTCCAAAGATATTAAATGTTAACTGTTTCACTTGTTCTTCCCATTCCTTTCCTCTTTATTTTCTCAACTTTGAACACATTATGTTATGATGTTGACCTTATGTCTATCTGTCAGCGTCACCAATTTCTGTTCTACACAATAACTTAAGTTGTCCACCATCTACAGGTACCAAACTTTGGGGACATGCACTTGGGGAAAGGAAGAACTCTTTTGATTTCAGAGTCAAAAGTTCAGTTGTCATGGTCACATTGTGACTGAAAGAATACAAATGGTTTCTGCACAATGACTCAAGTTCTCCACCATCTACAAACTTTGTGGATGACATGCACTTGGGGCAGTGAAGAAGCCTATGAATTTTGTGATCAAAAGGTCAAAGGTCAAGAATGCTGTCACTGCAAGAAGAAATAAGGTTTCTGCACAATAACTTGAGTTCTTCACAGTCTAATCAGTCTACCAATCTTTGTGGATGGCTTGCACTTGGGGTAAGAAAGAACCCTTTTGAGTTCACGGTCAAAAGTCAAGCTTACTGTGACTGGAAGAAGAAAAAAAAACATTTGCACCAAAACTTTGGTTCTCCATCATCTACAGTTACCAAACATTGTGAATGGCTTGCACTTAAGGCAAGGAAGAACCCTTTCAATTTCAGGTCAAAAGGTCATTGACTAAAAGAAGAAAAATGGTTTCCGCACAATTACTTGAGTTTGTTACCATCTACAGTTACCAGGCTTTGTGGATGGCATGCACTTGGGGTAAGAAAAAGGCCTATCGATTTTTGGGTCACAAGGTCAATGATCAAAGTCACTGTGACTGAAAGAATAAAAAAAGTTTCCACACAATAACATTAGTTCTACATCATATACCTGGACCAAGCTTTGTGTATGGTTTGCACTTGGGGTAAGGAAGAAGCCTATTGATTTTGAGGTCAAAGAGAAATGGTTTCTGCAAAGTTACCATTTATTCTGAATCACAGACTAACCAAACTCTGGATGGCTTGCACTTCCTGTAGGGAAGAAGCATATTGATTTTTGGGGGGTCAGTGGTATGGGTCACTGTGACTAAAAGAAGAAAACAGGTTTCTGCACAAAAAGTTGGGTATAATTTCAGTAATACATTTACCTGTCACTATTGTTAAGCTTTACCTTGCCATAATTGAAAACCTTGTCCATGCTAGATGCATCATCCTCCTGTTCTAGAAATTCTTAGAATATGTGCAACAACCCAGTCTGACCTACATCATCGGCCCATGCGCAATAGCGCATCTTTATTCTTTTCCGGACAACATCTTAAGTCACACGTGGAAAAATTTGCTTGAAGAAAAAATACTGCATGTGATGGTTTCGCTAAATATCAGTGCTTGATATTTGTGTTCTCTTACCAAAAAATTATCCCTCAGTTTGTAATTACCAAAAGAGAATATCGTTTTGATAAGTACAAGTGATAATAATATTAGTGCCTCTCGCAAGACAAACCACCTACCCTCCCTACTCCTAGTAGAAAGGGTATGGGAATTACCTGTAGTATAAGATATATTTACTAATGGGTTGTCAGATTATTCCTTCAAACGATATTTAGTGGAAATGACACGTTCCTCCAATTTTTTCATTAATGCTGTTAGCGTTAATATAATTCATAACAATTATGTTCTTATGTTTATGGTTCAGTAGCGAAATACAAATAAACTATAACATTTTTGTTTTCATTCAAAATAAGTTGTTAAGAGTAACAATGAGGATGACACAACCCTCTTTGTTATTATCCTTCAACAGTTCTTGTTTATCATACAAAAATTTCATGTTTTAGAACTTTTAGTTACAGATGTCTCAAAGTGTTGGTAAGTGTGGGCACAAGAAAGCCCCATGGGGTACTCACACTACATGTCTTTCATGCACAGAATGTACATAAATGGGCGGATGCCTCTTTTGTTGTTTGTGGTCAGACAACATCCAAAAGTCAGCGAAAATATAGGAAGAGGAAAGAATTCTTCTTCCTCTCCTTCTGAGTCAGTTAGATCTCACAGTGTTAATGATCTACCTGGAATTGAATGCTGCTTCCCGAATAAAAGAGGGAGAGACAGCATCTTCCAAGATGGAACTACTGTTACCACCTTTGAGGAGGTAACAAATACTTCTCAGCGGATTGAATGCACTCCTCCAAATAAGAGAGGGAGGAGCAGCACCTTCCTTGACAAAAATATTGGGTCTTCTGAGAAGTAGGCCACATATATTGTTAAGGGTTTTGAGTTTGTTGGGATCGAGTGCACCCCCACCCCCAACTATAGAAACTAGGGGAAGCACCTTCCAAAGCACAAGCACAGTATTACTCCCATGGGGGTATGACTGAGCCCTTTTATGGAGCATGATTGCACCCCTCGCTCTGGGGACGGTCAACATTCTCCAAGTACCCAAGGTCATTCGATGAGCCGATCGTATAACCCCAAGAAGGTAATACATTATTCTAGCTCTTTTAGTTCTGAGGAAAGTTCCCTCAGATCTAGATCACCATTGACTTTAGGTGGCCAGTCATTGACTGGTCACCATTCACCAGGTACAGATCACTGGCACTGGGCACCAGATACCAGGCACGCACTGGCCACCGCTTAGTGTACCACTCACCAGGCACTGCGTACTGGTCACCGGGCATCTACACGTGATGAACCTAGGTATAGGGTCAGGTATAGAATTGAATTCCCCCCTGCCTCCATGTTACCGATTTATTCAACCACATGAACAGTGCCTGCTCTTATACACGCTTCTGCAATTGGAGATCAAACTGATGTCCCCTCCTTCCCCATGTTCCCATACAACCCTTTTGGGATGTGGAGTTTCCCCTTTCAAGGGATAGATTATCCTGTACCACCATGGATGTCTTCTATATGGCCTCCTGTAAGTACGAGTGCTGAGGTTTGAAGAGCACCACATGTTACTCAGGGGAGGTCATCAAGCAAGGAGTAGGTTAGTCCCCCTTCCCCTCAGAGGTCTAGGATAGGGGAGAAAAATTCTCATCCTTCAGACAAGGCATCCCTTAGGGACAGTTCAGTCACTCCACGTGAAGAATCTCAGAACATCTATGCCCCTGCTTTCCAGGCTTCTTCACTCAAGGATAGTTCTGGATCTAATACTCCCATATCCCACTGAAGTCTGGAACAGGAAGATGACAATGCCTTGTCCATTATAGTAGATTCTCAAGAATTTGTTATGATCAGGATAATAGTGTACACCCTCCCCTCCTTGGATCTTCAAACCCTTCTCACCAAGGGTCACAAGTTGTTGAAGAGGAGGAAACATGGTCATTTAACAAGGCTGTTAGTGAAGTATACTGCCTCCTTCCCCCAGATGTATGCCCTAAGCCTACATGTTCGAGTGACACAAAGATTCTTTCTTGCTTAGAAAAACTTTCAGGGGCAATGTCTAGATCAGATCTGCTCTTACTTCCTCACTCACCAGTGAAGTTGCACAAAGATTGGGAAAAGGACAAGAATTGGTGACACAAAATAAAGGGTGATCAGTCCCCCTTTCTACTCTGAGACACTAAATCTCAGCCTCTAGATATAAGGTTCATTCCCCTTCCTGGCCAGTAAAACCCCCTCCCTTGGATGCCGCAGCCTCACAAGTGGGAATTTATTAGGGTTGTTTGCTCGCCTCTCTTTTTAATCATACTAAGCGGCATTAGAATCATAGATCAGGTCCTTATTGACTATAGCATTACACGCTGATCTGTTCTCAACATCTACCTTCAGTTTACTTTAGAAAGGATCATTATCTGCAGTTGCCTTGCAATGGCTGTCAGAGGCTATAGCAAAGACATAAAAACATGCATTGTCTACAGCCATGGCATTGTCAGCAGAGCTCCTCCACCTCCCTAGAGATGTTTCATTGGATACTTCTAAGTTTTTGCTAGAGCATAGCAAAAATCTTCTTAGGGCTGTACCCATGGAATCTGAGACTTTATTTGGCAGTCATATTCCTACTATTGCATCACAGGACTTTAAGGGGCATCAACATAGGTCCCTTGCATCGGTTACTGGCCTGTTGAAACTGGCCAATAATTGCACACAACCTGATCGAGCCATGGGTAAGCCAAAATTCTAAAAGAAGGGTATGCAACCACAACAAAGTACATGTAACCAGCCCTCCTATAAGTCCAGTCAACAAACGAGATGTAGAAACTGGAAAGGCAGGAGCAGGGCGAGGAAATCTGCTGTCTCCGCCCCTTTTCCCAAGTTGGGTGGGGGGAACGGAAGGACATCCCTAGGGACACCTCACCTCTCCTGCAGTGCAAACCTCTTCCTTTAACACAAGTAGGTGCTCGATTGGCCCTCTTTTCAGAAGATTGGTGGGTCCTTTCCATAGTAAAGGAGGGTTTACATATGCACTTCATGGAACTCCTTTCTCCCTCAAGGACACCCATATTCTTCCATCAGTCAAATATACTAAACACCCAGTCTCCAGCTTTCTACTCCAGGATATTTCTGGTCCCCCAAAAGGGCAGAAAACTGCGGTTGATTTTAGATCTTTCCCCACTTAAACCTTCAAGATGGAAATGGCAGCATCAGTTCGCAACTCTATCCGACTTGCAGACTGGGCAATTTCCATCGATCTTCAAGATGCATATTCCCACATTTTGATCTTTCCTCTACACAAAAATACTTAGGTTTTTGATTGGACAGGAAGTATTAAATTCGGAGTCATTCTTTTTGGTCTTGCCTCAGCACCCTGGACCTTCACCAGAGTTATGGGAGTAATAGCGACCCACTGTTGGTCTGTAGTGACTCATTTAGGACTTATTTCCGATCTGGAGAAATCAGTTCTCAGTCCCTCTCAGTATTTTGTATACATAGGAATGAATGTCTTTACCTCTCTGGGTCAAGTTCATGTTCCCCCAGAAAAGATACACAAAATCCTGGAACTCTTGAGCACCTTACAGACCAAGACTTCATTGTCAGCTTGTCTGTACTTCTCTCTTCTGGGAACCTTAAATTCCTCAGTAGACCTGGTGTTCCTAGGGAGATTCCATTTATGTCCTCTTCAGTTTGTCCTGTTGGGAGTCTGGAAACCCCACAAGAATTCACTGTCAGATAGAATTTCTCTTCAGTTGTCTTTTCAGTACTACCTCAAGTAGTTGTACAATCAAGACATGTTTCTGATGAGAGTTCCTCTGCATACCCCCAAACCCCACTCTTATCTGTACACAGATGTGTCAGATTCAGGTTGGGTGGCTCATTTACAACCAGAAAGAGTACTTCTCCAAGGACATTGGTCACAGGAAGAGAGTCTCCTACATATCAACAGTTGAGAAATGAAAGCCATGTTCTTCACTGTAAAAGGGTGCATAGATCATGTCAAGTGGCATTGCAACATGGTCTCCTCAGACAACACATTGGTGGTTGCATATCTCAGACAATAAAGAGGTTCTCATGCTCCTTCTCTCAGTGTGGAAGTCTGGGACCTTCTGTGCTGGGCAGAAGGGATTACACTCATAGTTTGTCACATTCCAGGAAAGAAAAAATCCTTGTAGACAGTCTGTCCAGAACAGGCAAGATAGTCCTAACAGAATGGTCTCTGCATCAAGCAGTTGCATAGTCTCTGTTCAGTCTATGAGAGAAACCTCTAGTGGAACTGCTTACAATGAAACCCAACAACAAGCTTCCATTTTATGTTTCCCCAGTCTCAGGCCAAAGAGCCTGGGCAATGAACGCCTTCAGTCTAAAGTGGGATTGATTGTCCGCTTACGCATTCCCACTCTTCAGGTTGATTCCACAAGTACTTCACAGGGTCAGAACATCCACAGCGTGGATTTTTCTGATTGCACCTCTGTGGCCTTAAAGGTCTTGGTTCAATGACCTTCTCAACTTATTGATCAACCAACCCAAGGTATTACCTCAGTGGAAGAATCTCACTCTCACAACACAGAGGTATTCTGTTTCACGCTACTTGTCAGATTTTCCACCTTCACATTTGGCTCATCTCAAGCGATCTATCCGCCAGACAAAGTTTTCAAGCAAAGTTACCAACTGCATTATCCAGGCCCAGCAATGTTCTACATCTAAGGTCTATGTGCAAAGTGGAAAAACACGTTAATCCTAGCCTCACCTCTCTTGCTGCAGCAGATTTTCTACTCTTCCTCTTCGAGGAGAGATCTTGTTCAGTCTCCACAATCAAAGGTTATAGGGCTGTACTTTCAAACACTGAAAGAGACCTCTCGTTCATGAGGATAAAAGCCCATGAATTAAGAGCTATATCTTCTTCCTGGGTCTATCTTAATCACTCGGCTTTGGACGATATTATCAAGGCTGCGTTTTGAATACCTCCAGGTCTATGGCACAGCAACCATTTTATTTTATCAAACATAGTTTGTACTACTAATAATAGTAACAGACTTTGTAGTCATACTAATATTAGTTACAAAATATAGATCCACTGGCCTGTCCAGTCAATTTATAAGTCAAGGGAGGCAACTCATTTAGGTAAATTATTTGACCTTATAGTAGTAATCTCCCTTGGACATTGTTTCCTCAAATAATAGAAAGACTTTAAAAAGAAATCACCACAGTAATTCCTCCAATAATGTTTCAGATGTTAACATAAATTCTCCAGTGACATAAAGAAAATAACATTTTAGAAATATAAAGATTATTTAGAGCAGTATATTTACAATAGGAAAAAGTACCATGAATAGCAATATCTCTGGATTTAAGTTCTTCCATCTGATCTTATGTGAATTTGTGTCAGTTCAGCTCTCTGAGCCATCAGTATTATCAATACTTTGGTTCTCTCATTTTGTATTTGAAAAAAAAAATGATGGCATATCGTTGGTTTGGATATACTTTAGAAATCGAGAGTATTTTCTAAGAACTTCTATGTATTATAAAGAGTATAACAAAATTTTCTTTACAACAAAGAATTTATTTTAAGCAAAGGATTGCTGTATAAAAGTTGGCAACATTTATGCTTTTACTACTGAAACTGCAAGAAACATTGTGATGTTCAGAATGCCATACAGCTGTAAGTATAATGATGTCAATGAGTGCTCTCATGTGGGATAGGCATATCCTAACTTTCTCACATGGGCAAACTTTATCACAAATGGATAGGAATGAGAGAAATTACAATTCCTATCAATAGTAATGCATTGGAATTTCATGTGCTGGACCCAGTATATACATGTAGCAGAATATTATTTCTTGAGGAGATAAATTTGACTGGAACTGGAACTTTTCTATTGTGTACAAATGTGAGTTTTAAAAAAAATGTATTATGATAGAACTTAATTCTTTTCTCATTTGATAGATTTTTATTCTTCACAGAGATCCGGAATACTTCAATGTGTCCTGGATGTCTAAATTAAAAACAGATGATGTCACAAACTGGAGACTAAAGGTATACATCAAGCTTCAATTCACTGTATGTCAAAGACTTTATATTTCTCACACCCAACAGGAGTCAAAATCTTTTTTGCAAGCACAACATTAGCATCATGATTAAGTGTATGGGAGATTTTACCAACTGATGGCTGCAGACATAGGATGGAGTATTTTTTTAAGTACTCAAGTATGAGTATATTGAGTACTTTTGTATGTGAAGTTAGAGAACAAGTACAAATACTTCTGACTTTCCTATAGTATTCACCTATGCCTCCAGCAGTTTGTATCCCCCTACCAATTTTAAAAACTAAAAGAATTAAAGATATAACAAAAATGCACAAAACTTCATTCATCAATTTATAATTTCTCACCTGATCTTTGCCAGGGGGTCTCTAACACTGTCATCTTGTTCGTGTTTCAAATCAAATGGGAGTTTCTTTACTATCATTGTCACCATATTTGTTTGAGAGAGTCTATTTTTTCAGACAACAGATGTGATGCAGTTCATCATCTTCAGTAAGCTCTAAATAATTCCGTAAATTTTAGTAATTTTGGGACTTACTGTATATTAGAGTTAAACCTTTTTATTTTCCTTTTTATTTTGTTCAGTTTAAAAAAAAATAGAAATATTAAAACTAGACATTGCAAATATTGGATGCAGACACAGTTTTACTGAAAATGGGCTGTTCGAGAAACCGGAAAAGGACAGTGAGCAGTCTGGTTGTTTATATTGCCAGCTTCCATTTGGTTTAAAACGTGAACTAGATGACAATGTTAGGGGTCCCCTGGTGACAATTAGGTTAGAAATTACAAATTGATGAATTAAATGACTAAGTTTTGTGCACTTTTCATATCATTATTGTTTTTCGTTCTTAAAATTGCTGGGGGCGGGGAGGGTACAAACAACAGGGACACTTAGCGTAGGCGAATACTATAATTAGAAGTATCATTATGAGTAGTTTTCAAAAAGTATTCATAAGTACAAATGGTGTACTTTTGACATTGTAACTGTACAAATGGTGAACTTTTGACATTGGACATTGTAACTGTACAAATGGTGTACTTTTGACATCTGGACATTGTAACTGTACAAATGGTGTACTTTTGACATTGTAACTCTACAAATGGTGTACTTTTGACATTGTAACTGCATGGAATTCAGAAGCCGGACAATGTACTATTTGGATTAAAGAGAAAACAATTCACATGCTTCAATCCATACCAGATTCCTTTATTGTAAGTATGAATTTGTTTTTAAAAAGAGGGGTCATCTTGATTGGTAATGTCTGTCCATATGTAATAGACATACATCTGTCCATCCATCCTGTGAAGTTTGTTGGCATGATTTCACAAAACCTACTCAATATAGGCAAATAAAATTAGGCAGGCATATTTATCTGTATATGTAGATGACCTGATTATATTTTCAGGCCATTACAGCAATTTGTCTTTTTTTTTCTGCACATTTGTAACATAATTCCCACCTAAATGAACTGGCTGATGTCTCACTTGAATGTTTAGCTGGCCATTCTAAGGGCAATACAGTGTGTGATTGTAATGTGAGGGGTCTTGTGAGAATAGGTTCAAAATAGAGCTTCTTTTGCGTTAACAACATGTATTCTGAGAACTGGGGAATATTTATTATTTATAAGACATTAATGACATTACTGCTTTTTGATACGTTCAGTGTGTGTGTAGTATACAAGATACAAGATATAAGAATTGTATTTACCAGTTAGCAAGAATAAGCAAGGAAGACAAAGAATATCCCAATCAGTATATTTCATTGTATGCAAGTAGTTGTTCAAGGTACTTTTGTGTGTTAACATTGTGATTGAAAATCGTACTTGTTTTATTATGATCATATTCTTTTATTATCTTTACCATATTATAATATCATACAAATTATAGATGTAGATTTCCTGAAATTTTGGTATTACTTGTATGTAATTTGTGAAACAAATATATGTGCAAGGGGAGATAACTATAATATATAATTTGGCACTTGCAAAGTCCATTAAATGGTGAGTTATGACAGCAACTGATTTTTTTCACATGTATATAACCATTAAAAACTCAAAACTGTCTTTAGGACTTTTAAAATAAGAAGGGTATGTGTAATTTGTGTGTCTGAGATTAAATATCAAGGGTATGTGTAATTTGTTTCTGAGATTAAATATCAAGGGTATGAGTAATTTGTGTTTCTGAGATTAAATATCAAGGGTATGTGTAATTTGTGTTTCTGAGATTAAATATCAAGGGTATGTGTAATTTGTGTGTCTGAGATTCACCCTTCTTTTATCCTTATTGTTCTGCCTACCCACTTAATCTGTCTAACTATCTATCATAAATTTAGAATTAGCAAATTAAAAAATAAGTTTACAGGAAATCACAAGTAAACTTTTGGACTCAAGATTGAGGCTGTGACTCTTAGAAAATGACTTGGGGGACTCCCAATTTTTGGGAGTGAGGAGTCCTGGACTCCTAAACCAGACATTCCTTTGAGAGCCCTATGTGCTATCTTACTTTTAGACTGAAAAGTAGAAGCATTTAATGAGTGACTGTGCAGGGCATCAGCAACTATATATCTAAGAATATGTTGAATGTCTAGTTAGATAAACATACAGATGTATTTCAAAATGGAATGAAGTAAAACAATACATTTTTGTTGAATGTTAAACACAATGCACATTAAAAACATGGGGCTCACATGCTGCAGTTTCCTACTCGGGTGAAATGACACCAAAGACTAAGACAAACAAATAATGTACTTGAAATAGTGAATTCCAGTAATTCATCTCACCAGAAATATGGTTTTTTGATATACATTTATGACTGTTTGTGCTTTAAACCTATTATGCAACCTCTTGCAGTGATTTTACTATTATCTACCAAGTATATAAAATTCCTAACTTCAGAATTCTGCTCATAGCTTTTTGTTGGTTAGAAATTTTAAATTGTTGACATAGGCTATAGGGTAAAGTATCGAAATCCAAAAATTAATTGAAACTAGTGAGTAAAAATTCAGATTTCAATAAACATTAGTGTATATGCATGAATTCATCCAAACATAATATTTGAGAAGTGTCATTGGTCTAGAAATCTGTTGTAATTAAGTACACAAGTGAAATTACAAAATTATGACATGTGATACTAATAAAATTTGCGTGTTGAACAGTGATTTTTGGTAGTTCAGTTGAATATATTTTACTTGAACCTAATATATTTTCAGGTCAGCAACTTGAAGAAGATTCTAAAAGGAATTTTAGAGTACAACCTAGAGGTAATCATTGCAATACATGTTAAAAATATTAAAAACAATTTGTAGGGATTTTGTTAGGAATATCCTCTCTATATCTCAAACATTTATGTTTTTTCCCATTATTTTGAATAAAATACTAAAGTTTACTTTCCTGGAGCTGATTGAAAAAAATAACTTGGTCAAAAATGCCATTCATTTATGGAAGTATCTTGTGTTACCATAATGCAAAACAAAAGCATTCACTCTATTCGAAAGATGGTCTCAATGGAGACTTTCCGTCTATACTCACTTTTAAGTTGAGTCCAACTGCAGACTGCACAGACCCAGATCTCCTGTCACATAATGTGCTGGCAGATCTGAGTCTGTGCAGTTTGTTAGGATTAATCAGTAGAACAAACAACATGGACCAGGATCTGCCAGGGCATTATGTGATGGCAGATCAGGGTCTGTGTTGTTTGCAGTTGGACTCGACTTATAAGTGAGTATATATGATACCATCTTACACCAGTCTTTTGCATGGCTTTCTAATATGCGCCAACAGTTTTAGACATACATTATATACTCATAAGTTTAGTGCAACTGCAAACAAGATTGACCCTGTTCTGCCATCGCATAATGCGCTGGCGGATCAGGGTCTGTGTTGTTTGTTTTACTGATTACTTCTAACAAACAGCATAGACCCAGATCTACTGGCACATTATGTGATGGCAGATCTGGGTTTGTGTAGTTTGACTTGACCTATAAGCGAGTATATACGGTACATATGAGTGAGAGAACATGATAGGTTTGGTTCTGTGGGTTTAACACCATTTTTCAGAACATGATAGGCTATACATGGTGGCCAGTATACTTGGTGGAGGAAGACCCCAGGAAAGCTACTGGCAAGCTTTCTCACATCCACGTTGGTTGAGCCACAACTTGAACTTGTAGAGACAGAGGTGAGATGTTTGAGTGATATGTAAAGACGAGCGCCTTAGACCACTCAGCCACCCAGGACCCCAAGAACATGATAGACCCTAGCAGATAGCATCATTGATTGTGGGACCAGGATATAATACATCTCTGATCAGAATTTATCAACACCTTAAAAATATGCTTTCTCATTCCTAGGTACTTGGAATACAGATCCATGATTTTCAGATGCCTGATGTCAATGCTATTGGTAAGTTGATATTACATTTATTAATATTCTAAAAGATCATTTGTTATGGTAAAAGACTAATTTGCTTTATTGAAGTTGTTAATACTGTGAATTCATTGTTATTTTTATGGGTAACAATTTTTATGATTTTGTGAACAATTACATTTTGTCTGTAATTGAATTCATGGATTTAGAACGTGGTCCTATTGTTGTTACAGAAGGAATGTTGCTTATTGGGTCTTTACATTCATGGTTTTGAGCAAATTACATGATCCGTGAAAATTGGTACCCTACGAGAAATAGCAAATTCACTGTATTTCTCTGTCGAATACATTCCCTGATCACAATAATGTTGGAAATAAACTCCACTACCTCATGAATACAGCTCCCTCAGAAAGATGAAAAATGTTGTCTTTCCCATCTATATAACATAGCATATTTTGGTGTGTATAACGCACACTGATATATAATGTGCACCCCGATCTTCAAACTAGAATGAGGGATAAAAACTTAGTTCTGTCCTATAACATGAATGTGATATTACACATTTTTAAAATCATAATTTCACTTTGTAGTGCTCAAATAGTCAGCCATTTTGGATAGTGCACTGATGATCATTTGTTACACAATGTTTGAATTGTTTACTATAAACCAGTGCTTGAGTGTTTCTATGGTCTTTCCTGTCGGTACAAAGCACCCGATCATGACAAATAATTTTTTTTTTTAAGATAAAAAACGAAAAAAGTGGCAATATTAAAGTATTTCTTTTCTGACTTTTTTGCTGGCCCTTAAAAGGGCAGTTTTAAGGTTTACTTTCTTGATGGAGTTGAGTCTGTTGAATCAAATCCCTCTTCATCGTCATCACTCTCAAAACATTGCTATTTGTCCATATCTGTCATTCTTCTCCACTCCATGACAAAAGACTCTGACAATGAACTTCCTCTCAGTGGCTCTTTTACCATGGGCTTATGCAAAAGGCTATTTTATATTTAAATATTCACAATATTTATATCCATATAAACTCTAGTTAGTTTAAATCCCAAGAATGATCATTCAGAATGCTGTGTTTTTTCTCTGCAAGTAAAATAACGTCTCCATTCCCACCAAAGAAGATTACCCTTTGTCAGTAAGTGCATGTACACTTCCTGTAGTTAGTTAGCATTTGCGCTGATCTTTGCTCAGGCTAAGCATCATTGTTACTTTAAATTCAAAGACCTGACACTTCTGTCGGCAAGTACAAAGGAACTTACATGAGTAAACACTTGGCATTACTCGGTACCATATATATCAAAGTAAATTAACATTGTTAAATGAAACAAATAAGACTGAAAATATATACCAAGCAGCACATGTCTAAAAAACTAATTCAGAATAAAGACGTTAATTAGTATACAGTGTTAATTGCCTTAAGAGTTGGACCTAAGGAATAAAGGTGGGATATAATGTGGGTCTATAGAGAAGATGAATTAATATTGGTACATGTACGGTAATTAGAGAACTTAAGACTGCAGATGTAAACTGTTGTCAAGATGAATTCACACAAGCTTTAGGTATTGGTACTCCAATATCACCACTCAAATGGAACATGTATTAAACTAATTAATTAGGGAAAAAACAGATGTCTCCTAAATGTGGTTCTGATGAGAAAATTAGCATGGTTTGAATTCTAAATATTAATTTTCAATTTAACCATGAATAAAGAAATTCATTAACAAAGAAAAAATGCATTAGATCAACAGTTATCGAATATTGAACATTTATGGGTTTGATAATCACTGGAATGTAGTACTTTGCACAACGTTACAGAGTAGAACAACAAGTTACCAGTCATATGTACATGTATTTGTGGTCGAGTCACAGAGCAAAAAGGTACACAGTGATGTGAAATTAAATGAGTTTATTAACATAAGCAATCAAAGAACAAGGCTATTGAGGTTTGTAAGCATTATTTAATTCTTTAATCAGGCTAGTAAATATATTGGTTACAATGCGACGGATTTAATATTTCACAAGGAGTGAATGTGATGTGTAGGCAGTTTAAGTGACTTGATCCTTTTGTCTGATCGACCTGGAAATAAATCGTCTTTTTTTGTTCTTCTGTAAAACGTGTGCCCCCTCTGGAAAAAAGATATTAGGTAAAATAAGCGTGCAGTGCTCAGGAAAACCACTCATACACTCTTCCTGACCAGGTAAAAATTGGCTGGGCCGAGTATAACTTGACTACGTACTCGTCCATGGGCCAAGTAGATGCAGATTAGCACTTAGAGAATAAATCCAAGTGCATTTTCTACCCTTAACAAGCGCCAGAGTTCAACATCGCTTAATATTTGGTGTGCGTCAGTTATAAATAACCTATGCCTAATTGACCTGTTTGTTGTCAGTCTAGAACATGTTGCAATGGAAAGGACTTTTTTTTTTTACACATGTACCTGATGTAAGCTTGATATTAAAATGGGCAACGACTTTTTTTTTTACACATGTATCTGATGTAAGCTTGATATTAAAATGGGGAAATATTATGAACATATTATGTGGCAGTTTCACACTTAGGCTTCGATTTCTGAATGGTGTTTGCATTTACAGTGACACGTTTCAGTAATTTATGTGTCATTTGGATGTGGAGAAATATTCCCTTTCAGTGAGCTATCACACATCTTTATGAGGCAGACCTCTGAGAAATTAAGAGACAGAGATGTCAAAATATTTGTCAGGCAATGTTACAGTTGCTGCAGGTCACCAGTATTCAGTATTACAAAGGGAAGATGCCAGCAGATATTTCTATAAGCACGTAATTACTTTTCAAAAGAAAAATGTTGCCAACTTACATTTGAAATGAGTATTTTAAGTGTCTCAGTCGATTCCCACCATTTCACACAATGCATGCTGTTGTAATCTATTAACAAAACAGATAATGTCAAGACCACATCCAATTGGTCGAAATCTAGTTGAGGTAATGACCTAGAACTGTTCTAATTCATTTGGCCAATCAGTAATCCTCCTTTTTATGGTGCTCATGTGTAGCTCTCTAGAATGGATGTTTGACCAAAATGGATCAGTTAGTACAAAAGTTGGTGGAAATTGAGACAGTTGGAATTCTTCTTTCAAATGCATGTTACTGACATTTTTCTTGTGAAAAGTAATTACATATAATATATAAATATCTGCTGGCATCTTTACTTTGGCATGACAATGTATTAATAAATCTGCATAGTCTTGAAAATACTGGTGATTTGGGGCAAGCATAATACTGTCTGACCAGATGAAAGTCATACAATTTTGACATTGTCTGTCTCTTAACGTCTCCCAAATCTAACTCATAAAGATGTGTTATAACTCATTGAAAAGGAAAATTATGACACCTAGACACAGATACCACTAAGAAATCAAGGGTTATGCTTGCAAATGCAATTTCTTGAGTTGCAAACCTTGTATCTTATTATATATTTATCTAAGGAGCCATGTATTAGAACATAATATTTTCATGGTTTTTATCCATTTTTGTATCAAGCTTGCATCAGGTGCCTGTGGTTCTTTAGTAAAAGCGTAAGAAGTGTAGTGAAGTGTGCTGTGTTGAGTATGATGAGGACAGGGATGAGTAATTCTTGCAACTCGGACGAGTGCTTGGATTTTTTTTATCCTGAGCCCTGGTGTGTGTTATACACACCAAAATACGGTATGGACAAAGGGATAAACTCTTCCAAATTACCTCTCCTTTCCACTACTGCAAAGTATTCTTATATGGTCATCTGCTGTCACTATTTGATTGATATGAGAGAGGCAGGGATGCAGGAGCAAGTTTGTGCTCTTAAGCACTACTTGAAACACATGGAGAAAAGTTGGGGGGATCAACTTTTTCTTCCAGAGAAGGCCAGAAAAGAGGATATAGTACCTCAAGCCTTAGCATCTTGGTTGAAGTGGGTCATATGCTTGGGGTACCCTGGGATCTCACAAGACCAGATACGTCTTGTGAAAATTTCAGCTCAGATTCATGCAGTCTCTGCAAGCCTTGTGTTTGAATGCAAAGTTTCGATCTGAAACATTGTAGAAACCTTTGGCTGGCATGCACAGTTAACCATCTCAAATTTCTACTAGATCTAGTATCGCAGAGATGAGTATTGAATATGTGGGTCCAGTTGCTGCATCCCAGATGACCACCAGACCCAGTTAACATCAGCACAAATTATGGCCAGTAATGTTAAATTGTATTTAAATCATGTAAAAAAATACTGGTTCAGCAGGCTGTGACATGTGGGGTCAATATTTTGAATTAGGAGACACTTAAGCACAAATAAGTTTTATGCTTGTAATATGAAATTAGCTGCAAGTTGGGCACAGACCAAGTAATCACCTGTTTTCTATTTCATACTCAAACCTTATTCAGTATATGAATTTTTTTGTAAATACTTATTTTAATAGCAGTAATACAATATCTGCTATTATTGCATAGCTGTATCTTTTCCTGACACTAGTTCCCAGTCCAAGGACATTATTCACTCCTCCATGAAGGTCTAAAATAAGAAAACAACATGATCCTAGTCTGATACTTAAGTCCACTTCAGACAGTTGTAATATCCTCCTTCTTTTCCTTGGACTTCATGCATTTGTACACGTCTCTTGGGTGCTCAGCACTTCATCAATTTAGTCATCTCTTGGCATTTCTGCTGTCAATCATATCCTTTTTTGTATTGTATTTGTTAATTTCTCCCCAGTTCATGCTTTATTTTTGTGTATCTGTGTCCATTTTTGTTGATTTGTTTTTTTTTTAGTACATTGCTAGCAAAGCATGGTGCTTCTTGTGCTTATTCCTCTAATAGTAACTGATGTCAGGGTAAGTAATTCCTACCCTTTTGTTGATCCACTTAGTGTTGTATTTATATATTTTCCTTTGAGCCTTCAATAATGCATCAGTGTGTTGGCAAATTTGGGCATAAGAAAGCAGCATGAGACACTCACACCACATGTCTTGCATGCATGGCATGTGTACTCATGGATGGTTGCTCCATTTATTGTTTGTGGCCTGATGAGGTTGGGGACTTGACAGAAAGTCACTGGGCCTATAGGGCCAGGAAGAAGGGTCATGCTGCTACCTCTTCTTCTCTGAAGGACCCTCCCCTACATTCCCAGGAGGGGCTACAGCACTTCCTGGTGTGCAGAAGTTGCTTGCTTCAATGAGAGAGTTGTCCAGAGTTAGGAAGTCTCCTGCTTCCATGGGTGGATGGGAGGGGGGTACAGAATATCTCTGAAAGAGTTGTCCTTGGCACTTCCCAATGTAGTGAAGTTGCCAGCCCCAAGTAGAGAGACCCATCTTACTAATGCAAGGGAATCACTATCATCTGTCACTAGCAGACCTCAAATTAAAGCAGATCTTGTTTGTCAGAGTCAAGTTCCCATAGCAGAATCTCTCCTATAAGGTCTATGTCATCTGTTACTGGACACAGGTACCAGGCACAGGGGACTGAGAAATGTGTCTTGTCATAGTCATGGAAGGTTAGGCACTGGGTCACCAGGTATCAAGCACCGGTCACTGGGAAATGTGTCTAGTGAGAGTCTTGGAAAGTCTGTCACCAGTCATTGTGTGCCAGGACTTTGGACACCGGTCACTGGGCAATGTCCCAAGTGACATTCTCAGAGTTTCTTTCACTGGGCAGCAAGCACTGGGTACCAGTCACTGGGCACTAATTACTGTATGGTGCATGGTGCCAATCTTTCGTTTTCAGTCTCCGGTTACCGATCATGCAGCACCAGTTGCCGAACACAGAGTCTTGAGCACCAATCAACATAATCCGGGCATCGGACATCAGTCTTCCGACTGGGTACAGAGTTTTGACCACCAATCTAGAGTAAAGGATTTTTTTTAACACTTTCATTTTCTATGTTTCCATTCAGTCATCATAGAGAATGGACTTCCAGTTTTGAGAACTGGTCTGGGGGAAGGGTTTGAGTTGATATACCTTTCTTTTTGATGTTCTCGTTCAATCCATACAGAGTTTGGGGACTCACCCTACCCAGTTGTGAATCTTCTATGTCTCTTTTCATGACCATGCCACCATGGATGACTTTGCCGTGGCTCCATGGATCAGCAGACTGGGCATGCTCTAGATCTCCCCCACTTCCCATGGCCTTGTTATCAAGGGAAGAGGAGGAGGACCGCCACTCAAATTCTGCAGCACTGAGAAGGAATCACCAGTCCCTTCAGGGTGAAAGGATGAATGTTCAAGTCCCATATGCTCCTGTGAATGAATATAGGACAATAAACCACTGGTCAGGAAGCCCCACAAGGGAGACGGGACAAAATAGTCCTGTATTGTTCTGAGAGCAAAGATAGGACAACGAACCATCAATTTTTGTTGATGCAGATGAGTTCGTGGAAGAACCTCTTATAACACTGGGTCCCTCTCATCTGTTGAGTTTGTCTTTTTCATACCACCTGACAGATCAGGTGACAGAGGTTGAAGAGATATGGAATTTTTGATAAGGGTGTAAATGAGGTTTAATGCCTACTTCCCCCAGATCTGTGTCCCAAGCCTTCAGGATCATTGGAGTCTAGGATCCTCGCCAGTTTTAGAGAGGCAATCTGGGGCACAGCCCAAGTCAGACCTGCTATTGCTTTCTCACTTGACAATGCTGAGGGAGCTGACTCAGAAATTGTCCAAATTCCAAGAGGGGGCCAGACAGAAGAAGGGGTGGTATGTCCCTCTAATACACTTCAGCCCCTGGTATCAGTTAACAGCAACAGGGTCCATTCACCTGCTTTGTTCCTTAAGCCCCCCCTTCCCCCTGGATTCAGGTGCCTTCCAGGTGGGGATTTCAGCAGGAATCTGGGCCCATCTTCCCATTAAGTCTTTCAAGGCTTTGGAACTGAAGGCATGGACTCAGGTTACCACAGCCTTGCATGCCAATCTTTTTTCAGCTATCTTCTCAGTTTGTTGCAGGAGGAATGTTTGTCTCTGGCTGCCTTGCAGAGACTGTTAGAGGCTGTGGACAAGACATCGAGACATAAGCTCTCGATGTCTATTATGCTCTCTACAGAACTCGTCACCTCCGGAGGGATACAGTCTTGGAGATGTCAAAGGTTTTGCTGGACCAGGCCCTCTAAGGATTTAAGAGATCAGCGACACAGGTCCCTGGACATGGTACCAGTCCTGCCTAAACAGGTGAACAAACACCCCCATTCTGATAGGTCCATGGCTCCCCATCCTAAGCATTTGAAACATGAAAACAATAAAAATCTAAATCACTCCCAGTTTAAAACCTTTTTCTGCCAATAATTTTCATGACAAGGTGGCTGGGGGTAAGGGTTTCAAAGGAAGTACGTCTGTGGACCAATCTCCAATTGCCTAAGGAGGAAGACAATCACCCTCAGGGAGTCACCCTCTTGTGCCAAGTTCCCCCCTTCCAATGTCCCAGTAAGTGCCAAATTAAGCCTTTTTGCAGAGGCTTGGTTGGACCTCTCAGATGATGCATAGATCCTTTCCACAATAATGGAGGGTCACTGCCTTCTCACTTCTGGAACCATCTACTTCTTTCAAGGACCTCTGTTTGTTCCACCAGTCTCAACTGGTATCTGTACAGAAAGAGGTGTACTCCCTTGTAAGAGAGGGTACAGTAGTGAGAGTGAAAAACATGAGATTTCCAGGATTTTTTTATTCCTGGAATTTGTAAGTTTCAAAGAGAGGGGGAAAGTTTTTGATTCATCATTGATCTTTCCCATTGAAACAAATTCCTTCTGGAAGAGTGGTTCAAGATGGAGGAAACTGCCTCAGTTCGGAATGCCATCAGGTCAAATGACTTAACAGTCTCCATAACTCTCCAGGATGCTTATCTTCACATACCCATCTTCCCAGCCCACGGGAAATTTCTGCAGTTTTATCTGGGACAGGAAATCTTTCAATTTTCAGCTCTTCCTTTTTGTCCCATAGCTTCCGCCCCAAGAGCCTGCAGCAGGGTGATAGGAGTAAACCAGCTCATTTAAGATACTTAGGGGTTCCCATCCTCCCAATATTTCAACAACTGTTTGATGCACAGCGTCCACAGATGTGCCCTTTTGAGGGATCTTTGTCTGTGGGGGGAGACTGTCACTTGACTAGGCTTAATCCCAATCAGATGAAATCAGATTTTATCCCTTCTCAGAATTTTGTTTATGTGGGAATTGCAATGAGGTTTAATGCCTACTTTCCCCAGATCTGTGTCCCAAGCCTTCAGGATCATTAGAGTCTAGGATCCTCCCCAAGACTGGATGAGAAGACATCATTGTCTGCTCATCGCTACCTCTCTCTACTGTGGACTTGGAACATTGCAGCAGACTTAATTCTCCATGGAAGGCTTCATATGCAGCCCCTCCAGTTATTGCTTTTAGTGAACAGGATCCAAGTTTCATTACCATCCAAGTTGGTGGAAATATTAGGACAGGTTTCTGACTGGAGTTCCTATTCATGCTTCAGAAACTCACTCCTTCCTTTACACTGATACCGCAGTGTCGCAGCAGAGGGTCCCTTATGCACAGCACTCCACAAATCCTCCCTCTTCACACCTGTCTTTTATCAAACAATCTATCTGCCAAGACCAGTTTCAAGCAAGGTTGCCAGCTGCATTCCACAGGCATTAAAGCAATTGATTTCCAAGGTTTACAATGCCAAGTGGAGAATTTTCCTTAATTGGTACAGTAGGAAATACATTGATTCTATATGCATGCTTCCCTTTAACTTCAGTCACAGATTTGCTTTTTCTCTTCAAAGGAAAAGGTCGCTCAGTATCCACCATTAAGGGTTATAGAACAGCCCTCTCCAACATTCATAAGTTCTCTGTGGGCTCCACTATAGGGATGGATGCACATCTTTCGGACTTATCCGGTACTTTGAGCTCCAGAGACAAATCTCTCATTTGTTAATGCTGAGGTGGAACCTCTCGTGTTCCTTGGTCGACAACAACCAAACTCCTTATGAACTTTTGAGTGAAGCTTCCATTGAGAGCCTTACCATTAAAACAGTCTTCCTCCTCTACCTGACATCAGTAAAGAGGAGTGCTTTATCAGTGGGAAAGGGTTGTTTACGTTTCAGAGGTAATTATGATTCAGTCTCTCTTCTTTGAAAACTGGTGTTTCTGGCCAAGAATCAGCTACCGTCAGTAGCTTCTGTCCAGTTGAAATTCCCAGTCTCATTTGTATCAGTGCTGGGGATGATCAAGATAGACTCTTTTCCCCAGATAGAGATTTATGGCTCTGTCTATCTAAATCAAGAGAAAAAGGAAACGGTCATAACCAACTTAAAAGACACTTCTAATATTTCAACAGCAAACATCTCGAGGGGAATTGTTCAGACTATTAAAAGAGCTTATCAATCTTTCACAGAGAGATCTCTCCTTCATGAAAATCAAAGCACATTAGGTCATGGCTATTGCTGCATCTTTGGCCTTCTTGAATAATTCCTCTTTGGTTGATGTCATGAAAGCCATCTTCTGATGTTCTCACACCATTTTCTCGTCATTTTACCTTCATTCAGTGGTATACTAGAGTGAGGGTATTTATGCTTTTGGTCCATTTGTATCAGTCCAACAAATTGTCAAGCCATCCTTCAATTAATGACAATGGTAAGTTCAATTGACAGCGTATCATAGGTCATCAGCCTCCCACCAGGCTGGCAAATT
Organism: Margaritifera margaritifera; assembly: GCA_029931535.1. Classification (NCBI taxonomy): domain Eukaryota; kingdom Metazoa; phylum Mollusca; class Bivalvia; order Unionida; family Margaritiferidae; genus Margaritifera; species Margaritifera margaritifera. Next base: position 2,303,897 of record JAQPZY010001628.1, read on the forward strand.
CAGCAATGCAATAATGGCAGGTAAAGCATTTACTGCTATTAAAAATGTAGTGTTGGATACCTCAATGCTATTATTGCACAATTCCCTCTTCCCTCCGTTCTCTGATGTCCTTCGGTCTCAGTCCAAGTCAAAGAAGGAGGATATTCCAAATGGCATCAGACTGGGATCATGTTGTTTTTATATTCTAGATCTCCAGTTACTAACTGGAGGAGGAAATAATGTCCTCGGACTGGAGACTAGTGCCAGGAAATGATACAGCAATGCAGTAATAGCAGGTAAGTATTACATAATTAAATTTTGTTTTATCCAGTATAGTTTTTACCCACACTCAGCTTGGAGATATTGTAATGCCCTTTATCTATCATTGGTTTTGTGTTTTTTGATACAGTAAGCATCTGTGAGAGGTGTCTAATTCTTGGCTCCTGTTCCTGGGCTTCTTGAGAGGGTTGTCAAAGTCAAATGTCAACAAAATTAAATTACATATTTGTATGGCATTTTCAAACATTTTCCAACCAAACTCATGTATGCAGTCACAACAGAAAGATGCACCCTATATGTGATGGATTTTGTGTTATTACCCCAGGGTCACTGTCTGGTGTGGGGGTGTGAAAGGGTGGGGAAGGGTGTTCTGATGCAGAGTAAAAAGAATGGGGATTTGCAATAGCAGGCCATTGAAGTTGTTGCAATATGACTTTGTGATTATGGGCCAAAATAGTTGGAATTGGTTCTTTTAGAGTTGTATAGGTCCACATGTATAAACAACGTAAATAAACAGATCTGGTGAGTTTATGTTTCTTGAATATAAACAGGTACATCTGTGTGCCTTCACATGTGTATAGTGATTACCTCAGAAACAACACCTATAATTCATCAACTACCCATGGTCCTGAATGGAAGATATTGGTATTGTCTATTTACAATAATATTTACTGTTTACAAACCTCGTTGCATCCTTGATGACCTACAGTCGAAACCCTGCTTTACAAGTACCTGAATCAAGCAGTCATCTTCAAGTCATCTAAAATAAGTTCCAGTTAATTCATAAATGATTTTTATTTTTCTCCATGTTTGAACACTGTAATAGCTTTCATTGAGTTACTCGCTATTTATTTCTCTCTCTCTCTCTCTCAAATCTCTCTCTCTCTCTCACTCTCTCTCTCTCTCTCACTCACACTTACCCCTCCTTCCTGCAACCCCGCAATGGTTTACCTACATGAAGGAAGGTTAGAATTTGAATAGTCAAATATCGGTTGATCAACAGTATCTCTAATAAATGATATATGAAACCTTAATTATGATAATGTCTTATTGATCTCATGGTGGGAGATATGGGGATCATTTTGGTTTTTTGGGGGTGGTCACAGTTTCCCATTGTTATTGAGTCACCTGAGGCAAGCTGGTGCCGATAATGTGCAGGTGGTAAGGTGTGATAGTAGAATTAAGCATAAAATATGCCATAGCAATAGAGATAAATGACCTCTAAAGTCATGATCTGAGGATTGTTATTGTCTGCTGACTGCTGATAATCTGTATTTGTGGTAGAGCTAGTCTTGATGTTTAGAAATAATCTAAAGATAAAGACTTGTACAAGTTGGATAGTAGACACCAGCAAGCATTATTATATTATGGAATTAAATGGATTGGTACTGGCATAGGAATAAGGAACAGGAATTCCCAGGAATCAAAATACAGATGAATTGATGCTTAGCTTGCTGAAATTAGGCATCATTTGGAAAGTAAGACTGGTAGGTATGTTTTGTCTGTTGGAGGATCAGTGATGTGTTTAAAAAGGTAATATTTCCATACTGGCATTCTTGGAGTAGTGTGACCATATTCCAGTCATGCCCTCTACAGGGGTATTCACATGAACAGGAACAGTGTTTGAGAAGAATCAGATTTTTATGTCTGTGCTTTTTGAAGAAAAGGCAGGGAATTATGTTATCCTGCCCATGCACACTTGTGCATGCAATAATAATAATAATTATAATAACAATCAGTTGGTTGAGTACAACTGATCTTGAGGCCCTCTCCTGTGCACTATTTTACAAAGTATTATCAGTAATAGAATGGCAAAGTATCTTTATACAAGTTCTCTCTCTCTCTCTCTCTCTCTCTCTCTCTCTCTCTCTCTCTCTCTCTCTCTCTCTCTTTCTTTCTTGTAAAATAAGTATTCCAAGTCTGTACATCTACATGGACATCATTTAAAAATTATGAAAGGAGGAGGATTTAACCGCATATATAAATTATTGTCTAATCCCTTTAATAACTGTGTTTTAAATTGACTTGAAACAAAATGTTCAGGTATACATATATGTGAAGTAATTTCAGGTATACATATATGTGTAGTAATTTCAGGTATACACGTATGTGTAGTAATTTCAGGTGTTTGGATTGTTGTGCAATTCCTCCTACATCATTCAAGATAGAGACTTCAGACCTTGGGATATGGTTGGGAATGATCTTTAAAGGTGCACAACAGCTTTAGAAATGTATTCCATCTCCTGGGGGTGGAGTTTGCGGTTGGGGACACTTGTTCATCTGTGTAATTCTGTATAAAATGTGTGGTATTCTTAGGTGTTTCACTTGTTGCACAAATCCTCCAACACCATTCAAGATATAGACTTCAGGCCTGGGGATATAATTGAGGTTGGTACGTTACAGAGGTCACAATTGTTTTAAAATTTTGAAACAGTTCCTGGGGGTGTGCCCACAAGGAAGATGGTTGCTTTACATAAATTTAAAATAACTCCCAAATTATTGTTTAAATCATTACAAAATAAACGGCTCAGTGGTTAGTGTTAGCATGCCAGACTCTTAAAGGTGCAGGTTCAGTCCAGCTGTTGGATCAGCCCAGCTTGCCTACCATGGTATATCCTTGGGCAAGTCACTTTACTTCCATTGCCTCAGCATTAAATAACCTACTTGTGTTGCTGTGGTGTATAACACCAAACCAGATAATATAAACTGTACATATTTAACATGTATCTGTGTCTAAACATATAGCTACTGTGAAATCTCTTGTATTTCAGTTAGTTTATTTACTTTAAGCTATCAAAATTTGCGTTTGAATGTGCACTAAAGTTGTTGAATTTCGTGAATACAGGGTCTGATCTTCTGGCACATTATGTAATGGAAGATCCATCTTTGCTATCCGAAGTTCTGATATGTTAACTATATTGGCAGCCATCAACAAGGGGTTTTCACTAATAGACTTGTTATTGCTACACCTCCTGAACAGAAAGTCATATTGGCTTGTGGTTTTCACCAAAAGACTTCTAATGATGCCTAGTTGGTTCTAAATGAAAATTGTACTGACCATCTTGAAAATCTTGTTATTGCTACTGCACCTGAATGGATTGTGATGTCAGCATGGGGTTTTTATTAAGAGACATCTTATGTCTTGCTGGTCCTAAATGAAAATAGTCCCAATCTGACATACAATATGGCCACCACAGAGGCCATCTTGAATATCTTGTTATTCCTACTCCTGAATGGAATGTCATAACAGCATGGGGTTGTCACCAGAAGATTTCTTATGGTGTCTTGTTGGTCTTAAATATAAATTGTACTGATCTGATATCCAGTATGGCCACCACAGTGGCTGTCTTGAAAATCTTATAGCTACTCATCAAACATGGAAAGTCATATTGACAATGCGTTTTCACCAGAAGACTTCTTATGTTGTCTAGTTGGTATAAATGAAAATGATGCTGATCTGACTTCCTGTATGGCCATCATGGCAGCCATCTTGAAAATCTTGTTATTGCTACTCCTAAATGGAAAGTCGTATCAACATTGGATTTTCACCAGAAGACATATCATGATATTGAGTTGGTTCTGAATGAATATGGTGCCAATCTGACCTTAAATATGGCCACCATGACAGCCATCTTAAAAATCTTCTTGTCGTTAGTCGTTCTAAATCGAAAGTCATATTAACATGGGGTTTTCACCAGAATACTTATTGTATCTAGTTGATCCTGAATGAAAATGATGCTTATCTGACATCTGATATGACCACCATTGCATCTTGAAATTTTTTTTATAGCTACTCCTCCAGAATTGATGGTCGCAGCTACATAGTGTTTTCACCAAAAGACATGATATTTTGTTTGTCATAAATGACATCAAATATGGCTGACACAATGAACATATTGACAATCTTGTCACAAATTCTCTGGAATGGATAGTCAGTCCACATGGAGTTTTCACCAAAAGTCTTCTAATAATGTCTAGTTTGTCCTAAATGAAATGGTGCCAATTTTACATCCAATATGGCTGCCACAATGGCTAATTTGAAAATCTTATAACTCAAGAATATTTAAGATGGTTCAGCAATCACCAGTTAAAAAGAAAATAAATAGTCTTATCTTGAATTCATGGAAATTCTTTTCAGACAGTAGAACATCAGTCCCTTTGAGGGACTCTTGTTTTTCAATAAACAAGTTGATAGTCAGCACTCCAACATTGATTTCCAGATTAAAGGTTTTGACTTATGTTATCTTTGATGGCAAATGAGCATATACAGTAACACAAAGAAGGACAAATGGATTTTTTTTATAAAACCCAGTTAGTATATGTATCTGAAGAGTACCTTGAATGATGCCAATTAAATAACTTCAATTTTAAAAAAAAAATAATGGATAATAAGAAAATGTTTTCATTACCAAATTTAGTATTTTGAATTTTTCTTATAAGAATATCTAACATGGTTCCAGTACTCAGCAGTTTAAAAGAATAAATGACAAGAAATACATTTATTACGACAGAGAAACACACTTATCATGGATTCCTCTAAATTCTTTTTGGTCAGTAGAGCATTGGTCTTCTCAAGGGACTCTTGTGTTGTTTCCAGAGCTATATGGTTAACTTAGTGAAGGTTGGCAATAAAAGTTTCTTATTAGAGGGAAAGGGAGTACTGTAAAAACACTCCTGCTTAAGACTATAAAGTTGCTATCTTGGCTCTATTTATACTGAAAATATGAACAATGTGGTCATCATACTTATTTTCACCTCATTAATTTTATTCTGAAATCAATAAATATTATCAACAAAAGTTACAAAGATTTTGCTTTGGAAATGTGATAAATTGTTTTAAGAAGAGCAGCTAAGCAACTTTTCTGCAAGGATTACTGTTATTTATTCTCCATTTCCATCCCCCATCTTAACTCCTAGATTATAGATTCATAAACAAACCACAATCATAATCCAAATTTTAATTATATCTTAGACTGAAGTTCAGTCTGAAATGTTGTCAAGGAGCTCCTTGATACTATGGAAACACATACCCACTGCCTTTTTTTATACGCCACAAAAAGACAACTTTTTTAATTAAAGTGGGGGTGAGGGTTGATTCTTAAGACATCAAATGATTTGGCAAGTAAATAATAGGATATAATTTTGGCTAATCAGCTAATGCATCTTCTTTTTTGTTAGTGAATATTGAATGCTTGTTGCCTCTTTCATTCTGTCACACAACTTTTACATTCTATTAGATACAGTTACATACACTAGATAAAATTTAAGTGACAACTTAACCAGTCAAACTGTCTAAGGTATATCAATGCCTATGCATTATTAAAAGTTTGATAATCAGTGTAATTAGTCTTGTCTGCTTTAGCAAAGCTGACATGTACTTGCTACTAATTTAACTGACACATTGGCAAAGCTGACATGTACTAAATGCTACTAATTTAACTGACACATTGGCAAGGTCAGATTTTTTCAGCAGAGCCAGCTGACATGGAAGTCAGCTGGCCATGCATAAAGTCAGCTTGCCCTGCATAAAGTCAGCTGGCCCTCCCAATCAAGTAATAATAATGACTTCAGAAAATTTTAACTGGCTCTATGGGCTTGCGGCAGTCAATATTAACTGGCCCTCCTAAAAACTCACAGGCCGGCAGGCCAACAGCTAAATCGACTCCTGATTGTGGTATCATTATTATCAATTGTAGTTCACATTTTGCTTTTTACTTTTAGGTGTTGCTAGAAGTCATTAGCTCCATATGGATTGCTGCTGTAGTTGCAATGTAGCATCAGTAAGCATGGCCCTGTTATATGCACACAACCCCATTCTCTGGCTTTTTCTGAGACAGTTTCAAGGTCATTTGAAAATACACATTTTTTCGTTATTTCTTGTTTGGCCACAAATACTACGACATTGCCATGAGAGATTGTTGTATCACCTGAAATGTAGTATGATGAACTTTTTTTTTTTTTTTTTATCAAAACTTCCCTTTTAATATTGCAGACAAACAGTGAGGCAAAAACAAAGCAGTTGGGATTTATTATCTTTATTTTAAACAGTTTACAATGTAAAAGTTTTAAAAGATGTCTTTCCCATCTTTTCACAGGTGAGCATATTAGTGCTACAGAACTGGGCCGATTGTTACAGCTGATACTAGGTTGTGCTGTGAACTGTAATGAGAAACAAGAATATATCCAAAGGATTATGGCCATGGAAGAGTCTGTACAGCATGTTGTCATGACTGCCATTCAAGAGGTAAACAAAACATAGGAGTTAACAGAATCCTTCATATGCATTGGTGTAAAATAGGAAATTCCACCCATGGGTCGAAAAAGCCTCATGTCTAATGCAAAATTCTGATCCTGAGGGTGGAATTTTCCTATCCAATGCTGATGCATAATGAAACATTATTTTTCTCACATTCCTGGCTAGAAAGCATAGGTTGTAAACAAAATGGTATCTAGTCATTACAGATAAAACATAAAAAGGGAAATAGATACATTCAAAATGTTTCCTTTTGTTTAGAGAGAGGGAAAAATACTTGGTTTACACCAAAATATTCGGTGTAAACTTGGAAATAAGGTTAAAATGTGGAATAGATCATATAACTACTAAAATTAAAGTGATAGAATAATTATGGTAGACAATTGTGCCATCATGTGAAATTATCAATGTGCCAATCAAAACTTTTTTTATGTCATGTGATGTAAGACAACAGTCATGTGACAAAAGATATGTTTTCCACAGTTGTTCTACACTGGAAAACATAATGATAAACATATAGGAATGTGAGAAAATCTCTACAAGTTTTTGTATCACTGGCTTCAGATATTGACCTAGAATTTGTATGGTTCATTGAAGGCAAATAATTGCTTGTAAAATAGTGATAAAAATGTTTGAATAATTCTTTTATAGCTTAATACAGTCAGGCTAATATTTATTTCCAAGTTTTCCATGCTGACCATTGCAATGATTAATGTAAAGTACAAAATCATGCACCAAATATAAAAGTCAACAGAATCGACATCAGTATGCTAATTAGCATTCTGTAGTATAATGTATACGATGTTGACTTAAACATACATGTAATTGGATCTTTTTTAAACCAAGGTTTAAAATATCAGGTGATACATATATATGGTTCATTCTGTGAATCTGCCCATTCTTCCTTCCTGTCTAGGGTGTAACTCTGATTTCAATACACCTATGTAGACCAGACTTGCAGTTTTTGGTGCATCTTTGGATAAAGTTCTGTCATACACCTAATAGATCTCTGTGGCTTAATATTTCAGGGATTATTCAACATTTCTGTAAAACAAAAAAACAAAAAAATTGGAGTTCTAATTCCAATACCTTTCCACTCTTTTCCACCAAAGATGCAATGTGGGTGCATCTTAGGATGAATGTGTGGAATATGAAAAACTAGGCAGCTGTAATCACTTAATATAATCCGTCTTGTGTTGCTGCAAAACCTGGCTTATATTAAATGATTACAGCAGTCAAACATGGGTTATATTATCTGATTTCCAGCTGCCAAACTGGGGTTATATTAACTTATTACAGCTGCATAACATGGGTTATATGTACTGATTACAGCTGCCAGACTGGAGTTATGTTCACTGATTACATCTGCCAAACATGGGTTATATTAAATGATTAGACCTGCCAAACATGGATTATATTAACTGATGACAGATTCCAAATGAGTTATATTAACTGATCAGCCACAACAAAATTTTGGTTTAAAGTCAGTATCTTGAAATTCTGCTAGACACTATATTAATCAAGACAATATTAATTGAAGTATTGTATTTAAATTACTTTTTATCCCCGCACTTTAACTGTGGGCTATTGTGATACCCTCCATCTATCCATCCGTTCATTACTCTTATGTCGGGGCCCTGAGTGGCCGAGTGGTCTAAGGTGCTCGCCTTTACAGATCACTGACATCTCACCTCTGTCCGCATGGGCACTGCCAACGTGGGTATGTGAGAAAGCATGCCATTAGCTTCCCGTGGGCCAGTGGTTCTTACTGGGATTTTCCCAGGTTCTTCCTCCACCAGATATACTGGCTGCCATATATAGCCTATCATGTGCTGAAAAATGGCGTTAAACCCACACAACCAACCATCATTGGTATTAAGCCACAAAAACAACAACTCTTATGTCCTCCTAAACTGTTAGGTGGAAATTCACTGATGTTGGTTCATTGGTTGCCATGGGTCAAAAATATGCAACAGTGACACTCTCCAGAAATCTATCTGTGGAGGTAGGAAATAAGACATTTTTCAAACATTTTTTGACCAAACTTTATACATACATTTGTAGCAGAAGGACTCATAGTAACAGGTTTTTGGTTACAACTCCTGGGTCACCACGTGAATGGGTGTTATGGTTGGGGTTGGGTATGTGAACATGTGATAAAGAGTGGGGGTATTTGCCATGGCAAGTGTTGGAAGTAGCTATTATTATTATTATTATTATTATTATTATTATTATTATTATTATTATTGCTCTCTAACAGGAAAGGCCTGTGACATGAGAGCCCTATGCATATGCATGGTGCTTGTCTAAATCTTACATGGACTTCTCTTCTTGCTCAAGGGGATTTGTTTGGTTGAGATTGTACATAGAAATTTTTTAGGGCAAGTAGATATTGTACATTAGGCAAACCAATTCTTCATAAACCATCTGTCCTGGGCTCAAATGTGAAAAAAGTTTGACTGGAGCATTGATTATTATTATTGTTATTATTATCATTATTATTATCATCATAGGCTTTTATATACTTTTGCAGTTAATGACCAAAGAAATGACCACAGGTGAAGGAGATTCTGAAACAGGAGAACAAGTAAGTATATAAAATCTCTTATGTACACCAAAGTATGTCTATTTTTGACAAAAATCCTTCATTATTTCTGAGATATGATGCGTAATAGATGTAATTACCTCTATACAAATTTTGTCTCACCTAGGTAAAGCATAGTGGTCGTCTGTCAGTCCAGCATGAAGATTTGGTTTAAGTTTTTTGAAGGCCAATATTTTCTGTTTGCTGCAGTATATCATCATCAGACTTTGTCTAAAACTTCATCAGGGGTCAAGGAATATACAAAGGGATATGTGACTAAAAGGTAAAAGGTCAAGATAACAAGGGCAAATGTTTCAATGTAGGGGAGGTGTCTCCTGTTTTCATGGAAAAATTTTCATCAGACATTGCACAGGAGTTTACCTTCGGACATAGAATATATGTAGGAATTTATGAATCAGAGGTCAATGTCACAGTGGTAAAATTGTTGATCTTTGGAATTTACTTAACCTTGTGCTGACATGGATAGGCTGTCATCAGACTTTGCAATATAGTTTGTCAGTGTACAATGACAGCCATGTTCATAACAGATTAAAAGGTCAATAATCAAGGTCAGAGGGTTAAATATATTTAGAGTTTTTTTGTGTAAATTAATTAAATTCAAGGAAGTGATTATATATTCTGTTTCCATTGATGGATTATTATCAGATTTTGCTTGAAAGTTTACTAGAGCAGATTCCTAGGAATGGGAAAGTCTAAAGCAGAAAGGTCAAGGTCACAGAGGATACAATATTACCAAGACTACAGCGACATTCATCTCAGGCAAGATGTTAAGTTGGTGGACTTTGATCCTGATACTCAGTATCTAACATATGACTTTCTCTCACTTCCATTAGCATGATGAAACATAGGTATGAATTTTCTGATGGAGACAGCATTATTACTGTCATCATCAACAGTGTAAGTATTGTGTTTCAGTTTTTGTAAGTTGGATACAGGGAGGGATGTGTAAACACACAGATGTAGGTGAGACACTGAGATCTGTGGAACACTTGTTTTGGAACTTGTCACACATAGCAGTTCAGAAGTGGGCACTCTGGTAGAAAGTAGATCAAAGGGGTTACTACCATATTTGCTAGTGTATTTTATTCTAGGAGGCATATTTGTGGCTAATTTGGAAACAAATCATCCCAAAATATGAACATTGCATGAAAATCATGCATCATAAGATTACATAAATAGCAAAGAAACATCCTATGTTTGTCAAGGTAATTAAAATATAATATTATAATAGTATTGGAATCCTCTGCAAGCTAAGTCACGACTGATTTATGACCATAAAAAAAGAATTAAGTATGAGCTTTTATTGATGTTAAAATATTGTCATAAAAATGTATTTTTTAAGGAATATAACAATTTAAATTATTTTGTCTATTATTTTTACTAACCTGCCTTAAGGCACAGCATACTATGTTATAATGTTATCAGTTTCATGTCTGGCCATATGTCTATTTCCAAGTTTGTTTCCAAACAGTAACTTGAGTTGTCCATCAACTACATTTATCATTCTTTGATGATAGCTTGTACTTTAGTTCCAGACCGCATACATTAACCAAAAGTCGAGTTCATTGAGACCCATTGGTCAGTAATCTCCAGAGTCCAACATACCCTGCTAGTGCCTACATAGAATACTGCTAAGCACATGGTGGGCATGTAATGTGCCACTTACAGTCTTTTGTTGCTTTTTATTATTTTTTAATTTCTTTATTGCATATATTCATCCATACCCCCTTTTCATTGATTACCTGACAGATCTTGACTAAACATTGTGGATGGCTTGTGCTTGGAGTGAGGTAGAAGTCTATTGATTTTGGGGTCAAATGGTCAAAGTCAAGGTCACTGGCTGAAAAATGAAAAAACGTTTCTGCACAAAACTTTTAGTTCTTGACCATGTACCTTCACCAAATTTTGTGGATGGCTTACACTTTGAGTAAGAAAGAAGCTTGTTGATTTTAGAATCAAAAGGTCAAAGGTTAGGGTCACTGTTACTGAAAGAAAATAAATGGTTTTGCATACTAACTTTAGTTCAAGACCATATATACCTTGACCAAAGTTTGTAAAAGACTTACATTTAAGGTATGGAAGAGGCCTGTTGATTTTTGGATCCAAAGATCAAAGATCAAGATCATTATGGCTCAAAGAAATATAGGTTTGGCAGAGTAATTTATTCTAGAGTATGTTCCTTGACCAAATTTTTTGGATGGCTTGTTCTTAGGATAAAAAGGAAACCTATAGATTTTGGGGTCTGAAGGTCAAAGGTCATGATCATGGCAAGTCTAATAAGAAAATAATGGTTTCTGCACAGTAAGTTCAGTTCAAGACCACTTGTCTTGACCAGAGAAGGTCAAGTTTATTGAGATCAAATGCCTTACTAGTGTCTATTTACAAAGAGAACTATTTAATATAGTGTGGACATATAATATGCAATTCATGGGACTCTTGTTTGATGTTTGTAGCTGAAGAGGACAGTGGAAGAGTTGAACGGTGCTCTTGCAGCCAAGGAGGAATTGATGCAGCGCTGCCATGAACTTGACTTACAGGTACAGTAAGCACATGCCAAGCAAGTGGACAGACCCTATGTTTTATAAACTCTTTAGTTGTATTGCATGAAATATAGTACACATTACACTATTGAGAGTGCTACACTGATGTTAGTATAGAGTATTACTATGGTTAGTCACATATTCTGTTGTTACTTAGGCAGTGATCATAAAACACTTGGTAACAAAATGCGGTTTAAGCACACTCAGCATCACAGGTGCAGTTTGGGGTTTATTTGGCCAGTTGGTGGATTAATCTATGCACAGTTGGCCCTCACAATAAAGGCCTCAGTATACTGCAGCTTCTCGTATAATGCAGGTATTGTCATAAATCTCATAAAAATTGTCTTCATGTACTATCATTTCTATTTCATATATTTCACTTTATTTAGTTCTTGCAATCAAGAAAACATTATAATGTTGTTTCTCGCCATTATATACACATTTATGTGGTTATGAGTGCAACATATTCCTTTATTACTCCTTTATTACACAGCCTTGCTTATACCTTTACTCAGTATTAGGTTACCTCACTTACAACATAACATAACTTTTTAATGACCCCCATGAACCATGCTTTAAGGGACTTTAGTTTTTGACATTCTAAAGGATTCTCAGCAGGTGGTAAGTTCGTGATTCCACTGAAGAGTGGTCAGAAGTTAGTGTAGCAGTGATGAACATCACTGAATAATCATGTGCTTCATAGTTTGAATACTTCCTTTTCTTCTAATAATAAACTTAACATCAAGAAAGTAGGAAAAACCTTTTTTTCCAGCACAAAACCAGACATTGTCTTTTATATAAAAAACTTATATTGGAATTTCTTTGTTACTTATCAGGACAGCAGACTTTTTCATTATGTATTTCTATAGGTGACTGCATTGTTGGATGAGAAGCAGGTGATGCAAATGGAAAATGACAGGCTGCTGGAGAGACTGAATCAGGCAGAAAATCTTGATGATCCTGGGTTAGTATGCCATACCTACCTTATATACTCATGTATAAGCCCAGTCCAAATGCAAACAACATAGACCCTGATCTGCCATCGCATAATGCGGCGGCAGATCAGGGTCTATGTTGTTTGTTCTACTGATTAGTCTTTACAAACTGCATAGACCCAGATCTGCTGGCGCATTATGTGACAGCAGATCTGGGTCTATGAAGTTTGCAGTTGGTAACGGCTAATACGTGATTATATACGGTATAGTGTAATCATGGTGCTACACTGATCTTACTGGATTTCACATAATTTTGTTCACAAATAGATTATGTACTAGATTTTATTATCATATTTGGGAAGTTATCATGTGTGGGGAAAAAAAGGACTGGACATTGAGGATGACTCAGAAACATCTACATGATTGTCAGTATTAAGTTTACATGAATCCAGTGTAATTGCCCTAAAAGCATGATGCACTTGTACAAAATGCTGTTTGCATTTGCTTATATATGATATGTGTATTGCATTAGATAAGTTCAAAAACAGATAACTATAACACAGATATAAGTATCCCATCATCACACCTTTGTCCTTACACTTCATGATCCAAATGAATTATGCCCCAGTGGCCTGATAGGACTTAAATCCAAATGAGTAAATGTAGCTCATTTGTTTTGTATGAGAGAGAGAGAGAGAGATTTCTTTCCCTTGCCATTTTGCTCAGTATAACTTACTTTTAAATGTCCATTTAGCTGAAGCTTTTGTCAAAGAGAAAACTAATAAATTAGTAAATGGAAATTTGTTTAAAAGTACATACCATACTCATTCAGTTTTTGTTTTTTTTAAAGATATATATTTCGGATTTAAATATTAAAAATGCTTATATTCATAAGTTTTCCATTTAGTCTAAATCCCCAAAAGGACCATATTTGCTACAAAATTAGTCACCTTTATATTTAACATGTGGTGTTGTTTTTTCTTTAAGTGAAAAGACATCTGTATTCCTACCAATGAAGGATGACCAGTACCCTTTATGAATAAGTGCATGTACACTTCAGAACTTAAGTAGCCTTGGGTCTGTAATCATGATTCATGCCAAACTGTAGTTACAACGTATTCATTGATTTAACACTTCATTTGGCAAACACAAAGGTGTCACTGGTCTGTTATGAAACTTATAAACCTGGCATACACTGTATTGTATACCTTAACATAGACACATATAACTAAAATGAAAGATTACAAATATATACCAAGCACCACATGTACAAAAATACATTCAGAATAAATACATTGATTAGTTAGCAGTGGTAATTGCCTGAAGATTTAGCTTTAGGGAAAAAGAGCAGGATAGAATGGGAGCTCTGTGTATAAAAATGCTGTAATTTTTAAGACTTTGCGATATTTGAATTGAGAATTTTGAGATTGCTGATATGAACGGTGTCACGATGAATTCACACAAGCTTTACATATTTATACTTTTAAAAAATCACCACTTAAATGGAACATACAAGCTAATTAATTAAGTCCTGTTGTTTCCTGATTGTTTTACAAGGGGCTTTGATATAACACAAAACTTATGTGTACAGAATCATCACATTGTGAAAAAAGATACTGACTTGTTCAGGGCCTTCACATACTGTCCACTGTGTTCCTTTTTATCAGCTTGAGCAATTTTTTTTAGTTTTCTCACCCCAGGAAGTATACTCCATCTGTTTTTCTGTGTACATTTTGCTTTATCCTCATCATAGACAAATATTTGGCACTTCAGTTGTCTGACTTTTACAGCTAATCGGCACAACCTTAATTATCTGCCCTATGGTCTACAATACTTACAATTCATTTCAGGACTAGACTTTTGTAAGTTATATCAAGTAAAAGATCATTTATTTGTAGTAATAACACCATTTCTATACTTGTATCTGGCATTTATCTTGATTCATGGCATCCATTTTATGGTAAGCTAATTCCTGGGATAGCCAGTACTGGACTTTGGCACCAGAAGTCAGCCAGCTCTGTACCATGTTCTCAACAGCTCCAGCACAGTCTAGACCTATACCTTGTTCTACTGGGAGCAGGTATATTGATGTATTTCCCTGGTATACCCAGCCCCAGACCCAAGACATGTACAGTGTCCAGCACCTGGTCATGCAAAACCAGCATTGGAGGCAGTGAACCATCTCACACTATCTATTGCCAGACCAATGGAATCACCACAGACAAGCACCAGACAGTTCCATCACTGGTCCCAACACCATAGCAACCCTGTACCAGCTAGGGCAATTCCCTATTCCTGGACACCTGGTACCCATCTTTGGTAACATGCATAGTGAATGCGTGGAGATCATGTTCCAGCAGGGAAACGATTACCCGGATAACCATTAACGGTTCAAGTATTAGCAGTAACGGGTTACAAAATCTGGTAACTTGTTAATCGTAACCCCCCCACCGCCTCTCCTAGTAACACCAAGCATATTCAGTAAGTTGAGTAAACATATAAACAAATTGAAACTGTGTATAAACTTTTTCATTCTCAGCCTTTTCTTCAAAACCAAGCTGCTTTACAAATGAATTGAATAATGTAGCACATCTGCCCCAGATGCAGCCCAGTGCTCTATATGTACCTTAATCAACTATTCTGAGGTATGATACAAATGAATAAGTTGGAAGGTACTCCCATTAACATTGTTGTTTGGTCCTGTGTTGTAAACAATCTGAAATTTAGTAGTACATCATCAAATTGTCATGGTATCACCGCTTGTTTATCTAGAAGGATATTGCGAGGGTTTATGTAAGTCAATTACAGTGCATCCAGCTTCCCTTAGTGGGAAACCACTGCCAGTGTTTACACAGGTTAGTTGACATGCCAGAATGGAAAATGCGAAGAAGGCTGCAATCTGGAAGTTTTTTGTACAGAGAAGGAACTTCCTCTATGAGTAATCACATGAAGCTAAAACACAAATGTTTGAATCTCTGCGACAAAAAAATCGCTTAAGAGGATTTTGCCTCTGCAGAAAACTCTTCTTCAATTTCAGAGACCAAAGATATCTGCTGACCGGTTGGAATTTATAACCCGACAGCTTACACTGATGAGTGCAGTTGACCTTTGTCCTACAAACATTGTCAGTGGGGAGGGTTTTGAATGGTTTATTGCTGCCCTTAATGCAGACTATAAGCTGCCTTTGCACCCTACTGTATCAAAATATTGCCAGTTATTTTACAATGAAGAGAAACTGTCACTTATTGACGACCTGAAGGACAAGCCTATTTCCCTGGCATTTGACCAGTGGACAAGTACAGCTCTTTAGGGCTACATAAGCTTGACTGGGCACTATATCAGTGACGACTGGGAGCTTTTTTGTTCACCACTAGACTTGCAGAGAATCACCATATGGGTGTGAACATTTCAGGGTACCTTAAGTCTCTCACAAAGGAGTTTGGTGTTTCCTATGTCATCGCCTTGGTGACAGACAATGCGAAAAGTATGGCGGTAAATTCTAGAGAGGTTAACTTTATGCACACTCAGGGCTTTATTCACATGGAATGCCAAGCTCCCAACATCAGCAGATCTGAAGGCCTGGGCAGTCAATGTCCTTTTCTCATAATTGAACAGTTTTGATGCACACGTCTTCCCCCTCATCCCCTGAATTCGCAAGCTCTTGCAGAAAGTGAGAGAATCCAAGTGCCAACTAATCCTGATTCTTTCCTCGAGTGGAAAAATACATGGATCCCAGTACAGTCTTTCCTTCTTATCGCCTACTGCAACAACTACACAAAGGTTTTCCAGCAGAGATGTTAAAACTGTATGCCTGGTTAAATAAGACCACACAAAGAAATGTAGTTTTCTTCCAGTGGTGCAAGCAGAGAAAAGCATCACAAATAGCTAACTTCCTCTGTGATCTCTGAGGTGAAGTAGTTAGCTCCCATCACAATCAAGGTCTACCATTCCACAATGCCAGACATAGCTGGGAAAGAATAGACCAGAACAAAGATATCTCTTGCCTTCTTGCAAGTTTCAGCTTGTTTTGAACGAAGGACTTGATCCTTTCTCTGAAATGGGACCTACCGTGCATTCTGATGTGGTTCAGCAAGACACCCTTTGAACCACTGTCAGGAGTCTCTCTGACTCATCTTTTGTACAAGACCTGCATCCTGGTTACTTTAGCTACAGGCAGAATCAGCAGGCCATGCCTTATTGATTGATCCAAACTGTCAGCAGTTCTGCCTTGATTGTTTTTCTCTCATGATGGTCCCTGCTTTTATCACTAAGAACAGGCTACCACTCGTGGGAAATCAGTCCTTTGTTTTGAAACCACTTTCTTCTCTGGACCCATCCTCCCATGGGCATTTACAGGAGCCCTTAAGGCACTGAAGTGGTATCTAATGCAGTCTGAACCAGTCAGAAGAGGAAGATATTGCTTGTTTTGACCACTTATGTGGGAAGGGATGATACTTCTGCTTAGGTTTTATCACCGTGGATATCATGCATTATTCATTCAGCCTACAAGGATCTAACCGAAGACCAGATAAATTTCTTACACATATATGTTAATGAGGTTAGTGCAGTTGGCACTAGCATAGCATTCAGGTACAACTGCTTCCTAACTGGAATCATCCAAGCGATGGGATGGCTGTCAGAGATGACATTCTCTAGCTTTTACCTAAGAGACCTTTCATCACAATAGGCTTACTTTGACCTGCTGAGACCTATATCAACAATGCAACAGGCTACCTTCCCAGGTCATTTAGTAGTTTTGTAATGATGTGGGTTACTCTAATTCCACTGGATTTTTGGGAGTGATATGTTTTTCTAAACCACATCCATGTATTGCTAATGTGCTAAACCTAACTGACAGTTGATAGGATTTGGCACCAGTCCCTCTATCCAAGAGGAGACCATACTTGTCTGACTTCCATTTTGGCATGCAGATGACTTTTTGGCACTTATGTTGTCTCCAGTCACTCCACACACCATGATAAGTGAAAATGACAGATAAATACTAGTATGCCATGATAAAGGTAGAGATAGGGGAATCCCTCCATCACAGTTATTGAGGGTATTTCCATTGAGGAGGGAATTCCATACATACATACATACATACATACATACATACATACATACATACATACATACATACATACATACATGTGTGCCTTCTGGAATTTTTATGAAATTTGTAATAGCATGGTTTGTTCTAGATGTGAATGCTTAAAAGTTAAATTTTTTGGCTACAACTGACATGTTTATATATTACAGAACTGCAGGAGGGAAAAGATTCCAACAGTTGCAAAATCAGCTCGAACAGTTGCAAGAAGAAGTTTTTAAACTTGAAACTGGTTTGTATCAAATATTTGAAAACTCAAAATGCTGAAAATAGAGTTAGACATTCATATGCGTTGAAAATGGACCTTTCTTTGAAAGTTGTATTTCAAATATAAATTTGGCATCAGTTGTATCAATTACATGAGTCATTTACAAAAAAGAGATTATGTCTGGTCCATATGGATTATTTCTTAAAGACACTGCAACTGCAGTAAATTCAAGTTTGTTCAAAATATAGGATCAAGATCCATAAAATAAGTTCATGTCAATCACTTTATTAGCTCACCTGGTTGTAAATTAGTTCATGTCAATCACTTTATTAGCTCACCTGGCTGTAAGGTCCAGTGAGCTTATGATATGGTCCTTCTTGGATTATTCATTGTGCATCATTTGTCTTCCATACACATTTGCTATTTCACCAATATTTCATAGAGTATCCTGTCGTAAAGGACAAAGTTTGTAAAAATGCATTATTTCACACCACAAAAAGGAAATAAATTCACAATTCAGACCTATTTAATAGACAAATTGAATAGTGTTAATCAAAGAAAATCATATGATTACTACCAAGAACCTGTGTGAAATGGTGTGAAATAACCTGTATTTCATAACCTTTTCAGGTCATACGGTGAATTTTGTGAAATTCTTGGAATAAAACCAAGAAGTAAAACCTATCTCACCATGTTTTGACACACAGAAGACTATCATATTCATTATCTGAATTGACAAAGAAAATGTCCTGCATCCAGGAATCACCCCATTCTTTGGTGATTAAAAGTCAGGTGAAATTTATTCTGTGTCATCTTGCAAGGCAAATTATAAAGCAAAATGGCAAAAATCATAGTTCTAATGCTGGATAGTATGAATAGAAGGTCAAATCATAGTTCCTTCCTCTGCTCATAACAGTGTACTTTTAAATTGTTATCAGTCGGAGTAAGTAAATGAATGCTGTAAGATGTAATGAATTGTCTTTTCATGAACCTTTCAGTGTCCTTAATAAAGAGGTGTTCTTTGTCTTGAATGCATGTGTTTTGTCAGAGTCATAATGGTTATTTGTTGTATATATACTTGAGTTTATGATGGGGACATTTGTTTCTGCAATGGATCAGTATGATTGTATTAGTCTTGTATTTGATACATCTACACATAAATCAACTTCTTTATTACAATGAGAGGACAGTTTGATTTTACTTCAGCATATTGTATTTTGTTCATTTCAGGAAAAGATGATTTCAGAATTAGATATGAAGTTGTATTCAAAGAGTGCAGTGACTTGAAGGAGAAGGTAGGAATAATAATGATTATTCTTTATTCTTTAATAATTCTGTACATATGATGCTGTGCATTGAATTGATGAACTGAAGGATTTCATCATATATTTGATCAGTACATTGTGATGGTTGTCTAAAAAGAATTATATAAAAATTTACTACTAACCTTTCCACAACTCCTCATGTATCCAGAAATTTTTGTTATAATGCAGTAAAATGTCAGCACCAATAAGGCAAGAATTGTCTTACCCAGTGTTGTAACTTGGCAACAGAATGTGACCTTTATTGATGCACTGTTCAAAATCATTTTACATTGTAATTTAATAAAATATGCCAATATTTTCTGAAACATTAAATGGTGTGTTTACAAATATTGCATCAATATATGATTGAGTTGAAACCATACGACTGTGTATTACTGTATACTTTGTGCGTATATGTCTTTCAGAATGTAAAAAGTCTCTTTACCATTAAAAATTGAGGCAAAAGCAACACAGTTTAATAAATCAACAACAATTCATAAACAACTGGCATGAAAAGCAAATTGGGTTATCTGTATCCTCTAACTCTTGTTTTTCCTCTTATTCAAATATGTTGGTGACATAGGACATTATTTTGTTTACATGTCATATTTTACAATCTGATTTATTGATTAGACATAAAAAAATAATTTGGATCTTAGTCATATTTTATTTTGTTATGAATAAAAATCTTTTGTGGATATTTTACCAGAAAAGGGTTGGCAAATTCATGATGAGAGTTAGCAGCAGTGGCTGAGCAGTCAATGTGTATTTTCAAAGAGCACATATTCAAAGTTTTCTTAAATCTATGAATTCTTCATCAAATACATTTATACCAAATCATATTAACATTAGGAATAAACTGACACTATCTCATGAATCCAGCCTGTTGGAAATATAAAAAAATGTGTCCTGCCATGTATATACCATATAAACTACAGAAATAGTATCTATGGGAAGAAAGTCTTCCAACGTACAATTTTTATTACCTCCCCTTGCTACTGCAAGCTGGCTTCCCATATACCAGATGTGTCTCAGTTTAATCTTTCACTTGGTACAGTGGTCCCCCTCTTATAAGGCTACCCTGTCTGAAGCAGGAAAGTTGCCTTATAAGAGGGTGGCGTTTCCAGAGGGGGATCACACAAATGTGAGTGATAACTACATAAAAAATGTGAAAGGCTACACATTTTTAAATATTTAATACTTTCATTTAAAAATCATAAGAATGTTATGGAATCAATGTGATAAAACTTATATCAATGTTATTTACAATAATTATGAATAATTATTCGTGGTGAAAACCCGATGTCAACATGATTAGTGACAAGGTGGTGCAAAACCACTTTATCAGTAAAATCAGGGCACAAACATCTGGCTGTAACTATCCCTGTCCATTGATTCCATTTTCCAGCTGCAGTAAAATGTATATTGATGACATTTATATGAATCTTTCTGACATCAGATTTCCCAGTAGTGATCAAAGGACTCTCTCTGTTTTTGTTTAGTCAAATTGCTTTCACTTTTAGTTCTAAACTGAGAATGTCTGACATTTTTGCTCTTTTTGCAAGAACTTATTCCTTCATTGGCAATTTGTAGTTATTACACAAGATGCTCCGTGTTTACAAAGGAAGGGAGCTTGTCTTGTGATCAGCTGATTTTAGTCTGGTATCCTTTCGAGTACATTTGGTAATCTAAAGAGAAAAGCCACAATGGCTAACATACCTTTTTTACTTTCTGGTGAACGGATGTCATGCTGACTTGAACTGAAAAATACTGTACTTTTAGCAGTTAACTTTTATCATCTTGATGATTATTGGTTATAATAATAGCCAGCAGTTATCAAGGTGACAAAACCCAACATCTGAGGAACACATAGCAGTAAGAATGATTGGATTACTGACCTTTTAGTATGCATTAAAGTTACATTATCGGCATGTTGGAACAAATGTCAATGTGTTGAATTTAGAAATCAACAAATATTCATGAGATTTCAATCTGTAATAACCAATATGTTCTCATGATGGGTAAATTTTACAGTTTTTGCACTAATATGCTGGCTGCTGGCCACATTAGAGGGGTGGCTGTCCTTGAGGGGGTACTTTTGAACACAAACTTGCTGGTGCCATGGTATTCTGGCCGTACAAAGTGGATGGCCACTTTTTGGGATTGGGGGTGGGGTGGGGGGCTCTTTTAAAGGGGGATGACTGTGCAGGCAACAGTGTCTCAATATACCTCCTTAAATCCATTGGATTTATACATAAATATCAGTCATCCATCTGCAAAGTTGGTATTGTTTTATTGATTTTTCTCTGCTTTAAACATCAATAACTTTATTTTTTGTTTATCATTAGTAATTTTCCATATTTTCTCCACCATTGTGGACTAAACTGCCAACAATGCCATTTTGTTTTACATCTTGTTGTGTGCATTCCATGATAACATTTGTCAATAGCAGGCACTGTTGATTTTCATTGCAATTTAGTATTGTACATACTTCAGTGCTTTATAGACCAGAAGAGCTTATGGGATGGTCTTTCATCCATTGTCCATCATCTGTCGGTCCAAAAAGTTTGTTGTCGCTACTCTTCCTAAACTACTTGGTGGATTGCCAAGAAATTTTACACACATTCATCTCATGGTCTAGTTTGTCCTAAATGAAAATGGTGCTGCTGGGGCATCCAATATGACCCCCATACCGGCCATCTGAAAAATCTTGTTATTGGTACTCCTTCTGAATGGATGATCATATCAACATGGGGTTTTCACTAAAAGACTTCTTCAGATATCTAGTTGGTCCTAAATGAAAATGGTGCCGATCTGATATCCCAATATGGCTGTCACTGTGGCCATCTTAAAAATCTTGTATTTAATATCAGTAATACGTACCTGTTTGTATTGCGTAGCTTGTTACTCCATAACGGAATTACCCTCATCCATATAATAAGAATTCATCCGAGGCTACTAATACTGGTTTCCATATTTTTCAGGGTTTACTACCCTCAGTCCTTAATTTTGTTGTGAAAAAATTAAGCTTTCTTGAAATCTTTCCAGGCATTTGTTGTCAGCAATCTCAGCAATGTACGGTTAATGTCCCCCACATACACACATCCTATGCAATGCGTGGTTGATCTGTATTTCTAATTATTTATTAATTGTGGGGTTTTTTTAAGGCACTGAGATAGGTATCGCTCCCTTCATTGCCGAACATGAGTCCTGTTCTTATCAGACATTCATTTAGTAGTCAGTGAACATCCTTTTATGCTCCCCTTGTTTGTAGTACATTGAGTTAGCTCACTTAAGGGGGTCATCCACCAGCTTCTAATCAATTAATTATTTTTCTTGCTGGTGTTTTATTTAGTATTGATGTGTCACTAGTTTATCCCAACAGCAAATCGCACTACTGCATTTTTTTTCATTGGAGTGAGTTACTTGCCCCTGTGTTTGTTTTTATAAATGCAGATAATTAATTTTGCCTGTTTTTTCCATTCAGTAAGAGCAGTACTAGATTCATTGAAGAGGAACTAAATTGGTGTGTTTCCTTAGGTTGCACACCTCTCTGTCATCTCTATAACCCTTCTTTGGTAGAGTCTTCCGTCCGTATGCAGGTTTTGTACTGTAATCTAAAGTGGTGTAGTTACAGGTTGCACACCACTCATCATCTTTTGTATGCCTACAATACACTACGTGACATGTAAGTTCTCTAGTTTTTCATTAGTCATTTGTCATTAGTTTTGTAATTTGTAAGTGAAATTGATACAGGTCTCACACCACTCATCACTAATTGTATTCATGCAATAAATAATTGGTTGACATTGCAAGTATTCTTGCTACTTATATTCCTTGTTTTCTTTGTTTCCTTGCTTTCAGACTTACATGAAATGTAAAAACAAAGCATGGGAAAATGTGGGCACAAAAAGGCCCCATGCGATCCCACACCACATGCCTTTCATTCATGGCTGCAGATGGACACATGGATGTCCACTCTGCTGCCTCTGGTATGACTGGCTATGGGACCTCACTGAGAACAACTGGACATATAAAGGGTGGAGGAAAGGACCTTCCTCCTCTTCCCAGTACTCAAACTCCTTCTCTGGGTCCCTCAGGACTCAGAAAAGAATATCTAGCTCTTCTCATTCAGGTTCTTTCTCTTTGGACCAGTGGGGTCCAGGGCCCCTCCCAAGGGAGGAATGACTAGGGCAGAGAGTGATGCAAACTCTCACAAGGGAGAAGCAGTGCCTGTTCCAAACCCATGTCCCCTTGTGAGGGGGGGAATAGCACCCTCTCCAGGTCTTTAACTCCATGACTAGAGAGGGCAAGTCACGCC
This sequence comes from Margaritifera margaritifera, assembly GCA_029931535.1. NCBI lineage: Eukaryota > Metazoa > Mollusca > Bivalvia > Unionida > Margaritiferidae > Margaritifera > Margaritifera margaritifera. The sequence goes on from JAQPZY010001628.1 coordinate 2,327,428, forward strand.
CCTTGCGACGAGGTGATTGCAGATCGAGCCTCTCTGGTAGGGGAGAGCTCTGATTGCATTCCATTGTTTCTGAGTAGGGATCCTTCTACAGGTCTTAGTCACCTGACTTTTCATTGACAGGTCACCAGTTGCCGGTCAACATTCACTGGTCATGGGAATCTCGTCAGTATGGCAATAGGGATAGGGTGAGACCCCCCTCTTGCCAGGCTACAGGTAAACCCTGTTGGGGATTTAGAGTTGGCTTACAGACGACTGATGGGGGAAGATGATTGGATCAGCATCCCCCCTTTTCCTCTAATCCCTCTGAATCCCTACAGGATGTGGGGTCATTCCTTTCAGGGAATTGACAGCCTTATCTTTCATACTGCCATGAACTTCTGGGCCCTGACATCAGGGCAGGATTGATGTTGCTCATCAAAGCCCGACATCAACCCCTTACATCTTGGAGCCCAAGAGGAGGGAGAGAGGCAGGCCATCTCTCCCCCAAAATACCGCAGTCAAGACGAGAGGCATCCTTGTGATCCAGTAGACTTGGCAACTAGGGACAGTCCCCTCAATCCACGGGAGGAGTCTCAGGACAGTGCTTCCTTTACCCCCATGTGTCCATCACACCAAAAAGACAGGTCTCTCTCACAGAGAAGCCGGGGGTCACAGAGTCTTGTCTCCCCATGGCGGGAGTAGGATGAAGTGATCATGTCTGTCCTGGTGGACTCGCAGGAGTTTGACTCTCAGCAGACTGAAGTCGTGCCTCCTCCTCTCTTGTGGTCCCCTATCCAATCCCACTTGTCAACTTAGGTGGAGGAAGAAGATTAAATCTAGTCATTTGACAAGCCTTTAATGAGGTTTACCGTCTTCTCCCCCAGGATTTGTGTGCCAAGCTCTCAGCCTTGGAAGACACAAAATATACCTATATCTCTCTCTTCTGGGGTCCTTGAACTCTGCAGCAGACCTGGTTGCCCTAGGAAGACTCCTTGCACCCTCTCCAGTTTCTCCTCTTGGTGAACTGAATACTACACACGGACCCCCTAACAGCTTGGATTTCTTTAGGACAGGACTGCCACCGTCACTTGAATTAGTGGGAAAATCTAAAACAGTTTCAGACTGGAGTCCCCATGCATGCAATCAAACCCCACTCCTATCTATTCACAGATGCTTCAGATTTGGGGTGCAATGCTCACTTCTAGCCAGAAAGACTAGTTCTTCATGGTTTGTGGTCCCTAGAGGAATCAGTCCTCCACATAAACAATCCTGAAATGAGAGCAGTATTCCTACAGGGGTGCATCAATGCAATACGAAGTCACTATTGATGATGGTCTCCTCCAAGAACATTATGTCGTAATGTACCTCGGGCAACAAGGTGGCACGAGGGGACCATGATTCAAGTTCGTCACATCCCCGGCAGGAAGAATATTCTGGCAGACAGTCTGTCCAGGAAAGGCAAGGTAGTCATCACACAGTGGATGCTGCACCAATCTGTGCCAGACTCCCTGTTCAGATTGGGGGGAAGACCCCTGGTGGACTTGGTTGAAACAAAACTGAACAACAAGCTCCCCTTTTACATCTATCCAGTTCTAGATTAGAGAGCCTGTTCACTTATACCTTCACACCCTTCAGGATGATTCTGCAAGTGTTCCAAAAGGTCAGGACCTGCACTGCTCAGCTCATCGTGATAGCCCCATTGTGGCCCTATTGATCATGGTTCAGCAATGTTCTCGACCTGCTGTTAGATCAGCCCAAGGCATTACCTTGGAGGGACCTTCTGTCTCAGCACAGGGGCTCCCGCCTACACAACGGCCCACAGATTCTCCATCTTCACGCTTGGGTTATCTCAAGAAATCCAAACTGCAAGGACAAGTTTTCAAGCAAAGTTGCCAAGTGCATCCTTCAGGCCAGGAGATGCTCCACTTCCAAGGTCTATGATGCCAAGTGGAGAATCTTTTGCAATTGGTGCAGTAGGAAGTGCATTAATTCAATTTGTCCCTGTTTGAGCACAGTGGTTAATTTTCTTCTCTTCCCTTTTGAAGAGAAACAATGCTCAGTTTCTACTATCAAGGGGTATAGGACAGCCCAATCTAACACACTCAAGTTTTCTAAAGGCTCGACCATTGGTTTGGATGCTCACATTGCCAACCTTATATGGTATGTAGAGCTGCAGAGACCAGTGTCTCGCTCACTTATGCCAAAATGGAACCTCTTGTGTGTCTTATGGTCTTTAATTAAATCCCCCTATGAGCCTTTGGGTGAAGCTTCCTTCAAGAATCTTATCATCAAGACTGTTTTCTTGTTCTCATCCCCTGTCTATTGAACAAGATTGTCTAAGGTTCAGTGGCAATTATGAGTTGGTATATCTCCTTTGCGAACCAGGTTCTTAGCCAAAAAAACAACTTCCTTCAGTAACACCACTTCCTATAGAGATCCCCAATCTCAGTCATATCTGTGCTGGGTCTGATCAAGATCGTCTTTTATACCCAGTTAAAACATATTAATTAATTAATTATAGATTTGACCAAACTTAGCACATGGGTATATCTTGACATTGTCAGAGACAAGGTGATTGATTTGCTATCTGTGATATCAGGTTCAAGGTCAATGACCACAACAAAGAATTTTGTCCTGCACTTATCGATATCTTGTGAACATGTCAACTCAGACATGTAAATAAATACTTTTGTTACCAAATTTGGTATTACTGAGTTACTCAGAAATATCAGAGATGGCTACTTTCACAACAGTTAAAGAGAAGAAACAGTCTTATCTTGGATTTCTAGAAATTCTTTCTGACTGTTAGGGTGTCATTTCTTCTGGGGACTCTTGTTAGGCAGTGTCAGAAGGGGTGGTTTTAGAAGACAGGTTCTACTATATTTGGTTTGATGTGTATATTAACAATTATATGTAATTATCTGTGTTGCAGAGATGTCAGGCATTCTGGATTTTGTGGAATTATTATGAATTTTTAGTCAGTTTTTCACTTTCCCAAAAAAATTCCAGATAAAAAATTGGGGTGGGGAATACAAATTGCAACAGGATTCTTTGTATATGGATATAGGTAAGGAGAAAAGTATGTAAGCACCAATATTTTAAACTGGTTCAGGGAATATAGTTTCTCAGTGTAAATACAGAATGTAAATAAGAAGAAACATGTCAGTTAGCCTGTTATAGGTGAAGATAATTTGTGAGGAAAATTAGTGTTTATGGTTTTTGTTTTGGCCAAAACTGTTGAAGGAATTCATGTTTGTGGAATTGGAAGAATAAATATACAGTTTATTCACACTGGACTTTACGGTATGTAACTGTTCACAGGAAGATGCAATATGATTGCATCAAAGTTTGATACTTCTAATGAACGATTCTAATAAATTGATGCTAAAATTCCTGATAAGCATTCTCATGGGTTGGCATTTCTTATGTTGCTGCAAAATTAAAAAGTTTCCACTTTTATGTTGATAATATTGTTGCCAATGGAATTGTAAATGTCAGTGACAATATCATTTCAAAAGTAGCTTTTTAGAAACAAAATTATTGTAGATACTTGTGTGTTGTTTAAATGTTTAAGTGTGTGGTTGGATTTTTTTTTATAAACAAGTAGATAGCCATGTCATGTTTTATATTTATTAAAACTTCAACAAATTTATTTTACTACCATGTACATTTCATCTTTGCTAGAATGCTGAAATGGCAGCTTTAGTAGAAGAGAATCGAAATCTCAGGGATGAACTGGATGTGTCACGGCACTCGTCAGAACAAGTGGTATGTATGTTTGATTTTGACATAATGAGCAAGAATCTTGAGAGTCTACTCCAAAATGATGCTTGTTGTTACTCAGATGCTTGATGTAAACACTTTGGCTTAAGGTAACGCTCTACAGTTTCGTATTTTGTATTGGGTTAGATTTTAAAGAAAAAGAATTTCCCAGGTTTTCCTCACTAGTTATTCTGGCTATTTAAAAAAGACATTGTATAACTTAGGTTGTTAAAAGAACTTTTCATTCCCTTTATTTTGGTGTATGATTGATGGGTGTAATACAGCTTGGCCTTATTTCAGATGTGCACCTATCAGAACACTGCTAGCTCAACTTGGTCATTTTCACTTCCTGGACTTCAAAGGTAAATTGTAAAAAAACGGGCTGATGACATTTATTACTTTTTATATATTTTGTAATTCATTCATTACACTTTCAGAACCTGGTATTGCTTACTCTGGCAAAATTTATTTTCCCTATTTTAATAACTGCTAAAGTTAGTGTACTTTGTACTAATTCAGACTGATTTTTCTAGCACATGGGAGCAGCCATTTTGGTAAGCTGTGTGCTTAGATCATGTACAATTTCCACAAGTACAATATGTGCAGAAATTTCATCCACAGTACATGAAAGTAGCATAGAGGTATGCCAATATTATCTCCATTGTGCATGTTGCAAATGCAATCAACTTCACCTTACGCCTGTCACTCTCTCAGAAGTATGTAATATCTGTAGAGCACCACCTAAGCCAAACTGTTTATCTGAGGTAATTTGGGGTACTCTGTGATGATTTAGTGGCAAGCCATATTTTGTGGGAAATGAGACGTAGTAGTCTTTTTTCCAACTGTGGCAATGGTGGCAGCAGATGCAGCATCAACAATTTGTTATGATTTTAGTTCAGGTTTTTCATTTGCATATATTTCCTAAATCCCTTGATGGATTCTCATCATAATTGGTATTAATCATTATGAAGCTTAGACAATTCATTCAACGACATGCTTGCTCACCCCTTTTACCTTGGGGTCAAGGTCCCAGTCATAGAAAATTTGTGTTAAGGTCTTGGTTAAAGTGCTTTTTGTTGCTAATATTTCCCAAAATCCCTTGATGGATTTTTTTTGGCATTAAGTATTGTCAAGCTAAGACAATTCATTCAGTTTAAACTGCATTGATGATGATGGATGGAAATTACTGAAGTTATTTGTTTGTGATGTTTTTAATAAGAAAGCAGGGATATTCTGCACCTTTTAGGTTTACTTTAGTAAAGAAATTGTACATTTTCCTAATTTATGCTTTCAAAGCACACTTTAACTAACTGACTCTGTTCATTGCCTGATGAGGAAATATATTAATTTTAAGTTTAGTAAAGAAAATATTCGCCCCCTATTTTTTTACATGTTTTATTGGGGGTTTTTTGTTTCAGTTTTCTCTGTTCGACTTGAACTATTCCAGATCAAAGAAAATATAGTGTTTCCTTTTTTTTGTTTAAAAAGTACTTTCTCATCAGTGCAAACATTCAAATTCACATCATAGCATGTTTTTGAAACAACCTAACCTTACATGCAGTGTTAATACATTTGTATTGCAGGATGTCGGCATTTGTGCTTCTTCTATTTCAGGCAAAGTATGAGGCTATCATTGAAAACTACAAGAAAAAGATGGGTATGTTGCATGATTATAAAGTTCTAAGTCTCGCAGAGCTGAAGTTGCTCAGGGCTATTTACATTGACATTAACTGGAAGAAATACATGCCTCATTTTGAATGGAGAAATGTTGTGAGCAGTGGTGGCTCAGTGATAAGCATACTGATAAGCATACTGAACTCAAAATGGTGGCTCAGTGATTAGCATACTAAACTCAAAATGGTGGCTCAGTGGTTAGCATACTGAACTCAAAATGGTGGCTGAGTGGTTAGCATACTTAACTCAAAATTGTGGCTCGGTGATTAGCATACTGAACTCAAAATGGTGGCTCATTGGTTAGCATACTGAACTCAAAATGGTGGCTCATTGGTTAGCATACTGAACTCAAAATAGTGGCTCGGTGATTAGCATACTGAACTCAAAATGGTGGCTCAATGGTTAACATACTGAACTCAAAATGGTTACGGCTAAAACACGGTATTGGTGCTGAGAGTAGTCTCACTCACTTAAAAAATTGAAATGTTTGATAGAACATTTCAATGAAGCTCATTATATACCCTAGGGTGTCCCCTAGTCAGATCAGGTTAGATTTAGCTTGAACATGCATGCGATTTTGTTTAACCATTATTTCAATTCATTGGTATAACAACAGTTACAGACACTACACTTGGTGTATAACATGCAAGAAAAACAGCATGAAAACTTAAAAACTTTATTTTTTTTCACAGTAACATCAGTAACAGGATATCAACATTTAAAGTAAACAACATAACTGGAAGTGGTAAACAACTTAATAACAAAATCAAAACATCTATGACAAAGGTATCACTAAGAAAAAAAACCTAACCATGAAACTTTTGCATAACAAACATAAAAGACATAGAATAATCTTATTTAGGCATTTATCTAACACCAAGAAGAATATTTAAACAAACAAAATCATTAATACTGGCCAAAAGTATTGCAAACTTCCATAAGAGTCAGAAGTACATTGTCCATAAAATTGGTTACAGACACTACAAAACTATAGCATTTCAATACAGCTGCAGAACCATACATATCTCCATAAAATTCACTTCAAAAATAATTCAACATGAACACATTGACTAGAATTATTCATTAAATGAATGTTGATTAGTTAATAAAATGATAAAACCACATTGTAACAGGTATATGTCCAATACTTGTGTTAAAATTATGAACTGGTAAATAGCACTTGAAAGTTTAATACTAAATAGTGTTTGTAAGAGTAAAATATTGAAGTATAATGAATGTTCAATAAATCATAGTCACTAAAGTATTGTTCAACCCAAGGTGCTGACTCAAACACAGACCCATATGTGATTGATCTTAAGGTTACAGACACTACACATTAAACCTTGACTTTATATTGTCATTTCAAATAGAAGTGCTTATGATTTTTTTCCAGATTTGACTTGAGCTTAGACAATTCAGCTGCATTAAACTTGAAATGACCCCTTTCATTGACTATTTGTGGAGCTTTTACCCTGTACAAGATAGCATCTAGAGCCTCTTGTGAATAATCATCTTTTTCAGGCCAAACATACATGTTGCCAGACTTTCTCATGTATTTAAGTCTAACTTCGTTATGAAGAATGTCTATTACTTCTGCTAAGTATACATCTAGAGGTCCCTTCTTTGGCTTAAGTCCTACAGCAACAAATTCTCCAGGGTGGTATTTCTCTATTGGTTTCTCTGTGTTGGTTGGTGCTTTTTTGTCAACTTTGATCTTCTTTGTCACAATGTTTTGTCTTTCTGTTGACTTCCGTTTCTTATTAGGCTTTTCGCTTGTTGCTGAGTTATGATCTTTCTGGTTACTTCCTTGTTTTCTTTTCTTGTCATTATTTTCTATTGTTGATGGATTCTTGTCTTTAAGTTGTTTTCCTTTCTGACTTAAATTATCTTTATTGAGTACTAACTTTCTCATTTCCCAGGCATTAACATTTTCGCTGAAGTTGCATCTCCCGTCAACCTTCATGCATTGCTCACAATAACAGCTCAGATTTCTTATGCTCAGTTCATAATCATTGCTTCCTGACTTTACAGCATGTAATTTTCTTGTACCTTGCAGTGTTTGCACATCAGTTTCTTCTCTATTTCTCTCAACATCTTTAACAAGGATGAACTCCCTTCTCGAAACTGTTTTAGCTTCATTATCATTGGTAATACTTCCTTTACCTTTTTTAATTGTCTGTACAGAGTTGCTTTAGGTAACACTTTATTCATTGGTGAATCTCTGGCTGACCCAGTATTTCCTATTTCACAATCAGTCTGAATACACTCTTGCTGTATACTTTCATTCAGTTTGATACGCATTCTCCATGCTTGGGTTCTTTTCACAGCTTCTTTCTTCTTTCTACTTAATTCAGCAGTTTTCGGACTTCTTAAATCAACACTCTTATTAACCGATATTGCCAGGGCTGCTTTTTCTTTCTTTTTCTGGCGATACCTTTTCATTTCTTCACGTTTTTTCCTTCTTAATTCTTGTTGAAGATTTGAATCGGAAAGTGATTGCTGTTTTTTTAGTAGTCTTGCATCTTTTCTTCTTTCTCTATCAACCCTTTTTAGCTCCTCATGTTTCGCCTTATTTTCCCTCTGTTTTTTTCTCCAGGCTTGTACCTTTAGCCTCGTCTTCTCCCTTCTAGCTTTAATCTTCTGTTCATCTTCTTCTGGCTTATCTTTGCTTCCTAAAAGCAAACAACTTCATTCTCATTTTTGTTCCTCTATGTATACGGATGAAATTTAGACTTTACAAGACATACTTGTAATGAGTACGCAATATGCTTTCATACATAAGCAAACTGGAATAACCTGTAGATTCTTAAAGAAAAGTATCTGATTGAAAAAGAAATAGCATAAAACCTGATGATTATTCAATGTTCTAGCATTTACAATGATTGCACACTTTCCTTAATAATGTAAACAACAGTCGGGTCAATTCACACGTCTAGTAGTGTCTGTAACCATTTGACAATATCAGCAATGTATCCAATACTAAGTCTGAGCTCATTGAATTCTCATAATATTTCTGTTTGAATTTACTAGTCTAATGATATGGAATGCAAAAATACTCAGTTTCAATTGCATATTGTAAGAAATCACTGAAAATGTTGCCTGTTATCAGAAATCTAGATGAAAGAAACTATAAATATACCAAAATATTACAAATTGCAGACAGACAATATGTCAAAATTTAGCCTTACACATCAATACTGTAATAGGAAACATAATTTGGCTTCATTTTTTTAAAAAAAAACAGAGATAAAGTCATAGACAGTATAAAAAGGGGATATTGGTTACAGACACTACAATTTAAGAGTGTGGTTTACCATTCAATACAAACTTACCAGAGTTATTCCCAGAGGTTTGCTTTTGTCGTCTTCCCATGTCTTAGGGATGTACCATGGTAAAGAACAGAAAAAGTAATTAGGCAGCTTCTTCTAGGATAAGAAATTCAGGTTACATTGTCTTGTAGTAAATTACTCAAACAGACAGTGCTGCAAGAATGATGCAATATTCAATCAAGATAGTTATTGCATCACTTTTTTGCTCTTGGCTGCAGAGGTAAATAGATGATGCAACATTACATCACATAAGATGGAACTTTCTATTGAGAAAAACAATGTTTTAATGACAAGTAGAACAATACTTATATCTTTCATTTTTATACCTGTTTGTGTAGTGTCTGTAACTTTTTTTATTGAGTTGCTGTTTTTTAATGGTACAATACAGCACCACCAATTTTGGCCAACTTGGACATCACATGGATACACATGAGCCTTTGTAGGATTTATACTTTTCCATAATGAAACAACAAAATTATTGCCATATAAACTTGTAAAGGTTACAGACACTACAAAATTTAGAACTGGAAAGTTTGACAAAGAACAAGCTCTCAATCGAATATCTTGGCTAGCCATGTGATTTAAATGGTTTTACTACTTATTATAATATAAAGTCGAGTTCTAGATGTCAATAAAAGTTATAATGAATGTTATTTTGTACAAAATGTTGGCATATAACAACAGATTAGTGTTTGAATTTCAGTGTTGAAACAAAACTTCTACTGACGGTATTTTGCTTATAAAATCCATAATATTTTACCGATTTCTTTAATTCAAGAAGCAATATTTGCAGGATAGAATTCCGCATAAAACCAGACCAATAAATGCATAATTTCAGTATGATATTTAGAGAATTCTCTATTTTATATTCAAGCTTTTTTCGAGTGAGACTACATAACGCTCAAAAATGGCCATTTTTAGAGCTTGTTTCCATGCATATCTCAACAATGGGTTACACTAACCTCTTGAAATTTTCAGGAAAGTAAGAGAGGTATATGCCAGGCTTACCAATCTTTAAAATTGGTTCATATCTTGTTTAATTTTTCTATTTCATGCATATAACATGAAAATTCCTTTATCAGCACCAATACCGTGTTTTAGCCGTTAGCATACTGAACTCACAATGGTGGCTCAGTGGTTAGCATACTGAACTCAAAATGGTAGCTCAGTGGTTAGCATACTTAACTCAAAATTGTGGCTCAGTGATTAGCATACTGAACTCAAAATGGTGGCTCATTGGTTAGCATACTGAACTCAAAATGGTGGCTCATTGGTTAGCATCCTGAACTCAAAATAGTGACTCGGTGATTAGCATACTGAACTCAAAATGGTGGCTCAATGGTTAACATACTGAACTCAAAATGGTGGCTCAGTGGTTAGCATACTGAACTCACAATGGTGGCTCAGTGATTAGAATACTGAACTCAAAATGGTGGCTCAGTGGTTAGCATACTGAACTCAAAATGGTGGCTCAGTGATTAGCATACTGAACTCACAATGGTGGCTCAGTGATTAGCATACTGAACTCACAATGGTGGTTCAGTGGTTGGCATACTGAACTCACTACCTGAAAGGTGCAGGAATTGATTCTACCATCACATCAGCCCAGGTTGGCTGCCTTGATGTGAATCTGGGTATGACACATTACTCCAAAAGTCCAGGTTGGTTGCCTTGATGTGAATCTGGGTATGACATGTTACTCCAAAACCCCAGGTTGGTTGCCTTGATGTGAATCTGGGTATGACACGTTATTCCAAAAGCCCAGGTTGGTTGCCTTGATGTGAATCTGGGTATGACATGTTACTCCAAAAGCCCTCAACACAATGTAACTTCATGTGTTGCTGTGCCATAAAACACAGACCTGCCAACCCTTACAATTTTGGCGTAAGTCTTACTAAAATGACGCTAAAATTACAGTCTAACAGAATAAGAGCAAGCAAAACGAAAATATGATCGTTGTAGTGTATTCCAGATATTGGTTTGTCATGGTTCAGTTCAGATTCAGATTTTCATATTAGACTCCGTGTTCGGATCTGGGTTTTCATCATCGACTAAGTGGATTATGGTTTGGAACCAGACTAACTATACAGTGGTACCTCAGATGCTTTAAACCTGCCTGTGTTGTTGATCAAGATTTCGCCTTTACATTTTGTCATCTGGTCATCTGAAAATGATGTCCAAGCAAGAATGCATTGAAGGCAGAAAGGATAATCTGCCTCGTAATAAGGTCACAAAGTATAAAAAGGATTATTCAGATACTTGGTCATGCTTAGAAAAAAGTAGGAAAGGCGACCATTACATTTATTGCACGTTATGTCATGTCGACTTGAGCATTGCAGACGAGATGATTGTTGCCTCCATGTTAATTCCAAAAAGCATACAGAATACATTGCATTGAAAAACTAGCTATAACTTGCTGACTTCTGTGGGATTTGGATCTGTAGTGCCAGAAACTGAACTGTTCTTAAGTGGGTGATACGCTCAGCATACTCTGACATTTCGCCAAACCAGATAAGTCTCATGAAAATTTCAGCATATGATATTTGAGTGATCTCTATGAGCCTTACGTTTGAGTGCAATGTTTCAATCTGAGACATTATTGACATCAAGTGGATATCACTGACTCTTCATGGAATTTACATTTTTACTTTATTTCAAATAAATTTGAACTAATTTAAGCACCGACTTAATGAAAAGAAAAGCTTCCAGCTTTTCTGAGATGCATGAATTTATTCCCTTGTTAAAAAGAAAGTAGTCAGATGAGATATGCACCATTAAATTCCAAGTGACAATCATTGCTATTTAAAATAAAAAACAGAACAGAAAATACACAGAATTATATCAGTATGTGCTGTGAAATGGGAACCACATGCTTAGTCTTTGACCAGTAATGACAGTATGTACAGTCAACAATAGCATGTGTCATTACACAGCTTTGAGCCAGCTTTGATTATGGCACAGTTGGTCCTGGTGTGTACAGTAACAGGGACCTAATTTCAGTGGATATTCTACAGAAATCATGGTGTAGTTAGCCATTATCAACAGTTATAAAATATTTACATAATTTGTATCAAAAGAAGATGTTTACTTCAGATCCTGGCATGGGAAAGGTGTCATTTATATTGCTAAAAGCCATCTGACTTGAAGCATAATTATCATGCTGCCCCAGTTCTATCCCACCAATTAACAGCAGAAATTTGAGAAAATACCCATAATTAAAACTTAACAAAATTTTGTGTTGAAATTAATAATAGCATGGGAGATTGTCACATGATTTGAAGACTAATCATTCTCAGTTGATTATGTTGCAATCTCAGATGTTCTGAGTTTTTTATTTGCTATTTGCCAACAAAGAAGAAGAAGAAACACATCACACCATGAAATATAGCTTGCTCACTTGTATTTTTGTGTTTTGGTCTAAAATTACACGATGTTCTAGACTTTGGGAAAGAATCTCAATATCCAAAATCTCTGTCTCTCTTTGTAGTGTGAAATAAATTTCGGGTTTATTTATTTCAGTTATTTATAGGAAAGATGTCTTCCATCAAATAACATATATTTCTTCTGACTACTATGAAAAATAAAATTCCTCATCCAATATTCAGGATTGTTTTATGCAGCCTTATCCGAAACTTTTTGGTGAAAATACACAGTGATGTAGTTGCCTGCTGTGGGCAATCCTCCACACAGGTCTTCCATCTCTCTCTCTCTCTCTCTCTCTCTCTCTCTCTCTCTCTCTCTCTCTCTTGTTTTACAAAAATAAATTCAATAATTCAGTATATGTTGTTTTCATTTGACATTTAGTTAATAATGAAATCATCACTTTTTGCTATTCTAGTTTTGTGAATTTGGGACCATGTGTACCTACTCATTTAACCCCCTATCTTTAATTCTTTATTTTCACAATTTGTTCCCACTTTCTCTGCTTTTCTCAGTTTAATTTACTTGTTTTTCTAAATCGTGGTTTGTTGAAAATAGTGAACATTCTCTTTTAGCTATAACTCAGTGTCCTGCAGCACAGTTTTCAGCAACCACTCAGAACCTTTTAACTTTCTATCCCTCTCTCTCTCTCTCTCTCTCTCTCTCTCTCTCTTGCATGTAAATAATAATTTCATTATCAAAGATACTTAATATATACATTTAACCATAGTTTCATTAGACTTCCATTGTTCTGCATTCAAGTTTTTCCTATCACCAGCAAACATGACTTTCTTTAGCTTTTTACCATGTAAAGATTTAAGAAACTTTTTTTTCTAAATATATCACCTTTTTATAATTAAGAATTACATCAAATTCTAATATTTCATGCTAAATAAATTGTTAATGGAGCTTGCATACTTAAAATAACTTGAATATTGTTTGGTGATGATTTATAAGGCAAATTACAAGCAACTGAAGCAGAACATTTTCTATTACAGCATAGAAACTTCAAAGTTATGGTAGTATGTAAAATAAGAAAAAGGATTTGGTAATATTTTATTTTTATTTTGCAATATTTGCCCTTTGTTAAAGCATGCATACTGATTTATAACAGTTTGCCAAGCATTGTACTAATATCTCCACTGCAAATTCAGCGAGGTCTTTGAGTCAAATTTCCATGTTCAAATGTTGCAACTCCACAAGTTTGCAAGATGTCAAGTGGAGGGGCTTATTTTAATTCTCTCCATGCTCTCCATCCTCACCACGATGTGTTGAAGAACAAAAAATCGGGTGAGCTGAACTGTATATTAGTGCCCCACATTAAGGTGGTGGATATTTACAGAAATATAAGTAAACACTCTCTGCACAGCTGCATGTGCATCATTCTTCAACTTATTTTTGCCTGTGCATTTTCAAACATGCCAAAACAAAGTGACAAATTAAAAGTACCTCTAATGATCAGATTTGCCTAAGTGTACTTTGTCAACATATCCCAATAGACCATATTTGATTGGAATACTTAGATGCAGTTTGATGTAATTACGGCAGATTTTAATGATGTATAATACATTGTAAATAAAATAGTCATATTTTCTGTTTTTAGAGGAGCTAAGCGATCTGCGAGGTCAAGTCAAGTTACTGGAGGAAAAGAATATGAAGTATATGCAGGAACATCTAGAATTAGAGGAGGTCAGTTTGACTTGACTGTCAAGTCTTACTTGATTGGCAACATATTTACTGTATATACTCACTTATAAGATGAATCCAACTGCAAACAACATAGACCCTGATCTGTCATTACATAATGCACTGGTAGATCAGTGTCTATGTCAGGCATGTGCAACCTATGTCCCCTGGGCCGGATCCAGCCCATGACCTGGTTTTATCCACTTATTTATATCACAGTGTGTGGCTTTAAATATCGCTTATCTGGCCTGTGCCCTAGTGGAAGTTGCACATGCCTGGTCTGCATTGTTTTTTGTTCTACTGATTACTCCAAACATGCTGCGTAGACGAGATCTGCAAGTGCATTATGTGATGGCAGATCTGAGTCTGTGTAGGTTGCAGTTGGACTCGACTTATAACAGAGTACTTACAGTATGCACAATAATTCTTTTTGTATCTTTGATTTCATTCAGCCAGTTTTTTTTTCTTCAGTCTTCCAGACAAAATGATAGGTACTCTTAATTTACAAATTGTTATCTTGATCATATGAGGTCATTTATGTAACATTTGATAAATCCATATTGTATTTCTTATAATACAAATCGTTGATATCAGATTATGGCATCACAAAAGGGAATGCCTAAGATATCCAAATATAACTCAACTGATGTCACAATTTCACAGCCAACCCAGATTGTTTGGGGCAGGATTCAAACTTACAACCCAGTGATTGTGAGGCTAGCATGCTAACCACTGAACCATTGCATCTCCCTAGATCAGAACATACGCATATATTTTGTAATGCGACAAATAAAATGTTACATTTGAACTAAATTGATATTTCTTGCTTGTGAAATGATTTCTATGTTTTACAAGTCTTGGAAAGCAAAATACAAAAGTTATCTTTTATTCTACTCAGCCTGAATGGATGGTCATATCAACATGCGGCTTTCACTGAAAGACTTTTGATGTCTCGTTGTACTAAATGAAAATGGTGCTGATCTGACCTCCAACATGGCTGCCAAATCTTGTTATTGTTACTTCTCCTGAACAGATGGTCATAGTGATATGAGGTTTTCACTAGAAGACTTCTTATCATGTCTGGTTGAAACTTAAAGAAAATGGTACTTAACTGACCTCCAACATGTCTGCAAAATCTTGTTATTGCTACTTCTCCTAAACAGGTGGCCATGATGACATAAGGTTTTCTGTCTGGTTGGTAAATTAAAATGGTGCAGATCTAACATCAAATATGGCAAGCTTGGTAACTTGTAAATCTTGTCATTGCTACTTCTAAACAGATGGCATAGTGACATGGGGTTTTCACTGAAAGACTTCTTGTGATGTCTAGTTGGTCCTAAATGAAAATGGTGCTGATCAACATGCAATATGCAGCAATGGAGGCTCTTGAACATTGTATTCTTACTTGTCCTGAACAGATGGTCATATTTTCACTTAAAGACTTCTTATGATATGTAGTTGATCATTAATGAAAATGGTGCCAATCAGAACATCAGCATGGCTGCCATCGTGTCCATCTTGAAAATCTTGTTATTGTGACTTCTTCTAAATGGATGGTCATATTGACATGGGATTGTCACTAAGAGACTTCTTATGATCTGTCTGTCATAAATGACAATTAAACCGCCAATGTGGCCACCTTAGTGGCCATCTTAAAAATCATTTTTTTAGCTACTTCTCATCAACAGATAGTCATAGTGACATGGGGATTTTCACCAAAAGACTTCTCAGAATATCTAGTTGGTCCTAAATAAAAACATAACAGCTACTTCTTCTGAACAGATGGCCATATTGACATTTTTTTTTAAAAACCCACAACAAA
Source organism: Margaritifera margaritifera (assembly GCA_029931535.1). Classification (NCBI taxonomy): domain Eukaryota; kingdom Metazoa; phylum Mollusca; class Bivalvia; order Unionida; family Margaritiferidae; genus Margaritifera; species Margaritifera margaritifera. The sequence continues at coordinate 2,343,100 of JAQPZY010001628.1, forward strand.
ACCTAACTTCTTGCAATATATAATTGTTCCTGTATTAAAACAAAACTGGCCCAACCTCCAAAATGGCTGCCTTAATGGCCATCCTGAAAATCTTTATATGGTTACTTCTCCTTTTAGCCATATTTAGCTGGTTATGAATGAGACTCATTCCAATCTGACCCCAAGCACCTTAGAGGGACATCTAAAAAATCTTCTCATCACTGCTTCTCTTGCATGAATGGTGACCTTGACATGGAGCTTTTATTAAAACACTTCTTGCAATATTTAATTGGTTCTAAATGAAAATAGTGCAGACCTGACCACCCACAATTTTGCACTTTTGTGAAAACCAGACCTAATTGACCTTGGGCTGAAGCCAGAGGTTATTGCTTGCATTTTTATACTTCACTGAGCTTGTGAATACAATGTCTTATACATATACAAATGAATTTTGACCAAACTTTGTATTTAGTTGCATTCCATTGAAGTCTGATATTGATATTAAAGTCCGAGTTCTTAATTCAGGTTTTCAGAAGTGTACCAACTTGTGAGCATGAGAACACAAACAAGTATGAATGGATTCTTATCAGACCCAGTTTGTAGATATATTGTAGGAATAACTTGAATGATACCACTTCATTAACTTCATCTTTTTCCATACAAAAAATTAATTATGGATTTAACCGAACTTAGCACATGGGTATATCTTGATGTTATCTTGATGGATCTTCTGTCCTGGATATCAGGTTCAAGGTCAAAAGCCATGACAAAGAATTTGGTACTGCACTTACATGTATCTGGTGAACATGTTTATACCAATATGTAAGAAAATATTTTTATCAAATTTGGTGTGTTGGAGTTTCTCAGGTATATCAGGGATTGTTTCAATACTTAAGAGTTAAAACAGAAAAAAAGTACAGAAGAAATGGACTTACCTTGGATTCCTGTAGATTCTTTTTGGCCATTAGAGCACTAGTCCCTTCAAGGAACTTCTTGTTTTATGCTCTTTGTTATATGGTACCCTTTGAAAACAGTTATTCACAGTTGACAAAGCTACCAATAAAAAATCTGTTAAAATAATCAGTTATTCCCTTTTTTTGATTTAGAACAATGAAAAAACACACCAGAAACCCCAACCAAACAAAATAGAAGAAGACCAAACTGTTATCTAAGTCCAATATAATTGAACTACCATTAATATATTCAGGAAAACTATTGCAATTTTTACTTGTTTCACTTCAGGAACTTCGCAAGAGTAATACTGTCAAACAGCAGTTGGAGGTTTACAAGAGACAAGTCCATGAGGTGCAGAATAAACTGACAGAGGAGACTAAAAGGGCAGATAAAGCTGACTTTGAGGCAAAAAGGGCCACAGAAAAAATGGCCACATTACAGAGGGAGAAAGAGGTACATACACTATACGCTATTTGCACAGATCTAGCCCTGGTTTCACAAAACATTTCAAATATTTTTTCTGCTCAATGCCTTGTCTGTGAGGATAAATTTAGGAGGAGAATATAACAGAGAATATGTTTTTAAAAAAGTTGTGTTTTTAATTCTAAAGTTTGGTGCCAATCTTTGATGACAAACTTCTATATTTTCCTATATTTTGACTAGGCTTCATTTATTTTTAATGAAATCCTAATTTTTTAAAACCAAAAGGTACTTGACAGCCAGAAAGTGAATACAAAGCAAAGTTTAACAAAGGAAATAATGTGAAGTAATTTTCTTTTGGAGGTATTAATTTTCATATATTTGCCAAAATTAACATATTTGTCACTACTTAACTTTGTGGGTTGGGGACGGGTATCTTTGCTGATGGTTTTTTTGTTCATTGGTCTTTATTGGATGATCGCTGGTGAAATGTTGGAATATTGAACGTTTTTAAAAATTGATATTTTTATATAGTTAAGTGTCTATTCAATCCAACATGACAGAAAAATTTATAGGTTGGTTTGCATTTTCTTTCCTTACTCTGAGTTGAATATCTATCCTCAAGTAAGGGTCATTTCATTTAGAAAAGTAATGGGAAAAGTACCCTGTCACTAATTGCATATAAGATTATAGCAGAATGGGAATTTAAAAATTCTTCAAATTTGCACAGATTGAAGATCGTAGAGTACTTTTATCAGTACACAAAGAAAACAGTACATTAGTGAGTGAACTTTTTAAGATGGTCTGTTGTCCATCATCCATCTTTTGTGATCCATCTGTCCATTAGCATCAGTTTGGTATCGCTACTCCTCCTAAACTACTTGGAGGATTGCCAAGAGACTTTGCACACACATTCATCCCATGGTCTAGTTGGTCCTAGATGAAAATGGTGCTGCTCAGATCTCCAATATGGCCACCACAGTCGCTAGCTTGAAAATCTTGTTATCACTACTCCTGAATGAATGGTCATATTATCATGGGGTTTTCACTAAAGACTTATAATGTTTTGTTGACCTTAAATTAAAATGGTGCTGATCTGACATCCAATATATGGCCGTCATGAAAATCTTGTTTTAGCTACTCCTCTTAAAGAGAAAGTCATTTTGACATGGGGTTTTTATCAGAAGAATTCTTATGGTGTCTACTTGGTCCTAAATGAAAATGACTAATGTTCAATATGGCCACCATGGTAGATATCTTGAAAATATTGTTATCTCTACTCCCAAATGGTTGGCTATATCAACATGGGGTTTTTACCAATAAACTTCTTATGATACCTAGTTGGTCCTAAATGAAAATGGTGCCAGTCGTTCATCCAATATGGCTGCCATGATGGATGTTGTGAAAATCTTGTTGTCACTACTCCAGCTGAATGGATGATCATTATGACACATGGGGTTTTGACCAAAAGACTTCTGATGATGTCTACTTTGTTCTAAATGAAACTGGTGCCAGTCTGACATTCAGTATGTCCACCACGGCAGCTAATTTGAAAATCTTGTTATTGCTACAGAATATCAGAGATGGTTTCAGCACTCAGCAGTTAAAAGGAAGAAATGGTCTGATATTAAATTCCTGGAAATTCTGTTCACACAATAGAGCATCAGTCCCTTCAAGGGACTCTTGTTATTCAATTAGAGGGGGATTTTCCACCCAAATTTTCAGTTCTAGAATAGACCCTGTAATCCTCTCACTAACATCATTGATAAAATGTTGCAAATTCACTTCTTTTTTTTTTATAGCTCTACTCATCATCGATCATAAGAGCTTTTGTGATGGCCTTTTGTCTGTCCACCATCCATCTGTCATCCATCTATCCGTAAGCACGAGTTTGTTATTGCTACTTCTTAACTACTTGGATGGTTGCAATGGAAACTTTACACACACATTCATTCAAATGTCTTGCCACTCGGGCATCGGACATTCTTACATGCATTAGCCGATTGGAAGTTATTGGTGTCCGTATTCCAGTGGCAACAGCATCATCAATCTTGTTATTGCCACTCCTCTTGAATAGATGCTTTGATCAAAACAGAAGACTTCTTATGAGGTCTAGTTGGTCCTAAACAATATGGTGCAAATCTGACCTCGATCATGGTGGCCATCTTGAAAGTTTTGTTATCACTGCTAATCCTCCTAGATGGAAAGTCATGGAGTTTTAATCAAAAGACTTCTTATGATATCTAGTGGTCCTAAATGAAAATGGTATAGATCTAACATCCAGTATGGCCACCATGGCAGCCATCTTGAAAATCTTGATATCACTACTTCTAAGCAGAAAGTCATATCAACATAAGGTTTTCACCAGAAGACTTCTTAAGGTTTCTAGTTGATTCTAAACAAAAATGATGCAGATCTGACTTCTAATATGGTCACCATGGTGGCCATTTTGAATATTGAATATCTTGTTATCTGTACTCTTCTTGAATGGATGGACACATCGAGATGTAGTTCTCACCAAAAGACTTCTTTTGATATCTAGTTGGTTTTAAATGAAAATGGTGCCAGTCTCTCATGTAAAATGGCCGCCATGATGGCTATCTTGAAAATCTTTTTATCGGTACTCATCCTGAATGGATGGTCATATTGACATAAGGTTTTCACCAAAAGACTTTTAACAATGTCTTGTTGGTCTTGAAAATGGTGCAGCTGCCACATGGACTAATTTGAAAATCTTGTTATAGCTCAAGAATATCAAAGATTATTTTGGATTCCTGGAAATTCTTTTTAGCAGTAGAGTGTCGGTCTCTTTGAGCTACTCTAGTTTTGTAATAGGTACAAATTTTCATGAGGATGGTTGTTGCTATTAACCATAAATGTTTCTGTTAAGAAAATAGAACCTCCATCCCCATCAGATGTATATCAATAATCTTATTTCCTAATTAAAAAAAAAAAAAAAAGTCACATTTTGCTAAATTCAGAAAATCAGTGCGTAGGAAAATAAAATAACTCCATAGTAATTCTTAAGACTGCTAATTTTGAACAGAGAGTAGCAGCGGAAAGGGACTCGCTGAAGGAAGTGAATGAAGAGCTCAGATGTACCCAGTTGATGACAGTGGAATCCAACTCAGAAAATAAAGAGGGACCTTCACTTGAAATGTTGTCTTTACCATCAGTAATCAGGTACATCAAAACTTCTTTTTTATGTCACACCATAAAAATGTATATGTACTACCCGTGTCTATCTGTTCTTATGTCTGTATGGTTAAGTTTTGCATTTAGGTCAGTGGCTTTGACATGGGGGGGGAGGGGGATTTGTGTTCCATGATCACATTTCTAAATTCTTACCTGCATTAGCGGATAGGGAGTTGTACGTACACAAGTATACAATACACAGCAGTAAGAGGCAACTCTCAGTGTAGTTTATTAATTGTAGCTATTTTCATAGACAGTCACTGAGCCAACAAATGATGAAATGTCACTTCTGTGAAAGGTATGTTTTCCATGGGCAAGGCAGACAAATGCCATGCTCAATCTGAATTGATAGTATTAGGCTTGCTTTTTTAACTGATTATATAGCAACATCTCAAAGTTGTACATAAATTATTGTCTTTTAATGAATGGATAATACATTATTAAATCATTCAATTGTCAGATTCGGGATTTCATTTTCAAGATACTGCTATTAATCTGGTCAGAGTATGTATCATCAGTAATGTCCATCCATAAGTCTGTCTCTCTGACTAGTGGTCTGCTCATCTGTATGTTTGCCCATCATGTAACCTTATGTTTGCAAGTATTAGCTCCTTTCAATAGGTTTTTTTCAACATTATAATTGTGCCTTATAACTATAGATGTGCATAATATTCTGCCTTAATGCTTTGATGAGCTTTCTACAGTTAAGTCCATTTTAACAAGGTTATATTAATTAGGACAGGCGTGTGCAACTTTCTCCATGGCGCGGGCCAGATAAGCGATTTTTAAAGCCACACCCTGTGATGTAAATAAGCAGATAAAACCAGGCCACAGGCAGGATGCGCCGTTGGTTGCACATGCCTGGATTAGGCATTTAAATCCTGTGGACACATTATAGTAGATTGTTTATCCTTGTGTTACCTCATTTGCATTTTGCCATTTATCAGTAGTAACACAATTGGTTATGATGGTCATTTTGAAGAACATCTTAAATTCAAGGAATAATTTAATTTTTGTGTATGTGTGCACCACTTTCATTAAATATGGACACTCTTACAGAGCATTTCTTTTTTCATTCATTTTATATTTTCCATGGAAATTTTGACAAACCAAACATGATGAATATAATATCCATGGATATTTCCACAAAAACACAGATGAGGAATCAGGTATCAGTTTTACAGATGCACTCTTTTTCAGCATTTATGATGTGTTCATGCCATAGTTCTCCATCTTTTACTTAGTTTGATCCATTTTTTAGTCAGTGAAGACATTGCTGCTAACATGTGCAACCTGTGACCTAATCATTCAACAATTACAAAATCAGGGATGGGATTTTAAACAACTTGCATTCAAAGATTAGCATGTTAAGTAACATTTCCATGGCAAATCATATCAGTCTGGAAACAGGTGTCGACAGTTAGCTGGACAGAGGACCAGAAGCAGTGGCCACATGTATGCTTGCAAAGGGTTTTAAAAGTTGATGATGTGAAAACGGTTTTAGTAAATTTCTACTCAGTTTGAGATTTTTCTTTATCTTCCTTATGATACTTATAAATTATTGGGATTGTTGTCAGAGGTAGAGTCAGCATACAGAATAAACCATAACTTTATCTTTTTAAAATTGTACAACTGGGAGCCTTTTTATTCTTAAAAAAGGCATAAGAGTTGAGGAAGTCCTCAATTTTTCTCTGAGATAAAATACAAATATTTTATTGCAAATTCAAAATATGTTGACTGCATATGAATTTTTGATGCATTTTGCAAATTTTGTTAAAAATTCTTTTTTTGCCAATCAAGCAATAAGAAAGATGTTAACAGATCTTAATTATAGGTGAAATAATTAGATGTTTAGTGACACTGGGGCCTGGACCTACTATCAGTATTTGGATGAAACACTTTGGAAAGGTGGTATGAATTATTGGGATTGTATTTTCGCAGTCTTCATAGGTATAGGTAAACTGGATTGCTGTAAGACTGCCTTGAGGTCTTTGTAAAGGTAAACTGGTCTGCTCTACAACTGCCTTTAGGCCTCAGTAAGTGTAAACTGGTCTGCATTTAGACTGCCATGAAACCTTTATAATATTGAACTGATCAGCTGCAAGATTGCCTTTAGGTATCTGTAAGGGTAAACTGGTCTGCTGTAAGACTGCCTTTAGGTCTCTGTAAGGGTAAATTGGTCTGCTGTAAGATTGCATTTAGGCATATGTAACTATAAACTTGTCAGCTGTAAGACTGCCTTGATGCCTCTGTAAGGGTACACTGGTATGCTGTAAGACTGCCTTTAGGTCTCTGTAAGGGTAAACTGGTCTGCTGTAAGACTGCCTTTAGGTCTCTGTAAGGGTAAACTATTCTGCTGTTAGACTGCCTTTAGGTCTCTGTAAGGGTAAACTGGTCTGCTGTTAGACTGCCTTTAGGTCTCTATAAGGGTAACCTGGTCTGCTATAAGACTGCACATAGGCCTCTGTAAGATAAAACTGGTCTGCTGTAAGACTGCCTTTAGGTCTCTGTAAGGGTAAACTGGTCTGCTGTAAGACTGCCTTTAGGTCTCTGTAAGGGTAAACTTGTCAGCTGTAAGACTGCCTTGATGCCTCTGTAAGGATACACTGGTATGCTGTAAGACTGCCTTTAGGTCTCTGTAAGATAAAACTGGTCTGCTGTAAGACTGCATTTAGACCTTTGTATGGGTAAACTTGTCTGCTTAAGATTGTCTTTAGGCTTCTGTAAAATAAAAGTTGTCTGCTGTAAGATCTGTAAAGGTAAACTGGTCTGCTGTAGGATTGCCTTTAGGCCTCTAGAAGGGCAAACCAGTGTGCATAATCTCTGTTTATATTGCCTTGCAGGGAGAAGCTGGTACGTCTTGAGCATGAGAACAAGATGCTGAAGCTGAGGAATGAGGGCAGTGAGGAAGAATCATCCCAAGTCCTTCAGACCATGCTTGATGATGTTAAAGAACGCAAAAACGAATTAGAAACTGAACTAAGGTAAACACCTAATTATATGATGAAACCCATAATATACTGTCCCACCCCCAACCCCCGAAAAGGTAATGCACTATAATTTTGACAAATGTGTTTTTTATAGCAATTAATTTGTTGTACGATTTGCTATGCTGGCATGACTCACTTACCTCTAAGAGTTAAAATCACCAGATCTTTCAGTATGACTTGCAAATGACAATAAATTTCTTTTGCTACAAAGTTTTATATGCCCACCATAAGAAAAGTGTATTATGTTATTATGTCCATCTGTCAGTCTGTCCACCTTTCTGTTACCAGAAAGTTCAAGGGTCAAAGGTCAGTGTGACTGAAAAAAGAAAAAAAAATGGTTCCCGTAAAGTAGCATTAGTTCTTAAGGATTTATATTTTTACCTTTATGTGTTATTTTATGTCAAAGGGACAAACCTTTAACATCTTTACCTTTTTTTTTTATTTTGTATGTAGTATTCACATTTAAGTTTACTTGGAAGGATTTATCTTCCTAAAGTTTTTTTTTTGTAATTCTTGATATTTACATTTTAGAACTTTACTTTTAATCAGTACCATGTAGCCAGTATTGGGCTGATATGCTGTTAAACTCTAATACCTACCTACGTACCCACCAACCTACCTACCTACCTACATATACACATATATATACGTGCATAGTTACACATCACATACCTGAACCAAACTTTTGGATGCCTTGCACTTTGGGTAAGGAAGAAACTTGTCAAATTTGGGATCAAAAGGTCAAAAGTCAAGGTCAATGTGACTGAAAGAAGATTTTTCTTTTTGCATAATAACTTTTATTCTAGTCCACACACCTTGATCAAACTTTGGGGAGACTTGCACTCAAAGTATGGAAGAGGCCTATTAATTTTATGGTCAAAAGTTCAAAGCTCTAGGTCACTGTGACTGAAAGAAAAGGAATGGTTTCTACACAATAATATTTGTTCTACATCACAGACCAGGACCAAACTTTGTGGATGGCTTCCACTTGGGGTAAGGAAGAAGCGTATTAATTTTGGCACCAAAGGGTCATAGATCAAAGTCATTGTAACAGAGAAGAAAAATGGTTTCAGCTCAATAGCTTTATTTCTACATCACAGAACTGGACTAAATTTGGAGGTCAAAGGTCAAGGTCACTCTGGCTAAATAAATCATTTTCTGCACAAAAAGTGAAAGGTCAAAGTTACTGTGACTGACAGAAGAAAAATGGTTTTTGGATAATAACTTTAGTAGTTCTAGACCACATACCTTGACCAAAGTTTGTGAAAGGCTTGTAGTTAAGGTTTGGAAGATGCCTATTGATTATGGGATCAAAAGGTACAGGGGCAAACTCAAACAAAAAATGCATTTTGCACAACAACTTTTGTTTTAGAGTAAGTTCCTTGACCAAATTTTGTAAATGACTTGCACTTAAGGTAATAAAAAAACATACATATTTTGGGGTCTAAAGATCAAAGGTCACAGTCATGATAAGTCTAATAAGAGATAATGGTTTCTGCTCAGTAAGTGTAATTCAAGACTGCATACCTTGACCAGAGGTCAAGGTTATTGAGACCATTGCTAAAAATCTCCTTGGTCAACCATGCCCTACTAGTGCCTTCATAGAGGATTATTAAACACGGGGCAGGCGTATAATGTACCTTTCACAGTACTCGTTTAATCATTTCAAAACCCTTGTTATGTTCTTCTTGTTCTGTCTGATTTTTTTCAGAGTTTTTTATGCTATACTCACTTGCAAAGTAAACTCAACTCCAGTAGTTCACAGATCAAATATAATTCTAGATTCCCATCACTGAGAGTGCAAGATGTATCCGTGGATGGAACATCATTCCATTCTAAGTTAAACCTTCCAGAAAAAAGTAAACTGCCTTCTTTTTAAATTACATGTTAGAATATACCCCTTACCCATGCTCATTATTCAAACAGGATTTTTGGTCCTCAGAGACCTGTAATAGGCTTCACTCCCTATCACAGAATAAAATATTTCCAAATTATAGAAAATCCTGAAAAACAGTGTATCCTGAAAATTCTAATTTGATTATTCAAGATTTGTCTCCCATATATTGAATCCTGATCATGGAAATCATCGACCTTGGCCCCCATCTACAATATCCCTGGAAAAATTTTCTTCAGTGATATTGTTTGTGAATGTAAATATGTTTATTGATTTTGTGTGCCTTGAATTCTTTGTTCTTGAATTCCATCCTGTGATCAGTTGCTTTGATCAAGTCTTATGTGATACAAAATTCATTGATCAAGTCATATGTGATACAAAAGTCATTGATCAAGTCATATGTGATACAAAAGTCATTGATCAAGTCATATGTGATACAAAATTCATTGATCAAGTTGTATGTGATACAAAATTCATTGATCAAGTCATATGTGATACAAAATTCATTTATCAAGTCATATGTGATACAAAAGTCATTGATCAAGTCATATATGATACAAAATTCATTGATCAAGTTGTATGTGATACAAATTTCATTAATCAAGTCATATGTGATACAAAATTCATTTTCCATTGTATCTAGAATATGTTGCAAATTAATGACAGAAGGCTTTTACAGTTGCTGTAGACTTATGGTTTATGAATATAGATTGGTACATATGTCTGCAAGATTTGAATTGCATGGAACCCATCTTGCACTGAACTTTTCTGATTGTGGAAAAGAAAGCAACAGAGGCTATGATATGTTACACTGTGAATTGTTTTGTCGGGTGGACACCAATATTCATGGAATTTTGATTTGTTACTAACCATGAATTATAGGACCAGTTGAAAAAGATCAACTTATAAAGAAAATTAAACCCTCTCTTCGTTTAGTGGCATATACACAAATTGAAGTACAATGAAAACTGTTGTATGCAAAACCGTGACAAATGATACCATAAAAAAATATATGAATTCACAGTAATTGGACTTGAGCCATTCCATGATTGTGACTGCTCATGTACATTGCTGTGGAGAGAAACTAGCAAATTATAAGAACTTGTTTCCAGTCCATTTGCTTTGTATATTTGTATTCACTTCCGGCAACAAAATTTCCTTAATCTAAACTATGTACAATGTATAGCATAAAGTGACAAAGTAGAGTACTGCAAAAAGCAAAATATGATGAGCAAGATTTATATTAAGGTTCACCATACTCCATGTTGGTTTGTTTTGTCATTAGGTAAAATGACAAGTAATGGTGATTCAGTATCCTTGATTTTAAATTCATAGTATAATGAGATGGGGCAGATTTATTTAGCTGTGTCTATATTTATGTTATTATATTCTTATTCACATTTTAAGAATATTTTGTTCTATTGGCACCATATAGCCATTATTGTGCTGAAGTGCCGTTAAACCCAAATACATGCATCTTCTGGATGTTAATAGCGATGTCTGCAAAAAAGCAGTGAACAATCTTTTCAAGATTTTGTCATTTTGATGGTGGTGGGGGGGACTAACAGTTGTGATTGTAAATTGGCATCATTTCAGCTTACTTCATCTTTGCTACATAGGACAAGTTTGATCAATACAATGGTCTTTTTCTTTCACTTTTAAAGTTGGTGTTATGTGCACAACAGTTACAGCTTTACACATTTGATTATTTTTGCAGACTTCACTATTACATTTGCTAATATGTGCACAACAGTTACAGCTTTACACATTTGATTATTTTTGCAGACTTCACTATTACATTTGCTAATATGTGCACAACAGTTACAGCTTTACACATTTGATTATTTTTGCAGACTTCACTATTACATTTGCTAATATGTGCACAACAGTTACAGCTTTACACATTTGATTATTTTTGCAGACTTCACTATTACATTTGCTAATATGTGCACAACAGTTACAGCTTTACACATTGGATTATTTTTGCAGACTTCACTATTACATTTGCTAATATGTGTACAACTGCTTTACTCATTTACTTATTTTTTGCAGACTTCACTGTTTCATTTGCTAATATGTGTACAACTGCTTTACACATTTACTTATTTTTGCAGACTTCACTATTATTGTTGCTAATATGTGTACAACTGCTTTACCCATTTACTTATTTTTGCTGACTATTATATTTCTTAATATGTGTACAGCTGCTTTACACATTTACTTATTTTTGCTGATTATTATATTTGCTAATGTGTACAACTGCTTTATACACATATAATTACCTATGTTTTCTAGACTTGCCAACCAGAAGATTCTGGAATTAGAAGCTCAAGTAGAGGACTTACAAGAAAATCAAAAATCAACTGTGTCAAGTTCAGAACTAGTAGAACTTAATAAAAAACTAAAGGAACAAATTAAAGAGAATCAACAAAAAGACATTTTGATACAAAGAGGAGCTGAATCTCAATTAGACCTAGAACATAAGTTAAAATCTGCTGAAACAGAAAAGCAGGACTTACAAGAACAACTGCATAAGAAGGAAGATGAGATGAGGTCAATGGAGGAAAGATATAAGAAATATCTTGAAAAAGCAAAAGCAGTAAGTATTTTTGTCAGTGAGTAAATACCCTGAAACAGGTAAATTTGCAAAATCTGCATTTCGATTGCATTTGATTTGCACTTCAATTGCATTTGTTGGCATTCCATTCACATTTGCATTTAAGCTATCAGGTCATCATTTGTCATTTTCAACCATTGAAATTTAGTGGACACCCAAAATATGGGTAAATAGAATTTAAAATCCATTATTTAAATGCATTCATGTTTCATTTTATTTCTGTTATCATTAATCATTCTGCATTTTGCATTTGCTTTTTCTGTTTCCTTCAAATTGCATTCATTGTTTTGTTTGTGTTCATCTGTATTTAATTTGAATTGCATTCTGTTTTCATTTGACTAGTAAAATTACCTATTGTAGGGTCTGTAGTTGGTATCCATTTTAGGGTCTGTAATGGGTACCCATTTTAGGGTCTGTAGTGGGTACCCATTTTAGGGTCTGTAGTGGGGTACCTGTTTGTAGTCATATTTAGTTGGTGCCCATTTTGCGATCTGTAGTGGGTACCCATTTTGCGATCTGTAGTGGGTACCCATTTTAGGATCTGTAGTGGGTACCCATTTTAGGGTCTGTAGTGGGTACCCATTTTAGGTTCTATAGTGGGTACCCATTTTAGGGTCTATAGTAGGTACCCATTTTAGGATCTGTAGTGGGTACCCATTTTAGGGTCTATAGTGGATACCCATTTTAAGGTCTATAGTGGATACCCATTTTAGGGTCTATAGTGAGTACCCATTTTAGGGTCTATAGTGGTTGCCCATTTTGTAGGGTCTATAGTGGGTACCCATTTTAGGGTCTATAGTGGATACCCATTTTAAGGTCTATAGTGGATACCCATTTTAGGGTCTATAGTGGGTGCCCATTTTAGGGTCTGTAGTGGGTATCAATTTTAGGGTCTGTAGTGGGTGCCTATTTTAGGGTCTGTAGTAGGTGCCTATTTTAGGTATCTGTTACAGCATCAGCTCAGATAGCTTAGGTGGTAGAGCACCCAGGATCTGCTCTGAAACTGAAAATGTAGGGCGGGGGGGGGGGGATCTCTCTATTTAAAAAAGGGGGTTATTTTCAGAACAGAGTAGATATTTAATGAAGAAATATAAATGTCGAGCTTGAGAGCATCATGCACAATTTTTGCACATAAAGTTAATTTTTCAGCACGAATGTGAGAAATGTTTGTGAATCCCATAATTGCACAACAAAGAATAAACTCATGGCACCTGGCTAGCCTGTGTGTGATCCAGGTTTAAGCCCCTGTCCAGCTGTGCCCATTTTCCCCTGTGACATTTGGTGTTCATAGTTCTTACAACCTTCATAGTTTTGGTTTCAACCATGAAAAAGTCCTGGAACGTGTTGAAAAACTCTGAATTTCGTCAAAAACTCCTGGAAGTTATCAGAGGGAATGTAAAATTTGTAACTAAAAATAATGTTTACTTTTAAAATTCAAGATTTTTGTTATTTACATATTTTCCAAAAGTAACGAAGAAAAATAAATATTAGATAAAATTGGGCAGATCAAGTGACACAACACTGGTATAGTTGCTTGATGGAGTGGTGTCCCTTTTCTGTAGTGGCACTCTAATCACATTTGCAGATGAATGCCCGATTTAGTGAGAAATGTGACCTGACTTTGAATGAGCTGTCTTTACAATTCAAAACGCGAGCATGACCCATTTTCTAATAGAAAAAATACTCCATGATAAATTTGGAAGTCCTTGAAAAGACCTTGATAAAAAACTCTTCAGAGTTGTACAAGCCATGGTGTCAGTGGTGCATTCAACTGTCATATGAAGATTTCATTTGCAGGCTGAAGATACCTTTATTGACCACTGACCACTTATTCATATGATGTTCAGAATTTGCTGTTCGGCTGCTTAAGGAGACAGTTTTCTAGCACTTTTGTTAGCTCACCTCTACAAAGTAGTGGGAAGCTATTGTATTTTCCCTTGCATCAGCATTGGCGTCATTACCAATAAAAGCATATACACCCTCCCTTAACATCAGCCATTCTTTCTTCCTAAGTCTGGGGCAAGTTTTATAGTGAATTTCATAGTACCTACCTCCAGGGGAGGGAGCCATGGGGGCTAAATTTGTACATACATGTACATTAGTTGTACATTCTTGGTTAAGGTTTTGTATTTAGCTCAGGTTTTTTGCACACTGTTTTACCTGGAATCATGAAACTTGGTGAGAGAATGTATTATCATGAGAACTAAACTGTCATCACAAATGTAGGTCACTGTGACCTATATTTCACACTTCACTGACTTTGATTAAATTTTGTGGTTTAAGTTTATTTCCAGACCTGCCAACCCTTACAGTTTGACCTCAAGTATTACTGAAATGACCCTTAAATTACAGACTTAATGGAATAATAACAAAAGTTATGAAAATATGATCATTGCGGTCAAATCCGGATTCTGGCCTGTGCATGATCCGGGGTTCATATTAGATTCAGTGGAGTTGGTCAGGGAACCAGACTAGCTTTACAGGAGTACCTCAGGTGCTTTAAACTGCTGAATTTTTTCGTGCAAAATGCCTGCATGATCAAGCTGTTGCTTATAGTATTTTCTAGAAATGACATCCAACAAATGGAGATGTGTTAAAGGTGAAAGGGACCATGAGCCTCTTTACATTTTACTGACTGGGGTTAAATTTTGTGTTTGATGTTCATTTCTTAGGCACTGTTCATGCTAGAATCTTGAAATTGATGATGATATGGATCTCTGTTATTACAACAGCCTTACAACAAAAGAGGCTCATCATGACCTTTATTTCATCTTTTCATCTCTTAGGTTAAGTTTTTGTATTTTTGTCATAACCACAAGAGTTTTTGGCATGTTATATGCACACAATCTTACCTAAAATCATGAAACTTGGTGAGTGGGTGCATCTTTATAAGTTCTACATCCATTTTGCCAAACGAGGTCTCTATGACCTATATTTCATGCTCAGTGACTTTGTTCAAATTTTATGTTCAAAGTTCATTTCTTGGGTGTCAGTCATGAAACTTGATAATTGGAAGCATCTCTGTTACAGCAACACCCTTAAAACCAAAAGAAGGTCACTGTGACATACATTTTACACTTTGCTAACATGGATTTTATGCTTTGCTAACATGGATTAAGTATTTGTGTTTATAATCATATTGATTAATCCATTCTAGACCTCTAACCTAGCCCACTCCAAGCTCCCTAAACTTTTCATAATAATGACTACACATTGTATATTATGAAATGTTACCTACAGCAAGTTAACAGTGTATGGTACATGTGAATGAATATAGGAATTAGCTGAATGGACTACATGCTGCATGCTTTTCATGTGAGGCCTGACCTGTAGTGGTTAATCAAGGTAATTAGTGATGCATGAACTACAAATTGCACTGTCACTCCAAGGTTACTCAAAGATGGTGACTTTTATCCAGTAAAATCTGGCTTCTAGTGATGGACAATGATAATAGCTTGTCAAGCAGATTTTAAGAACAATGAATAATCTCTGTTTTTATCAACTCAGTATAGTACCTGTACTGGATATGATAGAAAAAAATGTTATTTTTTTATTTTTTATGTCTTTTATGCGTTGTCAGAGTAGTAACATAGGTGGTGAGGTTGGCAGTTTCATAATGTCAGCACCACACTCTCTATATAGTATCAGTTAAAAGTTCAAATCTGACATTTTACAATGATTGAAAGTTCTAATGTAAAGATACAAGATTATAAAAATCTTTAGTTAGCAAAGGGTCAATCACTTTCTTTAGTCTGAATTTATTTTCTCCATGAAACTGGCTACTAGAGACTAGTGAAGTAGAAGTGAACAATGTAATTGTTCATTACACTTTGATTTAGAAGACCCCTTGGTTGTACAACTTTTTCCAGTGTGGATTTAACCTCTAAATTAAACATTTGAACTCAATGTTAGGTTCAGTTAATGTATTGTAAATTAGAAAGATATAAAGAAAAATGTATTTCTATGTAATCCTGTAAATTTCATCACTATAACTCTATGCACAAGATTACCAGTCTTGAGTAAAACTTTGCACTCAAAACTTTTAATAAAAATAACCACAGTGTATTTCTGATTTACATGTAATTCAAGTATATCTCAAACAAGTTACTGAATTTACACTGATTGACTTTTCTTAGCCTAGACTTATCAAGTTTGAAGGGTCACCATTAAAGTTTGTCAGTTAATCCAAACCAACAGCATTAATTTCTCATAAAAATATTATTTTTCTACTGATACATTTTTTATTACACCAAGTCTTGGTATGAACCATCTTTTTTTTGGTTCCACCATGAATCTGGACAATAGATGTTCTGCTGGACAAACATACCTGTCCACCATTGCAGTCAGGGAAAAAAAATTCTCTTCCTAACAAAACTTGACTGGTAGGAATATTGTTTTTCAGGTGATAAAGTCTCTGGATGCAAATCGGAACCCCGGAAACTTCCCTGAAATCCAGGTGCTTAAAAGCCAGATACAGGAAAAAGATAAAAGGATAGAGCAGTTAGAGGTATGGCCATTGTTTTGCATACATTTAAAACTTCAATCAGAATTCTTGATTTTATATAAATTTTCTGAACTTTTTAATTGCAGTCTCATTTTTTTTGTCAAGCCTGTCTTGGATGAAGCTTAACATTGCAATGACTTTGGCATCTGTGTACATGTCTGTACATCCATCCATTCATATACCTGTCCACACCATGATTAACCACAGTGTTAATGTTCAGATTAACCTCAATGATAACGTTTTTTACTTAGCTAAACAGGGCTCAACAAATAGGGGGTCCCTTTGTGTACTTTTATTTCAAGTTCTTTAAAACCCTTCATACATCAGCAAAATATAAGATTCTATATAGGAACTACCTTATATACTTGCTTATAAGTTGGGTCCAACTGCAAAAACATAGACCCTGATCTGCATAATACTCCAGAAGATCAGGGTCTATGTTGTTTGTTCTACTAATTAGTCCTAACAAATTGCATAGACCGAGATCTGCCAGTGTGTTATGCTATGGAAGATCTAGGTCTGTGTAGTTTTCAGTTGGATGAGACTTATAAACGAGTACATATTGTCACAGGATGAAGCCGGGTTGGGACTGGATTAGTGAAGACACCGAAAGCAACTGCGTTAATAAGATGTTTATTTATAAACGCAATTTAAAGATGAACAAATCTGACACCATTATAACAAAAAGATAAGGAAAATTATAAAGTTCCTAACATGGAACTGTCAACAACAAGTAACTCAACGAGAAAAATCAAAGATGGATTTAACAAATGGAATTTTAAACAAACGTGAATAGCATCCTATCACCAATCGACAAATAAGAGTATATGATTTACACCCCAATATAAACAAGGTCTTATTAAGTACCAAGGGTGACCAAAGCATGTGATTATGCACTTATCAATAGAATACTCATTTATCCATCAATCTGTTAACTCGTCAATTTATCAATTTAACAAGCGATGTTGGAATATGAATTTATGAATCCGTCGTTCATATAACGATATTGAAATGGGGATGTATGAAATTATGAATATGTCGTTCATATAACGATATTGAAATGGGGACGTATGAAATTATGAATCTATCACACATATAGCGATATTGAAATGGGAATGAATGTAATTTTGCACAGATAGCAATATTGAGATAACAATCAAAATGGAACACGCAATAAATGTAACTATCGTGGCGTCCGTTTGACTACCAAGATGTATCTACGGTTCCACCCGCTCTAGTCCATGGTCAAGGAGCCACCACGCATGGTCCACCCCTCCCAGTCTGTTGAAGGGTCCCTCGAGAGCCTTCACATTAACACAGACCCGTTGATCGAGAAGCCTTGGTCCCTCGCATCGAGAAAACCAGTACACCCTTCCGAAACAACGTCACCAGACACAGCGTACACGTCACACGAAACCACACAGAGTTCTGCGACTTCACACACCACCAAACCATACATATGGAACAGCTAAAAGTATAACAACTAAACCGTGTAGTACATATGACATGGTTAGTACTTTTGTATTGATATATGTTGCGCATGCGCGCACATGAATTACACCTCGTTACACATTACATTAATCATTCAATGCATGCCGCGTATAATTAAATAATACCCGTCTGTTCAGTTACAACAAATAGCTAACTTGAACCAGCCTATAGGATTTCTAATATCATGGCGTTGTATGACCTAGGTATTGACTCTCTGTAGAATTTAGAATAAATTCTAAAACATCTAATATATGAAACAATTATGTCATATAAAACGAATAGTGATAAAGAATACAATCTTAAATTTCACATACCTCTACAGCTGAAGTTTTGCTCCCGTAAAGAGGTAAGCTTTCTGACAAGACTCATCGTAGTGTAATTTGTTTATAGAGAATTCGCTCTATATGTACTCTAGCTGTGACAGATATGCGCAGCAGCTAGGTACGTGAGTTTTCACTGCAGGCAATTTGCACGTGCAGCATGGGGTGAATCGCGCTCAGTATTTCAAAATAACTAGAGCCGAAAAAAATAAACAACCCCCGAGTAACGCTCTAGTCGGAAACGAAACCCGAATACATTTTTGATCACATATACACATTGATATAAACCATACAATTCCGTGACAATACCTCCCCCCTTAAAAAAAAAGTGGAAGCACTTTTAGAAAATCACGGAATTTTGCAAAAATACAAACTGAAACGTATTATTTACATTACCAGAATATCATGGTAGGAAAAAAAAAACTGCAAATCACACTCTGCTTAAATAATCGGCCCCTACATTTTCCGACCTTCTGATTGCTTCGATCCGGAAACGATATGGCTGCAGAGTCAATGCCCAACGCATCAATCTTGCGTTGGCAACTTTTGCCTTGTTCAAATATATGAGAGGCTGATGGTCCGTTTCAAGGACAAATCCCCTTCCGAAAAGGTACGTGTGGAATTTACCTACACCCCACACCAGTGCCAAGCACTCCTTTTCGATCACGGAGTAGTTTTGCTCCCTAAGCAGCAATTTCCTACTAGCATAAGCTATGGGTAACTTTACCCCATCTTGCTCCTGTAGCAAAACTGCTCCTAAGCCCGTGTCGGATGCATCAGTTCTCAATATGAACGATCTATTTAATTCTGGCAACTTTAGGATCGGTGCACTGATCAATCTTGCCTTAAGGGCGTTAAAAGCTTTCTCTTGGCATAAACCCCAAGAAACTTTATTTGGCTGCCCTTTCCTAGTCAAATCCGTCAATGGACTAGCTATAGCGGCGAAATTTGGAACGAATTTCCTATAAAAACCTATCAATCCAAGAAACGATCGTATCTGTTTCTTGGTTTCTGGCCTAGGAGCGTCTTTAATCGCGTCAATTTTATCAGGGTGGGGTTTTAACTGCCCTGACCCACTTACTAGATGGCCCAAGCATTCCAAGTTAGAATATGCTATGCTACACTTGGAGGGTCTCGCTGTGAGATTTGCCTTGCGGAGTCTGTCAAACAGATCGACTAATGCCCTAACATGCTCTTCCCAGGTATGTGTATATACTAGAATATCGTCGACAAAACTATCTACGTTGTTCGTGCCTTTCAACAATTTTCGCATAAGACGCACGCACGACGCACCGGCGTTAACCAAACCAAAAGGCATAACCTTAAACTGGAAAAGACCTTTAGGGGTCGCGAATGCCGTTAATACGCGAGCATTTTCAGCGATGGGCACCTGCCAATAGCCTTTTGTTAGATCTAATTTAGAAATGTACTGGTGCCCTGCCAATTTTGAAAACAAGCCCTCCATGTCTGGCATCGGTTCAGCATCAAACACGGTGACTTTATTTAGTTGTCGAAAGTCTATACAAAATCGATTAGTTCCGTCTTTCTTTCTAACCAATACCACGGGGGAAGAATAGGGGGAGTTTGAGGGTTCAATCACTCCCAGGTCTAACATTTTACCTACCTCCTCATCGATTGTCTCCCGTGCGTTAAAGGGTATTGGATATCCCTTTATTCTGATTGGCTCCGAGGTATTCAAGTTTATTTCGTGCGTTATTAATCCAGTATTACCTGGTCGATCTGTAAATACGTCTGGGTACTTACTTAAAATTTCCCTGACTTGCTGACGCTGACCTTCAGGTAATTCCGGGCACACGCTGACCATATCTATTCCCTCATTTCCTACAACCATGGGGTACTCGAGGGGAATTTCTGTGTTGGGGTCACTCGACTCGTCTTCTATGACCGCAATACATACGACGTTCAAAACGCCCTTTCCAACAGTTTGATCAGGTCTCTCCACGTATCGTTTTAACATATTGGCATGAAATATTCTCAACCTACCTTTCATGTCGATTCGGTAGTCCATTTCACCCTTGACCTGTTTGACCTCATATGGCCCTTTCCATTGGACCAATAATTTGTTTCTACTAGTAGGGAGTAGCACCAACACTCGATCACCCACGTCGAATTTCCTACTTCGCGTTCCGCGGTTGTAATACTTCGCGTACTTGCGACCCGACTTCACAAGCTCGTCGTGTGCCATCCGACACGTGCTTTCTAATCTCTCGCGTAAGTCGACGATGTATTGGTAGGTGGTTTTAACTTCTCCGTCCGCGATATCACCCGACCATAGTTCGCGCAGAATCCGCATAGGACCACGAATTGTCCTACCGTATAGCAATTAAAACGGCGAGAATCCCAAGCTCTCGTGCGGTACCTCGCAATACGCGAACAAAATCGCGTTCAAATACCGGTCCAATCTCGCGGTTTCTCCGCGCACATCCGACGTAGCATTTGTTTCAACGTCCCGTTAAATCTCTCTACCAATCCATTACACATGGGGTGATACGGCGTGGTGCGCAACTGCTTAATTGACAACAACCTACTAATTTCTGCCATGAGTTCTGAGGTAAACTGGGCCCCACAATCTGTGAGAATTTCTTCAGGTACCCCTACCCTGCTGAACATGTCTACAAGCGCCTCGGCTACACGTTCAGTTTCAATTGATGGTAAAGCTATGGCTTCTGGGTATCTAGTTGCATAATCTACTAGAGTAAGGAAATATCGGTTTTTCCGATCTGTAATTGGAAATATCGGTCCCACAATATCAACAGCTACCCTTTTAAATGGGGTATCTATTAGAGGCATTTTACCTAATGGTACTCTGGTATTCCTTCCCTTCGACACCGTCTTCTGGCAAACGTCGCACGATCGACAGAATCGTGCTACGTCACTATTTACGTCAGGCCAATAAAACTCCGCTAATACTCTGTCGGTTGTTTTTTTCATGCCCAAGTGACCCGCCATACTGGACTCGTGTGCCACTCTCAGTACATGTGGCCTGAATTTCTGAGGGACAACTAGTTGGAAATACTTTCTACCCTCCGACGTGGTAAATTCTCTATACATTAAACCTTTGGTACGTAAGAATTTAGAGCTCCCACCGCCCTTACAATATTTCGCGGTACCGGACATGATCCTCTCCGCGGTCGCGCTCAAGGACGCGTCCTGCCTCTGCTCACGCGTAAATTCATCGCGCGAGATATCAGTCACGGCTTCCGGAACTTTTAACTTAGGTAGCGGCTTTTTATCCGCCTGCGCCTGTGCCCTAGTTTCGACCGCTTGTACAATGGGAAACCGGAAATCGGAGAGAGTTGGGAGTCTGGATCCCTCGACATTTCCGATAGTTAAGTCGTATATGGGATTTTCCATACACAGAGCTTCTACGGTTCCGGTCAGAAAAGGCGTCTCGATTTCTATTCTCGCGACGGGAACGCGATCAATCGTTTGATCTAATAACATGCACGGGGATTTCCAACCAAGCATTTGGTCATCCCTAACGAGACTCCGCTTTACTACGACGCCCGTGCACCCGGTGTCGCGTAAGACCGTGACTTCTTGACCGTTGGCGGTACCAGTAGCAGTCGGTACTCTCGCCTCGGGAAAAAGACAAGTGCCGATCGACTGAATAACATCACGACCGATCTGCGCACGCACTGCGGATTCGTACACCGTATTCACGTTATTAGTCCCTGAATTATCACGCGGAAAATCATCACGCTTACCGCCCCCTGACCATGCTCTGCTTTCGATAGCAACCGCGACCCTCTGGACAAACCCCTTCCTTTTCGGACAATCGGGCGTGATGTGACCCCATTCCTTACAGGTAAAACATTGTCTATCCCTACGATTCGTACCCTTCCCAGATTGAAAGTTTCCACCTTTATGTGTACCAAGTTTCTCGGGTTCTCTGGGTCTCTGATCTTTTCCTTGATTACCTCCCTTGTTATCCCTTGAGATCACATTCTGGGTACCTCCCCGAGCTTCGGCGAAATAGTCTGCCTGAGTAGCCATATCTGAGATATTATTGAAAGACTTTTCCCTCAGGAACAAGTACAATTCCCTACCACAAGTGTTTAACAGCTGGTCCCTAAGTAGAAAATCGGTAAGACCCTCAAACGTTTTTTGGATCTTACCACATTCAACCCAACGCTGGAAATAACTCCCCGTCCTACTGGCGAACTGGGTGAATGTCTCGCCTTTCTCAGGTTTACTATATTTAAATTTTTGCGGAACCCTTGTTCTGTCAACTCGTATCTCTTAAGGAGTGCCTCTCTTAACGCGTCATAGTTCAATGCCTCGTCCACGTGTAGACGCGAATATACATCTAGCGCTTTACCTTTAAGTAACGCGCTGAGATGGAGCGACCAATCATCTTTTTTCCACTTTTGGATGGTAGCATATCGCTCAAACCTATGTAAATAACTATCTAAGTTATCTTTGTCATCTTCGAAAGGGGGTAATTTAGGGCCTCTTAACTTTGATTCTTGTTGACCATCTTTCTTAGCCTCTAATAATTCAAATTTCCTTCTATGTTCTTTCTCCATATTCCTGTCTTCTAACTCAATGGCTTCTAACTTTGCTTGTTTCTCCCTCTCTATTCTTTCCCTTTCTGCTTCCCTTTCCCAACCTATCCTTTCCTTCTCTGCCTGCTTCTCTAGTTCTATCTTCTCCTTCCCAAATTCCATCTTCTCCCTTTTAAATGCTATCTTTCTTTCCTCAGTTTGCTTCTCTAATTCTAATTTTTCCCTTTCAAATGCTATCTTTCTTTCCTCGGCTTGCTTGTCTAATTCTAACTTTTCCCTCTCCGCTTGCTTCTCTAGTTGTAATTTTTCCCTTTCTATATCTCTCTCCTTTACCCTTTGGTCCCTTTCGTGAGCCTGCTCCTCCTGAACGAATTTTCTAAGGGCCTCCCCCTCATACCTAAACTGTTTACCCAACTCCACTAGATCTTTGAGTGACGACATGATAAATACTGTTGATAAGATCACCAATCCTAAGTGCACTATCATATAACACATACAATTTTTAGGACTACACGAACCAACTGTATATCCCTTCTCCAAATATATGCAATATGTATATATGACAAACAAATGGTAAATAAAACAAAATATGAGTGAGGTATTCACTCACCCGCCTGAATTAGTTCTTGTCAGGAAGGTCACAATCTGAAATAAATAACTAAAAAAAAATCTTACCGGAGTCAAGACCTATGCAAACTAACGTCCGTGTTCCCACTAATCCAATGATCCCACTTCTGACACCATTTGTCACAGGATGAAGCCGGGTTGGGACTGGATTAGTGAAGACACCGAAAGCAACTGCGTTAATAAGATGTTTATTTATAAACGCAATTTAAAGATGAACAAATCTGACACCATTATAACAAAAAGATAAGGAAAATTATAAAGTTCCTAACATGGAACTGTCAACAACAAGTAACTCAACGAGAAAAATCAAAGATGGATTTAACAAATGGAATTTTAAACAAACGTGAATAGCATCCTATCACCAATCGACAAATAAGAGTATATGATTTACACCCCAATATAAACAAGGTCTTATTAAGTACCAAGGGTGACCAAAGCATGTGATTTATGCACTTATCAATAGAATACTCATTTATCCATCAATCTGTTAACTCGTCAATTTATCAATTTAACAAGCGATGTTGGAATATGAATTTATGAATCCGTCGTTCATATAACGATATTGAAATGGGGATGTATGAAATTATGAATATGTCGTTCATATAACGATATTGAAATGGGGACGTATGAAATTATGAATCTATCACACATATAGCGATATTGAAATGGGAATGAATGTAATTTTGCACAGATAGCAATATTGAGATAACAATCAAATGGAACACGCAATAAATGTAACTATCGTGGCGTCCGTTTGACTACCAAGATGTATCTACGGTTCCACCCGCTCTAGTCCATGGTCAAGGAGCCACCACGCATGGTCCACCCCTCCCAGTCTGTTGAAGGGTCCCTCGAGAGCCTTCACATTAACACAGACCCGTTGATCGAGAAGCCTTGGTCCCTCGCATCGAGAAAACCAGTACACCCTTCCGAAACAACGTCACCAGACACAGCGTACACGTCACACGAAACCACACAGAGTTCTGCGACTTCACACACCACCAAACCATACATATGGAACAGCTAAAAGTATAACAACTAAACCGTGTAGTACATATGACATGGTTAGTACTTTTGTATTGATATATGTTGCGCATGCGCGCACATGAATTACACCTCGTTACACATTACATTAATCATTCAATGCATGCCGCGTATAATTAAATAATACCCGTCTGTTCAGTTACAACAAATAGCTAACTTGAACCAGCCTATAGGATTTCTAATATCATGGCGTTGTATGACCTAGGTATTGACTCTCTGTAGAATTTAGAATAAATTCTAAAACATCTAATATATGAAACAATTATGTCATATAAAACGAATAGTGATAAAGAATACAATCTTAAATTTCACATACCTCTACAGCTGAAGTTTTGCTCCCGTAAAGAGGTAAGCTTTCTGACAAGACTCATCGTAGTGTAATTTGTTTATAGAGAATTCGCTCTATATGTACTCTAGCTGTGACAGATATGCGCAGCAGCTAGGTACGTGAGTTTTCACTGCAGGCAATTTGCACGTGCAGCATGGGGTGAATCGCGCTCAGTATTTCAAAATAACTAGAGCCGAAAAAAATAAACAACCCCCGAGTAACGCTCTAGTCGGAAACGAAACCTGAATACATTTTTGATCACATATACACATTGATATAAACCATACAATTCCGTGACACATATGGTACTATTCCCATGTTGTATTAAGTATTTCTATGGCACACAACCAATGTGGTATAGGCATAGGGTGTGTCTCTTTTCCATCCATCTGGTCAAGTTATGCATTTTAGTCAGTTTCAGCCACTGTGGTGCTCCATGAACACATTCTTAGTAGATACAAATTGTAACCTGTTCATTTCTGTACCACATTCATTTTACGTAGCAACTTTCAATGATAATGATGATTACATATAATGAGGTTTACATGTTGATAAAGGAATCCCTTGTAAACACCACAGCAATCAAAGCATATTTTCATAGAAGTTTTGCTCATTTTTTTCCAAAACATTGTTTCACAGAATCCTCAACACCAAAAGTCAGTACAACTATTTACTAATTTTTATCTTTTCTTCTCTCTTACAGAAAGAACTAGATAAAGTCAAGCAGGAGGAAAAATTAATCACTACTGCCTGGAGTCGTCTGGTATGTGTACAGAAGAGAGGCAAATAAGTCTTCGCAAACCAGTGACACTTTTTGTACAATTTGCACATAAATGGTGTCATAGTAATCACTCAGTTGGCACTCAGCTATCAGTCATTGGATTTAAGCTATTTATGCCCATAATACAATTTGAGTCAAGTCATGCTGGTTTGTACTGGTTTATATATTGGTTCATTAAAGTGCAGGTGTCATGACATTTTCTGTGCAATGCTCTGTCTTGTTTTGTCTATGAGGATGGGAAGCCATGGTAGCTTAGTTTTTAGAGCATTGGGCTCATAATCCAAGGGTCATGGGTTCAATACCCACACAAACCAGCTCGAATTGGCTGCCATTGTGTGTCCTTGGGAAAGGCACTTACCTTCCATTTCCTCAGCATGATATAGCCAATAATGTGTTAAAAGTGCCATTAAAACCAACAAACCAAACCAAACCAATTAGCCATCCATCTGGCTGAAGGGAAGGTAATAACATCATAGGTGTTTTTCCTTAAAACACACATATTCATACATGTACTTAGTTTTGCTACAGATTACCATAAGATAGCGTGCACTTACTTTCTGTATAAACTTACTTTCACATATGCACTTATTATCTTCATTTTTCACTGTTTATATGGTGCAAAATTTGACATTCTTGCATGGTTGGGCTGGTTTGATGGAGCTGTATTCAAGTCAGTCTGGTTCCTACAGGTTTGATGCAGCTGTACTCAATTCAGTTTGGTTCTCACTGGTTTGATGCAGCTGTGCTCAAGTCAGTCTGGTTCTCACAGGTTTGATGCAACTGTGCTCAAGTCAGTCTGGTTCTCACAGGTTTGATGCAGCTGTGCTCAATTCAGCCTGGTTATCACTGGTTTTTGATGCAGCTGTGCTCAAGTCAGTCTGGTTCTCACTGGTTTGACACAACTGTGCTCAAGTCAGTCTGGTTCTCACTGGTTTGACACAACTGTGCTCAAACATCCAAATTGCACATGCTGCTTTAGTGCATTTTTTATTTTATTTTTTTAAATTCTGTGTAAAAAAATTCATGTTTTAGATTTTGGTAAAATATATGTCTTTTTTGATTGATTATTTAAGAATAAAAATCATACACAATTTGCCATGTGCATATGTTTGCCAGAGCACCTGAACAAATTTCTGAACCCTCTAGCTTGAACTCGTTTCTCATGCTTTTAATGATTCCTGAATTGTAAAAGGTTTCTATTAATGATAAAACTGTCCTGTGGGCTGAATGGTGTAGAACAGGCCTGTTTTGTCCTCCTACATGTCCTAAGTGGCAACTGATGGAGGCAACTTTTTTGCCCTGGGATGTGTTCTGTAGTGATGTTCCAGCTGAGAAGGTCTTGGACGTTTTTAAAGAGTACAGCTTATATCCAAAGTTGGACTTTGTATTTAATGATTTACCCTTTGTTCACTTTGTATTATGTACCTTTTTTGGAGATACATAAACTTACTTGACACTGTATAGCCAGGATTGTGCTGATGTGTGGTTCAACCCAATACATACATACATACATACATGCATGCATATGCACACGCACACACACACACACACACACACAGGTTCTAAGAGGATATACACTGAGAAACAAATCAAATCAGCAGCAGAAGTGAATTCATTGAACATTCTCTTTTAGGTTAAATGTTAGTAATAATGATGATCAAATCATTGATAGTAAATTGCTTTTGGTACATGAGTTAGTACCTTTAATTATACAGAATAGATTCTCAATTCAAATTTTGTGTCTTATAAAATATGGTCCTTTACACTTTTTTAAAAACTATTTTTGGTCATGTTAGGCACAGCTATATAGTACTGTGTCATTTCTCTCAACATGTGTGTAAATGTTCATTGATTTTACTTTCCAGGGAATGCAGTTGCATCGACAGGGAGTAGAGGAAAGACTTGCCAATAGTTCAGGACAATCATTTTTAGCACGTCAGCGTCAGGTTCACACTCGGAGGCCACAGGCAATCCCTAACACTCATACTAATGCATCCAGGTGATCCAGAACTTCAAATTATGTTATGCCAATGCCACATGTATTGTAAATTACAGAGAGAATTTCTACACAGTTATGAAATAATAAATACACAAAATCTCCACACAGTTATATTAATTTTAGAGGTGGGGAGTATTAGAAGCTGGGGGTTGGGGATTTTTTTTCCCTGCTAATTTTGTTTCTAGTCCCACCAAGTTTAATGGGAGTTTTAGATTCTACTAATGCTCTGACCCTTCAAATCCCCTTCCACTTTCTATAAATCCCACTGACTTAAAATATTAATAAATTGAAATTTTAATTCAAATTTTAATTATAATATTTTATGTCAATTTTTCTTTAGATCTGACTTCTGTTTCCTTATGTGGATGATGCCATTTTCATAAATGTAATAATAACCTTGAAAGAAAGGTGAAGGTTGCTTTTAGTAATTATTTCATCTATTTTGTCCACAAAATGTCCATAGTATTAATTGGCATTGATTTTTGTAATATACTGCATTTAGTTTGTTTGAACATACTGATATATCATTGGCAAGATTTCACAACATACATGTAACATGCCACAATCACCATTTGCAAGAATATTCAAATCAGATGGATGTAACTTGAATATTCTTGCAAATGGTGATTTTGGAAAATAGTTTGAAACTATACATGTTTTTATTTAGATTTAACTGAGGTATTGTTCGCCATTTTAAAATATTCGGGTGTTACAATATATTGGCATTGTTTGCATTGCCACTCAGATTTACAATGAATTCATTATTTTTCCTGGGTACCAATTTTTGTAGATTTCATGGTAGCTAAACCCAACAAACAATGATCCCTCTTTGGAAGCAATAGGATCCATTCTCAGATCCATGAATTCAAGTATCGATGAAAAGTCATATTTCCCAAAATCACGAAAATTAATGAATTCACAGTATTTTAATGTTTGCTATGATGGCTCAGTGGTTGGCATGCTGGACTCGTGACCAAGATGATGTGGGTTCAAATCATACCATCGGATCAGCTTGGATTGGGTACCTTGATGTGTCACAGGGCAAATTACTTTAATTGCTTTGGCACTAAATAACCTTCATGTGTTGCTATGGTGAAAAACACCAAACCAAACTAAACCAGGTTTAATTTTGTTGGATATTTTTTATTGTACACTAATGCTGATGTTAAATGAAGAAGATATTCTTTTCATTTCCTGCATATGTATGTATATAAGGAAATGCTTATGTTAAGCAAAATAATTAAATTTGAGTATATATATATATATCTGCAGAATCCGAGCCTTCCTCAGACCTTTCCCACCCCTTGTTAGCTACTTGGACAGTTATTTTTGGCTTAGAGATCATATTACTTCCCCCTTCCCCTTTTGAAAAGCTGGAATTCGCTGAAACTGCGCTCTGGCAGTATAGGATCTTCCATAATTAAGTGACCTTGCATCAAACCCTACCTGCCTGAAATCAATAAATAGAATATTTTTCTTCTTACTAGATAAAACAATTTTAACACAATTTGTCACTTTAAAAAGCCAATATATGAGCTAATTATCCAGTATTGACCAAATTTTTGTCTGCGATGTACCATTGCTTAGTCACATGATCACCAAATCCCATGAACTTATTATTCAGATGGAATCTAATTATCATTGGCTTTTTACCTTCATAAGTTGTTTGTATCACATGATCATTGACCTCTAACATCAAGGAAAATGTAGGCTGCAAGATTCTGGATCAGGTCAGCAAGCAGTGCGAGAAATGGCCAAGACCAAGATCCAGTATGTAAATACAGTATTTTTGGCTTGAGTGGTGGCTCATAAAAGAGATGAAATATGTTTTAATTGTTGGAAAATAAATAATCTTCATATTGATTTCATGCAGGTAGGGCTTGATGTAAGGTTGCTTAACTTTGCTAGACCCGGTAGTAACTGACTACCCTGTGGTTTTGGCCAATTCCAACTTTTCAATAGGAGATGTGTGCTTACCTGCCACCCCAGCTTAACTGTGCAAATATATAACACAAGGTGGGAAAAATAAGAGGAAACTACGACTAGTACCTGCATTGTAATTTACCATATATACATTCACTACAATATAAATATGTTCTTTTTTAAGGCTATATAGACCCTAAAATAGGTGGTGTTACCAAATAAGCATTATATATTTATTTGGGTTCATTCAGCAGTTTCATTTGCGTTCCATTTGTATTCCAACTGCAGCTGTATACCAGTCTTAAAGCCTAGATCTGCTGGTGTAATTTGATGTCTGATTGGTCAGTTTGTTATCAAAGATTCACTGTTGTCAGTTTATTTGGAAGACATTCAACTCTTACACAAGTGTTCTGTTCATTTTCAAAAATGCTGATGGTCAAAAGGGCCTGGAACATAATTCAAACACAGTATAGCATTTTTCTACATACTGTGGCTTTGTGTAAAGTATATTACAGTGGTGATGGTGATGAAGAATGTTGTAGATAAGAAATTTAGCTATGATATCATAGCCTGAAAAGATAGTTTTGAATATGTCAAGGCCCTCTGACAGAGGAGGTTGGAGTACTAATATTAGGTACAGGTTGATGGGGTGAAATTAAGACTGTTTGACAAACTGAAAACACAGCTCTGGCAATGTCTACTGTAATGTTATAGAATAGAACCTGCATTTATTGGAATCTTTTTTATTGCAGTGGTATGTATTGAATTGTACTGAAGTTAAAAACATTGTCAATATCTTGTTTTATCTTGCACTCACATAATTCAATAGATAGCATACATTTTTTTTCTTTAATAAGAGATTAGCGAGCACTAAATATTCATTAGTGTCTGAAGATTTGTATGTACATTTTTTATAATTTGTGCGAAAAGAATTGATTTCAGATTTAAAGGAAAGGCTATTTATTTTGTTGGAAAGTCCCCAAATTCAGTTTTAATATCGGTAATACGTTTACTTGTCTGTATTGTGTAGCTTACCCTTTCCGCAATGGAAAAACCCTCTGTGCCAGGAGCCCCAAGTGGCAGAGTGGTCTAAGGTGCTTGCCTTTACAGATCACACACACATCTCACCTCTGTCCGCATGAGTTAGAGTCTCGGCTCGACCAATGTGGGTATGTGAGAAAGTTTACCAGTAGCTTCCCATGGGTCGTGGTTCTTCCCAGGGTATTTCCAGATTCCTCCACCACCAAATATACTGGCCACCATGTATAGCCTATCATGTGCTGAAAAATGGCATTAAACCCCACAAAACCAAACCAAAATCACCCATGCCAGATGTACCATTCTCCTGTTCTAGAAATTTCTTAGAACATGTACATAAACCCAGTCTGACTCCACATCATAGGCCCATGCACAGTAGCGTCTCTTCATTCTTTTCCAGATGACATTTTGTCAGCAGTGGAAAATTCTCACTAAAAAAAAAACGAAACTTGCAGCAATAGTTTATTACTGTTCAGGACCTTATATTCAAATTCCTCTTCATTAGCAAACATTATCCCTCAGTCTGTTACTTATCAATTATAATTTTCAGTGTTTTTTGTCACAATGACCCCCCCCCCCCCCCACATACCCCATCCTTTGTGGATTTGAGAATTACCTTGTAGGAAAACGAAAATTTCTAGTGTGTCATCAAAATTCACTTGAATATTATCCATATAATTGTTTTCACTTTAAGTGTTTTCATTTAGTGCAGGGTGTATGTGTTTACATTTAGTGCAAGGGGTATGTATTTTCATTTAGTGCAGGGGGTATGTGTTTTCATTTAGTGCAGGGGGTATGTATTTTCATTGTCATTACTGTTGTTTAAAGCAATATGCATTATTAACAGCTATTTAATCTCCTAGTCACATTATTAGAGATTACACATTCCTCCATTTAATAATGAGTGATTGTGGCACAAGTTTCAAATTCATGGATGATGTTTCTTAACCTCTGTTTACACTTGTGTTAGTACATGACTCTGAGGTTTCACTCATGGGTAAGTAGTAAAGTTACTAACATGGCTAACGCAAACCCTTGTTGTTTGTGACCAACAAATCTCTTTTTCAGATATTTTTATTACAGATGTCACAAAGTGGGGCTATATGTGGGCACAAAAAGGTCCCATGGGACATCCACACCCCATGTCTTTCATGTACAAAATGTACATGGACAGATGGATCTCCAACTTGTTGTTTATGGTCCAATAGTAACTGGGACCTCACCTAAAAAAAGTATACTTATAAAGGGAGGAAGGAAGTGTGTTGTTCCTCCTCTCCCTCTGAATCCTGAGGATCTCGGAGCATACATTCTAATTCTGGGATCGAGTTTGTCCCCCTGAATAAAAAAGGGAGGGACAGCACCTTTCCAGAGAGGGAAAGGAAGGGCTTCTCCTAAGAGGAAGGGGATAGTGTGCTGGGTTCTTTTCGGGTGGCCAGTTCGCAAAGAGTGTCATATCCCCACCCTCAGGGGCGAGAAAATTTCCACCCCCATAAAAAAGACAAGTCATGGAATATTTTAAGTATAGATAAATTAAATAGGTAATAACCAAAAACAACTCCAGGACAGTAATTATAATACCACCTCATCTACCCCTGTTACTAACACATGCATGTTTTTTTTATTATTTATATTTTTCCTACTACAGGAGTAATGGTTTTTTCTTAAAAAATAAATAAATTTTAAAAAATTAAAATTTTTTAAAAATCTCTACTATGTCTATCTTGCTATTATTTGGTATTGGGATGCTACACTAACACAAGGAGTTGGAATCCAATCAGGCATCCAGCAAACTATCAACCTCATAAAATTGAAAAATATAAAGTGGTCCAAAGTCCAGACCATCAGGGCGAGCTGCACAAGGTGGCAATATTGATAAGAATAAACAGAACTGCCCCACCCCTTACTAGTTATTTAAGGTGGACAAAAGCCCAGACCATCAGGTCCAACTGCACAAGGCAGCAATCATTGCAAGGTTAAAACACCTCAATGTTATGCCCCACACCCTATTGTACATATGAAGTGATCCCAAGCCCAGACCATCAGGCCCCACTGCAGAAGGCAGTAAATGATTAATATCATCAACTGCATGAATATAAATCCAAAAAGGCAACTTGTCCTTGCAACAAATTCCTCTCCTAAATCCTATATTCTCTACTAATCCCCTGCAATAACAATAATGCATGAGCCATACAATACAGACTTAATTCAACCTTATTGAAAATTCGGCTGCAAGATTACAAATTTTATTCTTTTTGGCACACAAATCAAAATTATTATACTCCAGACATGACGGAGCTTCATGGGACAACAGCACACCCCTTACAAAGCGGATTTCCTCATTTGCCTCACCAGACATCCACAAGTAATTAAATAGTGCCCTGTGCGCAAATTGCTATCCAACGTACATGGCCAAATGGCAGCACACGTCGTTAATAAAAACTCAATCAAACCTTTCCGGAGAGAGCAGCAGTTACCACCCTTGAGCAGGAAACAACTTCTCAGCTTGACGTTGGGATCAAGTGCGCTTCTCCAAATAAAAGTGGCAGAAGCAGCACCTTCCCTGATAAAGAGAAGGTGTCTTCTAGGAAGAAGGCTGTGGCACTCGTTAAGAGCTACAGTCTCAAAGCTACAACTGAGTGCAATATTGAAAAGAAAAATATCATCTAGAGTAGATAGGGACAGCACCTTCCTAGGCATGAGAAAAGGCTTATTCCCAGAAGAGGTTGAGCAACGCCCTATCATGGAGTGTGATTGCGAAGTGCCCCCCCCCCCACTCCTTCAGGGGATGGTCAACATTCCCTAGTTGCCAACCTTCCACTCTCCGATTTTTCTGCTATCCAAAAAAGGCACGAAACTGAGGCTCATCATAGATCTTTCCCCCTGAACAAATTCCTGTGAGAGGAACCCATCAGGATGTAGACTGTGGCACCAGTCTAGAGCGCCATCAGGCCTGGAGACTGGGCAGTTTCCATCAACCATCAGGATGCATATTTCCACATCCCAATCTTTCTTCCGCACAAGAAATACTTCCATTATTGCATCAGACGGGAGGATTTCCAATTTTTGAGCCATGCTGTTTGGTCTAGTCTTAGCACCCAGGGTCTTTACCAGTGTGATGGGAGTAGTGGCTGCTTACTTCAGGTATCTGGGGATCCCCTTTCTCAATTACTTCTATGACTGGCTGCTGCACAACAGTAAAATACAGTCCCTGTAACATCATATGTCCTGCTGTTGGTCCACAGTGACTCGGCTAGGATTTATACCGAACCTAGAGAAATCAGATCTCATTCCTTCTCAGGATTTGGTTTACATAGGAATTAATTTCCTTACCTGTCTGGGCCATGTTTGTGTTTCCCAGATAGGATAAACAGAATCCTGGATCTTTTGAGGATTCTACAGGCCAAGACCTCATTGTCAGCCCGACTTTACCTTTCTCTTCTGGGGACCTTGAATTCTGTGGCAGACCTGGTACCCTTAAGAAGACTCCATTTATGTCCAGTCCAGTTTCTCCTGTTGGTGATTTGGAAACCACACAAGGATTCTCTGTTGGCCCAAATTTCTCTAGGGTCGTCATTTCAGTACCTCTTCAAGTGATGGTACAATCGTGAAAAATTCTGACAGGAGTTCCACTGCATGCCCCCAGACCCCACTCCTATCTGTACAGTGATGCATCAGATTCAAGGTGAGGTGCTAATTTAGAGCCAGGTCGAGTACTTCTCCAGGGCCATTGGTCATAGGAAGAAAGCCTCCTCCACGTAATTTGGAAATGAGAGTTGTGTTTTTTTCCCTGAAAGGGTGCATAGATCAAATTAGTGTACATTGCGTTATGGTCTCCTTAGACAACACATCAGTGGTTGCATACCTCAGATGACAAAGATGCACTCAGCTTGGATTATGCTAATAGCCCCTCTGTGACCTCAGAGGTCTTGGTTTAGTGATCTCCTCAAACTGTTGATAGACCAACCCAGAGAAAGAATCTACTTTCACAACACAAGGGGAATCTTTTTCACGACAGCTCTCAGATTCTCCACCTTCACCCTTGGCTCATCTCAAGTGATCTACTGTAAGACACTTTATTTTCATGGGTTTCAGATTTCATGGTTTGGGTAAAAAATACATTCATGGGTACCTAATTTTGTTCATCTATCATTTACAAAACTAAACAACAAAGAAATGATGCATATGTCTCTGTACAAGTTTACTAGTATACCGCCATTCATTTCCATGCTTGTGAGAGCAAAAAGTTTAATCCATACTGCAGTAATTAAGTTACTCATTGCTAACATCTAGCATAAATGCGGAGATCTTTAAG
Organism: Margaritifera margaritifera; assembly: GCA_029931535.1. Lineage (NCBI taxonomy): Eukaryota > Metazoa > Mollusca > Bivalvia > Unionida > Margaritiferidae > Margaritifera > Margaritifera margaritifera. The sequence goes on from JAQPZY010001628.1 coordinate 2,378,045, forward strand.
AAAATGCCTACTTTAATTCTTTCTCTACACATCTGAGCTAACATATTTAATACTACTATTGTAATCTTAAGTAATCAGTGTTCTTAAAGACTGCTACCAAATCAGGCCTGCTACTGCCACACCAGCTGATCTATGCTGGGAAGAGAGGTGATTGCCACATGAAGTGAAATTCCCAAGTGACTGAAATGTGATATGTACAGAAACTCACTGGAGCAATGAGGATTCCATGATTCACTTTTTTTTACCAAATTCTGATACCGTATGTCAACTCTGTACGTGACTTGCTTCCACTTACTCAGTATAATCAAAAGGCGGTAGCAATCTTTGATATTTTCAAAGCGCATTTTGCGGAGAAAGGCTGATGTGTCACCTAAAGGAAAAACGGGGATTATACCACTGTTTGTGCCAACTGCATGCACGGATAAGTGGCAACTCCTAGATTTAACTGTTAACAACATTTACAAGGAGGAACTCAAATCCTGATTTCATGAGTAGTATACAACACAGGTGATGGATCAGTTAAATGAACTGGAGGACAGTGGAGATATACATTCAAATCAGGTCTTGGTTGACCTGAAAACATCTACCCTTAAGCCAAGTCATGCAAAGTGACTTATCTGCACACATGACAAAGTAGCACTTTGGAGAGACCTGATTGTAATGGGCTTTGAGAAAGTGGGACTAATCTGCTGATTGTTTATCTGGCAGTTAGTGCAAACATGTATTCATAAATGGGAATAGTATGCACATTGGGAAATAAAGAAGGACACAGAGTGTGAGTAAATCTGCTTTTATTACTCTACTGTACATCAGGTAGAGTCATTACAATCTTACACAAGTTTTCATGTTCATGAAATTTTGCATTCGAATTGTAATCGATCAGTTTCAGTTTTACTCGTCATGCGTGTACTTATCCTAATGTATATTTCACATTCTCAGCACTATAAATAGCCATAAAACAAGGAAAGAAACAGGTGATGCTTTTCCATTACATATGAAAGAGGGGGGGGTGAATGTCGGCTTGGTTGATATTTCGTTGTGACTTTAAATTTGTGATCTGGCTCACTCACAAAAACAATGAAAATTGGAACCCCACAAAATTTAAAGTGTTTTATAGTATCTGTTGGAACAAGTTTTCGAGCAAGATTGTCAACTGCACCATTGAGGCATGGAGACGATCCACCTTTAAGGTTTATGATGCCAAGAGGAGAATCTTTTGTGATTGTTGCACTAGGAAAAGCACTAATCCTTGCTGCCCCCTCACTTTCTGCAGTAGCAGTTTTCTACTCCTCCTCTTTGAGGACGGATCATGTTTGGCCTCATCAAAGGTTATGGGCAGCTCTTTCAAACCTGCCTAAATTCTCCAAGGGCCTGGCCATTGGCTTAGATCCTAACTTAGTGGATCTTATTAAGTACTTCGAGCTGCAGAGACTGGTGTCTTGCTCCTTGATGCCAAGATGGAATCTCTCGTGTTTTATAGGCCTTGGTAAAACCCCATTATGAACCTTTGACTGAGACTTTGTTTGAAAATCTTACACTTAAAACTCTTTCTTCTGGCTGTAGCTTCAGCATGGAGAAGAAGAGAACTACATGCCCTCTCTATAGAGGACGGATGTTTTCTAACTGTAGCTTCAGCATGGAGAAGAAGAGAACTACATGCCCTCTCTATAGAGGACGGATGTTTTCTAACTGTAGCTTCAGCATGGAGAAGAAGAGAACTACATGCCCTCTCTATAGAGGACGGATGTTTTCTAACTGTAGCTTCAGCATGGATAAAAAGCAAACTACATGCCCTCTCTATAGAGGATGGATGTTTTTAGTTCAGCAGGAATTATGACTCTGTTTACCAGGTTTTCTTGCAAAAAAAACCAACTGCCCTCAGTACTGTCATCTCAGACAGAGATCCCCAGTTTCAATCACATCTGTGCTGGGGACAAGCAGGATAGACTCCTTTGCCCAAACTTAAGTTCTGTTTGGCATCTTCAAAAGGAAGAAGGAAGCATAGGAAATGACTTTTCCTTTCCTTAAAGGGCTCAGTTGATATTTCAGCATCTACCATCTCAAGATGGATTTTGCTCACTATCAAGAGAGCTTATCAGACCCTCACTGAGAGAGACCTTTCATGAGTGAGAATAAAAAGTCCACAAAGTAAGGGTTATTGCTGCTTCTTGTGCCCATCTTAATCATTCATCCTTGGAGGACATTATGAAGGCTGCATTTGGTGATCACATATGACCATCTCCTCCTTTCACCTTCAGTCCTTATCATACCAAAGCCAAGGTATTTTTTCTCTAGGTCCAATAGTTGTGGCACAAACAGTGACCCAAACTGCTGCTATTTAACAGCAGTGGACACTTCTCCTTAAGGTGAGTAATTTCATTCAGTTGAGGTCATCAACCTACCTCCTAACTGACAAATTCAGCCTCACAATAGTGACAGGTACACTTATTACTAATATTAAAATGTAGTTGGGAGGGGGTGGGTCACAACTAATTTTAATTATGTAATACTTACCTGTCGCTATTATCAGATGCCCTCCTCCCACCCTTCTATGATATCCTGGGTTCCCATGCTACCAGGAAATCAGGAAAACATTCGAAGGAAGAATAGGTTTGTTCCCAACTAGGAAAAACCCTTTCATTTTATATATATTGATCAAAGTCAGGGGAAAAACTGGAAATTTTCAGCATCCACTTGATGACAGAAAATATACATGACTGAGTCATAATTGAACTGGTCGTGAGTTCATTTTATTGAGTTCTTGAGTTAACACAAGTTTCAGAGGCTGTGGAACTCCTTTGTCAGTTGAAATACAATTGCTCTATGGATCATTTGGGTGCTTGCCCTAAACATTTTGTATTGTCAATCCAAGCTGTCAGGCAATTGGATTGGTTGAGTAGACTAGCTACTGCTTGCTCCACTCCATACTGGTATCTTTTCTTATGTTGAAGATAAGAGGACCAGTCTAGCATCACCATATGCCAGCATGTTGTCTGCAGCATTTGATGTCGGTAAATGTCAGAAAAAATAATAAAGAATAAAGCCCATCTTCCCCAGTTCCCCTTTTGATACATAAAGTTAACGAAAATGTATTGTGATAAATCTTTGCTAGTGATTGGGCTGTTTGCACTGGGAACACAGTGTTAGGCATTATCATCAATAGCAACCTTTGACACCCCCAACTCGCCTTTGCAGTGAATTTTGCTATCAGACCTTGCTAACTACATAAAAGTCTACTGACTGTTCAGTAAATTAAAATGAGTTAGTTATACTTGTTTCTAGTGATACATCCTGTGGTTTTGTACATGATCATACGTCTAATTCAGATGTTATGGGAGAGTCTCAAAAAGGAAACTTCTTTTGATATAAAACAATGTTTATTTTCTAAGCCAGAATGTTTTTAATCAGTTCAGTAAGGGTCATAAGCGAAATTTCAAAGAATCAACTGGAATTTTTATTTTTTTTTTAAAGTGGGGAACCCTGGATGTTCTTCATCAGTCAAGGTTCTAGAAAAAATGAAGAGACACTATTGCATGCTATTGCACACAGGCCTATGACGTTGAGTCAGACTAGGTTGATGTACATGTTCTAAGAACTTTCTAGAACAGGAGGATGGTACATCTGGCATAAACGAGGGTTTTTCGTTGCAGAAAGAGTAAGCTACACAATAGTGACAGGTAAGTATTACATACTGTAGTATCACTAATTTTCATGGGGTACCATTTTTCGTGGATTTCGTTGTTGCTCTGAAGCACGAATTTAAAGAACCAATGAAAAATTAGTTACATATGATAAAGAAGCCGCCTCCCCCCCCCATTTTCTTAATGTGTTTCATTCCTAGAGATCAACAAAGCTATTTGATAAATCAACATCATTTCTGTAATCTGGTGATAAAATATTAGCTTTTACATCTGTTTGTTTTATTTTGATCCTTTTAGAAAAAAAGAATCGGAATGCATTTTATATTGTTTCAATGCACATGTATCAATACAGTATCTGGTAACAAATTTCCACTCACTGCCTTAATTCGATATGTTGTGGCATAAGTAAGGATAGAGGGAAACTAGAAGAAGCACAAGGTATTCAAACACTACTGAAAATGAAAGAAAGAATAATAAATGGTACTTGTATATGAAGATTAGATTTAATACTTATTCAGATCGATTCTTCATTAAAATGAAACTGTTGTCAAATTTCAATCCTCGTGAAAGCATGTCACATTTTATCCATACATACTTAATCCCAATGAACAACATGACTGTAAAATACTAGAACTATTTACTTGTAGCACAATTACTAATGAAACACTAGGTATATACACTAATTACTGCAGAGTAAGCTCACACTTCGCTGATTTTTGGACAAAACCACAGAATCAAAATCGTGTCAATCAGGTCTGCTGGTACACAAATGTTTGTCAGGTAAATAATCCTGAAAATGTTGAATTAAACAAGTCCAGTATTCTCAGAGCCATGGATAATTAGGTCCGATATTTCACACATTTCTGTGTGAGTTGCAATTATCCATTCAGCATGAATCAGCTTGATTGATGAAGTCTGAAGTAAAGTCTAGTGGCTGAAGTTGGTTCATACATGAGACAGGTTCAAAGGAGTGATTCCATTCTTTTTCAATTTAATGAGCATCTTTGCACTTTGATGGGCTATGAACACATCAAATGTTGACACTGCTTGCTAACTCCAAGATGCAGCTGGTCATGTGTTTGGTTCACATGTGGAATGATGACATTATCTGAACTGACAGGGATCTAAGTTTACCACTCTTAAGTCACTGTGTTAATGCCATGGTCATCAGAAAGTAATTGATGGTACAGTTTTATGGACATTGTATTATGAAAGAGATCATCCACGTGTACTTTAATAACCAATTAATTTAGTGTTGTTGGCTGTATTGGGTCCCTTTGATGTTGAGCATAAGTGATTGATCTTGACTGGTGTTTGATTTGTGCTTATACAGGTGGTAGTATAGTTTTAATCATTGAAGCCACCACTGTTTGTTGTCAGCATGGTTTTGTTCTTTTGTATTCTTTATTTGTGGTATTTGTAGACGTAAATCCATGAAATTAAATACCTACAAATATGCAACCTTTGACAGACAAAACAACAAATTTAACTACCCAAAAAAAATTTTTTTTTTACAAAACCATGAAAAAGGAGTTCCATGAAAATAAAAGATACTTCAGTAATTGAAATTAGTTCTAGCCCCTCATAAAACTACCTTTTTGCCAGAGACCTTGCTCCCTTGGACCCCCTTACAAGGGCATTGTCCTTGTACCCCAGCAGGGAATTAGGCAGCCCCACACCACAGGCCTGCCCCACACCACAGGCCTACTTTTAGTTTTTTTGCAATTTGTACACTCACATCTCTGATTAAATGGAGGGAACTATTGCTTTCATATTTTGTCTTTATTAAAAATGTGCTTTAATGAAAAAAGAAGATGCATAAAGAAAACAGCAATGAGTTTATAATAAATAAATATATAACCACAACTGTAATAAATGTAAAAATATAGTTGTAGGATGTTTGTCAGCAAATTTTATTATTTTGTTTTGTTCAAATAAAAATTGTACAGATACAACTACTGGTAATGATGTCATCACATCAGTGATAGTTATAGAACAATTTTATGGCATGTAAGTAGTGTACAATTGTCAGTGTAAAGAATAAAGAATCTGATTCCAGACTATCTGCTATGCTGTCAGCCATGACAATTTAGTAGCAGCTCAAAATATACAGGCAAATAGATTTTCAAAATTCATTCATGAAATGCATTCATATTTCATTTAGTTTTCATTTATCATTCATTGTTTTGCATTCTAAATTTTGCATTTGCATTCTGTTTCCTTCATCATTTCATTTGTATTCATTCTGCATTCCATTTGTGTTAATTCTGCATTTCATTTGTATTTTGTTTTCACTTCACTGGCAACATTACCTATTTCAAGGTCTGTATATGCACATTTCTATACATTTTTATATGGTATATTCTAACCTTGCTTTATAGATCATAATGCTGTTTCCTGCAGTATGTATTAGAAAGTGTATAATTTATTGACCAAGGACAGTACACTGTTTAACACAAAACTTTCATAAGGGTTGATCATATTTTTTTTGTTTGTTTTGTCTCTGTTCAACATTTTCAAATCACAAGTACCTGTATTACATTTCTTTAAAAAAAAGTACTTCTCTCAACGAAGCATTTTGTATTATACAGCCCAAAACTTTTGCAAACCTTTTTAGTCCAAATTCAATTTTCTAATTGAAAGACTTCCAGAGTATCCATAACCTGCCATTAAAGTCAGGAACAAGAGTCAACTGATTGACATGCTAGCAATTATGGCAACACAATAATATGAAATACAGGAATGAGATTTACCAAATTCAACTATTACACATATTGCTGTTATTTTAACTCAATTAAACATGCAAGATTTCCCGATCTTATAGGTAGAATATTAATTTTATAGAATTAAAAAAGTGTAAATTCAAAGATTATTCAATGTTATTGCTAGACTTTGTTTAAATTTTACCTATAGTTGTCTGATGTTTTTGAAGCCAATAACAAGTCTGACTGGTTGACTATTTATATTTAATTAACAAGATCACATAGCTCAGACCATGTCAGCTTATGTTATGGCCCTGCTTTTATATTTAATTAACAAGATCACAGAGCTCAGACCATGTCAGCTTATGTTATGGCCCTGCTTTTATATTTAATTAACAAGATCACAGAGCTCAGACCATGTCAGCTTATGGTATGGACCTGCTTTCATTATGCATCATGTTTAATTTGTTGTCTTTCATGATTTGTTCATAACACGTCTTAATTATTGTCATTTTAACTTTTTAAGAACCATTTGACCTAATTTGATTTAGACATCAACGAGTCAAAAGTGCCATTTAAAAAAACAACAGCCAACATGATTGGTAAAAAATCAAAATAAGAGTCTTATGCTCGATGATTGTAGGACAATAATGGTGATTTTACTGTTGCAAACATCAATTTGAATTAAACTGAATTTGTGACATGAAAACCTCCAATTACATCCTCAAGTCCTTGGATATAAGACTGTTCCCCCCCTTCTAAATATTTTTACTTATGTCCAGCTCTTCAACATTAAAGATACTTCACTGCTATTTACTTACCTCATTAGATAAAAGCACATATAGTAGTTCTTTCTCTTAAAGCTTGTAATTCCTGTACTCATTCTGTTGACTACAGGATTATACTGTATTAAGAATTCTATTTTGTTTTTCTATTGGCTACAGGGTTATACAGTATTAAGAATGCCATTTTGTATTTCTATTTACTACTGGATTATACTATATTAAGAATGCTATTTTGCCATTCTGTTGACTACTGGGTTATACCGTATTAAGAATGCTATTTTGTCTTTCCATTGTCTACCGGATTATACTGTATTAGGAATGCTATTTGTCTTTCTGTTGACTACAGGGTTATACTGTATTAAGAATGCTATTTTGTCTTTCCAGTGACTTTTTGGATTATTAACATCATCATCACTAGTATCATCCTCCTGCTGTGAGGGGCCAGGATCATCATACTCTGTGAATGCAATGTGCATGCACTACCAGTTTGACCATTAGTACCTCACATTACTATTTTATTTCCTCTTAGACTGTCAGACAATTGACCTATCAACAACTGTTAACAAATTGCACGATACTGGTGATCCCAGCTGAATGCTGACCAGTCATATTGAAAACATCCCTTTACCATTTGTTTGTCAGAACTATGGCAAAGGGGACTTAGGCACCAAAGTAGTGTACAAGAAATGAGGTTTAACAATTCATGTTGCTATAAATCAGTAAATATTTGGCCAGATCGCAGATTTATGGAATGATGTCTGTCCTTCTGTCCATCTTGTGTCAACGCAGAGGTTAAGGTTTGCATTTAGGTCATTTTTCTCAGACTCTATTGCTTATAGAGTCACATGACTTAAGTTATAAATTTTTATGAGAAGTACTATAGCCATCAGTGAAATCTAGATCACTATAATCTATATTTGATGGTTTGCAATCTGACCATACTGCCACTGGAGTTTTTCTTGTTGTTTGCAATCTGGTCATACTGCCACTTGGGTTTTTCTTGTTGTTTGCAATCTGGCCATACTGCCACTGGGGGTTTTCTTGTTTTCCAACTTTGGTGAAATTTTCAATATACACTAAACAGTGGTGTTTGAGTATGTTTTCGAATTTTAAAGAAAAATATTTCATTTGATAGAAATTGATATTGTAATCAGTAAAAATACAAGTGTTAATAGGTCAGTTGTTCTTGATTAACCTTTGATAGTTTTCTGTTTAATGTATATTTCTACATTATCAATTTTGGGGTTTACCCCCAGCACTAACATTCTCTGCCAAAGACTCATAATATTTATTTAAATTTATTTTCTTAAAAGAATTTCAAATATAAGATACTAAATGGAGAGTTTGAGTCAAGTAGATTATATAAGCTGTTGTTTAAGCTTGTTATACTTGTCATGTACATTTTCTTAGAGTACAATTTGAAATAAAATTTAAATAGCAGACAGTAATTGCCAATGAATGACTGGATATATAATCAGACTAAATTTTTTTAAAAATATAAGTACATTTCTTTTTAACGTGCCATTTCTTTGCCAAATCGTGATAAGAATTATTTTATGGCATATATAATGCAACATTAATATTATGTTTCACCAGCCTTTTGGCTTCCAGTGTAGTTTTGATGACATATCACAGAAGCATAGAACAATATATATATATATATATATATAGTGGAGTTAGAACATTATGAAAAATGATTTTGAGCTTTACTGGTCATAAACTGGAAGAGGTTATGGGATGTTCTGTTGTCTGTCATCCGTCGTCTGCTGTCCATTAGCACAAGTTTGTTATCGCTACTCCTCCTAAACTACTTGGAGGATTCCCATGAAAATTTACATACACATTCATCCCATGGTGTAGTTGGTCTTAGATGAAAATGGTGCCGATCTGACATCCAGTATGGCCACCATGACAGTCATTTTGAAAATCTTCTTATCACTGCTCCTCCTGAATGGATGGTCATATCAACATGGGGTTTTCACTAAAAGACTTCTTATGATGTATAGTTGGTCCTAAATGAAAATATGCTGATCTGACATCCAATATGGCCACCATGGCACCCATTTTAAAAATCTTTATCACTACTCCTAATGCATGGATGGTCATATCAACTTGAGGTTTCGCTAAAAGACTTCTTATGATGTCTGCTTGGTCCTGAATGAAAATGGTGCCAATATGACATCCAACATGGCCATCACTGCAGCCATATTGAAAATCTTGTTATTGCTGCTACTCCTGAATGGATGGTCATATCAATATGGCGTTTTCGCTTAAAGATTTCTTATGAGGTCTGCTTGACCCTAAATGAAAATGGTGCCGATCTGATGTCCAATATGGCCACCACAGCAGCCAAGTCTTTTCCTATCTACATGACTCAGTCGTAAGTACATGTAGTTCCACATCTTGAATATTCTCAGTAGCTCTTTTAGTGAATAGCATAGTTTCAGATGTTGATTATAAACAGTTACATTGTAAATGAAATTCACATATATTTGATTTTGATGTAGAAAATGGAGCTTACCCAAGGTTCTTGTCTGTCACTAGATGGCATGAGTGTCCAATGGGATTTTTGGACTGGTTCTCCTTTTCAGAAGACTTTTCTCACAAGTCAGATTTAAAAAACAACAATCCAGAGGTTTGTAGTACACATATACCACATAGATGAGCATTATGCAAGTTGCAATAGAAGAAGTTTGGAAGAATGCCTTTGGGATGAGAAAATATGCTTTGAGTGAACAGTTATTTGGAATGAAAGGGCCAGTATTAGAAAGATCATCACAGAGACTGAGATATTTTATTGGATCTTACAAAAATTTATAATAACCAGCTTTTGAATTTGACAGGTTTCATTGTTATTAGATTCCTGTATTCTGTTTGATGATGGAGACACATGGACACTGATATACTGATCATTCAGTATGTCATAGCCTTTCATTTACATTTTGTTTAGTTGATCACCAGTACTCATAGTTTTTGCAACCCTTAAGCGTTTGGATATTTTTGCCATCTGTTGTATAGAAGGGAAACTTACTAAAAATGCTGAAGGTACTGAAATGTTTTCTAAGACTTTAGCTTGGTTTCAAACAGTATCAGGTACTTAGTATCTGTGGAATTTTTTAAAGTTGGAACTTACTTTTGGCTATATAATGTATTTATTACAACCTTGATAATGATTCAGATAACTATATATTTCCTTCGGCTGAGTAAAGGAAAGTGCTAGGGTTGAGAAATCCTGAGCTCACTGTCTTACAGTAAATATCAAGACTATACATGTATACTCGCTTATAAGGCAACTTGATTCTAATTTTACCCCTCCTTCCCTTTTAGGTCTGCAAAAAGCTGATTTCTCTTTTGCCTTTTAAAAAGTCAAGGTGTACTTTGATAGTCAAATCTGTCTGTAAGGGGTGACTAGTCACATGAAAATGTAAAAATATTTTGACAATATTTTGTATTTTGTATTTTGTACTCCAAGCCATGGAGTCATCAGTTGTTTAGTATGTTGTACCTAAAAGCTGACCCTTATTCTGCATGAAATGAATTTTTAGTAAAATTGTTTGCTTATTAATCAGTATATACTGTACATAACTGAAGGTCCGTGAGATTACTGTGATAGTGAAACAGAAGGAAATATATGAAGTCCAAACTAGGAGAGAGAGAGAAATAAAAAAATAGCAAGGTATAAATCATAAGGATAAATAAAACTCTTAATCAGTTTAGTTATTTATTATGCCATAAAAAGAGTCTTGACTATATGTCTATTGGTAAGAATGTATGAATTCTGTAATTATATCTTTTTTATTTAGTAAATATCAAAGGCATCATAAAATAGAGTTCTATGGATGATATTTATGGCATCCAGTCTTTACTGTGTACTAGAAATGATTCTTTTTTATGATGGTTGAAGTAGTAAATGTTGTTAGAACAGTGCCATTTCTTATAATTATGTACATGAGGTATTGCACTTTTCCTTGTTGTTCAATTGTAAAATCAAACAATGTGTATTTATTCAATACCAAGTACGGATGATTGAAATAGTACCAAGCAATACCAAGTAATACCAATACCAAGTAATGATGATTGAAATAGTAGATGCTGTTCTGTTGTTAGAACACTGCCATTTCTGATAATTATGTACATGAGGTATTGCAGTTTTCCTTGTTCTATTGTAAAATCAAACCATGTGTGTTTATTTAATACCAAGTAATGATTCTAAGAAACCAAAGCAGTGATGAAAGGACAGAATTTTTCACTAACATTTTTATTTAAAACTATTTATTTCATGTTTTAAAAAAAACTAATTTATTGGAGATTCTTTATTGGATAAATGTGATATATGCTGTTTGCTATAAACATTTTTGTATTATTAAGTCTTTAGCTATGTTTTTTTCTGCATACATGTTATGCCACTAGACCTTTTCCATTCAGAATTCATATGAAATGGAGGAATTTCAAATTACGTCACTGATTTGCATAGGAGGACATCACCACATTGAATTTTGTCTTTATAGGTAATGCAACAGCAATAGAGTATATACCTCAATGTTTTCTTTCTCCCAAATACCAAGAGATTTCAGTCAGATCGAAATACTGTATGACTTTGTTACCTGGACATTCTACTCAAGATGTACTCAATTAGTAATGAAAGGCAAGATATCCTCTATTCAAGATCTGATTGTACACAATCTTTGTCATGTACTACTTAGCAATTTTACATTAATATGTTGCATTATTTTTGGGTGATGTCATTATGAAAAAGCAACAAGTATGGGGTAGAAGGTTACTGAACAGTTCAACCATGAAAGCAATTCCTGTGTAAATATGAAATTATGCATACTGTGCACCTAAGTATCATGTATTTGTAACCATCCCACACAGTGTGCTTGTTTATTTTTGTGTTTGGAAACATTGTGAGCATGAAATTATGTTCAGTGATTATCTGTTGCAATTACATGAATTTCATCATGTAACGAATAAAGTATATTTTCAGGAAAGATACAGTTTCTGATTTTTTATTTCCACTTTCATCTAGCCCACTTAAGTCACTTTTCCTATGACAATGGCATCAGCAGCAGTGTCAACAGCTTTTGTTCAGGTTTTGGTTCAGAATTTTGTTTGAGCATAAGTTAAACATGCAAGCCGTGGCTTTGTTTTTGTACATAGATTTAGTGTTGTCTATGTACATATCTACCTGGTGTTGTTGTTGTTGTTCGTCCATCGAGTTCGAAGATGACCATGACATCACTAACTGGTTTGGTTTCTGTGAGTATGTGAGTGGTTGATCAGGCCAACTTGTACTCTGAACTGTCTGTGGCACACTGGACAGGAGATGCCGCTTGGGGTTGCTTGATCAATAGAGGACATGCTGCAGTTCTGAGCTTTATGCTGCTCGCATTTCTGCATGCCTCAGCAATTCTTCTCAGTTCAAAGTCTGTAGCTCCAGTATGGATGAGACTGCACCAGGGGGAGCGATTCTGTGTGAGATCTTTCCAAAACTCGGGGTCAGTGTTGAAATGTTTCAAGGATGACTTGAGGGAATCTTTGAAGTGTTTCTTCTGACCACTCTGAGATCCCTTTCCCTCCTTCAGCTCACCGTAGACAATCTTTGGTAGTCGCTCTTCTCACATCCTGGTTACATGGCCTGTCCATTTCATCTGTGATTTCATCAGCAGAGTGTGGATGTTTGGAATGTCTGCCCTTGTGAGGACCTCAGTGTCTGGGACCCTGTCCTGCCATTAGTTTCCTCAGGCATCCCATGTGAAAATGGTTCAGCTACTTGGCATGGCATCTGTACTCTGTCCAGATTTCATATCCATACAGCAGGGTCGGGAACACAATGGCTTTATAGACCGTAAGTTTTGTTTGAAGACTGATGCCTCTGCACTCACACACATTTGCATGTAGTCTGCCAAAGGACAAACTTTAGCAATTCTGGTGTTGGTTTCATCATCGATGTGAACTGCACGTGACAGTGTACTGCCGAAATAGGTGAACTTGTCCACTGCAAGGAGGATTTGGTCATTTACTGTGATGGTAGGGTCTAACTTAAGGCTTTCCTTTTGCAGGTTGGTGCATCACTTCTGTCTTCTTTAACTGGTTGTGAGACCGAAATTGTCGCAAGCTGAAGAGAAATACTCTGTTGCATGTCAAACTAAGATCTGGCATTCAGCGAACAGTCATCAGCAAACAGGAGATCACAAACAGTAACTTCCTGAAACTTAGTTCTTTGCCTGTAGTCTCAGATTGAAGAGCTTGCCATGAGTCTGGTATTTGATGTCAATCCCAGTGTCATAGTCATGGAAGTTAAGCATGGCAGAGAACATCATACTAAAGAGAGTTGGGGCCAACACACGGCCTTGCTTGACTCCAGTGGTGACTGGGAATAGTTCAGATGACTCATCGTCGTCCACAATGAGAGCCAGCATGCCATCATGGAATTGCAGAACCATTACGATGAATTTCTCTGGGCAACCAAATTTTGCCATGATCTTCCAGAGGCTCCCATGACTGATTGTGTGAAAGGCCTTTGTCAGGTCGATGAATGGCGTGCACATGTTGGAGTTCTGTTCCTGGCATTTCTTCTGGAGTTGACGAGCTGTAAACACCATATTTGTGGTCCCTCGTCCTTTCCTGAAGCCACACTGGCTCTCAGGCAGGAGCCTGTGATCACTGTGATGTACATGGCGATTCAGAAGAATTTTGGCGAGGATTTTGTGGGCTATTGACAGCAAAGATATGCCCCGGTTGTTGTCGCTCGATGCTTCCTTGTGCTCCTGGGGTATAGTTCCTTGAGTCCACATTAACTGGAAGAGTTCAGACTGTTTCTGTGCCATGTGCGAGCCTCCGGCTTTGTAAACTTCTGCTTGTATAGCATCCACTCCAGGTTTCAGTCAGCTCTGGAGGATCGGCAAGTGATGTGTTGATTTCCACTTGGGGCAGTCGATCAATTGCCTCCTCTCTGATAGACGATTGTAGATTGAGGATGTTGTTGAAGTATTCTGCCCATCTTTGTAGTATCTTCTCTTTGTCAGTGAGCAGTGTGATGTTGTTAGCACTCAGTATTTGAGATGTTCCTGATGACTGTGGCCTGTAGATTGTCATCAAAGTATCATAGAAGTTCTTCAAGTCATTCCTGTCTGTGTAGGACTGAGTCTCGTCTGCCTTTTTGCTCAGCCATGAGTCTTGCAACTCTCTGACGTTGCATTGGACAGTCCTCTTGATGTTGTTGAAGGCTGCCTTCTTGGATGATGAAGTGCTGTTTTCTAATCAGGCCTTTTGTAGCTGATGTTTCTCATTCAGTAGTCTCTGTATGGCAGCATCATTCTTATCAAACCAATCTTGATGCTTACGCGTGGTGGGACCGAGGGTTTTGGATGCAGCTGAGTACACAGAATTTCTGATGGATGCCCAGTTTTTCTCGACATCCTTGGAGTTCGCATCAATTGTTTCTAGTTGACTGCACAGTTTTTTTTTTTTTTACAAATGCCCGTTTCACGTTCTCCTGTTTCAGTTTGGAGACATTGAGCTTTTTTGGGGCACTTTGTTGCCTTGTGGTCGTCTGCTATGTTGAATGTGGATATTGAGCTGGGAGACTATGAACCTGTGGTCATTCCAGCATTCTGCACTTCTAATGGCCTTCGTGACCAGTACATCTTGCTTTTCTGTTCTCCTGACGATGACGTAGTCAATGAGATGCCAGTGCTTGGAGCGTGGGTGCATTCAAGACCTCTTGTTGTGGTTTGGCTACTGTAAGTAACAGTAGACGGTACTACCTGTGACTGTTGACCCACAGTGGACAGCTACACCTGGCTCCTTCTGGAAAGTCCTCTCTGGCGGATCAGGTGGCCGAGCAGATATGCTCATCCTCACGGCTGTGAAGTCAGATGGCAAGAGCTGTGTGGACAGCGCAGGGCATCAGCTCAGGTACATTAGGACCTGATGGCCATCCACTGCATCCGGACTCGTCTGCAGACGTCTCGACATTGTCGTGCCACTGGATTCAAACAGGTCTGGACGAGAGGGAGTGAGGGTGACTGCGCAACTTTCCCTCACTTAAATACAACTCACGTGCACGTCATGGCATCATTCCCCTCTCCGACCAGATACCTTCAAGTCCTGTGACGATTGGTGAGCGGCAAAGCAGCATGTGTGGATACACTGGGAGTAGTAGCTGCAGACCTGCACACAGGCGGCTCAAGACATAAGGTCACTTTTCACTAGACTGAAGCAGCAGTGGAACTCGGCAATCGGGCAATCGGGCATCCCGTAGCACGAGGAATGGGCTCGAAAAGGTGCCATAAACATTGTCTGCTTCACCTTAATCCTGGTCAGCATACCGCAGCTGACGAGGATCCCAACTTAGCGGTCGAAAATCTGACGAGAAGACAAAGGTGACTCAACTCACCATCGGTGCCTGGAATGTGCGCACACTAATGGACAGTACATCAGCAGATAGACATGAGAGAAGAACAGCTCTAGTTGGTAGAGAACTGGCCAGATTCAACATCAGATAGCAGCCCTAAATGAAACTCGCTTAGCTGAGGATGGACAACTCACCGAAGTAGGAGCCGGCTACACCTTCTTCTGGAGTTGCCGAAGTAAAGAAGAGAAAAGTGAAGCTGGTGTTGGTTTTGCCATCAAATCACAGCTAGTCAACAAGCTCACAAATCTCCCAAATGGCGTGAATGACAGACAAATGCATATGAGGCTCCCACTGTATGGGACAAGACATGCAACTATCATCAGTGTATATGCACCCACCATGACCAAATCAGATGAGATCAAGGGCAAATTTTATGAAGACCTGGAGTCTCTAATCGCAGAAGTACCGAACGCAGACAAGCTCATCATCCTTGGTGACTTTAATGCTAGAGTTGGCACAGATTACCGGACATGGCCAGGTGTCATCGGCAAAAATGGATTTGGCAAATGCAACAACAACGGGCTTCTACTGAGGAAATGCGCTGAACACGACCTCCTAATCACCAACACAGTCTTCCATCTGCCAAACATATCTACCTAACTACCTACTTACCTATCTACATAGTTTTGTTTACCTGTATACATGCATGCATACATACATACATACATACATACATACATACATACATACATACATACATACATACATACATACACACACACACACATACATAGATACATACATACATACGTACATACATACATACATACCTACCTCTAATTACTCACTAATGTACTTACTTTTTGTTATATATATTTACTCAATTATATCAGAAACTCTGTACATCTCGGGAGGCATGAGAATTGTTCAGATAATGGGGGTCCGAATAATAGCATATGTATGTATGTTATAATTGTTGATGACAAAGACTTTGTTCATATGAACTGATAATTCAGACAATCAATGCTGCAATGTACTCACATATTTTCTTACTTCCTTCCCTACTAGTATTACATGTACTTAATATACCTACTTAACTGCAACAAGATGCTATTATCGAAGCTACTCAGTATATTCTTATACTTGTATATACACTTAAATGCAAATACATATACGTGTGTGGTAATATCAAGCAAACATAAACAGACAAAATACTGTCCATTGATATTTCTTCTCCATCGTTGTCTACAACAGACAAATTTATAGCGTCTGTCCACACCAACATCATGTGTACATACATTGGTGCTTTACTTGCTGGTAACTTGTTGACTATTTGCTGGCTTATACGAGTTGTAATGCTAACAGTAATTGTTGGGAAGCTACATATATTGTATTCATGTTGATTTTATACTTATATTGTATACATGCATGTTGATTATATATATATATATATATATATATATATATATATATATATATATATATATATATATATATATATATATTTCAGAATGTGAAACAAAATTCTAATTATGGCTTTATGTAATAAGGTAACTAACTGCGAAAGCTATGAAATATACCTATTTTATTTGCTACACACGTACAGAAATGATTTTTATAATTAGTAGTAGTAGTAGCAGTAGTAGTAGTATAAATAATAGTAGTAGTAATATTTTAGCGAGATAGAATTCTGTTTCACGATGATAGGTGAAGAGCGTCATTTTGTGAATTCCCTTTCTACATCATAAGACCGCAATACATTTTCTCGTTTGACATGTGCACACCTTAATATCCCTGTTTTTTTACTTGGACAGTCGCTCTTTGAAAAGGATGGAACTGAGTTACATTGTATTTTACCACAATAATCTCGCACCTTTTGGGGGTCAAAATGATGTCAACAAGTTCATGAACGCCGTATTGAAAATTTCTTTTTCGCAGGGCTTCCATCTTAGCCTTTGTTATTAAATCGATATTAGGTTACGTGAGTCATAATAAATATTGTAATATAAATGAATTGCATGCCATGTATTTACACAGACTGGGATTTGCCACTGTATAAATAAACCTTATAAAGTGCTATATTTCGGTGCAGAGAAAGAAATACTTCGTATATCAATGTATAATGCACACCCAACTGTGATGATTTTAACCATGATCTACCGTCACATACTGCGATGGAACATCAGACCGAACATGGTAGACCCGTATCTATCGTCACATTATGTGACGGCATATGCGGATCTACCCTGTCTACATTTTGAGGCGCGTTATGCGCGAGCATACGGCACCCCTATTTGTGTAGATATGTTAATAAATCAGCCATTTCACGAGTATCATGTGAACTATAATCGATTCTCAAGTCATTTTTCCTTTTAAAATTAAAATGCAGGTGTCATTTTCTATATGATATTCTGTCTGGTTTCTATGAGGGTGTCATTTTATATATTATATTCTGTCTGGTTTCTATGAGGGTGTCATTTTCTATATGATATTCTGTCTGGTTTCTATGAGGGTGGTAGAGCGTCAGACTCGTAATCCAAGGGTTCGATACCCGCCTAGGCCTGCTGCCTCGATGTGTCCTTGGGAAAGGCACTTGGTACCCATTCCCCTCGGCATAATATAGCCAATAACGTATTCAAATTGCCGTTAAAACGAATATATATATATATATATATATATATATATATATATATATATATATATATATATATATATATACATATTAAATAAATGTCGATGAGGGCGAAATCATGGGTAACTATCTACCAAAGTTACCATATCGGGAATAATAGTTTCAATATGATGGGGGTGGGGAGGGGGGCTTCACTTCAACAGACAGAGGGATCGGTTACTTAAATGAGGTGAAATAAACTTCATGGATAGATGGAGGTTTAGTTTCCCAGTTTGTCTATGCTCCCGTAGAAAAGCACATCAATTTTTACAAGGTAGAGATGGGTGAGAAGCAGTGTGGATATCACCGTAGTTGGACTCCTCTCCGTCTACTGTCCCGAGTTGTATCACCGGTGCGTGCAGAATCTGCGAGGGTCAGTGGTTATCCATTTTAATATGATCGGGCCTGTTTTACATGGCTTCAAACAAACAAAAACTCCCAGACTCAAACTTAGACTTAATTCTGACGACTGATTGGCTAATTTCAAATCGCCTACTAATCAACTCAGAATTTAGGCGTCTGATTGGCTAATGGCAAATGACCGATTAATCAACTACAAATTCTGGTGATTGGCTAATGTCAAATGACTGATCAACTTAAAATTCTGGCGGCTCATTGTCTCGTGTCAAATGGCTTATTAACAGGCTGAAAATTCTGGCGTCTTACTGGCTTATGTCAAATGACTGACTAATCAGACGTCAGAATATTTAGTTGAGTCATACTCAGAATGTGATCATTTGTTGTAATTTCATGGCCAGTTTTGGCGCGTTTGATTTGGTCCTGCCTTAAGACCAAGTTCCTGCTACCTTGATGTGTTCAGTTTACCCAGATCTGCCATAGACACATTCTTCGTAATCATGAAACACTTGTATATATATATATATATATATATATATATATATATATATATATATATATATATATATATATATATATATATATATATATATATAGTTAGTTAGTTAGTTAGTTAGTTAGGACTCTATGGTCTTACAAAAACTGTAACAGAAAGAAAGTGAAACCAACAATGTATATAAAATCAAGAAACAATTTATTTCTAGATAATTAAAATGAAAATCAAAAGACACTTACAGTAACGTGAATTAAAATCCAAATAATCCAATAATCCTAAGTGTCCTATTCACAAGTCCTAAATACAGAAATTATAAAATGTTCCGAATGAATGAATGTTCAGAGTGAATGAATCTTCCTAATGAATGAATGTTCCGAATGAATGGGTATTCTGGAATGTCCTGATGTACCAACGATAATGTAATCCATCTTTGTGAATGTCCACATGTATCCAAAAGTCATATATTTAAATCAAAATGTTAATGAGCACTTTAGGTAACTCCAATGAATGTTCCTATAAATAATTCCTTTCGAATTATGTATATAGCAATACAGCATTACGGCATTACAGCATAACTCTGATTCCAAACAGTCTGATAATTACAAAGACTGATCATAAAAAACATGAATGTTTTTAACACAGGATTTAAAATTGGAATGAATATAATGCGTATATCAAGGTCTTGTATACTCTTTGCAAATGGCATATTTAACAACAGGAATCGTGTCATATTACGACCCAGAATGCAATACTAAATTCGTCTTTCGAATGGAAATATTCTCAAGAAATGGTAAAGAACTCTGAGCTTGAACTCAAACATCTTGTTGATAACATAACTACAACTGAAAGTGCGACTTACTATTTGACACAATTTTAAAGTACAGTCACAGACCAAAAGTTTAGGCAATTATCACAGATTCACAGATACATAACAATATATATATATATATATATATATATATATATATATATATATATATATATATATATATATATATATATATATATATAAACATTACTAAAGTCCTGGAAATAATAATTTCCCAAATCAAAGAATACCGTTTATATCAGCACAAATATAAAGACTTGCAAAAAGGAATCAAGAAAGCTTTATCAGTTACATGTTATCTTGTTGTATTTAATGTTTACATTTATTTCGAAGGGTTTATCTTCCTAAATTTGTGTGCAATTAATTTTTGCATTTTTCGAAATTTACCTTTATTTGGCACTACACAGCACTTTTGTGCTGACGTGCCGGTAAACAATACTACACGCATACATACCCTCACCTCTCTCTCTCATATGTAATTGCTACTGTTGGTATTCATTTATTTATAAATTTGTTAAATCTTGATTAATTAATTCATAGGGCTTCATAAGTTTTGAATGGCCTATTTGTCTG
Organism: Margaritifera margaritifera; assembly: GCA_029931535.1. NCBI lineage: Eukaryota > Metazoa > Mollusca > Bivalvia > Unionida > Margaritiferidae > Margaritifera > Margaritifera margaritifera. The sequence goes on from JAQPZY010001628.1 coordinate 2,398,458, forward strand.
ACTTATTTGTATTCTATTTAATTTCTTTAAATTATCTAAAAATCTTCAGAAAATGGAGAAATAAAATAATATCAATCAATGAGTCTCGTATATTTGAAAATTGTTTAAAGATTAATTTGCCTGTTACATTTGAAACCTGAGATCTGTAGCTAGAACTTCACTTATATGTGCAAAATGTGTAAATGCTAAATACATTATTTAATAATAATAATAATAATAATTATTATTATTATTATTATTATTATTATTATTATTATTATTTCTCGAGGGTAACTCAATTAGAATACAAATGTATCTAGTCTCTCTTACAACATTTAACAAGGGAACAATGAAGTTAAATGACTTTACAATACTCTGAACAGATCAGTCATATTGAAACAAAAACATATATTAGCATGCACAAAGACAAAACAGTTGGAATAGAAGTAGGAATTGTACACAAATATAATTACATGTAGAAATCAATCAAAATAAAACTTTAAATATTTGAGATATTTTTTTTCAATTGTTACGACTCTATGGTCTAAGAAAAATGTAACAGAAAGAAAGTGAAACCAACAAATCAAGTAAAAATCAACAAGCAATTTATTACTAGATAATTCAAATGAAAAATCAAAAAGTCACTTACAGTAATGTGTTTTGAAATCCTAATAATCCAATAAGAATGATTGTTCTAATCACAAGTCCTAAATATAGAATGTTCCGAATTCACGGCTGTGTCCTTGAATGTTATGATGTGCTAATGGTCTCCAAAGTCCTGATGTGCTAGAAATCTTGATGTGCTGATGTCAAAATGAAGTATTCCAAAATCTCTGAATAAGTTCAGTTAAATTCCAAAATCATTAATTAAAAATCCAAAATCCAAAAGTTTATGAGCACTGTTATAATCCAATGAATATTTAAAATAATCTTAGAATTTGGAATGAATTTTCACAACTGTAATAGCTCTTTACAAGACTGATGGTAATGTCAAAAATGAACAAATGTCCACTAAACATGATATATATAAAGATTGGTCACATGACAGAATGTTCTAGAATGTGAGTCATCTTAATGGAATTTTACTTGTAAACAAAAATCCAACCTTGACCTTCAAATTGAGAAAACATATTGATCAAAACAACCTAATTCAAGGACACTAGTTAAACATGTTTTTCCTGATAACATTAAGATTTAAGCAAATATTAAAGTGAAGAAACATTTATAATTTCCTAAAATATTTATAATATTATATAAACATCATACATAACACAATACTTTCAACAAAAGTGGCTGATCTAACTGAGGTGGGCAAAGAATTCCATATCTTTGTTCCAGAATATTTAAAAGTACAATGTATTTCGAAATTGTTTATTATTGTGTTTTGGAAATTTCAAGTGGCCATTTGAGGTCGACCTTAAAGCATATGGCCCATGATTTTCATCAAATTGTCCTCTGATATATTCAGGCATATTACAATTGATACAATTGCAGACAAATTACAATTGATACAATTGCAGACAAATACTGCCTTTTGAACATGTATTCAGTCATTTATCTGAAGCCATTTCAGTTCAAGGAAAAGAATACAAGATGGTGTGTCGAAAGGAGCATCCAGTATTAGGCGAGCTATTCTCTTTTATAACTTGTTATTCTTTCTAACTGACTCTTGGGGCAGTTTCCCCATAATGTCAAATAATAGTCAATAACTGGCAAGCTATACTATTTACGTTTATAATGTGACTGATGTGATTAATCAAGGCATAATATTGCAAACATTGAAACATGCTAATGAGGTATTAAAAGAAACTTGTACATACAATATTGTAATAATATCAGATAGTAACTTACCAGCGTTTACAGCAGAAACATGTTACTGTATACTTTCAAATCAACATATGAAACAAAAAGGAAAGAAAAAATATGAAGATGTTGACATTGGTGGAGAAAGACTAGCACAAATTATGCACACAAGACTTCGACTTGGTTGCAGTTTATTAAACGACGATCTTTTCAAAAACAATTTGTCATCTAGCAATAGATGTTCATGCGGTGAACCAGAAACCACAAGCATTTTCTCTTAGACTGTACAAAATATGTTACCCCCAGAAACGGAAAAATAGGAATATTTCACTCATATTACAGGTATAACTTCGTTATTAATGGATAACCCCTTGCAATCGGTTGAGGTCAACGAGGTGATCTCCAAGTCGGTCCATAAGGACATAATTACTACTAAAAGATTTGCCTAATCACTATTTATGTCTTCACTTTAAGCTGTTATATGTCTGGTACGTATTTTGTTAATAATAATATATACCACCCGAGTTGAAGATAAAAGTCCTTGATCTACCCCCCTCCCCCCAACTCCATCAATGCCAACATCTTCATATATTTGTTATATTTTGTTTTGACCACATTTCAATATTTTTTATATCAAAGTCTAGTATAGCTTCTACAGTAACTACATCACTCCTGAGACTGTTAGAGTAGCATCATCTGCAAATAAGTCTGTATTTGTGTGCTCTGTCCATGGAGGAAGGTCATTTATGAAAATAAGATATAGCAACGGACATACAATAGATCCCTGGGGAACACCATAATTAATTTCCATTGAGCCAGATTGAACATTTACGATAGCGATCTTTTTTTTCTCGTCCTGTCACATAGATAGGATGAGAACCAGTTTAATTCATTAGTATCAAACTTACAGCAATTTATCTTTTTTAGCTTAGATAATAGAACATAATGATCGACTAAATAAAAAACCTTCCTGAAGTCTAGAAACAATACGCATATTAGGTTTCTCTTGTTGATTTCCTACAGCCAACAGTCTGTGAATTTAGTTAAAGCTATTTGGCACGAATGACCCTAGCGAAAACCTGATTGTTATTTGTGCAAAAGTGAGAATGTTTTGAAATAATCATGCATTTGCTTAGAAATCAGAGTCTCAGCGATTTTTGATAATGTAGGAAGAATAGAAATAGGTCTGTAGTTTACTGGTTCAGCATATTCACTTACATTAACTATAGCAAATTCAAAAGAAGGCTAAGTTGGAACTTTAGCGTTTACAAAATTGAAACACTTGTTGTGATCAGTAGACTCGGTGTTCTCTCTGACATAATTATTTGTTATGTTCGTAAAGTAACGGTTAAAGATATCTGCTATTTAGTGTACACTTGTAGTTGAGTCTGTTTGCAGTCTAATTGCGTAGGTATAAGATTTTTTTTGGGGGGGAGGGCATATTTTGTTTATATATTGCCGAAATATTATTGTATTAGTAGCGCTCTCAAAAGCTTTATTATAAATAGATAACTCTTAGCTTTATGTATTAGGCTGATAGCTATGTTTTGCCATTTTTAAAAACAGTTTTCCAGTCCTTGATTCTATGAAACTTATCTCTATGTGTATTGCTTCTGTTATCTCTTTGGTCATCGATTTAGGTTTAAGCTCATGATTAACACGTTTGATTTTACAAGGAACATGATTATCTAATACATGGACAAGTCGTTTGTACATGCATCTAAAGCAGTATTGACATCTGGAATATTTACAATATCATTAAAATGCATCAAATACAAATCATTACGGAAGTTTTCTTCATGAAAATTGAGAATCTCTGTATTTTATTTCACAATGTTGGTGTTATGTATGATGTTTATATAATATTATAAATATTTTAGGAAATTATAAATGTTTCTTCACTTTAATATTTGCTTAAATCTTAATGTTATCAGGAAAAACATGTTTAACTAGTGTCCTTGAATTAGGTTGTTTTGATCAATATGTTTTCTCAATTTGAAGGTCAAGGTTGATTTTTGTTTACAAGTAAAAATTCCATTAAGATGACTCATGTTCTAGAACATTCTGTCATGTGACCAATCTTTATATATGCCATGTTTGGTGGATATTTATTCAGTTTTGACATTACCATCAGTCTTGTAAAGAGCTATTACAGTTGTGAAAATTCATTCCAAATTCTAAGAGAGGAATTATTTTAAATATTCATTGGATTATAACAGTGCTCATAAACTTTTGGATTTTGGATTTTTAATTGACAATTTTGGAATTTATGTGAACTTATTCAGAGATTTTGGAATACTTCATTTTGACATCAGCACATCAAGATTTCTAGTACATCAGGACTTTGGAGAGCATTAGCACATCTTAACATTCAAGGACACAGCCGTGAATTCGGAACATTCTATATTTAGGACTTGTGATTAGAACAATCATTCTTATTGGATTATTAGGATTTCAAAACACATTACTGTAAGTGACTTTTTGATTTTTCATTTTAATTATCTAGTAATAAATTGCTTGTTGATTTTTTTACTTGATGTGTTGGTTTCACTTTCTTTCTGTTACATTTTTCTTAGACCATAGAGTCGTAACAAAAATTGGGGGCTCGTCTTCTGGGATCTGAATTTCATTAAAGCATATTAGAGATATTAAATTTATCTTTGAAATTCATATTGATTTTGTCTCTGAATTTTTTTTGTCTTTGGCAAAGATTTTTAAATAGAGAAATTTTTTGTGTGTGAAACCAACAAGCATTTACAATGGCATCTAATGTTCGGAATTTCATTTCAAAACCTACCCAGGAGGGATTAGAGTGCATGAGAAAGGACGAGTTGCTCGAGCTTGCCAGAAAATACAGTCTATCTGAGGCAAAAGTATCATTGACAAAACAGGAGATAAAGATTATTTTGATTCAGTATTTAGTAGGAAAGGGAATTTTTGATAGCAGTGCTTTAAGTTTGAAGGGAAAGCCTGTATCTGGTTCTGACAGGAAATTAAGGGAATTAGAGTTAAAGAACCAGATTGATTTAGAATTGGCAAAGCTTCAGATTCAGAGAGAGAGAGAGAGAAGGAAGAGAGGCAGATACAAATGCAGAAAGAAGAGAGGCAGATCCAAATGCAGAAAGAAGAGAGGCAGATCCAAATGCAGAAAGAAGAGAGGCAGATCCAAATGCAGAAAGAAGAGAGGCAGATCCAAATGCAGAAAGAAGAGAGGCAGATCCAAATGCAGAAGGAAGAGAGGCAGATACAAATGCAGATGGAGAGAGAGAAACAGGAGAGGGAGATGCAGAGAGAGAGAGAAAGAGAAGAAAGGGAAATGCAATTTAAATTAAGAGAATTAGAACTGGCAAGCAGAGCACACTCCACTCCTTTAAACACAAGTCCAGGTTTTGATGTTACTAGATATATTAGGTTAGTACCCCCTTTTCAGGAAAAAGAAGTAGATAAATACTTTCTTCATTTCGAGAAAATAGCTGAAAACTTGAAATGGCCCAGAGAGCATTGGACTTTGTTATTACAAAGTGTACTTATTGGCAAAGCTCGTGAAGTCTACATTTCACTGTCAGTACAACAAAGCACTGATTATGATGTGGTTAAGGAGTACATCTTGAAAGCTTATGAGTTGGTACCAGAGGCATATCGACAAAGGTTTAGGAATTGTAGAAAAGAAACTGGACAAACTCATGTCGAATTTGCAAGGGATAAAGAACAACTATTTGATAGGTGGTGCTCAGCCAAGAAAGTTGATCAAGCTTATGATAACCTCAGACAGCTCATATTAATTGAAGAGTTCAAGAGGTGCATCCATAGTGATGTTAAAACCTATCTTGACGAGCAGAATGTGAAAACTTTGGAAAATGCTGCTCGTATGGCTGATGATTATTCCTTGACTCACAAAATTTCATTTGGCAATAAGTCGTCCTCTCAGCAGTTTTCTGGTAAAAAACCATTTCAATCTCATTCGAGTACTTCCAAATTTCACAACAGCACAACTGTTAGGAATCAAACATCTGATAAGACTGATCAGAAATCCTTATCTCTTCCTACGTGCACTTATTGTAAAACGAAAGGGCACGTTATTTCTGATTGCTTCAAGTTGAAAAATAAGCAACAGAGAAAAGACAGAGCTTTTCCAAATGCTCTTATTTCTACGAGGTCAAGGTCACGGTCTTGTATTGAAAGCAATACATTTGTTGGGTCAAACAAACCCCAGTCTGATTCTATTTTGGAGGCTTATGAACCATTCATGTCAGAAGGTTCTATATCACTTATTGGTGATTCTGCCAAACCTATCCCAATTAAAATATTAAGGGACACTGGAGCTTCTCAGAGTCTTTTATTGTCAGGTACTTTGCCTTTGTCTGAGGAGTCTTCTTCAAGTGAAAGTGTTCTTGTTCAGGGAGTAGAGTGCGGCTTTGTAAATGTTCCTCTTCATTGTGTCAATTTGGCATCAGATTTAGTTTCTGGACCTGTGACTGTTGGGACAGTGACTTCTTTACCCATAGAGGGTGTTCATTTATTACTAGGCAATGACCTAGCTGGAGATAAGGTTGTGGTTAATCCACTTGTAACTGACAAGCCTTGTTTGGATCAGAAAGTTGATCCTGTCGAAACTGAAATCCCTGATTTGTACCCTGCTTGTGCAGTTACTAGAGCTATGGCAAAAAGAGCTCTTGAGATTGATGTTGATCAGGATATTATTCCTTTAGCTGACACATGTATTGGTCAGTCTTTTGATGAGGTCACTTTTTCCTCAGGTATTGATCAATCAAATGGTATTGATCACAGTGATCCTCTTTTGGCAACTCATTCTCTTTGTTCTAATCAGGATGACAAACGACAATCCCTTGTCGTTGAACAGGAGCAAGATCCCGAGATATCTTGTTTGTTTCAGAGGGCTATCAGTGAAACTGAAGCCACACAAGTTCCAGTGTGTTACTTTGTGAAAAATGGGGTCCTTATGAGGAAATGGAGACCACCTGATGTACCCGCTGGTGACGAGTGGTCAGTGAGCTATCAAATTGTTGTTCCTAAGTCATATAGACAGGAAATTCTTAATTTAGCCCATGAAACTCCTTTGGCTGGTCATTTAGGAGTCCGTAAGACTTATCACAAGATCTTGAATCATTTTTATTGGCCGAAACTCAAAAGTGATGTTTCTAAATACTGCAGATCTTGTCACACTTGTCAAATGGTAGGAAAACCCAATCAGAAGATACCTAAGGCTCATCTGCAACCTATTCCTGCATTTGGTGAACCATTTAGTAGAATAATGGTAGACTGTGTTGGTCCTTTACCTAAAACCAAGTCAGGCAACCAATACTTGTTGACCATCATGTGTGCATCTACAAGATTTCCAGAGGCAATTCCTCTGAGAAATATAAAAACTAAAACTATTGTGAAAGCTTTGGTGAAGTTTTTTACACTTGTTGGCCTTCCCAAATCTGTCCAGTCAGATCAAGGGTAAAATTTTATGTCTGGAATTTTCCAACAAGTTATGCATGAATTAGGCATCCAACAGTTTAAATCTTCTGCCTATCACCCTGAAAGTCAAGGTGCTTTGGAAAGATTTCATCAAACTTTGAAGAATATGATTCGATCATATTGCTTTGATACAGAAAAGGATTGGGATGAGGGTGTTCATTTGTTGTTGTTTGCTGTTATGGAATCAGTTCAAGAGTCGTTGGGTTTTAGTCCCTTTGAACTAGTTTTTGGTCATACTGTCCGTGGACCATTGAAATTATTGAAAGAGAAACTTCTTTCAAATGAAGACTCAAAGATTAATCTTATTGATTATGTTTCTGATTTCAAATACAAATTGTCAAAGGCCTGTGAAGTAGCAAGAACTAATCTTCACACTACCCAGTCAAAAATGAAATTAAGGTATGACAGAAATTCACAGGAAAGGAGTTTTAAACCTGGTGACAAAGTTCTGGCTCTCTTTCCCATACCTCAGAATCCTCTTCAGGCTAAATTTTATGGTCCTTATACCGTTGAAAAGAAAGTAAATGACTTAAATTATATCATTAACACTCCTGGGAGACGGAAACAGAAACAACTTTGTCATATAAATATGTTAAAGGAATATTTTGACAGAGATAGCTCAGCTAATTATTCAGTTAATTTAGTTGTACCTGTCCCACACAGTGAAGATATCAACGATGGAGTACAATCAGACTATAGTGACTCTGGTATAACCAATCTTCGGAATTCAGAAATATTGAACAACCTAGACCAGAAACTTTCACATCTACAACAACAGGAAAGAAATGAACTAAAACAGCTATTACATGACTATGAGCACTTGTTTCCTGATGTTCCAACACGAACAAGAAAAATTTATCATGACGTTGACATTGTAGATTCTGCGCCTGTGAAACAGCATCCTTATAGGATGAATCCTCTCAAACAGAACTAGATGAAGAAAGAAATTCAGTATCTACTGGAGAATGATTTCATAGAACCAAGTAAAAGTAATTGGAGTTCACCATGTATTCTTGTTCCCAAGCCAGATAATACATTCCGTATGTGTACTGACTATAGAAAAGTCAACAGTGTCACCAAAACTGATTCATTTCCAATCCCAAGAATGGACGATTGCATTGATAAAATTGGAAATGCGGAATATGTCACCAAGTTTGACCTTTTAAAAGGATTCTGGCAAATTCCACTGACGGAAAGGGCAAAAGAAATTTCAGCATTTGCAACTCCAGATGGACTTTATCAATATAAAGTCATGCCGTTTGTAATGAAAAATTCGCCTGCAACGTTTCAACGTCTGATGAACATGATAACATTTGGTCTTGATAATTGTGACGCTTATATCGATGACGTCATTATCTACAACAACATCTGGGAAGATCATTTGAAAACCATTCGAAAATTCTTCGATCGACTCAGCGATGCGAATCTGACAATTAATTTGAGCAAAAGTGAGTTTTGCCATGCTTGTGTCACATTTTTAGGACATATTGTGGGACAAGGTCAAGTTAAACCTATAGAAGCTAAGGTTAAAGCTATCTCTGAATTTCAAGTTCCAATTTGTAAAAAGCAACTGATGCGATTTCTAGGTATGGCTGGATATTATCGGAAATTTTGTTCCAATTTTTCCAAAATTGCTGAACCTTTGACAAGTTTATTGAGTAAGAAAACCAAATTTCATTGGTCTGACAAGTGTCAGGAATCTTTTGACAAGTTAAAGGCCATGCTTAAGAATGCACCAGTTCTTTCTGCACCAAATTTTAGCCAATCATTTAAATTATCTGTTGATGCAAGTGATGTAGGGGTTGGTGGAGTATTGATTCAGGAAGACAAAAGTGGTGTGGATCACCCTGTGTGTTATTTTTCTAAAAAACTAAACAAGCACCAGAAAAATTATTCCACAATTGAGAAGGAATGTTTGGCTTTGATATTGGCTTTACAGCATTTTGAAGTGTATGTTACCTCAGCTCTTTCTCCAATTATTGTGTACAGTGATCACAATCCCCTTACTTTCATCAACAAAATGAAAGATAAAAATCGGAGATTGTTGAGATGGAGTTTGATATTGCAGGAATATAACATTGACATCAAACACATCAGAGGAAAAGACAATGTGATTGCAGATGCACTCTCACGTGCCTAGAAATGTAATATTGCTTGATGTAATTAAGTCCAGTATCATAAAACATGTTCTTATGTAATTTTGGTTATTGTAGTATTAGATGTATATTCAAAAGAAAGCTTTATTATATAAATCTTTCTTTTTCTTTATGAGGGGAGGTGTTATGTATGATGTTTATATAATATTATAAATATTTTAGGAAATTATAAATGTTTCTTCACTTTAATATTTGCTTAAATCTTAATGTTATCAGGAAAAACATGTTTAACTAGTGTCCTTGAATTAGGTTGTTTTGATCAATATGTTTTCTCAATTTGAAGGTCGAGGTTGATTTTTGTTTACAAGTAAAAATTCCATTAAGATGACTCATGTTCTAGAACATTCTGTCATGTGACCAATCTTTATATATGCCATGTTTGGTGGATATTTATTCAGTTTTGACATTACCATCAGTCTTGTAAAGAGCTATTACAGTTGTGAAAATTCATTCCAAATTCTAAGAGAGGAATTATTTTAAATATTCATTGGATTATAACAGTGCTCATAAACTTTTGGATTTTGGATTTTTAATTGACAATTTTGGAATTTATGTGAACTTATTCAGAGATTTTGGAATACTTCATTTTGACATCAGCACATCAAGATTTCTAGTACATCAGGACTTTGGAGAGCATTAGCACATCTTAACATTCAAGGACACAGCCGTGAATTCGGAACATTCTATATTTAGGACTTGTGATTAGAACAATCATTCTTATTGGATTATTAGGATTTCAAAACACATTACTGTAAGTGACTTTTTGATTTTTCATTTGAATTATCTAGTAATAAATTGCTTGTTGATTTTTACTTGATTTGTTGGTTTCACTTTCTTTCTGTTACATTTTTCTTAGACCATAGAGTCGTAACAGTTGGTAAATAGTAAGTTTAGGCACATGTCTGGTGAAACATACAGGATAGCAGCCACTTATTGCAAATTTAGGTACCCAACGTTCATTTACATTTTCTAGATTATTTTTGTACTTGATTTTCAAATAGTTCAATCCATTCAACTTTAGAATTTGGGGGCCTATAGGCAGAGCATATTAGAATAGGCTTTGTCTGTGTCAAGTTTACTTCTATCCATATACTTTCAATAGCGTTAGTTCCAAGATTATTTTGTCTTTTATATTTAATGGAGTCTGCAATATAGATAAGAATCCCCCTCTCTGTTTGTCATCACTATCTTTTCTTTCAAACTGATACCCGTTATTATCAAGTAATCTATCATTAATATTACTATTTTAAAATGTTTCATACAGACCAAGAATATGTGGAGATCTCTTCTGGTTTAGCAGTAGCCTAATTTCATCAAGTTTAGGCAAGATATGCCTTACACTGAGGTTTCCAATTCTTAAACCCTTCTTTGCAAGTCCTAATGTTGTACAAAATGTGTTCACTATTGTTACTACCACTTGTACTGGTATCAAATTCCGTATGTATATTGAGATCTATACTATTCTTTAATTTAGTATTATTACAGTCTCAGTCTTTGTATTTATACCATAAAAATTATCATTAGGATTATTATATGTGCTAAAGGCATCAAGAGAGTTACATCTTTTAGAAGTACAGTCAAGTAGACAAATATCAGTATCTTCACTGGGTGTTTCCAGAACTTTTTCACTGTATGAATTTGGTTGGCCATGGTTACCATTTGATTGTTACTATTGCACATTATTCTTGTATTAAAAGTGAAAGCACATACAGATTTTAAATTATTACATGCTTCACACTGTTGTGACAGTACATATTTACATTATGGATTATGTCATATATAATTTTATTTAAGCTCAGTTTACTATTGTTGTTTGCTATATACACACTAGAAGTGGCATTCTCCTCTTTGCCGGCACCCTGACAAAAGCGCGCAGGACAAAAGCGCGCCGACATAATCGCGCAAAGACGAAAGCCTACAACAATTACCATTTTGTGTCTCTAGTAAAGAAACTAACAAATACAGCATTAAAGATCATTAAGCATAGTTTATTAATTAATATCTCAATATGGCGTTAAAGATCAAATAACATCATCTATTCATTAATATCTGAATATGCAGAAATATGGCGTTAAAGATCAAATTACATCATCTATTCATTAATATCTCAATATGCAAAAATATGGCGTTCAAATAACATCATCTATTCATCTCAACCACAGCCTTTGTGACTTCATTAAGTTCTGGAGTGGGAGCATGCTTATGATCCGAAACAACAATTACTGCATCTGTTGCATCAAATTTCAGCCGACCTTTGCAGTCTTTTTTCACGCATCTCCATGACGTACTACCATCCGAATGAATACGATCTTTACGAAGCCGGTAGCCATCACGTAAAATGTGTTCTTTCTGCTTCTGCGATTCGGTTCTTTCCATAACTGCAAATGTTTGGGCCTAAATATATTCGTGTGCTATTTATACAGTTTCAGGTACGCAAGTAGCTTTGAAGAATGACTCTTCAAATAATATTTAGAACTTAGAAATTATGTTACTTTTCATGTCTACTTCTACTCTTTAGGTTTTGTCGGCGCGCTTTTGTCGGCGCGCTTGTGTCGGGGGTTTTAAGCTGCGCGCTTTTGACGGCGCGCTTTTGTCGGCGCGCTTTTGTCCTGCGCGCTTTTGTCGGGACACCCCTCTTTGCCAATCACCCAAATTGGTGACACTGTCTCCAAGTGACACAGTTTTGTTTGTACCCGAGTATTCCACATGCATGACACGAGATAGGCTTCCCATGATGACACACATCAGTAATGTGGCCAGTCTCGCCACCGTACTAGTAGTTTCAGTTACCTTTTTGAAGATCCTGGAATATATTTCCATGTTGCAAAGTAATAGGGCCGTTCCAAATTCCTCAGGTGGATTCTGTCTTTATTGCATAAATGTAGGTTCACTTTGTTTTTGTCCCCAATGAAAAAGAATCCATCGGCATAGATTTGGATGTGACTGTATTTATTTGTGTACCTCGAAGTGTTTTCACATCAGTATTCAGAAGCATTCGTTTTTAAACTCCTTTCATGATATATGAGCCAATAAGTAGAGTTTTGTTTTGCTTACTTTTGTTGGGAAAACTGTTTCTCAGGTGAGTGTTTGCTTGGTAACCACATGGATTTTACATTTATATTGGTTGTACAAGATATATGTAATGGTATATGCCCAGGGTCACCTGTCAAATATATATTGAATTCACACACCCCATTTACTTCTTCAGTTGTATGTATATCTTCGTATTCTACCTGTGTGCCAGACGTCGTCTTCCTTGTCATGGGTTTGGGATTGGTCTGCTTTTGAGTGCTAGCCAGCATAGAGTCCCTTCCTTGCACTGGTGCACTACTCTGTTTTCATTTGATGGTATTTAGCTCAGTTGATAAGTTTTTAACTTTCTCCTTCAATTCTGCAATAAGATTTGCTTTTCCACTATTGTAATGATCAAGGAATCATAAGATAGACTTTGATCTACCTGTTTATGGTCAGTGCAGTCAATTTACTGCATACTTTTTTGCATGATGGGTAAGTCATTGTTTGCTACAGAACCCTGAATACAAAAATACATTTCCTTAATAGCCTGCAAGTGTTCAGTTTGTTGTGACACTGTCGTGACACATGGTGGACTAATGTCACCTGTATCATTACTTTGATCAAATTCATTTACAAGTTATTTGGATGTAGGTGCTTCATAATGGTTAAGAGCAGTTTTAGTGATTAAGGAACCAACCATTTAATTTTCGGGTAGGGCCTGGGATTTACTTTCGAGCTTTTTTGTTTTACCTCAAGATAATTTATTTTTTCAACTAATAAAATAGATATAATCGATTCTTTATTTTCTATAAGTCAGTGCAAGAGTATTTTGTTCAAGCTCTTTCAGAGCCAGAAATTTTATAGAAAAAAAATCACCCCCACCCCCGAAATTAAATGGTCAGTCCCTAAGAGTTAACAGTATACTTTCTTCAGAAATGAATTAACAGTATACGGTCTTCAGAATTAAATGAAGCCTTAGCTTACAAAACGCCAGTTGCGGACTGGTTGAAAATAAACGTTAAGCGCTATTTTTTGTTTGATAGTTGCATGTGTCAGTTGACAAGAAGATAAAAGATTGCAGGAAGAAGGCGGAGCTTATGCTATGCAATGACTGCATGGTGTTTTGGTTATTGCATGGCCAAACTCCACTTCCTAGCCTTTGGTTTACTACGAGAGAATTTGCTAAATGTGCAAAATCATTAAAATCTTAAAGCTATATCATAATAAACTCTAACTCGGCAATTTAAGATACTCAAAGAAAAATTCGGCCATTCGTGTCACAAGTGACATATACCACTCCCCACGCATTAACCAATTTTCTGCACTTGTAACAAATCAAGGACAATTGCAGCATGTTAATTTGGTTTGGGTGCTTTACGACACAGCAACACAAGTAGGTTATTTAGTGCCGAGGCAATTGGAGTAAAGTGCCTTGCCCAAGGACACAACACGGTAGGTGACCCAGGCTGGTCCGATGGTAGGATTCGAACCTGCACCCTTTCGGTCGTGAGTCCGGCACGCTAACCACTGAGCCATCGCAGCTCGCAGCATGTTAATTAGTGTACAATATTCGCTCAAAGCTCTGTCATTATTTGTGGTACAAAGCTTTTGACCTTGAAAATTCTTCTAGAATGTTTGACATTAGATCAATTTATTAATTCGTTTTTCTACATTTTTGCATTTAAAATTCAAACTTCTGTATTCTCTGCATTACAGAGTAGTCAGTATTAACAAGGGATGAAGGGCGGAGTAACTGCATATCATATTGCATAGATAGACCCCTTCCCAATGCCATTATGCAGGATATCATTATGTCCCCTTCCTTTAGTTTTCACAAAAATATGTGAATATTTGAATATTTGTTGTGCACAAATGTCACATCCTGTCCTTAAATTACATCTCTCTCTCTCTCTCTCTCTCTCTCTCTCTCTCTCTCTCTCTCTCTCTCTCTCCAGGTATATGGAATCAAATCACAATTATTTCCTCTATATAGTCCCTGCATTTGTTTGTCAGTACTGAATTTTCCATTGTTTCCAAATCCTAATAAATCATGTTAATCTAAAGTATCTTCAGAGATGAACTCAAGGTGAAGTTCTTGTCATAGGTTATCCGTTTGTTTTTGTTTTTTTGTTGGGGTTTTTTTTTTAGAGAGAGAGAGGCTGGGCTGTAAACAAATGACGTTCAATGGGTCACAGATTTCACTTCCAGAGAGGCATCAATACCAAAATGAGAGAGGAAAATATGCTCTATAAAATAGACTGGGACTACATTTAAGGGTACTGACCTGGAAGTAATAATTGTGACCTGAGTCCTATCAGGCCAACTTACTTATGGCCAATTTTAGTCGAACTCGTACATTTGCATGCGACACCTATTTCAACTTTACTCACGAAGTCTTATTGATTTTCATGTCAAACAAGGTGTGTGGCATCTGTCACAAAGTGTGTAGTGTTGGTGTTCAGTAGGGTGCAATTTTTCGACAAATTGCTTTTGAGATCTCAAGATAATTTCTATCTGAAAATATGTTTGGAATAGAAAAACATTGATACATTTAATTGTAATAGAATATTAAATACAAATTTAAATTTAGAAAACCAAATTTAAAAGTAAAATTAAAATTTCATACAAATTTTAAACACGAAACTGACAAAGTTTAGACAGCAATGTTGACCAGTGAATTATATTTAAGACAAGTGGTAGCTTGGGTCTGTGCAGCTTGTATCATTTTGTCCAGGGCTAGTGAAGCAAGATATCTCAGAGTGATTTTTGAGGCAAATTGCAACACCGCTGTTCAAATGTGTTTAAGTGTACACACTAAAGAAACAATGAAAAGTGCTATGTTCTAAATTTATTGCGTCAGGTACTGAGTCAGTCGTTGGTATAGACAATACACACTTAAATTTCCCATTTTGATGGGACCAGTACTATGTTTTATGGCAAAATTTAATGCGTTTCAGTGTCAATAACCACAAAAAGCAACAATGTAACAAAAATATACAGTTGCAAGGAAGCTCTACCTTACAAAACAGCGGTGATGATCTCTTTCATAAAGACCTAAGCCATGTCTTTCAGGTACTCTATGTCAGTGTGGTAGTATGAACTAATCCTGTGACTTTTGGCGAGTACATTGGACATGTCCTAATGAGACCTTGGCATCACCACCTGACTGATGGAGAGCTTCCAAGCTAACCCAACTCTTCCACCTTGTTCCAAATAGCAGGCCAAGCTAACCCAACTCTTCCACCTTGTTCTTCCAAAAACTGAAAAGAGATAGCGTATGTATTTGTAATATCATAGATGATTAAGATGTATGTAAATGAAGTGAAAAGGTGCTGGATATAGAGATGTCCAAATTACATTACGTATGCAAGCATAGGAAAAATTATTTAACTGGACATAGTGACACTCAGAAATGTGAAGCAATGGACATGTACTAAAGTGACTATTCATCCCAAAAATGTATAAAGTTTCCAGAAGTATATTTATCAGTGTATGTTCAGCCATGTACAGGGTAAATAACTGATAAGGTATACTAGCTATCATGAAGTTTAAGGCAATGTGGGTATGGTGAAGTTTGATCATTCGAGCAACAATTAGTACATAACAATATACAAGGAAGTTAAGTGGCAAAGTACTCAATTAAAATATATTACCATAAGTAAGCTAATTCATGATGGAAATAACAGTTGGGAATATTTCAGGTGTAAATAGTCAATTATGTGCCTGACAGATCAACTATAGTTAGATCCTATATCAACAACTAAATGTGAAATTCTGATCCCAAAAAATTCTAAAGAAGGATGGATATTTGCACACGTAGGACATGTAACCATGTAATTATTAAGATCCATCGTACAAAGTTAATTCAAATGATCTGCCTGAACATTGCTGGTGTATTTCTAAGAGTGTTAGTTAACAATTATTAAGTTTAATGGTTCATTAGAATATTATATCAGCTTATGCTACAATGCCGCACTGTATCAAAGTACTAAATTAAAATATATTACCATAAGTAAGCTAATTCATAACGGAAATACCATTTGGGGATATTTCAAGTGCATACAACCAATAATGTGCCTGACATATCAACTATAGGTACAGTTAGATCCTATATGATCCATTGAATGTGAAATCCTGATCCCAATAATTCGAAACAACGATGGACATTTGCTCATGTGGGGCATGTAACCATATTAAGATAAATTGTACAAAGTTCATTTCTGGTGGAGGGTTTTGAGTATCAGTTAACAATTATTATTAATAAGTAATAATGCTTAAAATGGAATGGTTTATTAGAATGGGGTATCAGCCTGTGCTACAATGCCGCACTTTGTCAATCGATGTATTAACCATAATTAACAATAAATAGGAATATATTTTGTGTTGGACTTACTTAATTTTGCTGTTTTCCTACATCCAATGTAAACAGACCTGGGTAAAGTACATTTTTGTTCCCTTTGACATATATTTCTTTTGACATTTTTCATTCTCTGACAGTTTAAAATGGCTTAGTAGACAGCCTGAGTAGGCTGTGTTATAGAGTTTTCATCTCTATCCTCTCATTAAGTACCATGTAACTATTTTTATAGACAATTTATGTAAGCCATATAAGCAGATATGAGTTACTTATGTATCACACCATCATTAACACATAAAGTAACTTTTTGGACCCATACTAGTGTAAATGATCAATATGCATAATATCAACTTGAAACATATCTTCATGTGTTTTGAATAAAGGCCTCATTTTGACTTTCAAATATATTTTCTCTGACAGAATTTGAAAAATATCCACCATTTGAACTTTTATATGCTGTAGATATATAAACACAATGATAATTGTGAGCATCAGATCCACAGAGATTATAAATGTGCACATTTTTAAATATTGTAAAAATGTTCATTTGTTAATTTTTTAAGTTAAAATTTTAAAGAAAATTTTTAAATGCTCAATTTTTATTGTTATAGTTTTATTTGTTTTGTCAGTATACATAGACTGTCAAGATTCCACATGTCTGCCTTTAATAATAAACTTGGCATTCCAATTTAAAGTTTTAAGGCTAATACACTGAGAGGACTCAGATCACAATTGTGACCAGAATCCGTACATTGACCATTCCTGTACAGGTCAAAGTCGAAAATTATAGCTTACCAGATTCCTCTTCACAAAAAGGAAAGAGGAAGAACAAGACTGTAAAGGTGAATTACATACTAGTTTTATGATCAGAGTTTGTGCGAGTAGTTTCAATTAAAGTATATGTTGCTCTTCAAGAGCAATTATCAGTTCTGGATCTTAATCTACGTACTTTCGTGTTGGTGCTGCTTGAGAGACGCAAGATGTCACAATAAAATGTTGTGACAAATTAAGTTTTCTCAATGTACATTATTAAATACGCTAGCATGCCTGTAATAACGATTACGCTTGTTATTGTGCGATCCGTATGACGCAGCCGTATCCACAGCTTTGTACCCTTATGGCCCCGCGTTCGATAGTGTCAGTTTCAGCACTTGCTACAATGTGTGGCTGCCATTTCAAAATCAGTGGCGAGGGGTCTCGTTTTTTGTTTTTATTCTGAGTTCTCCGATCATCTGCATTACCTAACTATATTGTTTAAATAATGATGCAAATAACCCAATTTTAGCATGGTCTTGTATATACTTCTTAACATATTGTGATCACATAGAGATATAATGAGTATAATGTGTTTTTGCTTATCACCATGTGCACAGAAAAAGACCCACAAAAAGCTGCACGATTTGTATTTTACTTGGAAATATGCTTTCACTTTAGCAAGAGAAATGTATGAGAGAGAGGGGGTGGGGGTTGTTTGGTTTTGTGGGTTTAATGCCATTTTTCAGCACATGATATGCTATACATGGCGACCAGTATATTTGGTGCAGAAAAAACCGAGGAAGACCACGGGAAGAACCACCGACCCACTGGAAGCTACTGGCAAGTTTTCTCACATACCCACGTTGGCCGAGCCGAGACTCGAACCCACGCTGACAGAAGTGATATGTGAGTGATCTCTAAAGTCGAGCTCCTTGGACCAATCAGCCAGCCGGGGCCCCGCGAGGGGGCTAATGAGTCTATGAGCATTTGTGTAAATATGCGAATAACAGAGGGCCACGGGGTTGATTGGTTCCATTAGCTTTTTGACATTGCTTTTACAATGAACATGAAATAATTATTGCTTATAAACGAAAATGAATTTAAGTTTCTATTAAAACATAAATAAGAATAAGTAAATTTAAACTACATGTACTTCAATGCCATTTAATGAGGTAAAAACACCTTAGTGTTACGAATGCAAGAGAATCAAATATATAATTGTTGGAGTTCTGTCCATGATGCAAATTCTACAGACTGTTGACATTTATTATACGATTTCCTCCTAATTTAATGTCTTGTGTGGTACATACTCGAGCTGCAATCGGCTTAACACTCGTACCTTGGCTATGTATCCCAGTGTACAAATTAAGCCGATAGTAGCATGAATAACACTTTAATGGGAGCTATGTCTTGAAGCATTTGTATTGTTCGGCAGATGGATGATCACAGTTTTAACCAGCAATTTACGATACGCTTTCCTCCCATATGAGCACCTTGTGGGATACATTTTCGTGCTACAATCGGCTTGGTACCAGTACCGCGGAGAACTATTGAAGCTACAAGGATTAAGCCGGTGGCATTACGAGAGTGAATAGTACAGGGATCGATGTCTCGAAACATTGCGCTTTTTTTCGACCATGGGAACCAGTTTACATCCAACGGTTCCACAACACATTTTGAGACAATTTCATTATTTCTAAATGAAATTCAGAAAAATTTGGGTTTGTTTCATATGATGACATCACAGTCCTACGGCTTTCTTCTCAGCAATATACGATTTGTGTAAGGTTTTTGAGCACGTCATTTTAATAAACATGGCCAAGAGCTATTGGGTTTCATGTTAACAATATAAGATCGGAGAAACTTCATACAACATGAATAGGAATGTCATTACCATAATTTTGTAACACAGAGAATTGTTCAGTTATCCGCCGATGAATCTTCAGACTTGGTTCGTAACATTACAAAAAAGTGTATACCTTTAGGTGTGGTAGAAAGACGATTGGATCTCATTTACTGCTGTTTTACTCCCTTTTTCTGGAAAGTAAACAAATAAAAACAATGTGCAACGAAAAGATGAATGAGAAAAATAGTTATAATCTTTCTGGCAATCATATTACAAATAATGCTGTAAAATATTAAGAGGCCTATACAATAACATTCAAACTTCTGAGTCGGATTCCGCGCCTTTGTTTTTTTTTTTTTTTTTTTTTTTTTTTCATTGCCATCGAAAAACGATATAAACTGATTATGCTGCATTAGATCTTAGCGTTATAAATTATTTAAATTGATGTTGTCATGCTGTCTCTAATCAATACAATTCCACCAATGCGCTTCGCGTGAATGTAAAATATAATATTATTTTCAAGCGGCTTACAAAAACAGGGGCTCCACCTTGTTTATTAGACTCTTTGTTAATGATCTATCCTTCTACAGGCATTGAATTGTAAACAAGCACTTAAACGTTTTGCCATAATGCCTTCTGGCTCCAAAAGAGTTGCGCACATAATTGTGGTGTAAATCCTGTATTGAAGGAAATAAACACAGCGTAGCGACAGTCTCATTCCACATGCCTGTGGACGATGTGGTCTCATAAAAACACGATCTGAATATGAATGAGCCGCATCTCTTACGGACTAATATATCTATAGCACATCTACATTCTATATAACCAGTCAATAGTTCTTTTGACGGGAGTATTATTTTCTTAAGAGCTGGTCTTGTTTGTTCTAGCAATTCAACTGAAACGGAAGCTATAGTACAGAGACAATGCGATAGTAACTAGTGTGTTTGACAGGTAAAAGAATGTCCTGATTGTTTTGAAAAGGGATAAGCTCAAGGAATCTAGCCCCAGCACGAACAATACACGGTGTTCTGGTTGTGATATTCGCAGTGAAAGTGATAGCGGAATTAGACGGTATCTGAGATACTCTTTGTTCAATACCTGGCTATTGTACTAGTTGAAAAGCGATTTAACCGATGATATCATTCCATAGGACATGAAAAGGATTTCCGTTACACTATGCTTCTTACAAATCCTTGAGTTTGAGTAAGATAGAGAATAGAATAGACTTGGATAATAAGATTACCAAACAGATTTGACTCTAGATTTTACTTGAGATCAGTATTGTTAAAAAGTGGATTGCAAGAGGACAAGTAATACCTTGTATACAGAATCAACTTGAATACATCATCTGGATCAATCTCGTTAATTTGGATTTTACTCTATTGATTTGTTTTTCATACATGATAAAGGGTGAAAAGAGAACCCCACCAAACTGCTATTAATTTTTTTCTGACCCTATGGAGTGTTCATAAGTGTAAATCAGCTTCGTTAGTAGGAGTATGAAAATTATATAAGCATTAAAATGGATGATTATGCCACCAATCGTATCAGTAAGGACGATTCTGCCACCGCCAGCAGAAGCAAGTTGTATGAGATAGAAACTAGGGACGAAGATTTCCAAGAAACCAAAAGGAAAACGAGGGAATCGTTCCGAATGGACCAACAATTAGTAAACAGAAAGTTTGAAAAGTATCTGTTAAGGACCGAAAGCATAAAAACTGTCTCTAATTCAGATCAGATGTATGCTGCAGACAAAATAAGTGGCCCAAAACATAACGCGTCCTCTATTTCTTCTCGACAACCTCAATCAAACATTCAACATCAAGAAAGCGGCAAATCTCTTTCAAACGGACATCTCTCTGGAAGTGAAAAAAGTTCTGATAGTGGAAAAAAGCTACATGTGCAGAAACCAGAAATTATGGATACTCGACTGGCGCCAGGTGGACATTATGAGAAGCTTACAAGAGGTTCAAATGAACATCTCTATGAGAAGGCAAATTTCAGCCATCTTTCTAAATCAAGGTTTGGCGGGTAAGTTAGCCTTTATATATTTAGTGTTGATTTGTCTGAAAGATCATGCTTTTGAAGCAAGAGAAATTCATGAATTGATAATTTCCATATGAAATCGGAATACATGGTGTCTGTATCTACGCTTAATTTCACATGAAGTTTTAAATATATCTTCTCAACCAAATTGTAGATATAATGTGTCATATTGTCGTGCTCGATATATATATATATATATATATATATATATATATATATATATATATATAGATAGATAGATAGATAGATAGATAGATAGATAATTACAGTGAAACCTACTACAACAACCACCTTTTTAGACAGACAACTTTCTAAAGCAGCCACATTTCACAAAACCCAATATAACCCAATATAATACATTGCACACAAATTAACCTCCATATAAGAACTACTTCTGTATTACAGCCAGTTTCAGCAAGTCCCAAAAGTTCCTCTCTTATACGGGTTTGACTGTACCACCAGCACAGCCATCACCATCACCAATCACTTAATGCTGCGATAGAGTGAGATCTTATGGAAGTATTAAGCTACCGTCGACATGAGATATGTATATTGCATACGTCATAAAGATGGAGTCGTTTACGTCAACAAGACGAGTTAGTGATTAAAATTTTCTTGACATGATTATGTAGATATGATGACAAACTTATATCAGTATATTTCTGTATTGTGGCAGTATGTCATTAAGACAACATAAATGTATCAATTTGTCATATATATATATATATATATATATATAGTATATATATATATATATATATATATATATATATATATATATATATATATATATAATATTAATTATATATATATTATAATATATATATATATATATATATATATATATATATATATATATATATATATATATATATATATATATGCCAACACGTTGCAATAGGCAACACGTCTTGTTGACGTAAACTATCTCGTCATGACGACGGCAGTTTCATACTTCCATACATTATCAACACAATATATTTTATGTGAACAAGACGAGTTATATATTTACATATATATATATATATATATATATATATATATATATATATATATATATATATATATATATATATATATATATATATATATTGTTTTACATGCTGCCAAAATATATCAACCTAAGTATGCTACAATATAGCAAGCAACCTAAGTGTGTACATTTGTTGCAATATCTACATAATCATGCCAAGAAATTGCTATGCGTAACTCGTCTTGTTGTCGTAAATGACGTCGTCATGGTCATGTATGCAGTATTGATATCTCATGTCGACGGCACAGTGGTGTAGCGACCGCCCAAGCAACCCCCGCCCCCAGGGTGTGGGTGGCCAAATTATCATTAAACTATAGCTTCGAGTAACCACCTTTCGTTCACTTAACGTGAATTTTAACGCGTTCGTTATAATATTATGATAATCTATTCAAATAAACCATGAAAAGTGTTCAACTATATCTACTTCATTTAATCAGCGTGAAAAAAATTTGGCATTCATGTACATTAGTTCATAATTACTGTTTTTCCAACGTGTGTATGTTTACTTATTTCCGGAAGTGACGTCCATGGTTCGTGACACTGACTAAAAAGCCACGTGGCATATGACCGGACCGTGCCAGTTAGACCACGGTATGGATATTATTAGTTTATAGCGTCTCCGTGTTTTGGAAATAAAAAAAATTAAATTTAAAAATGAATAATTTTTTTCCGTTAATTCTATATGCAGTTTCTGCACTTACATTACTGATTGCTTGTTCTTTGCCATATAGATACAGGACTCAATAGACTTAGAGAGAGACAGACAGATATACAGAGAGACACAGACAGAGAGAGAAATTTAAAAATAGACACTGGTGAATGGATACACATTTTATTATAATAGATTCAATGTCTTTTGATGTAGAATATATGTTTATTATGAAATAATACTGAAACGAAAAAGTCCGTAGTGAATATACATTTCGAGTGTAAATTTTTCTTACGTTGTATAAGAACTCCGCATGATTAAAGAGAGGATATTTGCTTTCTCCGAGTGAATAACGGATATATTTCATCGAGTGGGTGAAAATACTTCAGTTTTTCACCCACGAGATGAAATATATCCGTTATTCACTCGGAGAAAGCAAATATTCTTTTTATTTTATGCTCAAGCGTATTGTCTAGCAATTTGTATAACACACTGAAGTAGCTGATTTCTTACTGCATCTCGCGCGATAATGTCAGCGGTTTACCTTTTATGATTTGCTCTGTTTTGTGTATATTTGCTCATAAAATATCAGTTTGTATAACACATTTAATTAGTTGATTTCTTACTGCATCCCGCGCGATAATGTCAGCGGTTTACCTTTTATGATTTGCTCTGTTTTGTGTATATTTGCACATAAAATATCAGTAGTTACATAATGCTTCTTCCCAATTCAAGGTAAAATATCAGATAAATAGAAAATGAAACAAATTTTTTTTTATGTCTGTTGTTGGATTTGAATCCGGTTCGCCGGGATGCGAAGTAGCCATCTTTACCACTACACCACGCGAGCTATTGTCTACCAGCAGTGAAATATCACAATTATATCTCTCGGAAAATCCAGTATTTCGCTGCCTAGCATAAAATAAAACCAAATATTTAAATTGGCTATCCAGTTATAGAAATTCCCAAAGTGGATTATCCTGTTCAAAATATATAAACAAAGCCATCATGTGATCGGCGGCGCTATCTTTAGCATATAATAGAAAATTCAGGGCCAAAATGTCTGACATAAAAAAGGCATTAATGAAAACATAGATTTTCATTTTGATTTTTTTTAAATTACATGAAATTACCTTTTTGAATCGGATTTTGTATGCTTTTACTATAATATTCTTTCGCTTCTGAAGAACGCTGGTGACACAGCTGATGACGTCATTATCTCGAAACAAGCGCGTTATATCGCGAGAAACATGGCGCAAGATTGAAGAAGTTGAACGACAACTGGCCGTTGGACGATATCATTATTTTGTTCGTCTATCTCACTTAATCTTAGTGATAAGAGTGGACTTTATTTTTTCACCTGTTCGTATTTGAGTGTAAACCTAACTTTTACGCTACATCTCAAGGAGAGGAGATTTTCAGTAGGTGTTTTTAAAGCTGCAATAGTATTCACGATACAGCACGCTACTGTGACTTCCACCCTCATTTTTCGTTCGGGAATGTGAGAAAAATAAGAATAATCCTGGTACTTTAGAAAAGTACCAAGTGAGGACACGAGTAAAATTGCACGTGAGACAGAGTTGTTACTGTGTTTCCCACCCAAGAAATCAAAATCCAAATGAATTTTTTTTTTCGCTTCTTTGATGCTTAAATGATAAAAGTTAGAAGGTATGTGCTAAGAATGAACCAGCGATATATTCTTTTGAATGCTATGTCTCGACTGCTTCGCATGTGTATGATCCAAAAGCCACATTAGCAAGAAAAGTTGGTCATTACTGCCACAATTTGCTTTTTATACGTGCTAACATAAGTGAGAAAGTTGCGACTTACTGAAGCTGAGAATGACAGTCCAATAAGGAATTACTCTTTTATTGCATGAAATCAAAACAGCCCAAAATAGCTCATGACCATGCATACACCAATATCTAGGAAACCGTTCTACAAATAAAAGCAATATTGAAACTGTTCAATGGAACATGAAAAGTGCATGTATGTCACTTACACATAACACCCACATGTATGTCACTTACACCTAACATCCACATGTATGTCACTTACACCTAACATCCACATGTATTATCACTTACACCTACACTCACATGCATGTCACTTACACCTAACACCCACATGCATGTCACTTACACTTAACACCCACATGTATTATCACTTACACCTAACATTCACATGTATGTCACTTACACCTAACACCCACATGCATGTCACTTACACCTAACACCCACATGTATCAACTGCCTGTGGTGATTTAAATTGTGAACACAAACATCAAATTTCGTGACTGTACGTGACTGTCTGTGATCGCTTGAGCTTGAAAAAGGTAGATCACTGGTCAGCGGTCACATGGAACTTCGCCTATGGATGCGATATCATGCAGTCCGATGTATATGCGCGAATAAAATTTTGGGCGTACTTTGCCTTTGTAATTATAATCGCTGGATAAATCTGAGTACAATATGTTTGAAAACTTCTTTGCCTCTACTATCGACCCTAATTTTAGCTGCTACATTCCCGAAAAAAATATACACCACAAATCGGTTTCCGAGTGTACCTTCTCCCTTCCCCATCCAGTAAAACCTAATACTTTAATGTTCCTGATGTATCTGCGCAAGCACTATAAAATCCAATGTCTGACTTGAGAAGGATATCCATGGAGTTAATAGGATCAATTATTTAAAGCAAATCGTTGTTATTCCCTGGTTAGATCAAGCATTTTTATTACAAACTGCTGTTTTGCACCATTTGGTGTCTTACACATATATCGCCCTCCCTCCACCCCACCCCGACCCCCAGGCCCTTAACTACGCATGCACTGGTGAGG
This sequence comes from Margaritifera margaritifera, assembly GCA_029931535.1. NCBI lineage: Eukaryota > Metazoa > Mollusca > Bivalvia > Unionida > Margaritiferidae > Margaritifera > Margaritifera margaritifera. The sequence goes on from JAQPZY010001628.1 coordinate 2,424,418, forward strand.
GACATATCATGGATAAAAATAGGTTTCTGTCGGGTACTCGGGAAAACCATTCGCCTGTTATCAGAGGATGCTGGAGCGTTCTATTTATTAAATTCGTTACTTTACATAGGTGTTTCGGGGCTGTTATTATTTCTTGAAGTAAAAGAGTAATTCCTTGTTGGACTGTCTTTGTAAAGTCATAAAAAAAGGTTTACAATAATTGAAGAATGGTGTACCCGGAACGTACAATGTAAATAGAATGGTGTGCCTGACAAAATTGGAAATAAATCCCCAATTGGAACATCCTACCATGCCAATCGGAACATCCTTGGCCTATTCCGTCAAGTCCAGAAAGAAACCTCCGATGAAATTCTCTGCCATTGAGAACTATATTCGGAACAACCTTTTGTTTACATGGCACAATAGGGTGGAGGAAGGCGACAAAGCCACAATCGGAACATTGTCGGCTTTTTCTGTCGCAACATATGTGGTGCATTCCGCCAGAGGTGAGCCACCCAACCCATCAAAGTTATATGCATTCCTACAACTCCATTAGAGGTTATTTCTCGACTTGACGGAAATGGCCGAGCAATGTTAAGATTTCCGCCATTATGTAGTATAACACAATTATGTTATAATAAGAGAATAGTGTGCCCGGCTCCCCCCCCCCCCCCCCACACGCCAGTGTACACGACAAGGATCTGATTGTATCGGGTAGGGGGATCGGCAGAAACGTGGAAAGCAGCAGTTTTAAAGCAAAATGCATGTTCTGAAAGGTAACTAACAATAATTTGCTTCAAACAGTTTCAACTTATTTGCTCCACGGACATCCTTCTTTAGGCAGAGATTGAGTTTATAGTGTGTGCGCAAATACATCGGACACTTTGTAGGTTTGTGCAAATTTATATTATTAATGCTCAAATTAGGGGCGACACATAAAGGAAGCTCAACTATATAAAATTTCATAAATTTTACTTTGCATTTGTTTGCCTGTTTGATTCAGAATGTCGAAAAATCGTGAAATTAAGAATGTGTTAAATGGATAAAGGCTGAAAATCGCGTTTAAAGAGGATCAAACTCAGATGTACGTAGGGGTTTCCACGTCTAAATATAAAGCTTGACTACGCGTAAAAATATGGTCACGTAACGCCTCAAAGTGTAGTTTCACGCCCAAATAGCAGGTAGATCGCGAGAGAGTTTATTTCGATGTATTCACATAAACTTCTGTGGTACTAAAGGACTGTTAACTGCTGTCGAAGATGGGATAAAATAATTTTAATACACAGTTATGTATCCTCCTAAAAGTAAAGCAGTTTTGATCCGTTATGTTAGAACCATAGACAAAAGCAAGTCATCTATTGTGTAAGTCACTCGTGGGAGTTATCTCAATCTGTTACCAACTGAAAGTTAACGCTGCAACGTGATCTCTCTCTCTCTCTCTCTCTCTCTCTCTCTCTCTCTCTCTCTCTCTCTCTCTCTCTCTCTCTCTCTCTCTCTCTCTCTCTCTCTCTCACACACACACACACACACACTCATATTGTAGTTAGATATATCCAGCTACCTTAATTGCTTTGGTAAATTACGTCAGACAAACTGCATCGCTTGTATCTTAGTTTTCTAGACACTGTTGCAAGTAAGGTCATGCAATTTTACCTTTATCCCCTATGTTAACACCCGTAAAAATGAAAGTGTGGTTGTAATGACGCACCTTCCTTGTTAAACTGTCTATGCCAAGGTTTTGAATTATGTACTGAACAGACATCATTCAATAGACTTTTCTATTGGTTCATTCTTAGCACAGACCTTCGATTTTTTATCCAATTATACACGTGAAAGAAGAGAAAAATCATTCATTTGGATTGATTTCATAAAGCGGAAAACACAGTAAAAGCTGTTGGATGCAATATTTCACTCGCGTCCTCTTTTGGATACTTTTCCCAAGTATGGCGGCGGAAGGAGACAAAGTCACAATCGGATCTTTGTCAGCCTTTTCTGTCGCAACTTCTGTGGTGCATTCCGCCGATGGCTAATCACATAACCCATCAAATTAATGTGTGTTCCTACAACTACATCCGAGGTTATTTCTCAACTGGACGGAAATAGCTGAGCGATGTTTGATTGGCAAATGGTAAGGGCTAATGCAACGACCGCTTACATTGGTGGCTATCTCAGCCAATCAGACGCCTCGAACCAGTTTCTACATATTAAACACTCTATAACATGGACCTCACCGTATTTGCGCAGTAAATTGACAGATATAGGTTTGCATGGGTAAATTCACTATTTATACACAACACAAACATTATTCTTAACCTTACGTGGGGTTGGCATTGTTCAAAGCTATATCTTAATCACGATATGTACGCTAGGCGCCACTTTCCTTTGTTTGTTTGTTTTGAACTGAACTATTGCGTGGTTTGTCGCCAAGTCTCGTAAACGGATTGTTGACCACATCAATTGGCCTCAGATCACACTTATTTTCCTTCTATTTCATGTATAAGAATTCAACAGTATACCGCTTTTGCTATAACTAATAGATCTCTGTTGCTTTTTCCTACATATTAACCAACCTTAGTTCAATAAATCGTGAAAGTTTCATCATAGGTTTACCGGCACAATTTTGTGCATTACAAACAAACAACCAAGAAATGTCTGTATCACCAAGAAAACGGGGACATTTTACATAATTTTACATCTTACTGTTTTATTAAACAACAAACAAATGCAACATTGTATACAATTTCATGAAGTTTGAAGTCTACCCTTTCACCGTTATTAAATAAGTAATTTGACCCTGAAAGTCAGTAGCAAACAGACCATGCAAGCAAGGCACCTCAGAATATCTTCCAAATTTTCAAGGAGGTGGGGGGGGGGGATAATTGAGGTCTGAGGCCAATTAGCCCTTACGGACTTTTTTGTGTAGCGAGTGAGCGAGTGAAGCATACGGCCGGGTGCCAGTTTATTAGCCAAGATCACCCGGCCTGATTCAGCTTTCTTCCCTGTGCAATGGAAAGCCAAACCAGGAAGGGGGGGGGGGGGGTCAAGTTAAGTGAAAACGACGCGTCCCATATGTTTGAGCGCTAAACGGCACTGTCAGCGTTGGTTACGATTAGTTTAGATTAATTATGAAAATAAAACACGCCACTCCTTTAAAGTAAACAAAAGTAACTTAACAGTTTGTCTAGAAGAGCGTTGGATGGATAAAATGTGTTGTACATTGCGTAAGGTCAAGAGTCTCCAAAGGTAACGCTCTCTCTTCCCTCAAAATGACAGTCCAATCAGTAAGTAATCTTTTACTTCAACAAATAAAAACAGACCAAAATAAACCAAATCTAAAAATGAATCGCGTCCGCTAATAATTCTTAATGACGCTCTTGTGTTGGATAGGAAAATTCCACCCTCGCGATCAGAATTTTGCGTCAGACACTCGACTAAGGCACGTGTCAAACGCATAATTCTGACCCTCTGATGAAATTTCCTATGCCGATGCACATGAAGGATTCGATTAATATATTCTGTGAATAGTGCGATATGGATATCACTTTTCCGACAGCGTCAGCGTTATTATTGTCTACAATGGGATTTATTAAAGGTTTTGAAAATCACATATCTTTTACACATGTTGCTGTATTCCACTGAAACTTTGGAATAATATCACTATTTATTATATATTTCATAATGATATGTTGAAATAAATCACTGGGAGAAAAAATGATATAACTTTTGGAACTACTTTCTTTCCCCTTGTCAGAAATATATCTGCCTCTATGTACGTTATTCAAACCTGTATTTCCATATTTAGGCCTATATTATTTCTTTTTCTTCTTCTTCTTCTTCTCTCTCTCTCTCTCTCTCTCTCTCTCTCTCTCTCTCTCTCTCTCTCTCTCTCTCTCTCTCTCTCTCTCTCTCTCTCTCTCTCTCAGGATGAGCAGATCTTAAAATGTGTCAAGACTGTGGACCCTCTAGTATACATTTACTTAATCGATGAGGAGGTGCCATGAAGAATGCATAAAACGAACCCCACACAACAAAAAGTAGGCTTCAAGTATATTTTTTTTAATAATTAGTTTTCTACATGAATCATCAAATTGCCAGGGACTGAACTTACATGACCTGTCGCTATTCCATAAACATTTTGTATCGTCAATCGTAAAATATTTCATTATATCTACTCAAAGCGTAGATATCCTCTAAATGTCTCTGGTTTAATTGGACCTGTATCGCATGCGTAAGCAGAATCATAACACAGTTTACAAGCCTGACACTGCCTTCCGCGGAACACTGGGGTTTTTTTTAAAATTTTTTATTGTGGTTTTATTTTAAATTTTTTTTTTTAAAACAACATTCATAGTGTCGTTAAAAATCACCAACTGAAAATAGGAAAGAATGGTGATGATTGCTCTGTATACCACAATATTCAATTAAGCCCAGAAAACTTTCTTCTTATTTGCAATAACTTGATGGTTCTGCTCTCTCTCTCTCTCTCTCTCTCTCTCTCTCTCTCTCTCTCTCTCTCTCTCTCTCTCTCTCTCCTTGTGAATGACTCCCCTTGTTTATGATCGGTCTGTTAGTGTTGACACAGTATCACTGAACGATGGTTTATATTGTTCTTGTGTACAATGCCATGGTTGTGCAAAATTGCCTTCCGTTGTATAAATAAAGTAAACCTGGAGAAATATCCACCGGAATTTGCGAAAGCATCACCTGCGGTGTACTATTTTAGCAATACAACGTCTCCACATGACACCTACAGCGGGCTAGACAAGTTATTGGATTCAACTGAGTCATAAGTACACGGAGGTCTACTTTAAAGTGCCATAACAGTGTTGCTTCATTTATTCCATTTATTTCTTGGGGAATGAGAATATATATTCAAAATACGAATGTAAAAAACCTGATTGAAAAATTTTCAGTAATAACTGCATGGTAACCTGTAGAACATTGCGTTCGCACCTGTCTACGATAAAAGCCGAATGCAACCGCTGACCACTTCTGGGATATAGTGAAAACAATGCGTGACGTCACATTTTGAACACGTGTTGTAAACAAAGGCTTAGGGTTCGAAAGATTGGAGTTGTAACGTGAAAAGATTTGAAAATATGCTCACTAAATATACTTAGTAGTTCTTCTTGTAAAATGTCTGTGTGTGTGTGTGAGAGAGAGAGAGAGAGAGAGAGATTTTGGAAAATTGGTTAGCATTAGTTTACACACGTACCTATCTTACAGGACATGATGTACGTATTTCAAAATGCCAACGTAAGAAAAAATATACGCAAGTTCATTTTGACGGAAATACAAACCACTTAAAACCATTTTCATGACTCACAATACAAACCACTTCAACCATTTTGATGACTCACAATACCACTTAGCATCATTGAGTACTTTACTTTTAGTTCTGGCAGCTTTTCGTTAAGCTCTTGTTTTAAAGAATTTACTTAATGATATACTAATACGGCAGAAAACATGATGTGTATTTTGCAGAGATGGACTATGTTAGGTTTCAACAGAACGCAACCACCCGACGTTCTTATTTTGAAAGTACGTGTATCGCTTTGAGATGAGAAAATACGAAGACAGTCTGTCGATTTTGTTTTTCAGAACTTTGAAATATTTGTGTTTATATTTTCTACATTTATTATGATTGTTTAAGAATATCAGATTATTATCCAAGCTCATTTTCACGTCGGCGCACTGTACGGTTTCAAGAGTGAATAGAACGAGACAGAAGGTTTTATACAAAACTTTATGTTTCATATTTTATAAACAGCAAAGATTAAAATAAAAAAACAATGCATTACACATTAACAAGGTCGTGTGAAGGCACGACTGGATATTTTGTTTCTAAATGTACAATGACAAGCAGTCAACACAATTTGCCTTTTTCAGACCACGTGACCCAGTAACAACTGCCCGAATACTATAAGGCGCCTTGTTTCAAAGTACGGATTAAAAACACACGTTATGGCAGCCGCGTTGTTTAAAAGTACGGATTAAAAACACACGTTATGGCAGCCGCGTCCCGGACTCGCGACCCAAGGGTACTGGTTCGAATCCTTCAATCGGACCAGCCCGTGTCGGCTAACATGGTGTGTCAGATTGCTTCTGCACTAAATATACATAAAGGGTTGCTGGGCGGTAAAGCAACAACCCAAACCAAACACACGTTCTGGTTTCAATCTACCATAACATCCTATTTTTGTAAACTTTCAAACTTTCAGATATATAGTAAAATGTAAGATTTCTTATACATCATAGAATATTCTATTGGCATACTGAAAACATAATATTTGAATGTAAGAAATAGTGTTGACTTTTCATACTTAAAAAATATGTTATCGGTGCGGTGTAAAATATTTGCACAACAAGACCAAAGCGAAGGTTCTTACCCCTAGACTGGAATTGTCATTCTCCTCTCTGATGTTTGCTAAAGCACTTTTTCCACATTCCAGATCAGAACTAAAGGAGGTTGAACAAAATAGTGAAGACGTATAAGCCACTCACCAGCATTTGCATCAAATATAACTAAAATGGGAACAAATTGGATATATCTGTCAGTTATTTATGTCTGTGATCTTATGTATTTTAAAATTCAACCATATGAACAAAATGTTACTGTTTGATACTTGCATATTTTTGTGCATCGCATTCTTCTCTACGAGTTTATCGAATGAGTTGCACCACTGAAAAGACTACCAATAAAAAGTGGAAGACTTCATTAGCGTATTTTTTTTTTTTTTTTTTAATTTTTACATTTTCATTAGACATGGTGACAGAAGGTATGTATGCTTGATTGCAGCTAACGTATGCATTTTCCATTATGTAACTTTGCTGTCATTTTTTTTATAATTTAGCCCAATAATTTGCTCCAGGATGAATGGAACCAAATTTGCATATATTTACATATAACTATCGGCGTTTTATGAGTTACATAAATAAACAGGTAAGTGGGCTGGTATTTAACAGTTGGATATACTCTATCTGATAAGTATATTTTGTTTGCACGAGTCCATAATCAGGATAAGACCAACAAACATTTACCTGTACAATTTAATAATCAGGATAAGACCAACAAACATATACCTGAACAACTCAATAATCAGGATAAGGCCAACAAACATTTACCTGAACAAGTCAATAATCAGGATAAGACCAACAAACATTTATCTGTACAAGTCAATCACGATAAGGCCAACAAACATTTACCTGTACAAGTCAATAATCAGAATAAGGCCAACACACATTTACCTGTACAAGTCAATAATCAGAATAAGGCCAACAAACATTTACCTGTACAAGTTAATAATCAGAATAAGGCCAACAAACATTTACCTGTACGAGTCAATAATCAGAATAAGGCCAACACACATTTACTTGTACAAGTCAATAATCAGGATAAGGCCAACAAACATTTACCTGTACAAGTCAATAATCAGGATAAGGCCAACAAACATTTACCTGTATAAGTCAATAATCAGGATAAGGCCAACAAACATTTACCTGTACAAGTCAATAATCAGGATAAGGTCAACAAACATTTACATGTACAAGTCAATAATCAGGATAAGGCCAACAAACATTAACCTGTACAAGTCAATAATCAGGATAAGGCCAACAAACATTTACCTGTACAAGTCAATAATCAGGATAAGGCCAACAAACATAAACCTGTACAAGTCAATAATCAGGATAAGGCCAACAAACATTTACCTGTACAAGCCAATAATCAGGATAAGGCCAACAAACATTTACCTGTACAAGTCAATAATCAGGATAAGGACAACAAACATTTACCTGTACAAGTCAATAATCAGGATAAGGACAACAAACATTTACCTGTACAAGTCGGCATTTGATATGTCAAACGAGATGAACAGAATCCATTATATGCATTGGTGTCGGATAAGTAAATCCCACCCGAGGGTCGGAATTCGTGGGCAGGAACGAGGCTTCGAGGCTTTGCTTCGTTCCTGCCCACAAATTCTGATCCAAATGGTGGGATTTCCCTATCCCACACCAACGCATGTGATGGAACATTTTTCTCTCATTTCTGACTAGGATACTGTTGTATCATTAGAATGGATATAGCTTCAGAAATATAGAGTATTTTCTAAAAGATTTGACGTCATTTGAAAGGGTATAAAATGTTTAGTTTTCAACAAATAATTGGTTGTAAACAAGGATTAATCTTTATTGGCCGGCAATATAAGTTACTTTAATATCAACTGCACAAGATACATTGCACACGGTAATGAAGTCATAAACATAATGACGTTATCTTCAGTATCAATGAGTGCACTCATGTGGGATAGGCGTATACCACGTGTTTTTCTCACATAGGCAAACTGTATCATACATATATAGGAATGAGATTAATTTTTATTTGAATATAAGACATGTTACATTGAGCTGCAGTAGAATTTAACCGTACAATGTCAGATAAGGACATTTTGTTTTTATGCCTCCACCACATTCTATGGAGGGGACATGTAGTGTTATCAATTTTCGTCTGTTCCATCACGTCATTCCCATAACGTCACGTCACGTCCCATAACGTCAGCAACTTTTAAAAGATTTTATGGATTGAAACCAACTTTGGTATGATGCTTTATATATTAATACATAGCTCGAGTTCAGTCTTCTACATTTTCTGAGAAAATTTGACCGAGTTATTTCCTTTGTTTGACTTGGAACTTTGCCCGTGCACATTGAACAAGCTTTCTTCAATTGCATCATATTGACAGGTGCATCAGTGTCGTATGCATGGACACATTTCTAATCTCAAGCTAATAAACTAGTTAAGACATTATTCATAAAGATCAGACGACGAGTACTGACTTCTTGAATTATTGGTCATAAGTATATAAACTGTAAATCCATAAATAAAGTTCCTTATACATGAGTTTAAACTTCGGGCTAGGTCCCAGTTTCTGGCATGTGAACACATGTGGCTTACTCGTGTGTAATGGTAGATCCTCCCGTCAATACTTAAATGCTAAAATGGTACATTTTATCAAAATTAATTTTGACCAAATTTTGTGAATAAATGTTAACATGCTGTTTGCTTTGAACATTTCGCTCTGCAAAAAAAAAAAAAAACAGTCTGGAGTGATTGTATTCCTCATTAAAGTTTAAAGACCAAAAGGAATACGCACAAGTCAGTCATATCTTTGAATGAGCAAGGGAATCCAAATACCAGTTTCTGATTAGTTAAAAGTCAGTGATGTTATAGTAGAAAATTGGATATTGTGAAAATATTTCAAAACACAAAAATATACCTAAAAAAGAGAAACAAAATAGTGTTTAGTAGTACTTTCCTTCCTCAGTCACTCTAAAAATGTCATCTTTGTTTTAATGTTATTGGAACTCTAAGGGTGCATATACAGCATTGCAGATGTCAACTTCAAATCCTGACTAATCCAAATTCTTGTAAAATTTGAATCAACTTCTCAGTATATATAGGTACGTTTTATACATCGCATGATTATTAGAAAGTTACATTAGTTCCAGTCCAATGAAATATCTGCGATTGCAAATTGTATGTATGTATGTATGTATGTATGTATGTATGTATGTATGTATGTATGTATGTATGTATGTATGTATGTATGTATGTATGTATGTATGTATGTATGTATGTATGTATGTATGTATGTATGTATGTATGTATCTATGTATCTATGTATGTATCTATGTATGTATCTATGTATCTATGTATGTATCTATGTATGTATGTGTGTGTATGTGTGTGTGTATGTATGTATGTATGTATATATGTATGTATGTATGTATGTATGTATGTATGTATGTATGTATGTATGTATGTATGTATGTATGTATGTATGTATTGTCAGATTGTTGCTAGGTTCTTGTGTACATACGACTATTTCATTAATTGCTAATGTCACTGAAATAAGCTTAGATCTTTATTTCTGGATATATTTTATTGTATTTTTTTTCAGATCACGCACATCTATGAAATCAATAGACTCAGGTGAGACACTTAAAGTATTTGTTTACCTGAATGGGAAGTGATATATCAAACGAAGTCGAAAATAAGCTATGAGTAGCGGGAATGGATTTAGAAAGGACCGGGAGGGTGGGTCTTGGTAATAATGCGATTTGAGTACGGGGCGTGGAATACTAACCTTTATTTTCTGAGAAGTGCTCACCATGTAAATTTATAAAATTAACTCTGATCACCTTTGTTATCATACGCTCTATCAAAATGGAACTTTTCTGTGAAGTTGGCAGCAGTCATTGTAAAAGAAACAACTTTTGCCATAGGCTTTTTCTTCCAGATTGTAAAGTAAAAATTGTCTTCAAAAAAAGGAGACTAGTACATACTTGGGTAGATTTTATGACAAACAGTGTCATTCTTCCAGTTAGCTTATTTGTTGAAAATCCTTTTCCAAAAATGTAGCATGCAGAGATTTAGCTGAAATATATGTTGGGGCTCGTGTCAAAAGTCTTCGTTTGGCCTTCGTTGTTTAGAAGTCCTGGATCCACATTCTTAAAACATTTTGAGCGCGAAGCGAGAGAGAGAGAGAGAGAGAAATGGACGCATACACTCTTTAACCTGTTTGATTATACTGGTGTGATTACATGCATATATATATATATATATATATATATATATATATATATATATATATATATATATATATATATATATATATATAACACAAAGTCTTTATGAGTTTCCACACGTTTCTGCCAATTCGCCTACATCAATGTGGATTCTGAATGTAAACAACTAGCAGGTGACGTCACGTTAACACTCCAACGTCAAAACATAAACGTACGCTACATATTACTTTTGTTGGAAATTTCAATACAATTCGCATTGAGAATTAAGTCCTTTTGGAGACAGTGTGTTTAGCTTTTTGATCCAGAATGATTCTTTTACCAATTTATACGATTTTGTACCATCTACTTTCTCACCTATCACTAAATAATCACACAAAGAGTGGTTATTTGCATTAAAATACTTTGCAACAAGATCATCATCTTTTCTATTTCTAATTTTAGAAAAGCTTAATTCTCTTCATTGCTTAAAAGAGTCCCCTGTATGACCTACATAGAACGTTTTTCGAAACTTGTTACAGAAAACAGAATAAATAAGTCCTACTGATTGACAATCTATATGCCGATGTATTTTGTATTCTTTCCCGTTCGTCCCATAGAAATGGTTGATTTCATCACATATTTACATGCTGCATGATCCTTCACACACGGTTTACATCCATTTTCTTCTTTGCGTGAAATTGTTGATTGTGTTTCTTGTGGACTATTGAGAACGTATATGGTAAAAAATCATATAGGTTGGTAAACCTTGTCTTCATAAGAACTTAATTCTCAATGTGACTTATATTGAAATTTCCAACAAAAGTAATATGTAGTGTAAGTTTATGCTTTGACTTTAGAGTGTTTACGTGACGTCACCTTCCAGTTGTTTACATCCAGAATCCACTGATGAAGCCGAATTAGCCGAAACGCATGGAAACTCATGTTAGGGTTAGCACCTGATACGTTTTGGTTTTGGGCGGTACAAAAGGAACTCTTTCCTACGTTAGGCAGGATTAAGGCATCGAAGAATTTATCGAAATAATGGCAGTTACTATCCTTCAGAGCTAATAAACTATTCAGTAAGTAAGTCCCACCCAACACCCCCCTCCGAAAGAAGCACATTCTTTTCAGGCTTTAGCGCGTTCTTGTCTGTCACCGTTCTGTACTTCACATTCACTAATATGACATTAGTAGAACGACCCAGGAAGGTACGTACATGTTCTTGTCGACGTAATATTTAAGTGTCACTATTACGGTAACAGAAATCACATTACTTATTAAATACTATTTATAGAATACAAAATAAGCTCCCATCTCGTGATATTTATTGTAGAGAAACAGGGTCAAAATATGCTCTTCATCGATTAGTCAGCTAATTGCTGCATTCATAGAAAATACTTTGCAATTATATCTTACATTAGTATATGTACATATTCATGCTTGGTGGGTTTCGTATACACTACTCAGCTCTCGGCTTTCAATGCAAATGCATTGCGTGGGACGGTACAATCAAGTTTCCACGTATTGGACGTTGTCAAGCATTTATTGGGTGCTGTTAACCACATGTAGGAACCAGTACATTTTTTTGCTATGCGCAACATGACGTCACATCAGGTATATCAAGATGCAACAGTATGTTAAATTACCTCAATTCATACTCGATATTTATGCACAATTCAGCCATACAAATAATTGTGAGAACAAGAGTTCTTATCGAACATATTTATATTCACTTATCATTTGTGAAAAACAATTAAAATACAATATATTTTTTCCATAAATTAGGGTATAAAATAAATAAAAAAATTATAGTTATTGTACTGTTGGTTATTTTGGTCTAACCCAAAACACATGAGGCTCGCAAGCTTGACCCGGTGTCCTTCGGTGTCCCACAATATCCAATAGTACAAACATTATATCCTTCCTCATACATTCCACGTAAAGTATATACGTTTCAGAAGTAACTTTTTAATTGGCACAGAGAGAATTTACACTTGTATTAGATAGTTAGAAAGATTTGGGGACATATTTTGAACACAAAATCAATTCATAGTTCCTCTTGAGAAATTGGTATATTATGGAGAGAGAGAGAGAGAGAGAGAGAGAGAGTCGGAACTGTGTAAAAGTAAGAATTTTGTATTTGTTTTAAATCTTTCTATGACACTCTGATCACTTAAGAGAACGTTTTTAATCTCATCAGAGGGGATTTTTATTCTCATTTTTTTATTACGAATATTATGAGATAAGTGAATTCTTTCAATGTAATCAGGACACGTGGATCTTATGCGATTAAAACCATGGTAAGTGGGAGCTCATTTGTCAGAAATGATCTGGAGATAGTATGGTTCTCTTACAATCTATACTCTTTTACTCTACGTAAAGGAGGGGAGATGGTTAGAGTACCGACTAAAAGCTTTGAGATTAACTGGAATTTGGATAAGCAGCTTCAGGTTATACCTAATATCCATGTGTTGGGACAATACCTGTATTTCAGATAAACAGAAAATTCGGATTAAGTAAGTGAGGATAAATGAGAATCTACTGTACCTGGTTTGGCCGTACAGATAGGTAATATGTTGCTTGAACTAATTCTGACTCGAGAATAAGAATCAAAAGAGCTGTGAAAAAAAATATTCTGCCACAAATAAAGAGTTAATGGATTCTTTATGTACACTATCTGGCATGTGGTAGTCTTCGCAAGGATAAAAGTCTTCCTTTTCATATACGGAATAATCACCATTAACGATATCACGGTTGATTTAATATCAATGCCACCGGATTTATGCGGTTCAAATACTGGTTCAATAAGCATTCATGTTCATGCAAATGTTGATACGTTTGCATATATATATATATATATATATATATATATATATATATATATATATATATATATATATATATATATATATATATATATATATATATATATATATATATATATATTAGAGGTGCGTGGGTACCAAACCACCGGTATACCGGTTTACCGCGGTATTTTTTCCGGTGGTACATTCTACCGTACTTTTTCACTGTGCCGGTACTTCGCTAGTTTCCGTCAGTAAGGAATGCACAGAAATTACCGAATAATCTTGTTACGAATTTAATGATATTAACAGCATGTTTTCATTTTATATCATAAGATATTTTTTTTATGTTTCGAAAACAGTTGTATGTGCCATAAATTAATTTTGAATGTTACAAATATAATTATATTTATGATCCTTTAATCACATGTTTGACACGTGTCACGTATGCCAACGTGGTGGCCAAACGGGATGTTGTGAAAGATATTCGGGCCAAATACAACTTAGAGAAAAATTTCGGATTAAAAACAAACAAACCAAAAAAAAAAAAAAAAGATTTTTTAGTTATTTACTAGCGTATGTTATTGTGTTATGCACATGTATTCCTTTGCAAGACTGAGAATCGTCCTAAGATTTTCAAGAGAGCAGTTGTTTTCTGTTTGTAGGTTACGTAATTTCTCTAGCCATTAAATATTTTCTCGTTTGTTGAGTAATTGTGTTTTATGTTTTCTGACCCTCTCTGATAAATATCTTTCCCGGGTGTTGGTATCCCACTCAGCATAACCCTGCCTATTATATCAATAGTGTAGCTAGTAAATTGTAAGCTTTAGTGTCAACACTTCCTATTTTTATCAACAAGCTATCTAATGTTAGCACAATGTCTTTCGCAGGGTGTCAGCTATAGTGTAAGCTTAATCATCCCACTTTAGTTACAGTTTTGGATTACAATTTATACAACAATTAACATACACATTGCAAATTCATCTACTATAATGTACTGATTATTTATGGGGGGGGGGATGCGATTTACTTTTGAGCTGAGATATTTTATTTTCTTTTACGTCAAGATAATTAATTTTAAAAAAATAATATAATGGATATAATATGGTGTTATTTTGCTATAAATCAGAGCAAGATATTTTTTCCAGCTATTGACAGACGGAATTTTTTACAAAAATGTCCTAAGCACATGTTTCAGAACATTAAATTGTTGGTCCCTAATATAGTTGCGGTATACAGTGACACGTATCGCAGTATGTTCAGAAATACCGCGGTACAAAGTTTTACGTGGTACCCAGCTCTAATATATATATATATATATATATATATATATATATATATATATATATATATATAATATATATATATATATATAAGAAACTATGCTGTCTGTCAGTATAGCTGCCACACGTTATGTTAAATATATACAGTGAAACTGCTCTAAACCGGACAGTGCTGTAACCCGTAAATTTCGCTCGTTTTATAGAAGATGGCTCAGTTGGGAGTCAAGCCAGTCTGTAGAAGATGTGGAGGGGCATCTTTTTAAGAGAAAGTTTAACTGTATATTCATGCATTTGAAGTTGATATTATGTATCTTTTCTCCTATCAGTCTGTCCGTTTTTCCAACATTTCATGAAATATGGTTAGAGGAAGAATGATGTATATCCACCATTCTTAGGATTTTGATCCAGCTACCATGAGCGGGGTCAAAGAGTAGGTGTAAAGAGACAGGAGAGATTCACGAATAACCAAGAAAAAAAATGGGTTGGAGACATGTTTCTTTATTTCTATGCATGTTTGTTGTCAGTGTTCCGATTTTCACGCCATTTGTTTCATGTTTTCAGAATCATCCACGGTTTCTGCTGCTGAGGTGTTATACATTCCAAAGGATGGATCACTTCGCGCTTTTTCCTCAGAGCAGATGACCACCGTTTTCCAGATGCTGCACGTGAGTGAGAGTACTATAAAAAGACTCCGCATGAAAAACATTAATGGAAAAAAATTTGCAAATTTTACGGACAATGATTT
This sequence comes from Margaritifera margaritifera, assembly GCA_029931535.1. Lineage (NCBI taxonomy): Eukaryota > Metazoa > Mollusca > Bivalvia > Unionida > Margaritiferidae > Margaritifera > Margaritifera margaritifera. Next base: position 2,439,798 of record JAQPZY010001628.1, read on the forward strand.
AGAACAAATGGGAATTAAAAATCCAGTTGTTTGTTATTTCAGAGACCGTAGCAAATCATCGGGTTCCAAAACCCCGATATTCATGCTGTGACCCCCAGGAAAGGCAACATGTTGCGACATATATATTAGCTTTTACCTCTTACAGTAATAAAGATGCTGATGGACAATGCCTTTGTGAAATTGTTTAATTAAGAACTATCTGCCCTTTCCACGAGTGTAAAATCAGTCGCTCAGGACTTAATATTGTATTATAACCACCACATCCTATGATTAGCATCTTTATCCTCTATATAAAAGTGCCAAGGAAATATATCCTTGCTTTTGTCTACTCTTTATTTAAAACCACTCTTCATTCGGCACACAGGTGTACGCCTTCATGTTTGAGGTCATTCCAAATGTCTGCGTACAAAAATCTATGAAAGTACTCTAGCATGGCCACAATTGATCTCTCACAAAAATGGAGGACTCTCCGTCTATTCATTAGCATATATATTTCTTTAAAACCGATGTTTTTGCTTTTGAAACTTTTTAAAGTAATTAAAATTACTACAGAGTACACGAAAAACCTCGTAATGCACCCGTGGTGGTCGTGAATGATTTCTATCTTATTATTACATTATGTTTTCAATACGAGTCACATATTGATATGTACATGGACTCGCTCATGTTATTAGACAGTGCGCAATCATCTCAACTTAGGATGTACTATTTATTTAGTTTTTAATTTGTAATTTTATATTTTGTGAACCCACAATTTTTATATGTAAATGTATATGAGAATGTTTGGAGCAAATTACAATCCTTAACTATGTGTATAATATGAGGGAATTCTAGAGCCCCTTGAACCTACTAGGAGGACTATCCCCCCCCCCCCGAAATAAATAGCAGTGTAGTAGTGAAACTTATTACCTGCAATTGTTGAGAATGAGATTGATTTGGTAGAATGGAATGATGTTAGCGACATATGTGGAATCCGTTTTATACAACATATATATGGAGAAAGAATATTTTCATACAGATGAAAGAGTTATAATTCGTATCCTACTGGGAAATCGAACCCAGGTCAGCGAGTTACAGCACCCATTGGCTTGACTCGCGACCAAGCGACCAACACCCCCCCCCCCCCCCCCCAAAAAAAAAAAAAAAAGAGAAAAAAAAAAAAAAGGTGGAGATTAGTCGTGAACATAGGCATAGGCATTCGTACGCAGTAGACACACTCTGTAATGAGATCCCCTCTAGATCCACAGTCACTCTGTAATGAGCTCCCTTCTAAATCCACAGTCACTCTGTAGTGAGCTCCCCTCTAAATCCACAGTCACTCTGTAATGAGCTCCCCTCTAAATCCACAATCACTCTGTAATGAGCTCCCCTCTAAATCCACAGTCACTCTGTAATGAGCTCCCCTCTAAATCCACAGTCACTCTGTAATGAGCTCCCCTATTAATCCACAGTCACTCAGGATTTCTCTGACAGAAATCACAGTATATAGAAGTTGTTATTAAAGTTACACATATATACGAAAGAGAGCGTAAAGTGCTATCCCCGCATTCGACAAAGGGATATGTGATACTATGAAGTGAAGTTTACACGGAGAAAGAATATTATTACACTGGTTAGATAGTTATAATTCGTCCCAACTGGGAATCAAACCTTCGTCCACAGTTTACGGCATCCATCGCCTTGCCTGTACGCACCTCTATAATGATGATAATGAATGTCACATGCATAACTTGTATTGGCTTTTTATTTTCAACGGAAAGTTTTCACTTGGATTTATCATTATAGAAACATGTACTTGATAATGTATAAGAGTTCATGAGGTGAATGTTTACTATTTCATAATAAGTTTTGCAAGTTACAGATATGAAATCTGACCAAGCTTTATTAATTTTGTTTTTCCATGTATCCAAGTATCTATGATGAAATTTCCTTAGGTTCTTTCTTTTTTTTTTTTTTTTTTTTCGGTGGGACAATTCATGAGTGATTAAAGACATTATTTATCAATTTTAAAAATATCTGTCACGTTCCAGCTGGTTTGGAGGGTCTTATTTTGTGCTGTGAATTGTTTTCAAAGCTTGGAATTCTACGTGACACAGTAGTTACTTAACACATGTTCGTTTTGGGTATTGTCGCGCAATTAGTAGACAACTAATTAAAATGGACGCTGGACAATCCCTAGATGCACGTGTACGATACGATCCGTGGCCCCGACCAATGACTTTGTATGACCATTACAGGTCCAAATTAACTACTCGTCATGTGGCGCTCTTTCTTATCTAGGCCCACGTCATCTGGGTCTAATTTGGTCGACGCCAGAGATTCAAAAGTGCAAGGTAACTCAGCTTTATGAGGTTTTTCTTTGAATATGTATTGATAACGATATTAATTATGTAAGACTATTGATGTTTTTCTTTGAATATGTATTGATAACGATATTAATTATGTAAGACTATTTATGTTTTTCTTTGAATGTGTATTGATAGCGATATTAATTATTTAAGACTATTGATAATATTCATCAAACTTGCAGAGTTCAAGTGTTTGTCGGAACCCTTGAGAAAAATTTGAATCATCAGTCATCGCCATTGATTTCAAAATCTTCTCTTCTCTCCCGGCAAATGTGTCATCTTCTCAACTTTGTATGACCATATATCATTACCGAGCAGTTACTCTTTAACCCCTTGCATGACATGCCCATGTCACTAGGCAGCGTTCGTATGCCGTCACTTCACAGGTGACGTAAAGTATTTGCAATTTATGTGCCTTATGTCACAATTCGCACAACGCGCATATGAAAGATTTCATTAATTAAATTGGAATAAACAAGAGGCACCAGTCGCGTTACAAGTTTTCATTATCGAGTAAGTAAGAGTATATGTACTAACAAGGATGAAATACAAATTTTACATTTTTGAACAATAAACAGTATTATTGTAATAAATATTACTTACATTTAATTAAGACGTTTCTGAGGCAAGAATGCCTGCACCATGTAAATTTAGCTGTAACTATACCTCCCGCTTACCCTCCTTCGTTACGCCACATGAAGAGCCGGACAGAAGGAATGCTTTAATCTGGAATTCAACGAAATTTCAAAGTCTACGTATTGTATGATTTATGGTAATGTATTTAGCTAAAGATTTTTCACTATATCATAAAAAAATTCATTTTATTAACATTTATTTAAGTGCGTACATGTACTAATATTTACATGTTTAGAAGATTTGTATTTATCACATAACGCTCATCTTTATTAGCACCATGATGTCATATCATAAAACATTGTTCACCATACTGTGGGGTAATACTTGACAATGTCTACTAGTAACGTCATTGAGTAATGCAAGGATGTGAATAAAGCATGAAAGATTACAAATATTTTTATATGTACAGAATATATGATAATAATATATAATGTTATGATGTGTACGTATACGAAAATAAAATCTGAAAAGACTGGTTTATCTAATTGTAGTATTTCTCATAATAATCTGATATAATCTGCCTGTATCTGGAACTAATTCTATCATTAGGTGAATTTTGTGTAGGAGATTGTGCCCATGTAATCCTCTAATAACAGCGGTGTCATTGTCAATGCAGTGTAGGAACTGCATCATCGACTATAGTATTCGCCTACCCTCCCGGCAGTTTATACCCCCCCCCCTCAGTTTTTACCTTCTATGTATCACTGAAAATGGACTTTTCAAGGACCGGAAAAGGACAGCAAGTAGGCTCGTTGTTTACCCTGAAAACTTCCGTTTGGTTTGAAACGCAAACAAGATGACAGTGTTAGAGACCCCCTGGCGACAACCAGGTTAGAAATTAAAAATTGATGAATGAAATGACTCAGTTTTGTACTATTTTTGATATCCTTTGTGCTTTTCGTTTTTAAAATTAGTAGGGGGTACAAACTGCCGGGAGGGAAGGCGAATACTATACAATCTATTTTTGTGACATTATACGGCTAAAGTTTGGTCTGTGGCAACACCAAGTGGCATCAGAGGATTCCATGTCAAAATGTCAAAGGCAAAACCTGGTCTTTCTTGACTGTGTCCATTGCCATAACTATGCATAAAAAAGCCGTGTTACAAACAGTTTGTACCCCCTACCAATTTTAAAAGTATAGCAAGCAGACTCGTTGTTTACCCTGAAAACTTCCGTTTGGTTTGAAACGCGAGCAAAATGACAGTGTTAGAGACCCCCTGGCGACAATCGGGTTAGAAATTATAAATTGATGAATGTCTTACCTTATGATTGTGTGGTAGAGTATCTGTGTGTCCTGCCATATGATTGTGTGGTAGAGTATCTGTGTGTCTTGCCATATGATTGTGTGGTAGAGTATCTTTGTGTCTTGCCATATGATTGCTGTGTGTCTTACCATATGATTGTGTGGTAGAGTATCTGTGTGTCTTGCCATATAATTGTGTGGTAGAGTATCTATGTGTCTTACCATATGATTGTGTGGTAGAGTATCTGTATGTCTTGCCATATAATTGTGTGGTAGAGTATCTATGTGTCTTACCATATGATTGTGTGGTAGAGTATATGTGTGTCTTGCCATATAATTGTGTGGTAGAGTATCTATGTGTCTTACCATATGATTGTGTGGTAGAGTATATATGTGTCTTACCATATAATTGTGTGGTAGAGTATCTGTGTGTCTTGCCATATAATTGTGTGGTAGAGTATCTGTGTGTCTTGCCATACGATTGTGTGGTAGAGTATCTGTGTGTCTTATAACCTATAATATCTTGCTATTTCTACTTCTCCTAAACGGATGGTCATATCGACATTGGGCTTACACTGAAAAATGTCTTATGACATGTACATGTTTACTAATAAAAATGGTGCTGATCTAACATCCAACATGACCGCAAAAGCAGCAATTTTAAAAAAAAATCTTATCACTATTCATACTGAACGGATGTCATCTCGACATCGTGTTTTCACTGAAAGACTTTTATGGTATTTAGATGTTAAAAATGAAAATGGTGCCGATCTGACGTCCACAGTGGCCACCATGGCGGCCAACTTGAAAATCTTATTATCTCTGCTTATCCTGAACAGATCGTCTTATAAACATGAGGTTTTCACTAATAGGCTTCGTTTGATATGTTGAATGAAAGTGAGCTGTATATGACCTCCCAATGTGTACAACATCCCTTGACGACAAGGTAAGTTCAGAACAGCATCTACTCCGCAGACATTGTATTGTACATTGTGATACATCTGCGTATAAGGGTGAAATCCAAGACTATCCGAACGCTAACCGCAACTTTAGTCTAGACTAAAATCCTGTAGCTTGAAATGATCCAACAAGTAATCTAATTTTCTCCAATATGTCATGAATTGAACGAGGTCTGTTGAGATCTTTTGAAAACTGAGTCATTCTTGATTACAGCTGGCAAGTTTTACAATAGGAGGCGAAAATAGGACAGGCTAGCAGGGTTGGAAATACCGAGAGGTGCGAGGGGTGAGGAATCGTGTCTTCCTTTGTGTTATATTGTTAAAGGTTTGGCCCCCCCCCCCCCCCCCCCCTGTTATCTATCCAGCGACCGATATTCTTAATTTCATTTGTAACGAGCCCTTGTGCGTTGAAACCCACATGACGAGGCCGGTAACTGACGTACATAACGATTCTTTTGCTTGATAAATGTGATAACATACCATATAGGCAGTGGCGTAGCAACCGCCCATAGCAACCCCCGCGTCTACGGGGTAGGGGCCTAGGCCTAGTGGGGGCACACAATTCCAATAAAACAACTTTTTTTTATTGAGAGTGGGGCCAGAATTAAGTTTTGCGGGGAGAGGGCAGAATTTCTTGCTACGCCACTGCATATAATAGTGCCAGTAGCTGAGTGGTTATAAGACCGTCATCTAACTTGTTCTCAGTTTGTATCAAGGTACATGGGTTTAAAATCCAGCTATAACAATTATTTTTAGCTAACATGACCAAAGACCAGGATGAGCTTATAGTATGGCCTCTCTACTGTCGCCCGTCAAAACATGTTTGTGAAGCCTCTATAGGCTTTAGTTCTGATCCGATTTCTATCAGTTTTGGTAGGCAAGTTTATGTCATCAAGATCTCGGTCAAGTTTTCTTATATCATTGGAATTACTTCATTTTTTTTGTTTTAAATTTCGTCATTCTGATAACGAAACTGAAATTTAGTTTGTTATAAAAATTAAATTTTTGTAAGAATAATACTTCCCACATTTTGTCAACTGTATCTTATATTGTATCTTATCTTGTGCTTGGCATATTTACATTAGGTAAACTCTATCTTGTCTTGTATCTTGTCTTGTGCTTGGCATATTTACATTATGTCAACTGTCTTGTATCTTATCTTGTGCTTGGCATATTTACATAATGTCAAGTGTACCTAATCTTGTGTCTTATCTTGTATTTGGCATATTTACATTATGTCAACTGTACTTTATCTTGTATCTTATCTTGTGATTGGCATATTTACATTATGTCAACTGCATCTTACCTTGTGCTTCGCATATTTACATTATATCAACTGTACTTTATCTTATATCGTATCTTATGTATGGCATATTTACATTATATCAATTGTATCTTATCTTTTGCTTGGCATATTTACATTATGTCAACTGTATACTTTCTTGAATCCTATCTTTTGCTTGGCATATTTACATTATGTCAACTGTGCCTTTTCTTGTATCTTATCTTGTGCTTGGCATATTTACATTATGTCAAGCGTACCTTCTCTTGTATCTTATCTTGTGCTTGGCGTATTTACATTATGTCAACTGTATCTTATCTTATGCTTGGCATATTTACATTATATCAACCATATCTTATCTTATGCTTGGCATATTTACAGTATGTCAGCTGTACCTTATCTTGTATCTTATCTTGTGCTTGGCATATTTACATTATGTCAACTGTATCTTTTCTTGTATCTTATCTTGTGCTTGGCATATTTACATTATGTCAACTGTATCTTGTCTTGTATCTTATCTTGTGCTTGGCATATTTACATTACGTCAACTGTCCCTTTTCTTGTATCTTATCTTATGCTTGGTATATTTGAATTATGTCAACTGTACCTTATCTTGTATTTTATCTTGTACTTGACATATTTACATTATGTAAACTGTATCTTTTCTTGTATCTTCTCTCGTGCTTGGCATATTTGCATTATGTCAACTGTACCTTATCTTGTATCTTATCTTATGCTTGGCATATTTACATTATGTCAACTGTATCTTATCTTGTGCTTGACATATTTACATTATGTCAACTGTATCTTATGTCGTAACTTATCTTGTGCTTGACATATTTACATTATATCAACTGTATCTTATCTTGTCCCTGATATATTTACATTATATCAGCTGTATCTTATCTTGTGCCTGGTATATTTACATTATGTCAGCTGTACCTTATCTTGTATCGTATCTTGTGATTGGCATATTTACATTGTATCAACTGTATCTTATCTTGTGCCTGGTATATTTACATTATGTCAGCTGTACCTTATCTTGTATCGTATCTTGTGATTGGCATATTTACATTGTATCAACTGTATCTTACCTTGTGCTTGACATATTTACATTATATCAACTGTACCTTATCTTGCATAGTATCTTGTGCTTGGCATATTTACATTATATCAACTGTACCTTATCGTGTATCTTATCTTGTGCTTGGCATATTTACATTATGTCAACTGTATCCTATCTTGTGCTTGGCATATTCAGATTATGTCAACTGTATCTTGTCTTGTGTCTTATCATGTGCTTGACATATTTACATTATGTCAACTGTATCTTGTCTTGTATCTTATCTTGTGCTTGACATATTTACAATATGTCAAATGTTTCTTGTCTTGTATCTTATCTTGTGCTTGACATATATACATTATGTCAACTGTATCTTGTCTTGTATCTTATCTTGTGCGTGACATATTTACAGTATGTCAAATGTTTCTTGTCTTGTATCTTACATTATGTCAACTGTATCATATTATGTATTTTATTTTGTGCTTGGCATATTTACATTTGTGACCGTTCTCTGAACACAACCTCAGAAAGATAAAATCGAAGGTAATATATTTATTTTTATACAAATATACGCTAATTCCAATTTGATAAATATAGTATTGTTATTTATAATGTAGCCTTTAATATTCGCGACAATGTGGGCGGGGTCTCGCCCTCGGCAAATGTAGAGGTAAAAGGGCAATGGAGGAACGAATGCAGAGAAAAGTGATTAATGTATAGTAAATTGTGATTCATTAAGTTGATGTTGTCTGGTTGCATTTTGTGCAATTTGGTCATACTGATCTATTTGTGAATTATATTTACAGAGATTCGAGTGATCAACACCTAATTTATAATTGTCAAACCTACACTTACCTGCTTTTATTTTACAAAATTGTACTCTCTCTCTCTCTCTCTCTCTCTCTCTCTCTCTCTCTCTCTCTCTCTCTCTCTCTCTCTCTCTCTCTCTCTCTCCTGCGCTGTGGCCAAAAGGATCTATAGGCGCCAAGGATTGTGACAGTTGTTATTGCTGATGTTCTTGTTGTTGCTTCTGCTATTGATATTGGAAGTAATTTTATTTTTAAAACAGGCTCGGATGTAAAGCTGCACCGCTGTTTTGACTCGAACCCAAGTTTGCCTGATTCAGATCTAACCACGTTAGACTTACACTTAAGTAACTCGGCAAACATTATTAAAGGAAATTCGATATTCTTATTATGGCCGCAATTGCTGCACACAGTAAGGCATTTTAACTTTTGAACTAGTTTTTAAGCAGATTTTGATCAAACTTTATATATATGGCTATATCATCAAATCTGGGTCACATTTGATTTTAAGGTGCATCTGGGCTTATTAAAGAAATAATGGAACGTTTGCGTACGTTTGTATGCAACCTAAACCTTGTAGGCTTATTAAAGGAATAATGGGACGTTTGCTTACATTTGTATGCATCTTAGATTTTGTAGGCTTAATTTAGGAGACGAACATGGAGAAATATTTGAAAACATATTACATAATTAGGACATGATATAATTACATCATTCATATGATGAGTTTAAATTTGTATGAATAGATTGATGACGTTATGCACTGATTGTAACTGAATTAATTATAATCACAATGCCTCTATACCTGAGCAGAAGGTTTGCATAGGCAGGAGATCGGCTTATCTTGACAAGATTGAAAGATTATCTAAATTGTTTACATTGAATATACGCTTTGAAAACTAAAAAACATGAGCCAAAATGTTACATCGTCAATGAGGGTAAAGTATTTTAGTTAATGGCACACGTGGGTGTCTTAATAATAATAATAATAATAATAATAATAATAATAATATTATTATTATTATTATTATTATTATTATTATTATACAATGGCCGATGGACGGCATCACACACGCAACAGTCAACTGTCCCTTTTTGGTCATTTCTTCTGGAGAAAGTGGGCGTGTCAGAGGCAGACGTGGACAAGAGAATACAGATCTGGTTGCACAGGGAGGATGCTGAGACACTATCAGCTAACTTATTAGGATGGGATATTGGATTGGTCACATCATATTATATATTTGGCAGTCAATCCGAAGGGTCATTCTCTCCAGGAATGGGGCCCAATAACGATATTGGAAACCGGAGGTTTTGTGTAGACACTTATCTGATGGCACATATGTGACGAATGAGGTGCATATTGGAAACTGGAATCCTGCCCCACCTCCCATTCTCCGCTACTTAGGACTCCTCATGATTGCTGATTATTGATTCCATTGATCAGTATCATTGATAACTGAATTTATAGCGATCAAGAGTATCTAAATTAATTATAAAATTGTGCCTTACACATGTAAACATTTCACTAGGCTTACAAAAACTGGGGTCCGGAACCCTTCTCCAGCACATACATTGTTCATCTGTTATCATGGTGAAAAAAATATCAAAACCTACACGCTTCAAGAAGAACGATGTTCCATATCGCAAAGGCAAGAAGATTTCCAAAGCCCAGAGACTCAAAACCAAATCGTGCTGAGTTAACTATAACTTTTCACTGACCTGTCAGAGGTGTTCTGGCAAGACATCCAAAACCGGACATCAATTTGACAACTGACAATCCTGATCCGGATAATCCTGACACAGAAGTTCTTAGCTTAACATCTAGATTTAAGTATTTGTATGTTATTTCAAGTATGCAACGTTTAAAATTGACATCAAATATCTTCTTTCTCATTTTACTATTGCGACTATCGAACAACACCAAAGTGGTGGAAAGGATCAATCGGATGACAAAACTACATCACAACCACAATAAAATGCATCTCAAAATAAAGAATTATTCTTTACCAGTTGTTTCATCGTAAATACAGTTCCTATCATGAATATGAAACAATGAAAAAAACATCTAAACAAAACTTATAAATTTAGATATGAAATACTTTGCTGGGTACCGACTCAAAAGCATTGTATCCTGGTCTGACCCCAGACCTAATGAAGTGATCTATGTGGGCGAACAAAAACGTGTTCTACGCGATACCAGAGAGGTGGACGTCTTGTACTGTCTCAGATGACGGTTCTGGTCGACTATCGCCATCCCATGGTTACACTCACAACTGGCCTTCGGAAGAAACACTTGAAGCTATATTAAATAATGGCTTTATGGCTGTTGGAGACCCGTTTAGTTTTGAACAGAATGTTGATACTAAAATTACGAGACTTACACAGAACTGAGCAGAGACTAAAACCATCCCAGACTATTTTATTGAACGGCTCAGACACAGGCACGAAATTTACCTGAGACTACAAAGAGACCCATATTGACGTGGCCGAGACTAAAATTGAAACTAAAATTCCAAACCTGACACAGAATTTAGCGAGGACTAAAAATATATCCAGGAAGATAATATTAAAATGGCAGAGACTAAAGAAGAAAATAAAATTTTGAAACTGAAACGGAATTTATCGTAGGGTAAAATAAATTCCGAAATTTGAAATGAAAAATAAATCTGGTCTGTAGAAAAGGTAATAATAAATTTACGAAACTGACAGGGAATTTAACATAGACTTAAACTAAATCCAGAATATCTTATTAAAATGGCCTAGACGAAAAGTAATATTAAAAGAACCAAACACTGACACGAAATTAACAGAATCTGAAGTGAAGGAGAAAAAACGAAACATGTTATACGAATAGCCGAGGATTAAAATAACTTTAAAATTACCAAACTGACACGGAATTTACATAAGAAAAAAACTTTAATATTTTATCAACATTTCTGAGACTAAGAGTGATACTAAAATACCGATATTGAGAGGGAATTAAGCGCATAATTTGTTTTCTAAATCCTGAATTTAGAGGGGAATTTTTAAAATCCTGAATATTATATTAAATATCTCGCCGAGATTGAAAGTAACAACTAAAAGTACAAAACTGACACGGAATTTAGCAGAGATTAAGAAATTGATACGGTATATAGCGGAAACTCAAAAGAAACCCCTGATTGTTTTATTAATATGCCAGAGACTACCAGTAATACTAAAATTACGAAACTTGTCAGAAATTTACATTAGATCTGGAATATTATGTTAAAGTGGTCGAGACTAAAGGAAATACTGAAACTACGAAGCTAATACAGATTTTAGCAGAGACAAATACTAACCAGGAAGATTTTATTAGAATGATCTAAAGTAATATTGAAATTCAGACACTGAAACCGAATTTGGTGGACTCTAAAAAAACGGTATATTGAATATTGTACTATAGATGGTAGAGACTAAAACTAATAATAAATCACAAAACTGACCAAAAAACTTGGAATATATTACTAAAATGAACGATACTAAATGTAATTCTAAAATGATGACACTGACTGGGAATTTATCTCAGAGTAAAAAATTATAAAATATTATACAAATGAAATCTAACCAAGAGTACAAAAATCTCGAAACTGAAAAGGTATTTTGAACAGACTAAGAAGATAACATGGACTACTTAATCAAAATGTCTGAGATTAAAAGTAAATATTAAAATTCCGAAACTAAAACGAAATTTAGCTGAGACTAAAATAACTCCAGAATATTATACAAACAATCTTACCTTGAGAAAAATAATACTAACATTACGAAAGTGACATGGAGTTTACCTGAGGTTATCATATTTTCAAAATATCCAAGACTAAAAGTAATGCTAAAATTATAAAACGGACAACGAATTTATTAGAGACTTGAAAAAAATGTGGATTTATTATTAACACTACCTGGACTAATGAGACTAAAAGTATTACTAAAATTACGAAACTGACACGGAATATAGCAGAGACTAAAATCCCTGGAATATGTTTTTAAAATGGCATATACTAAAAGTAATACTAAAGTTATGAAACTGTCAATGAATTTACTTCAGACTGAAAATATTATAAAATATTATATAAAAGAAATCAGCCCAATACTAAAAGTTATACTAAAATTCCGAAACTGACAAAGAAGTTAGAACAGACCAAAAAGATGATACGGACTATTTTATTAAAATGACAGAGATTAAAAGTAACAGTAAAATTCCGAAACCAAAACGGAAGTTAGAAGAGATATTATATAAAAACCTGGACTTGACAAAAATTAATACTAACATTACGAAGCTAACAAGGAATTTACATGAGACTAGGATAATAACCCGAATATATTTTTTTAAATGTCCAAGACTAAAAGTAATACTAAAATTCCGAAACTGACACGGAATTCAGGGAAGACTAAAAGAACTGGAATTTTTTTAATGACTGAGACCAAAAGAAATGCGAAATTATAAAACTGACACAGAATTGATCTCCGACTGAAAAACATCCCCGGAAGATTCTATTTAAATGGTCGAGACTGAAGGCAGTACTAAAATCACAAAAATGACACGGAAGTTAAGAGAGAGTGAAAGTAATACTAAAATTACCAAACGTTTAGCAAATTTACCTAGCCTGAAAAGCAACGGAATATTTTCTTAAAATAGCTGAGACTAAAAGTGATACTGAAATTCAGAAGCTGAAACAGAATTTAGCGGAAACAACGATGGTGATGGTGATTATAACAAAGCTATTATTATTATTATTATTATTATTTTTATTATTATTATTATTATTATTATTTCATTTTCTAAAGGAAGAATTTAATTTATTAGGCAAACAGGCGCCGCGTTCTCACTAGTCTTTTTCTCCCCTTTGCGTGCCTTCGTACTCCCCGTGTGGTAATCAGATACTTGTTTCACCTATGTGTGATTCAGTTTGTATTGTCCAGTGACTGGTAATACAAAAGGTCGGGCAGTAACCCACACAGAAACCACTCCAAATTAGCTATATCTTGATTGAACGATGAAATGTTTGTAAAATCGAGTCGGAGTGGAGTAATTGGTACATGGGTAGATCAATTGGTCGTACGTTTAGAGCAGTTTAATTGCATATATTTTGCCGTAATCAAGGCTAACTGACTTTGGTGAGTGTATCAGTGCTTTTAAGTTTTTGTATATTTTGTTTGATGACTCTGCAATAAAACAAAATATTGGAAAGACTTTACATCCGGGTACTTTAGAGTTATCCCTCATTCAGATGAGGTGAAAACTTGGTCTTTCTCCTTCGTGCAGTCATGAAGTTTAAGACTCAATTTTGCATTGCTGACCGGCTATCGCTATTCCTTAAAACAACGTTTGTAAAGGTATCAGGATGTTAATTAAGTATTGTCACTAAGGTTTTTTTTCGTGGTGCGTAAACTGATAAAGACAGAGTTAATAACCGCATTGAAAAAGGCCGTTTTCGTAAGGAAGAAAGCAAACAATAGCTTTTTACGTCACGAATAGCCCGCCTATGCAAAAAAAACTGTGACACTTTTGTCAGAAAAAGGTTTTTAGATACCAATTAGGCTTACTTTCCAGAGATAATAGAGACCGAAATCTGTGGTATGGCTGTTTAAACATGTATTTAAAAATTTCAGGTGCTTAGTATAAGTTAAAATGTTTAGTTGGAATTGGGATTTGATGAGACACATGAAGATAAATACTGGATAAACCATCAAAATGCGAAGTTTGTGATAAAATGTTTAGTGAGAATAGTGATACAAAGAGGATGCATACTGAAGATAAACTATTGAAGTGTGATACAAAGGTCGAAGTGGTGATTTGACGATGCATTCGAGGATATATACCAGAGAGAAACCATTCAGCTGTGAACTTTGGGGTACGAGGAAACAGACAGATTTCCTCCAAAACAAGCACCATTCTATGCCAGATTATAAGGGGTTTGTTAAACTTTGGTGCGCTTGTCCAATTGTGAAATTGTGCATAGACAATAGAGATACCTCTGTGTGTGTGTGTGTGTGTGTGTGTCTGTGTGTGTGTGTGTGTGTGTGTTTCAATCTCGTGTGCACTCCCTGCATGCGTTTTGTTATAAAACTGTTTGAGTCAAATTGTGATCAGTTAATCCACAAATATGAACAGCCCAGCACCATTTCATGGCAATAAGGTAAACACATTTTGTGTGATCTGAATAGGCATACTATTAACAAACAACATTAAAGTGATTTGACATCTTTCTGTTACAGTGGGAAATAATAAGACAACATCAAAGTGATATGACCCATTTCAGTTACAGGGGAGAATAATAAGACAACATCAAAGTGATATCACCCCAGTATGTTACAATGGGGAGTAATATTTCCCACTTTTGATTGACAACTACTTTATTTATCATTTCCATTTGCCTGTGACGTTTATAAACATCATTAAAGCTTCCACGGCGCTATTAATCTCGCCGCCCGTACTAGAAATCATTTAAAATATATTTAAGATTGTAAGTTTCAAAGACAGAAGCGACTTTGATCTCATCGTATAAAAGGGAAATTCTAATGGAGAGACCGGACTGGGAATGTTCTGTATTCATATGGAAGTACATAATCATATATGAAGTTTTATTGTTGTTAACACATTACTTTATACTTGTACTTTTAGACAACATAAATAATTCAAAAAAATTATAAATGACCAAGAGCTGAAAGTTTTTGATTTTATTTCGCCTTGTCGTCTACATATAGAACAGTACATCAAAAGAGTTTGGACTCAAACTATTATCTAACATCTCTTTTAGAAAGAAATGGCGACCGACGAGATAAGTGTCAGTTCTTCTGATTAAAAAAACAAATGTCGGATTCTTGCAGCTCAGAAGAAGGTCAACTGCATATCAAATAAATTTGATTTGATATATTAGCTTTTGTGATGACCACAAAATCAAAATACTTTTAATTCATTCTTTCCTGGAGTTCTGATGATTCAACGTCGAATAGAATCTTTTCTGAATAGCAGTATCTACTATTGTACTATGTACAGTCGGTCGGGGTGGTTAGTCATTCTTCTCATAATTAGTTTTACAATCGAAGTAATATGAACTTTTGGAATTATTTGCGTAATCTGAATCTATATGTATTTTCAAATGAGTGAACTGGTGCGAAAGATTACAAAAAAAAAAAAAAAAAAAATAAATAAGCTACTGATACTAATTGTGTTTTTTTTTTATTGCAAGGGTAAATTTACCAGGAGGTTACCCGATTTCCCCGATGATGACGATACTGAAAGGTACAAGTTAATAATTCATTGTTTTTGCCTTATTGGTTCCTTTTTTAAAATTCTCAGTGATGTCCAAAGTCGTCTTTGGCCATATATGGGATATTTTCTTTACATACTGTAAAAAGAACGATTTGTCTCCGCAATAAATATTTTTTTTTAAAAAGAGATGAATCTCAACCATTTAGTTATATTTTCATGACTGATGACGTCAGAAGTTCGTTGATACATAATTGGACAAAGTGTATTATTTCCTTTTTTTCTTACTTTACGCCATAAACTCAGAATCAAAAAGAAAATGATATGCTGAATGACACATACTGACTAAAAAGATATTACAACGAGCAATATTGTTCAGAAACCGTGACAATTCAATAGTTAGTTATTTTGTCTGAATAATAAATTTGTAAGTTTATGCCCCACTGCTATTGCATAGTACGCATATTGGTTTGCTATTGTCCAATCGTCCGTTCTTCAGTGTCCATATGTCATTGTCCCTACATCCAGATCTTGCTAGAATAATTTCAAAAAAAAAAGAAAGAAAAAAAAAACAGAAAGAAAGAAATAATTTATCATAGTACGCAAATGAAATTTAATACCCATGTTTGGTATTTTGTTTTTAAAGTTGAAGATTTGGCTTATATTAATTGTCGAACATCTAGAGTAACAACGTCAGTGTTAAATAAACAAAAATCTTCTATTGTTACCAAACAAATTAATTGAGATATAACGATATTTCGTCGTCGTCCGTCGTCGGCGTCGTCAACACTATCTTAAAGTTCTTTTTGGGCTAGCCTATATCTCTTAACAGAAATAATAGGAACTAAACCAAACTTGGCATGGATAATGCTGAGGTTGTGGGCGCATTTATTGTATAAGATTGGAATCTTTCTATTAGGTTTTGAGTGGGGAAGTGCAAAAGTCTCCCCTCAAAACATATACATGCAATAATTGAGATGTTGAGATCAATGTTAAAACTTTTTGCTAAGCCCATATCTCCAAAAGCAAACCACTGATAGGAGCTTATGTAATCTTTGAATAAATAATTTTGGGGAAGCAAATGTGTTTTATCTACATACTGGTGGATCCCCTCCCACCACAGATGGATATTGTAAAGGTAAAATATCAATCCTAAATTCATTGTGAAAGGTCTGCTTTTTGCAAAGTCATATATGAAAAAACTAATATATAATATTTTCCTTGTATTCCTGGTGTTATTCTCCTTTATCTTGTGTGCTAACTAATGTCAGTTTTTGATGGATTGTTTTGAAACTTTGTAGGCTTTTTTTTATAATCATACGAAGATGTGCATATTTTTCAGGCGTCATGCTCGGCTGGCTTGACCAGGATTTTTTTCCCCTTATCGACTTAGTTTACCAATTGAAAATCTTGTGTACTCAAGTACATTACAGATATCTATAAACTGTATGACGGCGTGGGCATCCATGTCGTTTGGACACATTTCTAGTCTTTCAAATGTCTTCTCTTGCGCTATCGCGAAACGTAAACTTGATCATACAGATTATCACTGTTAAGTTGCATGCTCATGACGAAATATTTTTATAGCATCTGTGATGAAGACGACGTCTTTTGCGTCAACAAGACGAGTTACCGATTGTAATGTGTTGACATGATTATTTAGACATGATGCCAAATTAATACCAGTATCTTGTCTTAATGACATATTGCCATAATATAAGAACCTAATATGTATAGTCAAAATGTCAACATAGTTATGTCGAAACAACTGGTTTTATTGACGCAAAAGGTGTCGTCTTTATCACGTATGTCATAGAACTATCTCGTCATGACAATGGTAGCTTAATACTTCCATTGTATCAGTATCCTCACTTTAAGCAGCACAAATGACGACATCGTATATTCAACAGTGACAAAGATATGCCAGTCTTATCCAGCAGACGAAGGGGTTATATTATCGAGGAAGCTAAAAAAAATCATTGTTGAAGAGGAAGCAAAGGTCGCAAATGGTGTACCTAATTCATGCTGCGAAACAATGTCTTTCTTGGTCGATATCATCAGCCTGCCGAACCCTGATGGCATTGGTTCACGTGTCCTTGGCGCCATGCAAAACAGCAGCGTTTAGAAAAATTGTTTATCGGTATATCTATCACAGATGGTAGAGTAAAGGTAACAACGATAAAGAAAGTGATGCAGGTATTATGCCAATGCATATACAGGCTAAAATAATCATACTTTGAGTTACAAAGCTCAAAAAGACCACGACGGCGACATATCATGCGTCCCGACGACAAAATTAATTGCACAGAAAAAGGCTCATGAATTGGTTTACAAAAAGTCCAAAGAACTTTCGATAATGTATTGAGGAGTCTGGTGGAATGACTGACACAGGGAGCGCGTGTTTGGTTCTGATGAATATCAAACAGACCGTACAATGTTGCTGCTTCAGCGAAAAGAGAGAGTGAAGAAGGAAAGTTTATTTGCCGTGATAATAAAATGTAGAAATGAACAATCAGCGGCTGACCCTTTTATCCGCTCCGCCCAAACAGCGCCAGAACCAATACGTATGTGCGTCACTGACAGACAACTGAATGAGATGGAAACATTCCTAACAAGCCCATACGAAACGTCAGTTCTTTGAGTAGATTCAACATATAATCTCTTCGAATTTCTTGTAACTGTGTCTATTTACAAACAGTTGCAGCTTATTCATCGGAGCTATATTGATACATCAACAGAAACTACCACTGTCGTACTATTTCTTTGTGCCCGTGCCCACGTCACTGCAACCTAAACTGTCGGAGACATTGTTTATAGGAACAGACTATGAGAAGGTAATTTTTCAGAAGATTAGGAATCATTTCCAAAAGCCCAGGACCTTCGCTGCTTTCTTCATATTAGAAATAACATTGCCTCAAAACCAGTGGCGGCGCGAGGGTTCGAGGCGCAATGTTTTTTAGTGGCGCCCCTACCGAGGCACCCGGAGCAAAGTTCTTTAGTGGCGTCCCTGCTTTGCTCCGGTTACATCTAAAAATAAAAGCTCCCGAAGGCGACCCCCCTCCTCGCCCTACGCCCGGGGGCAACTGCCCCCCTCCGAACACCCCCACCCTGTCACGCCGCCACTGCTCAAAACTCGCTGACCTTGGTATAGGTAGAGATTACACGACATCTTCCGTACCAGCATAGCGCCAATAGTTGAAAGTGGTCTTGTAGATAACTGTTCAGAAGAAGAGTTCATAAGGAGTTATTAAGCTACAAGAAGATCTGGAATGTATGCGAAAGAGAGGCTCAAGCATCAGATGAACCAAAGTTCTACGGTTTCTGAATGAAAAAAAAAGATAGAAAGAACACTATGTTGCTTCCACTAATACACTGTACTGGCATGGGATATACACGCAGTACACTACAAATGCCAATGAGTCTGTGAACAAGAAAATCAAAGAAAAGATAGACCACAAATTGTCCCAGTGGGGTGAGTTCTGCGAGAAGATATGGGATTGTGCAAGCGCACAGAACAAGGACGTTGAAAAATCCATAATCGGTACAGAATCTTATAAATTGCGTCCAAAGTACATCGAGTACCAGATACCAGCTATACAGTGGTACAAACTCGCTCAAATCACTAGACAGAGACACGTTCAAAGCTTGATTAAATCACCAATGAAACCTTCAAAGATCATGCAGTTACAATAATCAGAGGCAGAACCCGTCGCATCTACATCATCAGGATATACCAGAGCGCCCTCCATAAGAATCGACCCTTAGGATTCCGGACTTCCAGTGGAAATTTATCAGAGCATTTGGGACAAGGAAGGTGATCTTCAAGCCAACGCATCAAATATAATTCCTGCTCCTGGATCTGATGATGCGTTGATGTTTCTGAGTGAATCCGGAAAGGCACAGCATTTTGCCAGATTACATGATAGCGGTAAAGTAGTGTCTATGTGAACGACGAAAGAGCCATGACAACTGCTCTCATTACATAGCTGCAACAGAGCGTAAAGGAATGCTGAACAAACATTTGAATGCTGAACAATCATTTGAATGCTGAACAAACATTTGACTTGGTTCCACAAGACAGCTGGGACTAATGTTACAAACCTCTGTCGTGAGGGAATGCCTAAACTCTTATATGCAGAGCCTGGGATTAAAACACCCAGCCACAAGAGACAGGAAACGGCAGCATTGGAGAATACAGTGATTTGCAAGCGCCGTGAACGCTTTGGGAACATTCCAGCTGAGTCAAAGAAACTGGACCAGAAAGCAGTGAGAATGATCCCAGCTACTGCCTTCGATCTCTTCTGGGTACATAAGTTTGAAACTGTTATGGTTGTATGGAAGTGATTCGTATACCCCCGTATATACCCGCACCCCCTTTTTGAGCTGCTCATGGGAAGAAAAGAGTTTCGAGTGTATACGGAGGAGGGTGTTCTAAAACTTACTGTTAAACCATAACATATGCGTTATCATCCAAACCCTGTATGTATAAAAAAGAAAAATCTAGAGTTTGATTTGAAAATGAAGTCACCCGATACAGTTACTCCATGTCTGACACGTGTACATAGTGCCTATTTATATGCTCACTTCAAAATGGTGTATCCCCCACCAGTAGTTTAAGAGGACAGAGGAAGATGGACATACACTGTAAGAAGAATTTCACTTTGGAAATGGAAATTCACTTGCATGGAACAATATTTAAACCCAAAGTATAATGTTGCATTTGGTACGTCTTCTACACCAAAGTTAAATTAATCCAGGAATGGCACATTGATCTTTCCTTTGAATACGTATAGATTTTGCCCTCAAATCAGTTGCCCGTCATTGACATCTTCCACTTTTGTGTCTGGTTTTAAATTAAAGTTAAGTTTCAGTTGTCAAGGGTAAGCAGAAAACCTTCAGTTTATACAGCATTGGTAAAGTATTTGGTTATTAAAAGAGGAACAAGCGAATAAAATCGTCCATATTATTTCCTCAATCCACGTTTGACGTTCCCGCTGGTACTACGTCAGGGTGTGTCTGTCAGTATGTCTTTGCCAAAAATTATCGAAAACGACAACGTTTTTGATCTATAGAAAAAAATATTTGAAGACAAATGTTGATTAAATGTGTAGAGATTTAACAACTAAGAGGAATTTTCCTTTCCATCGAAAACATTTCAGCTTTAATACTTTAAAGACACCCTCCGCAAAGTACCGAACCAATCACTGTACGCGAGTGTAAATAGCATATTTGCGTGCTTGTAAAGATTATGTTGAAATCTTTCGCCCGTTAATAATAATAATAATTATTATTATTATTATTATTATTTATTATTATTATTATTATTATTATTATTATTATTGAAACTGTTCGCTGAATAAAGCCGGGTTGTAAATATATATATATATATATATATATATATATATATATATATATATATATATATATATATATATATATATATATATATATATATATATATATATATATATGTAAGGAAACGTACCTTATAAAATCATACAGACGTAGAGCTTTTTCACATTTATTACTAATTACTGAATACTTGAGAACTGGGATTTTCTCATTTAATTGCTATTCACGCATTGCCAATTTTTAAATAAAATATAGTTTACTCTTTCACCGTGTTTTTATTCTTCCATTCAACACTTTTGCAAATGTTGTATTATCTTGTTTGATGTGGTGCCTTGGTGATAGAGCTTCGGGTTCTCCATGTTCAGCTCAGATCGGCCACCTCAGTGTATCCTTCAGCAAGGTACCTAATTTCCCTGCTTCTGGTTCTGTATTACATCAGCCTTGACACAGTTAATCTTTCGCTTAGTTGTTTCATGCAAACACACAATTTTGAAATAACTGACTTTATTAGTTTCAGCACGTTTTGCGATTCTTTTTTACATTACTTCACCGAAGTAAGCTGTTTTCTGTTCAGTCACACAATCCTAATTTCATACCGGGGATTTGAGTTCCTAAAGCATACAGTACGTATATACACGCGCCAGGTTTTGCTATAACCAACAAAATTATGTTATGTCTAATGCTTCTGAAACAAGCAACTGCCGATAAATCATTTCAATAGTATGGGGTCAGTCTTGATAGTTTCAATTCTTTTTGGTGTTTAAGATTTGGACTATTGTCTTTATTTCCTGGCTTCCCAAAGAGTTTCAATACGTGTAGATTATGTGGAATGGAGACATGCACATGAACACCTGACAAGATGTAGTAAGACAATTCTATCAGACTACTTACTAATGTAAAATGTTATTTGCCATTTTAGTGGCTGAAATGAAGCTCTGGGATATAAAATGTGTAATGCAGATTTTAGCATTTGTTGACGTTCTGTATATACCTTTACTAGTCGCATTTTAAACACAAAATTAAAACGACGTCAGGGGAGGGGGGGGGGTGAAAATAAAATTTTCCTCAGGTTTTGATTTGTTTCCTTATTTATATTATGTCTGACTTGAAGGATGGGTATCTGTTCAGTATTAGATGATAAGGTGTAAAAATTAAAGATACCGTAATTACAGTAATCTCTTTCCCTCTCTCTCTCTCTCTCTCTCTCTCTCTCTCTCTCTCTCTCTCTCTCTCTCTCGTGCGCGCGCGCGCGCAATAATGTTTTTAACACCAAAGTTTGCGAGTTTACTATCCCTCCGACAAGGTGTAGAAGGCTACTGCAGTCCATCAGTTTAGGCGTGGTCTCAAAATTATACATGTATATTTTACTATTTTCAAAAATATAAATTAAAGATAAGAAAAAGATATTAGCTACTACTGTAAACTTTAAGTTTCCAGTACAGAGAAGTCCTTGAGAATCTCTCGCGCTGAAAATGTGTACTCAACATAAACGAATTCTCCCCAAATCTCCCTTCTATCTTGTATTCAAAGTCTTTTCTTGAAATATTTAATGATTCCTTAAAGCTCTTACAAAACCTGATCACGAAAGCGGTTAACAGGTTATCAATATCTGATCTTGTCTTTCACATCAAGGGGAAATATTATATAAAACTTCTTTTACAAAACGGGCATATTATTAAACACTTTCTGATCCTTGATGTCTGTTCAGTCAGAATATGTGCTGATCTGTCAGAATATGTGTTAGTCAGTCAGAACAGGTGTTGGTCAGTCACAAAGGTGTTGGTCAGTCAGTGTGAATCCATGGATATTATAAGCTCTCTCTCTCTCTCTCTCTCTCTCTCTCTCTCTCTCTCTCTCTCGTGCACACTGTAGCAATTACACCGAGTCACGCGCTGATGTCGAATTCATCAAAAGTACACACAGCAGACATCACGATGTTAGTGAAGTTTAGTGTAGTTCTTGTCTGTCATTAGACGTATATTTGTCTGTCTATTCATCCTATTAAACTAATCTAAGGATTTTTAATCCGTAGGACAACATAGCTCTCCGCTTTCTAAACTTTGGACGACTTCTTGAAGGTCTGAAGCTTACATCTGTAATAAGACCTGAATGTTACCTTCATAGTCTCTCTTACGGAAATTGTATTCATGTTGTCACGTGACGACGTTCGAAATATGCATCGATTAGTTTTGAGGATTGTTTCCAATGTGGTTTTTGGAGCAGAGTATAAATATATAAATGAAAGATTACTAATTGATTTAGCAGAATACAGAGCTAAACTTCGAGACTGTACCAGAGGCTTGTCACTGGTACGTGATCGAATATGGTATAATACGAGATAACGGTCTTAAAAGTAGCGAAAGAAAGAAATTCTGCTGCCATGCGTACGAGTTTCCAGTTGGACATACATCTTCAGCTTATTTACTTTGATAATGAGGGATATCTATTAAGTGTGACCACGTACAGCAAATGCAAAAAAATATTAAACACCTGATTGTACTGTTTCAAATCTTAAAATTTAAACATCTGATTGTTCTGTTTCAAAGCTTAAAATTTAAATACCTGATTGTACTGTTTCAAATCTTAAAATTTAAACATCTGATTGTTCTGTTTCAAAGCTTAAAATTTAAATACCTGATTGTACTGTTTCAAACCTTAAAATTTAAACATCTGATTGTTCTGTTTCAAAGCTTAAAATTTAAATACCTGATTGTACTGTTTCAAATCTTAAAATTGAAACACCTGATTGTAATGTTTCAAACGTTAAATTTGAAATACCTGATTGCAATGTTTCAAACCTTAAATTTGAAAAAAGATTCCATTCATATATCTCAGAGGTGGACATATGAAATTCTAGGAACGTTGGAATGATAACTTACTCAGTAAAAAGTCAACATGTTACATAGGCTAGGAACGTTGGAATGATAACTTACTCTGTAGATAGTGACCATGTTACACAGGCAAAAGAAGGTTGGAATGATAACTTACTCAGTAAAAACTCAACACGTTACATAAGCGAAGAACGTTTGAATGATAACTTACTCAGTAGATGGTGAATATGTTACATAGGCGAGGAACGTTTGAATGATAACTTACTCAGCAGATAGTGAACATGTTACATAGGCGAGGAACGTAGGAATGATAACTTACTCAGTAGATGGTGAATATGTTACATAGGCGAGGAACGTTTGAATGATAACTTACTCTGTAGATAGTGACCATGTTACACAGGCAAAAGAAGGTTGGAATGATAACTTACTCAGTAAAAACTCAACACGTTACATAAGCGAAGAACGTTTGAATGATAACTTACTCAGTAGATGGTGAATATGTTACATAGGCGAGGAACGTTTGAATGATAACTTACTCAGCAGATAGTGAACATGTTACATAGGCGAGGAACGTAGGAATGATAACTTACTCAGTAGATGGTGAATATGTTACATAGGCGAGGAACGTAGGAATGATAACTTACTCTGTAGATAGTGACCATGTTACACAGGCAAAAGAAGGTTGGAATGATAACTTACTCAGTAAAAACTCAACACGTTACATAAGCGAAGAACGTTTGAATGATAACTTACTCAGTAGATGGTGAATATGTTACATAGGCGAGGAACGTAGGAATGATAACTTACTCTGTAGATAGTGACCATGTTACACAGGCAAAAGAAGGTTGGAATGATAACTTACTCAGTAAAAACTCAACACGTTACATAAGCGAAGAACGTTTGAATGATAACTTACTCAGTAGATGGTGAACATGTTACATAGGCGAGGAACGTAGGAATGATAACTTACTCAGTAGATGGTGAATATGTTACATAGGCGAGGAACGTTTGAATGATAACTTACTCAGTAGATGGTGAATATGTTACATAGGCGAGGAACGTTTGAATGATAACTTACTCAGCAGATAGTGAACATGTTACATAGGCTCGGAACGTAGGAATGATAACTCACTCAGTAGATGGCGAATATGTTACATAGGCGAGGAACGTAGGAATGATAACTTACTCAGCAGATGGTGAATATGTTACATAGGCGATGAACGTAGGAATGATAACTTACTCAGCAGATGGTGAATATGTTACGTAGGCGAGGAACGTAGGAATGATAACTTACTCAGTAGATGGTGAATATGTTACATAGGCGAGGAACTTAGGAATAATAACTTACACAGCAGATGGTGAATATGTTACATAGGCTAGGAACGTAGGAATGATAACTTACTCAGCAGATGGTGAATATGTTATATAGGCTAGGAACGTAGGAATGATAACTTACTCAGCAGATGGTGAATATGTTAGATAGGCTAGGAACGTAGGAATGATAACTTACAAAGCAGATGGTGAATATGTTACATAGGCCAGGAACGTAGGAATGATAACATACACAGCAGATGGTAAATATGTTACATAATCGAAGAGTTTGAGCATACAAACTATATATGAGTGCCGAGTTGTTATTTTTATGCAAACTGTTGGAATAGGAAAAAAAGAAAATAAAAATCCAAAATTCGAATGTCTTTGTAAGATACTACATAAAAAAAGTTGTGCTAATTAGACTATATTAACATTACATCGATGAATTTTCTGTTCCGTGGAGACTGAAGCAATTTTGTTCGTAGCAATGGAATACAGGCGAGATGAACAAAATCGGAGCAAAGGTTGTTTTAAAAACAAATCTGGCTTAATTGTACTCTGCTCTTCAGAGAAAGCAGGAGATATTAATTTGAGCTTTTCCACACGTCCTCCCTATTCTTTTAACCTTATTAAGAACTTCGCACTCTGGAAGCATAAGGGTGCTATCTGAAGCATTCGTGTGTTTGAGAAAAACGGTTTACAAGGTTAGGACGTGCATAGAACAAATTTCACATCAAAGTTGCTTCATTGCATATTGTATAAGGAGTATGATCATTGCTAGATCTAAATTTGTACAAGACACAAAGTTATAACATGAATGGCTAATAACTTATATGCCATTAAACCAATTCAAACCTTAGTGCATACCAATTTTCACAAAACTTATCCCTGCACAAAGGTGCCACTTGTCAGGTGGCGCCTTCATGCTATATATTTAAGGGTCAATTATTGAGAAAATCTTCAAAACGTTAATTTATAATGCTTTTTGTAGAACATTATGTGTAGATTAAAAATCCATTTCTCTGCTAAAACGTTCGCTAGCCGAATTTCGAAACATGCCGTTAACATTAATAAAGAATTAGATTACCTTAAATTGTCGACTGCATAACTTCCCTTTGGTGTTATGTATAACGTCGTACTACAACAAGCCGGCCAGTCATTAATAGAAGTGTCTTGACTGCACGGTGGTATCAAGTACAATTTACTGCTTTTGTGCAGTATACGTTCACAAATTTTGATCAAAAACAGAACAGAAGAAATTGTTTTCCTTGAACGTGTACTTTAGTTCATTATTAATCGATACGAATATTGTTATAATATGGAGATGAAAGACGCACAAAATAGGGATCCACCAATTATAATTCGTCAAGCCAGGCAGTGTTATAAAAAGCTCTCCGATTAGGACTTACTGCTCATTCTAAAAATGATTTCCAAGAATATCACAAGCAATCAAATTATCACGAATCCTTCTAAACTATGAAGAAAGGATTCAGATATATCATTTAGGCAATCATTAGGGGAGAATCAACAGAGAGAGAGAGAGAGAAGAAGAAGAAGAATATTGAAAGTAGGTCGTCCCCTGTCATGGGGAATTTAATTTGAACTGCAAGGACATTAAGCCTTTGGTTAATAGATTTCTGACCGAGGAATAAGAACAGCAAATATCAAGTAAAAAATGGCGAAATTATATTATTTAATGAGATACATTTAAAGGGGGCGGGGTCCCCATGTACCATTTTAAAGAACTGTAGTTTATTTTCGAACAGTTATTGTCGCTAATATTGACCACAATAAGGCTTATATATTATATAAGTTTGAAAATACGCCGAGATCGTACTTCAGTGTTTGAATCAACAATATTTTCGTAATTCTTTCCAAGAACTGTCATCATCTGTTTTCCTTTTTTTGACTCGATCTATAAGTGACCATATTGACTGTAAATATAGACTTAGTCGTTTCAATTACTAAAATGTCCACAAGACCACTATTTCATAATCTATCGCAAATTCCCTACACTATAATCTCTACGTTGGCATGTTCTTTGTTCTAGTAATATGTCACCTCAACAAACATATCAGGGGCAGGTAATACCGGTGCCAACTTTGGTGAGATTCATAATTTGAAAGGCAATTATTTGTAAACGATGCAACTTAAATTTATAATAACAACGAATATGGGTTTTATGTGTTGCTACGCCACTGCAGGTATGGAGGATTAAAAAATAAGTTTAAACAGAAACCACCATAACTGACCTTTAGTTTTTAACGTAGATAGCATAAAGTTTATATCAAGTTGATGGAACTTTAATGCATAATTGAAGTTTTTCGTTTTTAGTACCCCTCTCAAATGGAACATTGTCATTTTTTGCATGCAATTTACTTTCGATTTCTATTTTCTGCTGCTTATAAAGTCCACACAAGGAATTATTACGACCAAGCACACACAAAGATATAGACACTCATTGATAATTTTTATTAAAAGTTGCATAATCCATTATACAAGTCTACACCAGTTAAAATGGTCCTTTTTTAAATATTAACCTTTGCATTCTCTATACCGAATGAATTCTGTCGGACTCCGTCTGGGAATGACACCGATCAATAGATTTGTGGCTGATTACATTAGGTGTACCCTCGAGGCCGCAATCACATATTGGTTTCCATTTTGTCCTCCAAGCTTATCAGAGAAGTATGTGACCTCTTTTACGGTAGAACAGCTGGATGTAATAGAGCTGGTTCAAAGGGTCAGACATGTTGCAATTGCACATGACCCTCTTCCCCCTTGTGTCTCATCCATATAAAACATGTACCATTTTTAACTCCTAAAGTGTGAGATGATAATAAAACATGTACCATTTTTATCTCCTAAAGTGTGAGATGATAATAACACAAGCTTACCTTTGTTATATAATATTCCTACATGACCGCATGGTGTTCCTAAGACTGCTTGTAAGTCAAAGTTGAAGCGTGAAAGGTGGGATTCTTTTTTTTTTTTCTTTTTTCTTTTTTGCCATTTCCTCGTCTTTCTTCTTTGCTTTCCGTACTATCACTTTTGGCTCTTGGTGTTCAGCTTATTCACTCTCCATTAAGTCATTAACTTCTTGCCTGCATTTCCTTCAACATTTATCATTGTTTGGCCTATATAATGATAAATTATATTTTTCAAAAAATATGTCTCTGTACTTCTTCCTCTTTCAGTGCTTTTAATTTCTTTTCTTTGCACACGTCACACTGAGATCATATGAGATATTCTTCTTGAAACTGATTTCTTATATAACAAGACTGCCTTTTTGGAAATGATTAAATACATCTTCTTGCAAGATCAAACTCTCAGTTGCAGTTTTATTTGCATACTGCTGCTTTCCTCTAGCATCACTTCCTGAAAATACTCCAGAAGCTTTTTCTGTTTCAATGCAATGAAGATGGTCTTTATTCCCATAGTATTAGCCTGTACGAGAAATAAAAGGAACGACAGACTCGAACATTTTGCTCCTCTGATAGCATTCGATGTACATACGAGACACACTTATGTCCTTTTGATCGTTTAGGTTGTAATGAAGTGGCATGCTGGCATATCAAATCTCTTTGGCGTTGATAGTCCTGAATTTTCCAGTACCTCTTGAATATATTTGACTCAGTTCTTCTGATGATAAATTTGTCTCACATCAAAACTTACACTTTGAACAGCCAACCTCTCCAATTTTCCTTTTTTTTATATTTTTTTCATTGGCTTCCCGCTCGTTCTATATCACTCCGGTACACACCTTCTATGCTTTTTAATTCTTTACTTTAAGAACTTTGATATTTCGCATCTGTGTGTAGTATAACTATTGGTATTGGCTGGTTGTTTGGTACTGATGAGGTTGTAGGGCACTAGTAGTTGGTACTGATGAGGTTGTAGGGCACTAGTAGTTGGTACTGATGAGGTTGTAGGGCACTAGTAGTTGGTACTGATGAGGTTGTAGGGCACTAGTAGTTGGTACTGATGAGGTTGTAGGGCACTAGTAGTTGGTACTGATGAGGTTGTAGGGCACTAGTATTTGGTACTGATGAGGTTGTATGGCACTAGTAGCTGGTTCTGATGAGGTTGTAGGGCACTAGTAGTTGGTACTGATGAGGTTGTAGGGCACTAGTACAGATAAACATCTGATGAAACGCCCATAGTTTGATTAATGTCAAACAGAGTACTGGATATTTTAACGGACAAAATTTTCACCGGCTGTTGAAATAAATTTGCGACTACCCGAGTCATACAATCAGCAAGCCTCTCTTTACGTTGACCATTTTCTCCTAGTATTTGAACCTGTTGAAGAGTGACAATACACTGCTTTGTGATCTTCTCCTTCGCTGTGAAATACAAAATGAATATAATGCTACATGTTTTCCAAAAGATCACTACATATACTATTGCAAATATTGTCAGGTACCATATGAATTCGCTTATAAGTTGAGTCCAGCTTCAAACAACATAGACCCTGATCTGCTTTTGCGCAATGCGCCGGGAGATCATGGTCAATGTTGTTTGTTCTACTGATTATTCCTAACAAACTGCATAGACCCAGATCTGCCGGCGCATTATGCAACGGCAGATTTGGGTTCATGCAGTTTGCAGTTGGACTTTACTTCTAAGCGAGTAGAGATTTTATGATTATATGATACTTGTCCGTCAGATTATAGCTTCCTTTACGCATCTGTACTTTGCTAATTTCACATATTGTCCATAACTGTTAGGTGAAGATGGATGAATGTGCACTGATAATCTCTTCTTTGGGATTTGTCTCTCCAGTTTTACTGTTTACTTAGCTCTAGTGAGCTTCATCTTATGGTCTTTTTTGGAAGAGTTTCTCGTGTGCCTGTGATTTGTACGCTGTACTTTGTTACCTCTTTCGTTTTAGGATGTGTCACGCAGAAATTATTTGCTTTTGTATATGCAAATCAAGTCTTATGCTTGTTTGTGTTACGAAGTGATATGTTCGTATCGCTGTGTTCAGAGAGACTAAATGATGCATACAAATCAGATGAATTGACGTCATCTGTAGATGCATGTAAACCAGATGAATTTACGTCATATGTAGATGCATGCAAACCAGATGAATTTACGTCATCTGTAGATGCATACAAATCAGATGAATTGACATCATCTGTAGATGCGTGCAAATCCGATGAATTGACATCATCTGTAGATGCATGCAAACCAGATGAATTGACATCATCTGTAGATGCGTGCAAACCAGATGAATTGACATCATCTGTAGATGCATGCAAACCAGATGAATTGACATCATCTGTAGATGCATGCAAACCAGATGAATTGACATCATCTGTAGATGCATGCAAACCAGATGAATTTAGATGCGTGCAAACCAGATGAATTGACATCATCTGTAGATGCATGCAAACCAGATGAATTGACATCATCTGTAGATGCATGCAAACCAGATGAATTGACATCATCTGTAGATGCATGCAAACCAGATGAATTGACATCATCTGTAGATGCATACAAATCAGATGAATTGACATCATCTGTAGATGCATACAAACCAGGTGAATTGACATCATCTGTAGATGCATACAAACCAGATGAATTGACATCATCTGTAGATGCCTGCAAACCAGATGAATTGACATCATCTGTAGATGCCTGCAAACCAGATGAATTGACATCATCTGTAGATGCATGCAAACCAGATGAATTGACATCATCTGTAGATGCATGCAAACCAGATGAATTTACGTCATCTGTAGATGCTTACAAACCAGATGAATTGACATCATCTGTAGATGCATACAAACCAGGTGAATTGACATCATCTGTAGATGCATGCAAACCAGATGAATTGACATCATCTGTAGATGCATACAAATCAGATGAATTGACATCATCTGTAGATGCATACAAATCAGATGAATTGACATCATCTGTAGATGCATACAAACCAGATGAATTGACATCATCTGTAGATGAATTGACATCATCTGTAGATGCATGCAAACCAGATGAATTGATATCATCTGTAGATGCATGCAAATCAGATGAAGTGACATCATCTGTAGATGCATGCAAACCAGATGAATTGACATCATCTGTAGATGCATACAAATCAGATGAATTGACATCATCTGTAGATGCATGCAAATCAGATGAATTGATATCATCTGTAGATGCTTACAAACCAGATGAATTGACATCATCTGTAGATGCATGCAAACCAGATGAATTGACATCATCTGCAGATGCATACAAATCAGATGAATTGACATCATTGAATTGACATCATCTGTAGATGCATGCAAACCAGATGAATTGACATCATTGAATTGACATCATCTGTAGATGCATGCAAACCAGATGAATTGACATCATTGAATTTACATCATCTGTAGATGAATTGACATTATTGAATTTACATCATCTGTAGATGAATTGACGTCATCTGCATTTGGGAAGCAGTCTTGATCAGAGTTAGAGTCCTTTACAGCACTTTTAATATCACTTCAAAGGCAGCTCTCCTCCATCATTTTTTTTATTTAATTTTTTATATTTTTTTATTCTGCCAACGTTATGTTATCTTCCTCTGATATATCGGGGTTTTTTTTTGGTCAACCATTCTTTGTTCCTCTGACTCTACTGATTTTGAACATTCTATGCTTCCACTACTGATTGTTCTATCTTAGTTTCAAGGTTTTTAGTAATACTTATGTTGAACTGATCAGTCTCAATTTTAAGATTTTCAGTGACCCCATTCTTCTGTGGCTCTATCTCTATTTCAGTGACCCCATTCTTCCGTTGTTTCATCTCTTTTTCAGGATTTTCACATGTTTTATTCACGTTTTCTGTCTTAGTTTTAGAGCTTACAATCATCTCATTTAGTTGTTTTTGTTTTGTTGTTGTTGTTTGTTTGTTTTTTTATCATTTGTAGCAACTGTTTCTTTTTCTTTATTCCATAAACATGCATTCATTAATTTGTTTTGATCTAGCTTGACTTTTTTCAAGCACATCGTCTTGAAATTATATAATATCAGATTAAATTCATCTTGAAATTACATATCAGATTAAATTCATCATGAAATTACATAATATCAGATTAAATTCAATCTTCATTTTTCTATGTTTCTCTTTATATAGCTTTTATGACCCCATTGCTTTACCAACTTCAACCATAATTCTGATCAACTGATAAACTCCAATGTTTTATCAACAACAACCATCATATAATCTGACCAATCAGATAATGGAATAGAAGAGCTGAATCCTGTAAATAACGATATGTAGAAACAAGTACATTACTTGCTATGTAGTTATACGACTGTCTCTTTTTATTGGGTCACTACTTGTAAAGCTTCTACCACTGTAATTATCACTTCTGAAAGTACAATCAGTGATAGAAACTATGCTTAGCAGTAGTTATTCAATTAGTGTCAGTACTATGAGTGATGAAGGCTGTGCTGTTCTAAGTTGTGAAGGAATGAGGTGGTAGAAGTATCTAAATTAAAAACATGTCTTACTTTATAGGACATGGTACCAGTCTAAGTTATCATTTCTTGTAACTTCATTCATATAAATCTTTTAAAAAAGTGATTATATATATATATATATATATATATATATATATATATATATATATATATATATATATATATATATATATATATAATTCTACCGGTGAATACATATTTGCATAATATACATGCTTATGGTACTAATAAATGTACTTTTTGTAATTGTAACCAGAAACGATACTGCATTTGTTTTAGGAATGTAATGTGGTTAATATGTTATGAAATGATGTTTTCCACTGGATTCTAAATGTACTGAGAATAGCCGTTACTCTCAGAGCTACAATGGTTTTATTTGGAGATACAGATGTAGAGCAATTGTATGAAAAATCTGTATATTGTATGTTTTTTCTTACAAATACTATATATACGCATACAAGATTTTAAAAAGACATACCTACATTAAATGGTCTTAACAAATTCTTAACTTTAAGAAGAAAATATTATATATATTAGAAAATATATTTTTTGCAGTCAACTCGGGCAGGAAAGAAAGTTTCATGATAATCTGGGAACAGTGGGAACCATTACTACTTTCCAAACATAGTTGACTTTTGTATTATTATATACGGAATTTTCAGGCGATATAAATTGTAGTATAAATGTTCAATATATAATTACCATAGACATAAATATCTCTCTCTCTCTCTCTCTCTCTCTCTCTCTCTCTCTCTCTCTCTCTCTCTCTCTCTCTCTCTCTCTGCATCGCTGAACTAAATATAATAGAATCTATGTTGGTGATTTGTATTTGTATGTAGGTGATTTGTATGTGTAATAACTGTAAGGGAGAGAACTCTAATGTTGTGATTATTTCCTAGGTCAACAAATCAACAATGACTTGAAAATAAAAAATATTGATATGTAGAGCCACACAAACCTAATTAGGCAGAACATGATCTTAATTCCATCAATTCCGATTCATAACCATCCATTCATATTTCGAAATGTCTCAAGGCTTTAGTTTCTTTTCAAGACTGCTAGGCGGATCTTGATGAAGAATTTGTATAAGATTAGACCCGGGGCAGGAAAAGACCCGATTCCAAACAGTGACTACAAGTGCATCGTGACCTTGTATACTGATAAGTCTTTGAACAATTTCTGCCTTATTGTGGCAGTACAATTGTTATCATTTTTTCTAACCTTTTAAACTATACGTAGGTAATGGTGGTTATTAACTTCTAAACGACCGCTGTGCATACCCAAATATACGAGTTTCAGAGACAAGGTGTTTTTTGTAACACACTGAGCGGAAAGTTCTTGGTTTGACAGTATTGGTAAAACACAAGGTACCAGTCATGGGTTGATTGAAGAACGATTGTACCCAGATTGGTCCATTGTGATTGTTTCTGTAAATTTTGGTCTGTTTGGTGCAGATGTACTGCATCTACACAGCTAGATTATACGGGTAGATTAACCTGGACAAGGCTCCACAAGCGAAGGGAGAGGTAAAATTAAAGTGAAATTTGATACGAATGGCTTCCAACATAACCAGTATTTCGCTGACGCTATGAAAACTCAGAACAATTGTAAAATCAGTGTGTAATGTGATATATGGACAAGAAAAAAACGCCCGTACATTTTTGTTCTACATCGATAATTTGTCTCTAAGAATGCAGAGAATCGGAAAAGTGTATGTTTACAATGTGAGAACCGATCAGAATAGCTGTATTTAACGTGACACGTGAGGTAAAAATAAGGAAAAGTAACCTTTTTGAACAGCAGTGAGTATGGACAACGTATGATGTCGCAAGCTTCTGTGCGTCTAATCAGCAGATATAATTATCGCAATTTGTCTTTCTTTTTTTTTGTTGGGGGGGGGGGGGGCTGGAGGTGGAAATTCGCCAAATTTGGTATAAATGTTGCCTATGTGCTAGCCAGTCATCTGCGAGAGAGGTATAGTTTCTTGGTCCCTCCCCGATCCTTGGGAGGCGGTTAAAGGTCATATATACAAAAATTGCATAAACAGATGTAAGGGATTTTGCGTTACGACCCCAATGTACCGGTCCCGTGTTCTGGGACATAAGTAATAAAATACGTGGGGACTTGCCATGTCCACTCTTGGTAATAGCGTCAGTTTTATTTTATATAAGCGTCTTTTAGTCAAAATGTCTGTTTGTTTGTTTCAGAATCACAATAAAAAGAGTATCTTCACGTCACGTATAAGTTAGACACATTTTCAAAGTCTACAGGTTGAGTCGCAGTTCGTACATATATATATATATATATATATATATATATATATATATATATATATATATATATTCTGTTTATAAACTAAATACCTACGACACGACAGTTTATTCATGACAAATTCTTGAAAACCGTCCAAAGTCTAATCAAGACTTTAAACAAAGTTTATTCGGTATTACGTGGCGTGCCTGTACTACCTAAACAATTCAACAAATATGTTTAGATACAAGTCTGTTCTGCGGGATTCGATATAAGTATTATCATATTTGACAAGGAAAAATCTGTATCGCTTTTTGCGAAGAAAAGTTTTCAACAAGCAAAACCCTTTCTCAACTTTGTCACTCTAACAGGTTAACACAAGTTAAGACCATGCAACAAAACAACAAAACTCTCTCTCTCTCTCTCTCTCTCTCTCTCTCTCTCTCTCTCTCTCTCTATATATATATATATATATATATATATATATATATATATATATATATATATATATATATATATATGTATAATTTTCAGAAATTAATAGCCCTGGCTATTCAATCCTTAAAATTCATCACCCATCCCCATCCGCAAACAATTGTTTTAGAGTGATAAACAGACAAATAAAACATTATTAACTTCTGCTTTACAGCAAATCGTATTGCGTGAAGGTGTCTAAAAGGTGTTCGTAACTATGTAAAATAAACCCTCAACACTGCGTTATTTCCCGATCGAAACCGCAGATGAGGAATTTGGTCCTTCATTTAAGTTGCAATTTTGAATTTAAGTGGTAAATAAGATAACAAATGATATTAAGGAAATCATGCGAGTAGAGGGGTACAATTAATCCATGCCCTCTTGAATGGTATTATTTATTCCAATTTTAGAATGAGGTAAGCAAAAACATCGGTAAAAGTAATCTGTGCCCTCTTGAATGGTATTATTTATCCCAATTTAAGCATGAATCGTCATCCTAATATACCCAACAAAAAGAAAAAAAAAATATTAGTCTAAAATCAGTCAGGAATGTTTCAGAACCTACCCATATCAAAATGCACGTACTGCACTTGATGACATAAAAAGTTACGTGGCGATTTGTCCATCATGTTAAACTTGAACTACAAGCATGAGCAATTAAAGTTGTGTATATATTTGGCATTTAGATATAAATTTAGTATTAACAAAAGTTTTTTTATTTATTTCACAAACATGTACATATGATTCATTTGCGTATAGTAACATTATACCTGTGTAAATATCACCGTAAGGCGCCCCACATAAAAATGGACTGTCGACACGCATGCCTAGGCACGTATATTATCACGAATGTTTTGATTTGTAAAGGGCGATCCATGCTCGGTCGGTTTGCACAGTCACATAGCCACTGTCGGC
This sequence comes from Margaritifera margaritifera, assembly GCA_029931535.1. NCBI lineage: Eukaryota > Metazoa > Mollusca > Bivalvia > Unionida > Margaritiferidae > Margaritifera > Margaritifera margaritifera. The sequence continues at coordinate 2,475,978 of JAQPZY010001628.1, forward strand.
ACAGGAGCTCGTTCTGCACCGCGCTTACTAAAATTTATTAATATTTCATCAATGGGAGCTTCAATTCCAGTGAGTCACATTGTATAACCAACCCTTTTCTACCCACGCAATACTTACTGGCGCTAGTCAACATTTAACAGACGACGGTTTGAACACTATGGCAGATGTTCAAGAAATACTCAAGATGAGACCTCTTCAGCCTCTTATCAATGGTACTGCGGTCAATAGAACTTTTTCCAATGGAAAAGTTTCTAATGGGAAATTACCTAACGAAAAAGACTCGGATGATTCTACGCCCTCCACCCCAAGATCAACCAACAGTCTTCGGTAAGCATGCAAAAAACTATACAATTATAAATGTAACTTTTACGTTTGTCGTAATTGCCGTGTATGGGTTGAACGGTAAATGTACATAAAAAGACACTTTCACTAATTATTAATTTCTGTTTACAGTTACAAAAGACCATTCATTAATGGTCAACAATGAAATTTTTACAGTTACAAAAGACCATTCATTAAGGGTCAACAATGAAATTATGCGGTAGACCAATAGCTAGTTAACTGCATAAAGTTAAAGTAAATGGATACCTTGACTCCACACAGGTAAAATGATGTAATGAAATACTAGACGAGTAGTAGTTTGGAATGTAAATATGTGCGTTCAGGTGTGCACAGCAGTCGATTTTGAAACAACACATGCAACTTGCCCATGGTCTCAGATGGTGGGTATTGGTATGATCTGTTTACAGTAATATTTACTGTTTAAAAACCTCATTTTGTCGTTGTCGATCTTATACAAAGCGTACCCCTCCCCCCCCCGACCCCCCCCCCCACACACACACATACACTCGCAGTTTTCATGTATCCAGTAGCTTAGTATATGCAGATGAAGATTCTAATACACGATACGCTGCCTGTAAGTTATATGAATTTGTTTGTGATGGAGTTGGATTAAACTGTGATGAAACTACATTGATAATATTTCGAAAAAGTTTCATTATATTTTTTCACAATCGGGCAACATTTTCTCGCTACTTAAAATAGTTTCGCTTTTTGCAACGAGTATGCTTTATCTATAATTGTACTATGACATCATCACTGGACTTTAGAGAATCAACGGTTGCTATCTGACCCATACGTGTAGTTGATTAACTTAGTTAATATCCATTTATGCTTTTGACTTTGATAGTTTACTAAATCCTTCTATCCTGCATTTCTTGTTTTAGAACTAAATGTTTATTGCTTGTAACATCTTCAAATGTATTCCGAATATTTCCAAGATTCATTTTCAGAAAGTCTATGATAACAGATTTTTCATTTAATTGTATGGCAATCTCAGGGTAATATCCCAGTAAACCAAACATTTTCTTCAGTCGGAACGGGGTTCTAGCCCAGTGTAACCCGTATGTTAAAATTATGGATAGAGGCAGCTGGAAAACGAATCGTTAAAACTGTGAAAAAAGTGCAAATGATAACTTCACAAAGATTTATACAAGAACCTAAAGAAATTGAAAAAGTGTTCCTTTTCAATAGGTCTAAATAAAAATTCACATAACCTGTAACATTTGAAACTCTTTTTACTAGTATTATTCAATTAACGAATTGCAGAAGTATCATTCAAGTTATTTTTTTTTCAACATGATGGCTAAAGCTGTTGTGTAGACGTATTTAAACCAGGTTATCTGCTAGAACAAGAACTTAGAGTAATCGATGGCTTGAGACAAAATTTGTAGATAACAAATTCGTAGGTACAAGAGCTAGTCTTTTTACAATCGTTATTTGTATATGAACTGGAACTGAATATATGTATATTGTTCTCTATGACAGTGCTTTTCAAATATTTTTTCTCGCGACCCAGTTTAAGAAACTATTATCATAAAATCATTATATTGCCTGACATTCTGCGACCCATTACTGGGTCGCGACCCGTACTTTGAAAACCACTGCTGTATGGTGTATATTTGCAAATATTTGATTTAGATGCATACTTTTAATGGTTTTATATTGAGAATTGTATACAGTTTCTGAACATTTGTGCTTATATGGTACGTTCAAAGTTCTGAAAAGGACCACTTGGCTAAATACGCCGGTATTATTGCTCGATATTTATTTTGCGGTCAAGAAAATGGTTTAGAGATAAACAGATAAATAACTCGTTTATTTGTTTACTGGTCCATCGAACTTTAGCCCATCCAATCTACCCGAAAGTGAAGTGCACCTTTCAAGCCATTTATGTGGGGAAGGCGCGCGTTCTTTCACTGCACCACTCTCGTATTCACCTTGTGTTCTTGGTTAGAACAGGGTTTTTTCCCAAAACTTATACAGACCAGATTCATCTAAGGTCAAGTTCAATGGACGTGAAATTACAAAATTATATTAATTTTACATTTGTAGTAGCCATGGTTTATCCTGTGGGGGTGAGGATCAGCCATTATTTGATGGCTGTTTTTTGTTGTTTTTTTTCTTCTACAGCTGGTAAATAGTACAGTCATGAGGAACAATATGGCTCCAAATTGAAAAATCAGGTCTTCAGTCTCTGTTTGACTTTAAAATCATTTTGAATCACTAAAGACCTATTACATCTAAAATAGTGTTGACAACAGTGGTCAAAATCACCTATCAACAGACATCGAAATTTCCACACATTAAGGGAGTGTTTTAGCTCTGTGGCCAAAGGTACTGGTCCGAAGAATTAGTCGACTAGAAACGTGTTCTTGTTCACAGGCGAAAACGACCATGTAGAAACAAAGATGGTGACCTCCTGCCGTCCTTGTTGCCTCCGTACATAATGCCTAAATACAGCGACCACATGTCGAATGGAGTACTATCCTCGGTTGGTACAATGACGTCACACGAACAAAACAAAGGTGGTCAAAACAGTTGACCAGTGACCTAAGTGAAACGTGTTCCAGGTCTGACCACCGTCAAAACACAGCCCCAAAGATAAATCATTCCATAGAAAATAAGGGTTCAGGGTCGTCATATTGCACGCTTGTAATAACACTTTCCGAAATGTATAGCTGCAAAAAATATCCTGTACAAATTAAAAGTGCATGAATTAAGTATGTACATGAGTAGAATTTGCTCTAGTTTGTTCAATTCAACCAACTCGCACCCCCTGCCATTATTGGTATAAAGTCGCTTGTATTTGTAAACATGCGACTTGTATAGCGTTGTTGACCTATACGGTTTACAAGCTTCTGTGCAAACATAATATTTTGCTTCAAAGAGTGAAATTACAGGAGCACACAGTGGACCTATAAAAAATGTGGTCAGAAATCACAAGTTAAAATTTACACTATTGGTACCTGTATTATTGTGTCATACCAATATACATGTTTAAGCTGTTCACTAATGATATTCTCTGATGGTTACATTATCTTTCTATATAACTGTCAAGAGTTAAAGGTAGATGTAGTTATACAGTATTCGTATAAGAATAAAGTAAGTACATATTTCCGGGTACATGTATAAAATTATGACAAGGCAAATATAATTTGGTCACGCAAAACGTAAACTTGATGCATTGTATAGTCATGAACGCGTATCTGACATGGTTGGCTAGAATTTGTTTGGCCTGTGTTGTTTTGTGTCGAGTCGCGAGATGAATGGTCATGCATATATAGTTTGTTTTGTTAAACATGAAATATAATATTTTACTGCCTGCAACACCATACATGACTTAGGGTAATACAATATTGTGTTAAATTAAACCTGTAAGTATAGACAACAAAACTTCTTATTGCCTTTGTTGTTCGCATATCATGTTTGGTTTATCCTTGAAGTATATCATGTTCGGTTTATCCTTGAAGTATATCATGTTCGGTTTATCTTTGAAGTATATCATGTTCGGGGGAGCCGTGGTGACTCCGTGGTTAGCGTGCCGGACTCACGACCGAAAGTGTGTGGGTTCGCATCATACTATCGACCAGCCTGGGTCAGCCACCGTGGTGTGTCCATGAGCAAGGCACTTTACTCCAGTTGCTTCCGCACTAAATAGCCTACTTGTGTTGCTGTGCCGTAAAGCACCAAAATCAAATCAAACCAAACCAAACAAAACAAAACCATGTCATGTTCGGTTTATCCTTGAGGTATATCATGTTCAGTTTATTCTTGAAGGAAATAATTGCATGAATATAAATTTAGACATTATTTTTAATTCTCGCTTGCATGCATTGATTTTCTGCTTGGTGAATTAAGTTGATTTGCCGTAAGTAATTCTAGAACAAGTTGCACTTCAAATACAATCTACATGTGTAATCAACATGACTCCCTGGTGTTTCAATAAAATACAAGTAGACTATTAAAGAATGGAAAGAAAAAAGCAGAAAATCAAATGAATGTTTTTTGTAACAGGAAGAGAAGGTACGGCAGCTTTACATTCTTCTCGCGGGTGTGTCCTAAAGTCTACTAGGGACCGACCATTTAATTATTTTCTTGGGGTGGAGACTAGGATTTTCTGTCAAGCCTTGCTATTTATTTTTTTCTTTCTTTTACCTCAAGATAATTTATTTTTCAACTAATATAATCGATATAATATTTATTTTCTTCTACAAATCAGAGCAAGAACATTTTTTTCTCAAGATGATTGAGAACCGGAATATTAGAAAAATTAAAAAAACAGGCCAGACCCCGGCCCCCGAAAATTAAATGGTGGGTCCCTTATGTGCATGTTGTTTATTTGTACAGCAGCCATACTTGCTCATCACAGGTGTATCTTAAAGCCTAGTGTGCATATGTTGCATATGTTGTACAGTGTGTGATGTTTAGTAAGTCCCAATGCAGCACGTAATTCATTTTAAACCTCCAAGTTTGACATGACATATTGTAATGTATAACATGACATTTATGTTCCTGATATAGTTAACGAGACAAGAGGGTCACGATAGGGTGAACTGTTTACTTAAAATAGGTATTCTTGTTTTATTGCTCGGTGTAATAAAAACACCAACAAAAAATAAAAACCCATTCAAAAGTAAACTTCGTTAATTGTCCTAATTTGTACCTTGTATTTCCCTTCCTGGTTTCACTAAAATTAGAATGTCCATTTGCACCTTGTATTTCCCTTAATGAATTCACTAAAATTAGTAAGTCCATTTGCAAAATGTTATGGTAATTTATAGTCATTTTATGGTCATTTATAATCCTCTTTTTTATTCTTATTCGTGTGTAAATTCATATGTTTCGCAATTCTCCATTTTCTCTTTTCTTTCATTCATTAATTGGTTGTTCGTTGGTTTCTTCATTCTTTTATATATTTTATTCTTACGTCTTCTCTTTTACATACCCAATTATATGCATCTACTCTGTTTGCTCGTCCGTTTCATCGTGCATTCCTTTTAATTATAAGACTGATTGGTGAAATCGAAAAGAAAATAGATTATTAAAGGCAGTCTAAATTATAATATTTTTTAGGAAAAACAATCGTCAGAAAAATCTGAAAGCACATTGTTATAATTAAATTGATACAGCCGTCGTGAAGAAATTACTTTTTAACATTCCTCTGGACTTTCTGATATTTGGATGGTATGGTCATAAACTTAATATAGAGGCAGGTCGATATGACAGTGACATTGCTTCGGAACGTTTTTTGTAACTTTTTTTTCATGACGAATATATGACATTGTTTGTAAAATTTACCAAGATATCAGAGCTAACAATATTAAGATAAACGTTCGTGTGTCCGTCTATCTTTAGAAAAATTATAAGGCTGGAAATCATCTCAAAGTCTACAGTTTATATATACCATTTAGTAGCTAGGTAAAAAAAAAATACTTAATATCTGACAGTTATGCTATAAGAAGTGTATTGCGATCCAATATATTGATCTTTTTATGTATGTATTATATAGGACAGTAGTCTATATCACTGAAATAAAAATATATATTTACTTCTGTGTTATATATGTCTCAGCTGAAGCGGAGCTACTATTGTTAAGAAGATGGTTCAATAATAATTGTGTACGTGGTCTACACTGAGATTTTTTATTTTTATTTTTTTGGTAGAAAAAATTTAAAATGAGAAGTAATGGCCTTTTAAAAATGTTAATGAAGTCTTCATATCAAACTAAGTTAATCCTTCGTTACACTATCGCTTTTTGACGTCCTCATCTACTTCTCAGCGGTTTAGGGAAGGTTGCTGTGGTACTGACCGCAAACAACACTAAGAAAGTATTTGAAATAGAAGGATAAGAACACGTGACAAAGTAGGAATATGCTTGCTGAAATAATGCAAGCCTTAGACTTTAAGTTTAAAGCATGCGTAAGAACCTTTATCTTTAGAATCCCTCACGTAACTGGTGATTTGACATGTCTCTTATTGTAAGAAGAATAATGCGATTTGATTGCTTCCTTTTGTATCTTGTATGGAGCATCAGCGTGCTCATTTGTTTAACCAGGTTCCATGCTGGTATTCATTTGAATGCGCATTTTAGAATGTCCAGATGAACAAGGGAACAATATTTCATTCATCCACTTTTTGGCTTTATAATAAATTACTCGTATAGGGAGTAGTGTCACCATCTTCTATGCAGTCGAACCGTTGGATAATTACTAACGTGCAGTGTTGTTTTTTTTATTTTTTATTTATTTTTTTGGGGGGGTGGGGTGGGGGTGGATTTTAAACATAGGATTATGATTTGCAGTTGAATATGCTGCATTTCATAAATGGCTAATAAGTAGCCAACTCGGAGCGAGCAATTTAATGGTGACGATCCATTTCCACAAGAAGGAAGTATTCCTCTTAAGTTGCCAAGAGTAAAGTCCATTGTGAAATGTGTTTCATGTGATTGCTTAGTGTTAGCAGGGTGCGAGGGCGATTAGGTATATAATTTTCTTCCAAATAGCTGGAAAGTGTAGTTTGATATATCGGCCAATACTAAGCGTCAGCCAGTCGTTGTGGACACGGATTTGTAATATACGCACTTAGAAGATGTATTGTAATTCAGCATGTCTGTCCATACATCCTTGTGAGAGAAGCTGTATTGTAATTCAGCATGTCTGTCCATACATCCGTGTGAGAGAGAAGCTGTATTGTAATTCAGCATGTCTGTCCATACATCCGTGTGAGAGAGAAGCTGTATTGTAATTCAGCATGTCTGTCCATACATCCGTGTGAGAGAGAGATTATATTTGGTATGAGTATCCTGGGTGTAGCTCTTGGGGTCGGCGGTGGGGGATAAGCGTGTGACCTGATCTCCGTCTATATAGACTAAGAGAGGGTGGTCGTACTAACCATTGAACGATCACGTCACATTTTTTGTTATAATACGGTACAGATATTTGCAATGGATTTCAGTCCCTATCTACAATTTTGTGGGAAGTTTAGAAAGTGCTTGGTTGATCTTTTTTTGACAAAGTTTGTACAGTACATCCAACTTAACTAACTTTTTGTTGGTTTTAACACCACTTTTAACATATTATTGGCGATATCATGCCAAAGAAATGGGAGCTAAGTGCCTTTCCCAAAGACACACAGAGGAAGCCGACCGGGGTTGTCCTGGGCAGGTATCGAATCCTCACTCGCTTAATTGCATGCCGCTTATTTGCATAACCCGGATATATGAATAACATTTACATGCACGAATCCTTTTATTCTTATCAGTAAATATGAACGCCTATATGCAAAAATGTTATTCTCATATTATGTGTCTTTACAAGAACAAATTTCATAAAACTTGATACCGTTATGCAAATAACGCACTTGTGTGCACATAACGAGGTATACAGACTCAACAAAGTTCATTTGATTTAAAGAAGCTGTATGCAGTAGACAAACTTGTAACGATCAGCTGTATGCAGTAGACAAACTTGTATGCGCCATACTAAACCATAAAGAAGGTCACTGATCTTGTTGTGTGTATGTGTGGATTTAGACAGATGTTTTTTTTGTGTTTTGTGGATTTAACGCTATTTTTCAGCACATAACAGCTATACATGGCGACCAGTATATTTGGTGGAGGAAAAACCCGCGAAGAACTAACACGATAAGCTACTGGCAAGCTTTCTCACATACCCACGTTGCATATTGCACATTAAAATCTTTCAATCAAATTTCAAATTATAATGTTGAATCTATCTTGTTTATGTCATTCACCTGGCATAGGTTCACGTCACACTATGCTTTGGTATGTACATATTACAACTCTATTCTCACCGGTTATTTGCTTGATCGAAAACAGTAATTTCCATTGTTTTCGGTTGTTTCGATTTAAATGCATATGCCTGTTATTAGCATATTTTTACTTGGCAAAGTTATAGACAAGGATTCATTGGGCTTATACCCTGGATAATCTCTCTTAAACAATCATATATACCCTGTTAGATTTCAGGAATTATATTCCCCAAAAACATTGAATAAAAAGGCACGTTTTAAGAGTATCTTTTGAACCTGGCGTTGCTAGGCAAATGGAAAAGAATTTTTAGTGCAAGCTTGGGCAGTTTGTTTTGGGTAGTAGATATGTCACTTACAGTGAAGTCATATGGATTACCGTTAATGGATCAGAGGGTTTATATAGTTGCTCTTAAAATCTAAATGTTTTTGACGAAGAACACTCTGCCGTTGACTTTCATTGCCTCTTGAATTGAGAACGTCACATCTTTAATTAAGAACGTTACAGCTCAATTTAAATTGTGATTAGATCGATGCACGTAGTACAAACCAAATTAATTTAGTAACTAGTCAAGGCCATCGCATAGAAGGACATGTGCATGTTTTTAGAGGCAGACTAGTAATTTTGAAGGAAGAGGTGAAACTCACAGGAAAATCCTCAGTCTGTCATAGAAAAATAAACAAAGAAACCTCGGATATAGTTCCACGTCATTGTGAACTACATTTCGATTACTTGGCACAATACGGCAGCGGAGAGAGAGAGAGAGAGAGAGAGCGCAATGGAAAAATTCTCGGGCTCTTCTGAAGTATCTTTTATGGTGTATTTCGTCATAATCGAAGAACACAAACTCATAAAATGTATGTTATTTTCTACAGTTACTTTTAAGTTTTTCTCTGACTTTGACAGAAAAGGACGAATGATATTCTGAATGGGCATTTAACAAATGAAAGAGACAGTATCAAATGAAAGAAGGTATACTTATGTCAGCCAGAGAGTAGATGAATTTTTTTTTACAACTGTAATAATGGAACCTTTCATGCGGCCTAAAAGGTCTTTCTCCCACTCGTCATCATCAGTCTTTATTGCCTCCTTTCAGAGATAAAGGATAAAAGAAAAGGAAAAAGAAAAGAATAATTTATTAGTTGTATACAGTTAACAGAGGTACACAGGAGAGGAATCTCTCAAAAGCGTACCTTCCCTTTGAGGATTCTCATCTGAGAAGACCATACTTATTAAAGAGTAAGATGCATTCCTGCACAATCCTCCAACACTTAATTATTTTACACATCATTATTATTTTTGTTACAATAAATAATATTTTATATGTATTGTCAAAAATAGCAAGCATGAGCACACGACTATGAAGATTTCTACCATCACATGTCTTCAAAACCTTGATAATTTGAAATTCGATCTTATTACTGAGAAAAGAATCCATGCATTACAGATGCAGAGAACACTGAAGCAGACATTATACAAGTTCTTACTATTTCGGGCTCGTTTAAGCCAATACCGTTGGGAAATTCCCTACACAGAAGATGTTGAATAAATTCCTCATCTGATACATTGTGAAGGAACACAGCAACACACGAATGTTCAATTTATTTATAATGTGTCCAAAATATTACTTTTTGTCGTACAGTGCTTTGACAGCAAATAATGCATGGATTATTACATATGTGTAAGAATAACTGCAGTGTTTACAAACTTGTATGGTATTATTTGGAACCCTCATCAGAACGTTTGCAACGGATGTAATTAACTGTAACTATCTTGTTGTTTTTTGGAATTTGCCATAAAATTGAGGTTTGTATAGAAATAGGAACATATTTGAATCTTTTGTAGGAGATGTAGGTGTGGCACAAGTTTCTAAAGCGCTCGTTTTCATACTTTTGAGTAGTATGTTTTATAATTTGGTTCTGTTGTATTTTTCCTGCATATATTTTGTATCTAACAAAAATTTCAATAAATTCATAAATATTATATTTGTTCAAAGTACTACATATATCGAGAATAAAACCTTTCTGTTTTGTAAAATCTTTTGTATAAAGTGCTACATATAACGAGAATAAAACCTTTCTGTTTTGTAAAATCTTTTGTATAAAATGCTACATATATCGAGAATAAAACCTTTCTGTTGTGTAAAATCTTTTGTATAAAGTGCTACATATATCGAGAATAAAACCTTTCTGTTTTGTAATTTTGTTTGTGTAAAGTGCTACATATATCGAGAATAAAACCTTTCTGTTTTGTAAAATCTTTTGTATAAAGTGCTACATATATCGAGAATAAAACCTTTCTGTTTTGTAAAATCTTTTGTATAAAGTGCTACATATATCGAGAATAAAACCTTTCTGTTTTGTAAAATCTTTTGTATAAAGTGCTACATGTATAGAGAATACAACCTTTCTGTTTGGTAAAATCTTTTGTATAAAGTGCTACATATATCGAGAATAAAACCTTTCTGTTGTGTAAAATCTTTTGTATAAAGATATAGGTATAATCTGAATACAAATATTTTTTTAGATCATACATGTACTTGAAGATGGCCTAATTTACTAAGAAAATTCATTTCCTTTTATCGATTACCGATTCAATTCTCTTTATACCCAGTCAAAAGATATCTATTTTCAGAAATGCAAGATATCTACATGAAATCATATTTATAAATTTACACCTATATACAACAAACAGAGAAGAAAGCGCTTATCCCAAGTACATAGAGGTTTTATAAATGCAAGTACATAGAGGTTTTATAAATGTAAGTACATAGAGGCTTTATAAATGTAAGTACATAGGCTTTATAAATGCAAGTACGCAGAGGCTTTATAAATGCAAGTACATAGAGGTTTTATAAATGCAAATACATAGAGCTTTTATAAATGCAAGTACATAGAGGTTTTATAAATGCAAGTACATAGAGGTTTTATAAATGCAAGTACATAGAGGCTTTATAAATGCAAGTACATAGAGGCTTTATAAATGCAAGTACATAGAGGCTTTATAAATGCAAGTACACAGAGGCTTTATAAATGCAAGTACATAGAGGTTTTATAAATGCAAGTACACAGAGGTTTTATAAATGCAAGTACATATAGGTTTTATAAATGCAAGTGCATAGAGGTTTTATAAATGCAAGTGCATAGAGGTTTTATAAATGCAAGTACATAGAGGTTTTATAAATGTAAGTACATAGGCTTTATAAATGCAAGTACGTAGAGGTTTTATAAATGCAAGTACATATAGGTTTTATAAATGCAAGTACATAGAGGTTTTATAAATGCAAGTACATAGAGGTTTTATAAATGCAAGTACATAGAGGCTTTATAAATGCAAGTACATAGAGGTTTTATAAATGCAAGTACATATAGGTTTTATAAATGCAAGTACGTAGAGGTTTTATAAATGCAAGTGCATAGAGGTTTTATAAATGCAAGTACACAGAGGTTTTATAAATGCAAGTGCATAGAGGTTTTATAAATGCAAGTGCATAGAGGTTTTATAAATGCAAGTACATAGAGGTTTTATAAATGCAAGTACACAGAGGTTTTATAAATGCAAGTACATAGAGGTATGTCTCATTTGTTTGCCTTAACTTGAACACATTTGCTCAAGGTCGTTTAACTTTTTTTTTATTGTATGTAATTTTGAATTGAACGACAAATTGTCTGCACAGCACTTCTCAATTTGAAACTATTTACATGCGGTTAATCATTACGACAACAACGTTCCTTGATATCTGATGCTGCTGCTACAAATGGTCACCTGTCATTGTGTCATCTCATTCAAAGCTTATGGTCTGATTGTAGAGAAAAGATATATTATAGAGAAAGCTTTCTCTGAAACAAGATTTTTTAAATCTGTTCGCCAGCTATTGTTTGGAAACTCACTTTATAAAGAGAAAAAAATGACCACGATGATAAACATCTTCTTGGACATGTGATTTTAATCCATAATCACTCTCAGTTGGTAAAACGAAATAAATGAGCCAATTGTTCTCCTACATTAATTTCTGCTGCAAAGACTGTGTTGCTGTTTGCATTCTGTCTGTGGGCTGATGTTCTCGTGACCGGTAATCGGCTGATTTTTTTTTTTTTTTGGCCGGTAATGGGCCGTTGTTTTTGTGACCGGTAATGGGCTGATGTTCTTGTGAACGGTAATAGGTCGATATTCGTGTGAAAATATGGCTGCCGATGCTCTCTCAAGATTTAACAAATCCTGGTCAGTCATATTAGTTTTTAATTAAATAAAATATATTCCAAGCAAGACGACGCTGCAAACACTAAATGAAAAGAAATGAATTGATTTGGTCAGAAACATACTGAAAACAACAACTACAAATCTGAACTTTTCTCCGTTCGTGCTTTTGGACTAAGCGTCGTCTCGTTCAGCTGTGGGGTTTTTCACATACATTTAATTCTTGGCAAAATAATGTTTTGACTCGTTGAAAGTGGGTGTCTCTACCTTTCATGTTATAGACATTTGCCTTTTAATTTAGGTATACGTATACATTCATCACCACTTGATAAGAGAGCTTTAAAACCATGTGAATTAAAATTTTCATAATGAATAAAGGGTTCAAACAGATTACAACGGAAAAGGAAAATACTTTTTGACATTAACATACTTGTATAAAACCTTTCTGAACATGGATGGTTTGTTCTCTACTCGTTTGAACTTCATACCATTGACAAATATTTTAATTGGCCACAAAACTGACTGAACAAATTGCACTAGCCTCAAATACAAATGAGGACGGCACGACTGGTTGGCCACCTTTATTGCCCTTTCTGTACCCGGCGCTATATGCAACCATTATATAGCAATGTAGCTGTAAAAACTGGAAAATATATTTTTGAATGTCGATTATCGGATCATTACATCGGACTGACATCTACTTTACCCCCTATAGTGCATAATCATTTTCACATGCGTGCCATTAGAATTTATAAGAGAGATTCCGAGTTGTTTTTCTTTTTTTCTATCAATTTTACGTTTAAAAAAGGCTGAGTATTCAATACACGCACAACGGTTTTTAAATGAACGCGTACTTTCACATAAGCTTTTGTAAAATTTGAAAATAAATCAACGAAGGTGGCTGGTAGTGATATCTTTTCAGAGTAATAGGGCTTGCTAGTGAATAGAGGAGGGATATTCTTAAGTCCTGACGCAAAGAAAAATTAAGTGAACAATTGTTAGATGGGTTTCATAAAATTATACTCATTGAATCAGCCAATGGATTGCTTGACATATTTAATTTTGGAAGCGTATATCCCTTATGTCCTGTGGACTTGTTTGCTGTTGTCACTCAGTGTTTTTAAATATAAAATATGTCAGGGTTATATTTGTTTTCAATCTGGCAGACACAGATTTAAGATGTTGAAAATGTTCTGTGTTTGTAAGTTTTCTTACGTTTCAACAATATGTAAAAAAAAAAAAAAATAAAAAAAATAAACACAAGTTCATCAGAAACAGACAGTGTCTTTCCGAAGGAAAGGAAATGGTGTTCCACCCTGCTGCCTTTTCTGATCAGTAAGATGTATCAAATGCCACTTTCGCCATGGAGTTTAAATGTTGTAAAATATATTTTGTATAAAAATATTCGCCTCATTACCCAAGACCACCTTCCCATAAGTCCAATTCACTGCTTGAAAGCTTTTTAGATGAAACAAGATTCGAATCATTTTACCTTGTATGTTAAGCACATGTATTCACGACACATACCAAGGTTTTAAAATACAGGTAGATAATAAACACGTAAGGTAGTTTCTTCATAGAAAACGTGTGGGTTGTGATTGTTGTCTAATAAGGCTGTAGTCTTCTACCCGGTGTATACGTCTAATAAGGCTGTAGTCTTCTAGCCGGTGTATACGTCTAATAAGGCTGTAGTCTTCTACCCGGTGTATACCTCTAATAAGGCTGTAGTCTTCTACCCGGTATATACGTCTAATAAGGCTGTAGTCTTCTACCCGGTGTATACGTGGCCGACAAACATAAGTTATAAATGAGAAAAGGCACATTTAAAATGCATGACACGCAAATTATTAATCGACTAATTATGTGAGCCACGGAAACAAATTATGATTTGTGTATTCAGGTGACAACTCATTTGGTTTTGCAAGTTTTTTTCCGCATTGATTTTTCTTTTATTATTTTAAATACGTTTGTTGTGGGTAAATTTTAAGTTATTTAATGTTTGTCACCCTCTATGCGTTAAACCATAACTTCAGCAATATCGACCGGGTTGTACACATTAAGCTAAGTATGATTTGATGTATAATCATTGTATATGCGAAGTTCAGACTTTCCAGTACCACATTCGTAGCCCAAAACAACCGCTTTTAAACATGACAGAATAGTATATAGGATGATTTGTATCCTTTGTACAGGACAGAATAGAATATAGGATGATATCTTGTATACATGACAGAATAGAATATAGGATGATTGATATCTTTTATACGCGACAGAATAGTATATTGGATGATATTTTTTATACATTACGGAATAGTATATAGGATGATATCTTTTATACATGACAGAATAGTATATGAGATGATATTTTTTATACATGACAGAATAGTATATAGGATATCTTTTATACAAGACAGAATAGTATATAGGATGATATCTTTTATACATGACAGAATAGTATATAGGATGATATCTTTTATACATGACAGAATAGTATATAGGATGATATCTTTTATACACGACAGAATAGTATATAGGATGATATCTTTTATACATGACATAATAGTATATAGAATGATATCTTTTAGACATGACAGAATAGTATATAGGATATCTTTTATACACGACAGAATAGTATATAGGATGATATCTTTTATACATTACAGAATAGTATATAGGATGATATCTTTTATACACGACAGAATAGTATATAGGATGATATCTTTTAGACATGACAGAATAGTATATAGGATATCTTTTATACACGACAGAATAGTATATAGGATGATATCTTTTATACATTACAGAATAGTATATAGGATGATATCTTTTATACATTACAGAATAGTATATAGGATGATATTTTGTGCTTAGACTAGGAATCCAAGGAGTATTTATGTATTAAGACTTTATCAAAATTAAGGTAAAAATCTAGAAACTGTTCCAAACATAATGACAAGATTAGAAAAATTCATCGGTTTGTTGGTAACCGTCTCAATTAAAGTGCAACTTAAATAATTCCAAAATCTCGACCTTTTTCTTTAGAATGGTTCACAAAATACATTCATGACAGCTAAAATTGGTATGTATGTACTTGATAGGTGTTGGAATAGAAATAAAAAAGTCACTGAAGGTGTAATTAAATACACAGTAGTTCTTATAGATTGAAAGGTACAGTGTTTTGGCGCTCTGACCAAATGTGTCTTTTCTCAGGATTAATTAGCCAATCAGGAAAATATTCTTCTTCTCGAGCGAAATATGTTGAGTAGAAATAAAGATGACACCCTCTTGTCCGCCATCTTGAGATTTAGATCATACACAACGACTAAAAATGACACCTCCCCCAGTTTTTCCACCCCACGACCAATGACCAAGTGAAATGCGTTCCTGGCCAAAGGCCCATCAAAACACGACCTTGATTATTTTGACGTACTTGATGAACGATATCATCAATGTCTGACCTACTCACCCCTCGTACAATGTGGATGTGACATACTTGATGCTCCACATCAAGGTCTGACCTACTCACCCCTGGTACAGTGTGAATGTGACTTGATGCTCCACATCAAGGTCTGACCTACTCACCCCTCGTACAGTGTGAATGTGACATACTTGATGCTCCACATCAAGGTCTGACCTACTCACCCCTCGTACAGTGTGAATGTGACATGATGCTCCACATCAAGGTCTGACCTACTCACCCCTTGTACAGTGTGAATATGACGTACTTGATGTTCCACTTCAAGGTCTGAACTACTCATCCCTTGTACAGTGTGAATGTGACATATTTGATGCTCCACATCAAGGTCAGACCTACTCACCCATCGTACAGTGTGGTTTGGTGATGATTTGGGCGATGTTTTCCTCAATTAGGATGACCAATTGATTATGTATACTTCAACGACAACATACCTTCTCGTACTACAAGAGAGATGACATTCTTCATTGTAATAGTCTGTTCTAAATTCTTCATATATTCTTAAACTGTGCATTGTGTTAATGAATGTTGAAGGCTTAACACATTTGTTTCTCAACGGAATATATCTATCAGTGAGGGACAAATCAGTGAAATAAAAAGAAGCAAATAGTATAACAACACGTTCATTTTTCTGTTTTTTTTTATTTTATATATTTGTATATAATTGTTTAATAAAATAAAATTTAAAGTATTTTTTCACAAAAGCTTATCAATTAGTTTATTAAAAAAATGATGTTTTAACATGCTTCACAATATTGTACCTCTTAACGGGTTCTTGACATGCAATGTGTTCTAAAGTTACTGGACACGACATAATAAATCATCGTTTCAAAGCCATGATAATGATACTCCAAATTATGGCATGGCAACCAGGGTATTTGAGTAATATAAACTGGAAAGCTTTCATAAAAAAAAAAAAATAATAAAAAAAAAAAAAAAAAAAAATCGGTCGAGATCTCATTTAAAAGAAAGTTGACATGCTTTTGTAAATAACAGACGATACACATCCCCAATTAGTACTGAAATTGTGTACTGAACCTTTCATTCAATTCATTCAGTATTTGTCCCAACCCTTTCTTTTGTTATGAGATTTTATAACGCCACAAAGACTTTAATTTTGCAGCTTTACAGAAACACAGAGCTCTTTGAATGCTTTTTCTCACCGTACTGAATATATATGTTCAAGCTATAATGAAGTCTTTCATCTTGAAGATACCATTTTGAATTATCCTATGTTTTTTTTTCACAGACGTCCACAGTGTGCAAATACTGTAGTTACTAAATAGTAAACTTGTAATGCGTAATCATACGAAATTCACACTGGAACACAATTATCACAAGCTGATGTTGACCCTTTATGTTTACACTGGTATCCATGAAGAATTCATGTTCAGTCATCATAATTTTACTAATTTCATATCAAATTTAATTTGTGCAAAGCTATGCAATGCGCGCGTGTTCTACTAGACCGAAAGAGACTGAATAAATGCATTTATTTGGTAATTACTTATTTTTTTGAAATACGACAAGCAATCATACTAACGAAATCTCATAGCAGGGTTGTCTTGTTTTGTCTTTTTACAGCAAGTAGTCATAACTGACTGTTATATGCTGTGTGCGCGTCACAGAAAGTATTTGTTTTCATGTTTGAAAGACACCTCACCTCAAAGAAAAACAAATATAAAAAACTAAATAAATAATAAAATTCATAAATGAACCTAAACTCCAAATACAAAAACGTGAAATTTATTTACAATCTATATATTCTCTACATTATATTTTGAAAGCGTTTTGAGTCTTACTAAAATACTATATATTCAACATGTATATCTTGACCTCCCCGTACAACACATAAATAGCAGATTAAAGACGACATTTTGGATGGATGTCCGCAAACAAAGACCATCTATAAAATTGAAAGAAGACTTCGCCTGCTTGTCTCTGTTATCGATAGCCCAATCATCCTACAGCTCTCACCATGGTCGTTCCCTGCTCATCTACAATTGACCTTACGCGAGATAATAGATCGCTCCGCCTATCGAATCACGTGACAGGACGACCTGTTTACCTCCGACAAACATTCAGTATTTAGCAAAGAAACATGTTTCAGTATGAGTGATATGTTTATTAAAAATGAATTTTATTACTCTTAAAAATTTAAAATTACCAAGTTGCATAAATTATACTGCAGTAGACAATATTTATATTTGTATTTCAAGTTTTTGTATTGTAATACCTTACATGTTTTATTTCAGTAAATCATGAAAATCAGTTTTAAAGCGGCTTGAGAACATATTTATGTAAAAGGAAATTCACTTCAGAGATGTAAATGTATTTAGTATATAGTCTTATCTTTATTAATTTTAACTGACTTTTGTTTATGCTGCCTTAGAGGTAAATGAATTAAAAATGTATAACAATATCATAAATAGTTACTATTTATAAGTATACTGTTGTACATAATAATTTTGAAGTTCTATTCTGTTCGTGAGATGGAATTTCGATTAATGATGTATGTTGATATAAACATGTGAATACGTGCTTAATATATCGGAAGATAAATATATGAAATCCTTCTTTTTGTACCTTTTATTATTAATTACAATTTTCATCCCCCACCCCTCCTTCAGCTCAATGACTGAAAGTAAGGAGTCACTCAAGTGTCTGAAAGATCGAGAGGAAGTGGCATTTTTTTTTTTTTTTTTGGGGGGGGGGGGGCACAAGCCAACATTAAAGTGTAAATTTTCAAACATTAAAATAATGCAATCTGGGGTTCAGTGCTTCCTATAGAAGAAAAAATACACACAACAAACCCCGAAGTTAGAGGGTTCTGCACCCATATTCTAGACACGTTCATTTTTACATATTTTGTTGTTGTTGTCAATTTCTACTTTCGTATTTTGTTTTTCTTCAAATTATCGACAGGACATACTTTTCTACATACTTTTGTAGAAACAAACATTTAGTAATTGCCATAAATTATGTCCCTGTTCAGCTGATCGTGCAGGCGATCAGAAGTCTTTACCCATCCAAGTTTCGTCTAGGTTTCGGGAAAGGAATGAATCTAACTCATCTATTTAGGCGATCTGGATATCGACTGTTAGAATTACAAAGACCCCATTTACTCCTTTTCACCATTACCGATCGAAAACTCGACGAACAATTGCAAAATTTGTAAATATTTACGATAAACAATTCATTATCGCGACAATCAGCTTGTCGGAGGAAAATGGCGGACGTAAACTATGCCTGGAGGTGTGTCTAATTGACGCTCGCTGATTGATTAATAGCAGAGCGTGATTGACAAGTGGCGATATGTCAGTCTAGTCAAAATCCTGAATAATGTTCTATATCTAAAACAAATGTAGTAGGACACACACACACAGACATGCATAGACAGACACACACACACAGACACACACACGGAATGCACAGAGGTATGCTTCCTGGATCTGATAGGTGCGGAGGGAACAAATGAATGCGTGATTTTTGTTCGAAAACTGTTTTGATGAGAGGTTTGCTTAATTAGAAAAAAATCCAGTCTGGTAGAACAAGTTTGTATACTTTGTAAAAAAGGTTTTGAGTTTTCCAACATAAACTTTAGATTTTAAACACTTTATTTCTTTATTTACTCAATACATTGTTGTTTGTTTTCTAATCCGAATGCATGTATAAAAATGTGTTTGCTTCCAAAAAGCGGAGCGGGGAAAAACAACTTTCGTGTGCAAGAAGTTACATTGTACACAATAACACTTGAAATGCGTTCAGCTATGAAGTTTTCCTGAAGTTAATATTTCCTCCAGCAATCTTGCTACAACTTTGCTTAGGTAGAAGACCAAAATTGATCCATAAAAAGAACGACTAAAGGCGGTTCATGAACTCTGGGAACGGTATTATAGGGCATTGACTCATGATGTGGTTTTCGGTCGATACTAAAAACCAAGACCAGGCACTTTTTGTTGTCATTTGGCCCAAAATGATTGCTGAAAGATTTCCAGTTCAAGTAGCTAACATTATAGTGCAGAAACTTATCAGGCCAGTGGTGTCATGTATTTATTAGCTAATTATGTCACACTAAATAACTACAGAATAATATTATTATTATTATTATTATTATTATTATTATTATTATTATTATTATTATTGTTGTTGTTGTTGTTGTTGTTGTCCACAATTCAGGTGGCGAACATTATAGTGTAGAAACTGTGGAAACTTGCAGGTCAGCGAACACTTCTTTCTTCCTGTTCAAGTAGTTAACATTATTGTGTACAAACGTATAGGCCAGCCTCACATCTTGTTTCCATTTCTAGTAGCTAACATTAGATTGTAGAAAATTATAGTCCAGCGACACTTCTTGTTTCCATTTCAAGTAGCTAACATTAGATTGTAGAAAATTATAGTCCAGCGACACTTCTTGTTTCCAGTTCAAGTAGCTAACATTAGATTGTAGAAAATTATAGTCCAGCGACACTTCTTGTTTCCAGTTCAAGTAGTTAACATTAGATTGTAGAAAATTATAGTCCAGCGACACTTCTTGTTTCCAGTTCTAGTAGCTAACATTAGACTGTAGAAAATTATAGTCCAGCGACACTTCTTGTTTCCAGTTCTAGTAGCTAACATTAGATTGTAGAAAATTATAGTCCAGCGACACTTCTTGTTTCCAGTTCTAGTAGCTAGCATTAGATTGTAGAAAATTATAGTCCAGCGACACTTCTTGTTTCCAGTTCAAGTAGTTAACATTAGATTGTACAAAATTATAGTCCAGCGACACTTCTTGTTTCCAGTTCAAGTAGTTAACATTAGATTGTAGAAAATTATAGTCCAGCGACACTTCTTGTTTCCAGTTCAAGTAGCTAACATTAGATTGTAGAAAATTATAGTCCAGCGACACTTCTTGTTTCCAATTCTAGTAGCTAACATTAGATTGTAGAAAATTATAGTCCAGCAACACTTCTTGTTTCCAGTTCAAGTAGCTAACATTAGATTGTAGAAAATTATAGTCCAGCGACACTTCTTGTTTCCAGTTCAAGTAGTTAACATTAGATTGTAGAAAATTATAGTCCAGCGACACTTCTTGTTTCCAGTTCAAGTAGTTAACATTATTGTGCAGAAATTAGCAGGCCAGCGACACTTCTTGTCTCCAGTTTAAGTAGCTAGTGTAGAAACGTACAGGTCAGGGACACTTGTCTCAGGTTTACTGATGTTACATGACACAATTTTGAATAGTTTTCATAATGACTTGGCAGCCAAGACTGCACATGCGTAGTTGTAGTTCATCGTTTGACAAAGCTCTGTCATGTGTTATAGTGATGATTAGAAGATGATTGATGTATAAAGAGGACCCCTGCATTATTAGTATATAGGGCCCTAACTTTTAGAGGGTTATAGATAATGATAGAAACGCTACAATTAGAGAATGATGGATAATAAGCGCCAATAAAAAGGTGACATTCAAATTGTAAAATCTTTGGTATGTTCCTGAGAATATTTTATATTTTATTGCGCATACCAAAAGGAAACCAGACAAGAAAGTTTGTTTAGCATTTAAAAAAATAATGTTGTTGACAAAGCAGTTAATGCACACGCATTCTTCATAAATTACTCTATTATCCTGAGTTGTACCGTATTCGCTCTAATATGGACGCATTTCAGTCGAAATAACGTTTTAATTCCAGTCAAATCCTAGCCTTTGGATAATGATTAAAAAATACAAGATACTAAATCTTTTGCCTCGAAAGGAAAGAATTTCTTTGATTCTCAGACTGGCGTCTGTTGCGCTAACGTTTTCCGTTAAATTATATATATATATATATATATATATATATATATATATATATATATATATATATATATATATATATATATATATATATATATATATATATATATAACACTGACAGCAGGCGAGCATATTCTTTTGATATGTATTGACTTTTTAAGATTATGCGTTTGTATGTGTGTACGAGAGAGAGGCTTGGTTTGGTGTTTTACGTCACAGCAATACTTTGAAGGTTACACCGTACCGAGACAGGTAGAGCAAATTGCCTTGCTCAATGACATCGAACTTATAACCTTTTGGTAATCGAGCCCACACGTATCTGGTCACGAGTAAAACGCATTATCCACTGAGCTCCTTTGTTTGAGAGACGATAAGGGCATAAACCATCCCAACTGTTTCAAGAAATTTAAGGCGTAAACCATCCCAGTTGTTTCAAGAAAATAAAGGCGTAAGCCATCCTAATTGTTTAAAGAAAATAAAGGCGTAAGCCATCCTAACCGTTTAATGAAAAAGAAACATGAAATTTTGATAATGAAATTGCAGGCTTCGATTCGTTTGCCTTTATTGTGTTCGTTCTTTCAGTTTGTCTATTTAGCGTTTTTAAATTGTCCAACTCTGTCACAGCATTCACTTTCGTAAAATGTCACCTATGCTCAGGACATGTTTATTTTCACAAAAACGATTACATATTTATCTTCAGTATCATTTGTAGGACTTTCATTCTCTTAAATGTTTGATTGTAATCTTGGATTGCCTGATATCATCAAAATCTCTCAATAATTAATCAAACTTGGAGTTGAAAGATATGCTGTGGCGTATATGCACATGTAATGCTTTTCTTTAGGCTTGCTCTCCATTGACTGGCCGTAAAATTCCATTCTAAAAGTAGGACTGTCTAAGACAATTATGACCCCACTGAGTTTTAAGTTATTCTTCGACATAATACTATATACTTTTTCCAGAATATTATCAATCGTTGTTAAAATATGTGCCTTAGACTTCAGTAGTTCACAAAGGAG
This sequence comes from Margaritifera margaritifera, assembly GCA_029931535.1. Classification (NCBI taxonomy): domain Eukaryota; kingdom Metazoa; phylum Mollusca; class Bivalvia; order Unionida; family Margaritiferidae; genus Margaritifera; species Margaritifera margaritifera. The sequence continues at coordinate 2,498,558 of JAQPZY010001628.1, forward strand.
CACGTTGGTGAAATTATCACACAGGTACCACTATGTAGATTTAACAGCACATGAACAGGGTGTGATCTGCTGCCACTCAGGGTTAATCTGTCATGATTAGCATGGGACTGTAGTGCTGTCCTTAACCATAGATACTAATTCACCTACAAAATCCACATGGTTACTATTATCAGACTAGGTATTCCCTGTTTTTGGCTGTTCCTATTGTATGGACAACCAATTGTGATGATAACAAAGAACACAGACTTGAACAAAATTATAAAATGTGCATGTCCGAGGATGTACTTACAATGCAAGTCTAGTAAGCTTGAACATTTTTAGATGTGTCCTGTTTTTTTTTTTGTTTTTTTTTTTCGTATGTTATCAATTTTATGGGCAGTCAAGGTACATCACACAGACTATATATTAATTTCAGATGAAGGCAATGAGACTGGTGATGAACCCCATTATTTTATCAATATGTAAATTGTTTACAGTAGAGAGAAAAATATTCCTAAATCATGAATACTGCCAAAGGCCAGATGTTGACAGATTTTGTAACCTCATAAATTGTGATAACGAAGATACACTTATGAAACTTGTAAAATGTCGTAAAATCATTTTTTGTTCAAAATGTCAGTGGTCTGCCTCCGTTCAGTATAATTCAAATCATTATACATATATATCACATCTCGTTTATTTTCAATTTCGCTGTTCTTTTATCGTTCTCTATTCACTTTATTGTATTTGTTACCCAAGTAGGGGTTTTTAGTTAAAATAAAATCTTCATTCTTCGGTACTTTGTTAGTATTGTTGATGATGATATTTGAAAAATGAGGTGATGCGCAGTTACAAAAGAAACTTTAATGAATTTCAATCTGTTGTCCTTTAGAATTCAGTTTTGTTGAACCAGTAAAAAGCGATTGTCCTTTTTCCACAAATGCAGTATATGTAGCTGAATTACAAACCAATTCCTATTTTCTGGGATTATATAAGTCACATATTTTCTTTCGTACCGAAGGGGCCCCAGGTGGTCTAGTGGTCTAAAGGGATCGCCTTTACATATCACTCACACATCTGACCTCTGTCCGCGTGTTTGAATTACAAGATATGTTAACGCATCGAAATATATTATTCTGTAATAGGTTTTTAAAATTAAAGGTCAAGGTAACACATGTAAAATCCTTAAAAAAAAGATAACACTTCTGTCATTCAACATTACACGCCCAGACGAGGTCTCATTTTGGACGGTCAACGGGTCACACTGTGTCACGGTCCAAATAGAAAGTCTTATTGACATTATGTTCTTCATTTGTCCGACATTTCTTGTTTTCCAGTAATTATCATTGTTAGTTTAGCTTGACCATACTGACCTGGCGATTTGACCTTTGATTAGAATATTGATGAAGACCTTTTCCACTTGAGATATAGGTCATTCTTTGTTTGTATAATTTACACGCTTGCTATTAAAAGCTTATAATTGGTTTATATCAGTCATTCCCGTTGGCCACCTTACCTATTTTTAAAGTAGTATGAATATTCAGATGAAAGGTAAAAACCACAGGTCGCTCTGATTATAGAAAGCGCTATTCAAAACTATACATATTTGAAATTAATTTAAAAAAAAAAAACCGCTATAATTTTTGAAGAATTTTTTTTTCAAAAACATTTCTTGGCATAACTAGAGTCATCCGTCAAATCTCCCTATCTCCATCACAGCTAAGACATAGTATTCTTGCAATTTCCTCCATATCTTCCTGTTGAATAGCATTAGGATTGCGTTAACGACCAAGGAACACGATAAAATACAAAAGCCATATGTCATCTTGAATTAATGACATATACAAATTTTGAATCTCAACCTGAAATAGTATACCGGTTTTAATAAAATGCCCCCCCCCCCAAAAAAAAAAAAAATAAGAAAAAAAACAAAAAAAAAACAAAACAACAACCTCTTAAACGAAATATTCAGTAGTAATAATAAGCCGACCCCTCTATCGTTTGTCCTTTTTCCACAAATGCAGTATATGTAGCTGAATTACAAACCAATTCCTATTTTCTGGGATTATATAAGTCACATATTTTCTTTCGTACCGAAGGGGCCCCAGGTGGCCTAGTGGTCTAAAGGGATCGCCTTTACAGATCACTCACATATCTGAACTCTGTCCGCGTGGGTTCAAGTCTCGTCTCGGCCTACGTGGGTATGTGAGAAAGCTTGCCAGTAGCTTCCCTTGGGTCGGTGGTTCTTCCCGGGTTCTTTCTCCACCAGATATATTGGCCGCCATGTATAACCGCAAAATATAGATTTCGATGCGTTAACATATCTTGTAATTCAAACAATTCAATACTAGGCGTACCTTCCATAACACCCCATTAACCCCAATCCTATACCTTGCATTTGACGCGGTCACCACTCTTATTTACAAATTACCTGACGTGAACAGATAAGAGATATTGAATGCCCAGGGACTTAATGCAGTTCTTCTGACCACATCTTGAACTTTAGCCGATCCATGGTATTCAACCAATTTTCTGCTGATTTTTTTCCCGTTAATGCTGTTCTATATCGGACAAAGTAATTGGGTCTTATGGTTCAATGGCTTAGTCCATGTGCCATCTCGTTATCTGCACCAAAAAAAAACATATCGGGAAATTCGATGAAGGTATTGTTTTGCTGATTTGCGATGTACGCAGTGGAGTATGTATGTATGTACACGTCCAGGCAAGGCCTCTTTTGATTTTTGTTCATATATTTGACAACCATGCTATTCACAATTCATAAACGCTTCACAATATCAGTTCCGTTGAGATATAGACTTGCTGTCGTCTGTACGGCAATATATAATGCGATTTTTCTGAGCACATCCTGAACTTTGGCCAATCCATGGTATTGGACCAATTTACTGCTGATTGTTTTTCTTTTAATGCGGTTCAATAGCGGACAATGTAATTGGGTCTTTTGGTTCGATGGCTTAACCCATGTGCCATCGCTGTATCTAAAAAGTACTTCTCGAGAAATTCGATGAGGGTATTTTGTTACTCATTTACGATGTATGTATGTATGTATGTATGTATGTATGTATGTATGTATGTATGTACTTAGTAGCGCTTTACGGCACCTCGACACAATAGTGGCTATATAGTACCAATGAAAGGTAAAGTTCGAAAAATGTTAAAATGAATAATTGCACATAAATTTGGGGAAGATAAACCCTTCTAAATAAATATAAACATGTAGTATAACAAGATAAAATATAAAAGTTAAAATGTTAAAATTCTGTAATAGGTATATAAAATTAAAGGTAAAGGTAACACATGTAAAACCCTTAAAATGACATTATGTTCTTCCATTTGTCCGACATTTCTTGTTTTCCAGTAATTATCATTGTTAGTTTAGCTTGACCATACTGACCTGGCGATTTGACCTTTGATTAGAATATTGATGAAGACCTTTTCTACTTGAGATATAGATCATTCTTTGTTCGTCTAATTAAACGTTAGCTATTAAAAGCTTATAATTGGTTTATACCAATCATTCACGTTGGCCACCTTGCCTATTTTTAAAGTAGTATGAATATTCAGATGAAAGGTAAAAACCACAGGTCGCTCTGATTATAGAGAGCGCTATTCAAAACTATACATATTTGAAATTAATTTAAGAAAATAAAACCGCTATAATTTTTGAAGAAAGTTTTTTTTAAAAAAACATTTCTTGGCATAACTAGAGTCATCCGTCAAATGTCCCTACCTCCATCACAGCTAAGACATAGTATTCTTGCACTTTCCTTCATATCTTCCTGTTGAATAGCATTAGGATTGCGTTAACGACTAAGGAACACGATAAAATACAAAAGCCATATGTCATCTTGAATTAATGACATGTACAAATTTTGAATCTCAACCTGAAATAGTATACCGGTTTTAATAAAATGGCCCCCCCCCCCCCAAAAAAAAACAAACAAACTCTTAAACGAAATATTCAGTAGTAATAATAAGCCGACCCCTCCATCCTAAAAGTCTACTTAACATTTCAAGTAATAAATGCTACTGCATACTTTCAAATCTTACTCGAAATGTACATATGCAAGTATTTGATTGGTCAGTATATTTTCGAGCAAGATTTTTAGTCGAATAAAGTTTTATGAGAGTGGCAAAACCAGTCCTTTTTGAAAAGATGATTTAAAGGTTACAAATGGTACCATGTGTAACTAATCCTTTTGAAAAGAGGATTTAAAGGCTACAAATGGTACCATGTGTAACTAATCCTTTTGAAAAGAGGATTTAAAGGTTACAGATGGTATCATGTGTAACTAATCCTTTTGAAAAGAGGATTTAAAGGTTACAAATGGCACCATGTGTAACCAGTCTTTTAGAAAAGAGGATTTAAAGGTTACAAATGGTAACGACGTGTAACCAGCAATGCACATTTTGGTTTTAGATGACCTATTTGCATATTTGTTGCTTTTTTGCATACATAAAGTCCATTATTTGGCATTACAATAGTATTCATCCACCAGCTTATTGTAATCCCCAGTTATGAAATTTATGTATAGTGGGGTACCACTTCTGCATTTGGATCGAAATAATGGCTAATTCCTGATCATAGACAACATGGTTTACAAACAAAGTTTAAATATGCATTGTATTATTTTATTTGCAGCTAGTTCTAGATATAACTGCTGGAAGGCAGAAAATGATAATGGAAAAAGCATACATCTGCTGGTCGCGAGAGAGTACAAACTTGGGACACCCCATGACCCCAACAAGTTGCAAAGGCAAATATAGTCCAAAATACAGCTTGCATTACAATATACATTCAGTTGTTGATGAAACTCGAACTTAAAACGTATAAAATGGGTCTCTCTCAGGTTAAAAGAGGGGGGTTATAAGATGCATATACAGTCGAGTCTAGTTACAATGATCAAGTTGGTTTCAGACATGTTGTCGTTGTAATGAGTCTCTTGTTGTAAAGATGATTTCATTACCTAGAAGAGTTACGTTTCTTGTCTTATCTTTGTCTTACGTTTCTTGTCTTATCTTTGTCTTACGTTTCTTGTCTTATCTTTGTCTTACGTTTCTTGTCTTGTCTTTGTCTTACGTTTCTTGTCTTATCTTTGTCTTACGTTTCTTGTCTTATCTTTGTCTTACGTTTCTCGTCTTATCTTTGTCTTACGTTTCTTGTCTTATCTTTGTCTTACGTTTCTTGTCTTGTCTTTGCAATAAAATGTGAATATAGCTCCGACTGACATCAGTGAATCGAGCAACTTTAACCAGGAAGACTATCTTAATTATTTTTTTTAAAAATATAATGCATATTTTAAGACATTCAAAATAAAATCTTCTAGCAATAAAATGGGAAAATACCTTCGATTGACATCAGTGAATAAAGCAACTTAAACCAGAAAGACTCCAAAAGGGTATCCACAGGAAAATAAAATCATCATCTCTTTAGAATCCCCATTTTTCAGCTAAATGCTCCGTTCATTAAGTTCGTTGTTCACACAGTCATGTATAATTGCAACTCTTTTGTGTATTTCTTGTTGGCATTATTATTATTGTTGTAGTTATTACTGTCTTTACGGAAACAATGAATACCCGGGATATATTCTACGGTTACACCACTTTACATTAAGAAAATAGGTGGCGCTATTGCTCCTTCTTTTGTAGGTCAGTACAAACTAGGTTGCCATTTTATCATCCAACCAATTAGGCGCGACATCTACAATTTTCAAACATAACCTCCATTAGACATAATCATGTAAACTTTTCTAAATCCAATGCTTTCTTTTGTGTTGTTTTTTTGTTTATCATGTTTGTCTGTTTTGTAATGGCCTTCGATAAAGACTCAATTAGAGTCGACAAACTTAGATGAACAAAAGTTAAAGGAACATTTAAGGCACGTTCCTCGTGACATAATATAGATTGATAATGACTTAACGATGCATGGTTAGTCTGGAAGAGATTATTATTTCATATTATTGATCAGCATTTACCATACAAAGAACGTACAATTACCGTGTTTACACGCTTATAAGTTGATACCAACTGCATAGACCCAGATCTGCCGTCGCATAATGCGCCGGCAGATCTGGGTCTATGCAGTTTGTAAGGACTAATCAGTAGAACAAACAACATCGAACCTGATCTGCCGACGCATTATGCGACGGCAGATCAGGGTCTATGTTGTTTGCATTTGGACACTATTTATACGCGAGTAAATACGGTAGATCAAATTCGGAAAATTGGAATACCAGGGTTTTCCTACAGGAGAAAGCAAGAAAAAGTAATGTAAAGATGACTGTGTTATTTATAAGGTTTCTAGAAACAAGGTTCTTATGAAAACTAGAGACGCAAAAAGAGAGGACTTAGACGAAACTGTTCAACAGTCATCAAACAAACCAAAAGAAATGTGGAAAACATTTTGAAGGATGTTTTCCTCTTTCATCCAAATCACATTCATGTACTAACTTTCTTACTGTTGATGGCGAAGCCGTTAATGATTTTACTAAAATTGCAAGTACGTTTCAGTGATTTCTTTTTTTCCATATTAGCTTAGATATTGATAAAAACATTTTGATTCATCTCTACCGGATATTGAACGAATGTCAAATGACACTCTTTTAGATACCAAATATTACTGAGGATTTTGTTAAAAAATAAATTACAAATATGTCTAATTCAAAAGCTACTGGCTTTGATGGGTTATCGGCGATGCTCTTAAAACATCAATAGACTACATCGTTGAACCACCGACTTACATATTTAATATATCCACAGGCACAAATACTTTTGTAGACGATTGGAAGAAGGCTTGAGTTACTCCCCTTATCAAGCCAGGAGTCGAATCGAGTGTCAACAATTATAGATCTGTTCTGCCCATTGTTTGCAAAATTAAAGAAACACCTTTTTTTTTCAATTCATTTTATGACTTTTTATAATTAAAAAAAAAACAATTTGATAACCGCGTGTCAGTCAGGCTTCCATCAAAATCGTTCACGCAAGACAGCACCTGGTTTGATTGATCACTGATTAAAGAATATTGATAACGGGAAATTAACTGGAGTTTTATTCTTAGACCTACGCAAATCATTTGATACTGCTAATCATACAGGTTTTCTACATGAATGATCAACATATAATATTGCAAAGCCCTCATTGCGGTGGTCTTCATCCTATCTCAGAAGTATATAACAAGCTGTGAGTTGAAGAGGTACTGTCTCTGATTTTAAGGAAATTTCCATTGGAATACCGCAGGGATCGATTCTGTGCACTCTCTTTTTCATATTATATATAAATGATTTTCCACAGTGCTTGAAACATTCTTCAGTATCTATGTATGCAACAAAGATATTAGCGTTGTTGTTAGCAAACTAAATGAAGATTTACAATGTGCTATGAAATGGATATATGATAGTAACCTTAGCTTACATTAGTCCGAGTTTCCTCTGACCCTTCACACCCCATTTTTGATATTTGGACACCCACACCCCAACATAAATGTCCAAATATCAAAAATGGGGTGTGAAGGGTCAGAGGAAACTCGGACTAAGCTTACATGTACAGAAAACCCAGTTAATGCTTATCTGCTCAGCAGCCAAATGTAGAGAATTGCACTTAGAAGTAAATGGTGCTAAAATTTAAACTGTTAAATGTGTCAAACTTTTAGGTATCCTTGTTGATAATACTTTAGCCTGGTCCAACCACTTAGAAACATTCTTTATAAAAGTAGCCAAGAAGATAAGAATTATAAAAGGGGTGAGGTTTTTTGTCAGATCAGTTGATGATCAGGGTGATTTTAGATGTCAAGGATATTTTAACACCTACATCATAATCTTTTTAACACTCTTAGATTATGCCAATTAAGGATTATATTATATCTTAGTGCTTTTAAGTTTATAAGGAACATTAGCACAAAGAGTAAATGGTCAAGTGCATACAATGATTTATATATACCAAAAGTTCGGACAGAGTATTTTAAAAAATCTTTTGTTTACGCCAATACAGTTTTATGGAATAGTTTTCAGCATGATATTAAACAAGCACCTAATGTTTCAGTTTTTAAGAAACTATACCTCTGTAGATATTTTAATGAGCAATCCTGATTTTATGACCGCATAGCATTTGTAAATGGTAGTTGTGATACATCTTTGTGATAACACTATGTTAATCTTGTTTAATTTGCATTCTGTTATATATGTTTTCTTTTATGCCGTAGATGTTAACCTTGAAGATTTTTTACTAATGACACATATATTTGTTGTATATTTGTTTTAATTGCAGGGCCATAATGTAAACTAGCAGTTAATTGTGTCACCCTGAATAAATAAAGATTATTTTTATTATTATTATTATTATTATTATTATTATCAAGCGTACTGTATGATAATATATATCACTGAAACAGAATATCCGCACACAAATTGAACCAAATTCATTTATGACCTTTCACGCTGTCAAACTATGCTAGGAATGCTAGATTGCTGCTATAAATCCTATTATATAGTCTCTTAATACACAGAATCGAAATAAAAACCCATTTAATCCTTCTAGAAACAACCTTCTCCAAACCAGTCAGAAACTAGGTCATGCGTGACATCTCTAAAGTACCAGTGTACTAACGTTTTTTACAGTCAATAAAGTGTTTACTCATAGAATCAAGGTCAGAAGTTCATACCCTCACGCACTAAAAACACGTGATATGACTAAGGCTTCAGTGGAATATCGATCCAATTTACCGTATGTGTACTCACGGCAAGACGACAGCTGTTACACTAAGAACAGAGATCATAAACTAATAAACTTAAACTATACCATTATTAAAAGAAAAATTATATATAATTCCATAACTATATATATATATATATATATATATATATATATATATATATATATATATATATATATATATATATATATGATACTGCTTGTATGTTGCTTTTTTATGTCCAACTCAAATCAACCAAAAATACATTGGATCAAGGTACCAATATGAATAAAATATGAAGTATAATGTAACGTGAAGAAAAGGAAATGGGTAACTTCATAAATGCAGTTGATTACGACTCCGGATAGTGTAACATTTATTAAAAACTTAAAACAAAGGAGATTATAACTTGAAAACTTATTCAAGAACATTTCCTGACATCATTAGGCAAGCTCAGAGGTCTTCGCATTCCTAGACTGGGAAGACGGGATTTAGTGATTGCAAAACCAGCTTAGAATGTGTAAATCAGTCAAAAGACAGAGACAAACAAATTTATAGCAATGTTCATTTTCTCCTTTCAGGGATTTGCCTCCAATTCCGAATCTGAAAGAAGGCACACCACCCCCTCTGCCTCCCAACCCTTCAAAAAACATGGAGAAGTACACGCCACAAAGGATTCGCTCTAGCTATCCTCTAAGATTGCGTGAGTTCACTTCTGAAGATGTTTTTTTTTTTTCCCTTATGCTGCAGCTGTTCATCAAGGAGAATTTTTTTATAGGAATTTTCCATATGTGTAAGTCAGCAGATTAAACAGCAAAAGGGCCAAAAGCGGTTTGCTTCCATCAATGGTCAGTCATGTCATAATCTGCAAAAGATTGTAGAACTCACCCTTGACTTTGCATCAAGTCACCAAGAGTACATACTTGTTACTATTGTTAGTGTTTGGTAATCACTTTTATTGGATGCTCTTTCTACAGGGAAAACGATTTGTAACAGATGCATTCAGAAGCAGTGATAAAAAAATAAACCATGTGCATTAAGCAGGTACTACTCATGTATAATCTGGGTCCAAATTCAAACAACATAGACCCTGATCTGTAATTGCATAATGTGCCAGCAGATTAGGGTCAGTGCTGTTTGTTCTACTGATTAGTCCTTACAAACAGCATAGACCGAGATCTGCTGGCGCATTATGCGACAGCAGATCTCGGTCTATGCAGTTTGCAGTTGGTATTGACTTATACACGAGTATAGACGGTATATCAGTTGAGCAAAGAAAAAATGTATAGTCCATACTATCGACTTCGAAAATTCTTTAGAGATCAAGGAGTGACAAATGTAAACCCATTTTTTTTCTTTACCTTTTTAATTTGAATATGATCTATAATTTGAATATGATTTTTAATTTGAATATGATCTTTATTTTGAATATGATCTTTAATTTGAATATGATCAAAGACATTAAGAGCTTTTTATCCATCTATATGCCCGTATATATCTAACATTTGCCTTATTTTCTATGTAGCATCAACGAAGAAAATTGCTTTTGATTTTAATATTCTTTCTTACTTTTTCTTCACCTTTGAATTAACGTATATTCTCATCTCTAACACTTGTATGAAGCAATAGCTCCCAGGAAAAGTTTTCATGATAAAGGAATAGAAACAGATGCAGGTGAAAGCAGAAGAATGATATAAATGTTCTTCAAGAGTCCACTTTGTTACAGTTGGGTGCCATTGGGTTAAATTGTAATATTGTTTGTATCAAAAACATTGTGACGTGTCATAATCATCTTTACACAGAACAAAGCTGAAAATGTAATTTTGATTAAATACTTCTGAGAAATTGCGTGGAGACAATAGTGCAAGATTGCTTGTTAATTCCATGTTTGAATTTTTGTTTCAGAGACTACACTGCTCATTCCGGAACATGACATAGTCATCCCCAAAGATGGATCTTTGTATGAATTTTCCACTGACGATATGTCTACATTTTTCCGTTACTTCAGCATTGAAGAAAGAATCATCTCTCACGTGCACAAAAAGGGCCTTGATGGGAAACGCTTTTCTCGCATGAAAGATTCAGAACTAGAAATTCTTGGAATGAAAAACCCATTAATCTCTCACTTCAGAGATAGAAGCATCAAGGAGAAGACTGGAAAGAAGAAGATGCTGTTTGCATTATGAAAAAGAACGATGGTCGTTGAGAGTTGATACATGGCACAATATGCTACTCTGCCACAAATATTCAACCTAAATGAAAAATCGGAATTAAAGATATACATGTATCTAATAATGTTTAAACTGTTCAATTTCATACACAATAAATAAATTGAAAGCTAACCTGAAGCTTTCGTCCTTGTACTAAGGACTTCATCAGCAGAATGATTTATTCTCTACTGATTGTTAACATCACCCGAGGGAATAGTGAGTGATGTTAACAAATTGTCCCAGATATGTGGCAGATTGTAATGGCCCGTGTCCCTGTTCAGCGTTGGTTTGTGAGCACGAATGTATATAGACTCTTTAAGCCCCACTCAAAGCATGATTGTTAATAATTTGTTAACATCGCTCACTATTCCCTCGGGTGATGTTAACAATCAGTAGAGAATAAATCATTCTGCAGATGAAGTCCTTAGTACAAGGACGAAAGCTTCAGGTTAGCTTTCAATTTATTTATTGTGTATGAAATTGAACAGTTTAAACATTATCAGATATGAATTATCCTACACAGTTAAGCTTTCACCAAAGTATATACATGTATCATGGAAGGGAAGGTTAGTGTTTTTCTTACAATTGAGGGATTGGTGTTGGGTCAGTATATTTGCAAGTCACATGTAACATTCTTCAACTGTCCTTCCAGCAGACTTAAAGAATCAATGAGTTAGGAAACCCTTCCACTGAAAGGAATGTCAGTGACTTGCATCTCTACAGTTGATGTGCTTTGAGATTTTCATCCTTAACTTTCCACTGCCTTGCAAGAAATGAATCGATTTAGAGCATCCCGTTATAAAAATTTGTGTGCAAAGAAGGGTGAAATTATTACTTCATTTGTCATGCATTTAATAAACTGGTGAGTGAAAAATTGGATCAGAACTTCATGTTTTGCAAACTTATTATTATTTTATTACTGAATTTTATCCATGGCCAGTTTTATTTATTCTGAGATAATATTTTGACCTCTGCTCAGACATTGCAGAACTTAATACACAAGACCTACATAAATGGTCAATGAGAATTTTTTTTGGGAAGTATACAGCACATGTATGTACTAAGAGTGTAGCCAAAAGCTTGTTTTACTGCATTTTGTTCCTTTGATGCTGTTATTGTAAATCATATATTCATTATAAAACAGATGGATATGCGTGTGATATATTACTTGAATGTATCATTCACTTCAGAACCATGACAACCAAAAACAAATATAATGGCCAAAAAAAGAAGAAGAAAAAAAACATATCCTGGAATACCTATCCAGTTTGTGTGTGTGCGTATGTGTGTTTGTGTGTGTGTGCATCCCACGTGCAAGTTCAACGGGGATATTTTGATTTGTTCCTGTCCACTATGGTTCAGATTTTAAGGTGCCGGACACATGACCAGAAGGATGCAGGTTTGAATTTTGCCCAGAACAGGCCAGGTCGGCTGCGTGGTATGTCCATTGGCTGGTCACTTTACTCCAATTGCCTCGACACAATATAAACTTTTATGTGTTGATATGCCATTAAAAACCAACCAACCAATCAACCAACCAACCTATCTGTTCCTCTGTCTGTCTTTTAGTATGTGTGTAGTACTTCAGTATGGCATGATTCAATTTTTGTGCCATTTTAAAAGAAATTTACCAGTTTTATCAGGTTTATCGTTGAACTTTTAAGGCATCATACTCATTTACTTTGTCAGCCGGAAGCATAATTGTTCAGTTTTTCTTAACTTACTTTTTTGTATCTTACGTGATGAATATGAAATATTTTCACAGCTTTGTTCTTTCAGAACAATCAGATGATAAAAGTATATTCTCCACACTGAAAAACTAAACATTTACAGAAAACATTTGTTAGAGAGAAAAAGAAATAAGAAAAGAGAGTGATATTGTGTCTGAAGACTTCAGTATGATTTATTTCAATGTAGCTTTTCTTGTTACACAGATTATAAAGATAGTATGAACATTGTTCGTAAGGGACAGACCATTTAATTTGTAATTTGAAAGCAGGGGGGCTGGGTTTTTAAAAAAAAAAAATTCCCTTCTCCAAATAGCTTGAGATAAATATTCTTGATATTATTTTTAGAAGAAAGAACCTAATTACTGTTTATACTCGTGTATAGTCCTTGTCCAAATGCAAACAACATAGACCCTGATCTGCCATCACATAATGCACCAGCAGATCAGGGTCTATGTTCTTTGTTCTACTAATTAGTCCTTACAAACCGCATAGACCCAGATCTTTCGGCGCATTATGCAACAGCAGATCTGGGTCTATGCAGTTTGCAGTTGGTATCAGATTATACGCAAGTATATATGGTATATCCATATGTCTGGATTCAATCCTCACATCAAGGTTGACTCCGTGTTCAGGTTCAAAGAAAATATGTAACTATGATTGGATATATGAGTCCAAATTCTTTCATATGCAAAGAATATTTACCAGACCCAATGTGTTTTGTACTTAATTTCATAATTCATAATTCATAAGTTTTATTTTCAATAAAAAAAAGTGATGCATTGTTAACACAGTAACTGGAATCAGCACGAACAAGTTATGTTGAACATAATCGGTTCATATATGTTCCTAATGTGACACTTGTGTCTAAAAATAATAGGTGAAGGTATTTGATATTTTGTATCCATTTAATTAGTGAAAAAAGTAGTTTTGTTGTTCAGAGAGACTGAGAAAATATCTTTTCTCTCTCTCTCTCTCTCTCTCTCTCTCTCTCTCTCTCTCTCTCTCTCTCTCTCTCAGATTATACTAATAGCAATAATCAGAATCAAAATTTATTTTATTAATTTTATCTTTTACAACTCAGCATTTTTTGTGAAGCATTTTACAATTTATTGAGTCAGTCATAGGCGAGTAAATGTACTGGCATGCAAATGAGTGTCCTTGTTTAGTACTTATTTTTCCAACAAAAGTACAGTAACTAATAACAAAGAATACCATTCAAGTTATTGCTGTGTTAAATCATAGAATCCGTGACTTTAGGATATGGGTCAGAAATCTATTTTCAATAGGTGAAAACAATTGATTTACTTTGCCGTTATCACT